>OZ017738.1:18081887-18681887 GCA_963969285.1 Odontomyia ornata | reverse complement strand
TTCACTATTGTGCACTTTAAAAATGTTTAAAAGTTTCACTTTCAAAATTTTCTTTCTCACTTCTTGACATCATCGTCGCGTGTTATGGTTCGCCGCCAATAATTTTAATGTTCCGGGAAAGTGAAAACGCACTATCTTTTAAATTAAGTTAAAAGAGTTTATTTACTAAAAATGCACAATCATTAATTTAACAATTTCACCAATTTAACTTTTCACTTTGTCTATAAATTTTTTAATTTAATTTAACTAAAATCACTTCACAATCAATCAGTCTATATCGCCTTTACCTTGCGCTCCACTCTATCGCAGTTTTTACATATCACGGTCGTAATAATCAACTCTATCGCAGTTTTTACTATATCGCGGTTGTAAATCCCCCCCATTCATTTAGCTCGGCTTGATATAGGGTCGATTCAATCCATTTCTCGTACATTTTTTTTTTTTGTGGTAGGGAGGTGAATACCATTTATGCACAGAGTGTGGGACTCCCATGCACGACTGGACTACCCACTAAACACCTCCCCTGTCAACCTGAGAACCCAGCCTGGAACCGTTTGACACATTACTTCGGGCCAGGTCTCGTTTTGTTACGCCGTGAGGCGCCTTCAAGCTGGGGAGTCCCTTTTCAAGCGGAAGGGCAGAGGGGAAGAGGAAGTGCCAGAAAAGCGATCCCCAAGCCCCAGCGCCCCCGGCTGCTGTGAGTCGCTTTTATATTTTAGGACTACCCGAGCATAATGTGCCACCTGGTTCCATTTGTCAAACGATTCGAGTATCACCGCAACTATATTATCCGGGCAGAGCTCTCCCGTCTCCCTGTAGAGCTCCCTTCGCAGCCCGTCCCATTTTGTACACGCAAAAAATGTGTGACAGGCATTGTCCTCCCCTCCTGGGCAAAACCGACACTCGGGGGACCGTGACTTACCGATCTTGTGCAGGTAAGACTGAAAACACCCATGCCCGCTCAAAAGCTGAGTCAGATAGATTTCTCGTACATTGGCGAATGTTCTGACGAGAGCTACCTGGAATATTCGAGCAGTGAGGTCACTTTCAGATATTGATCGTGCTTGGTGGGCTCTTGTGCTTTCGAGTATATTCGTTTGTTGATCATGATGTTCTTAATGGTTGTGAAAACAATTGCGACAGTAGCTCGCAGAATTATTTGGACATGTAACAATATATATATATATATATATATATATATATATATATATATATATATATATATATATATATGTGTGTATATGTTTATATATGCATATATATACATATATATATATATATATATGTATATATATATATATATATATATATATATATATATATATATATATATATGATGTATCGGGAATTATATTGAAACACGTCTTGTTTGCTTGACTTTCAGTGGTGGAAGCGACCATTACATTCTTTTATTGGAAACAAATGTCATAAATTGACAATTAAATTGCTTATTGTGAATGATAAAAAATGTCATTTTTAAATTACATCAGGCAATAATATCCAATAACCTCTTCCTTAAATTGTTTACAATTTTCATACATAACTCAAAATATAAATATTGAAGCAATTAATGATCTTAAAAATATATTCATTCTAATACGATCTTAATCTTTAATTTTATTCAACAATTTCATTTAAGTAAGCTCAAAATAAATTAATATTAACTTTACTTTTGCGTTTTGATTTTTTTTTGTTTTAGTTGATGCTACTCTAGGAGCCCTACCGCTTCTCTCTCTTACATCTATTTCGGTATCTGCAGTTGCCATCGAGTGATATAATTGCTGTGGGCCTCAGGATGGATGGGTAAAGTGGGTTGCAAAGCACCATTGGATACATCGATCGGCATATCATTTTGACTACCGAGGCAGATCTGATCAAGATTAATTATGAAATTCTTTGTAGCTACATGAATGAGTTGCATATTTTTCAATAATTCTTTCTGAAAAATTATTAGAGAAGAATGTTAGAAGAAGGTGATTTCGACGTGTGTACAAATTTTGATCGGGCCATCACTCCTATTAGATATATTTCGGTGTCTTTTTATATTCCGATTATTATGACTCAATAAGCAGGTGTAATTTCTCGGGCCAATTTTATTCTTGCTAACAGTTGGCGACCAACTCGGCTTGTTAGTATCGCTATAATTTCTAACATAAACCTTCTGATCAACAGCGAAGTCCGAATCTCGATTGTCTCGAAAATTTTTAATGGCAATTTTTTGAGTTCTTTCAATGTTTCGTTCGGTGATTCCCCAGTTGCGCGATGCTTCATTGCACGATAGTTAAAAAGAAATCTGTTCAAAATCACTTGAAAATCAGAGTGATCACTCTGCAATGTTGCTTGTAAAGATTTTTTAGAGTTTTTACGAAATTTTCGGCTTGACCATTGGTAGCCGGATGGCCTGGAGCAGTGAAAACATGTCTAATTCCATTCATGTCAATAAAGTTTTTAAACTCTTGTCAAGTGCACTGCCTGCCATTGCCGCCAACCAATGTTTCGACCAAACCAAATCTACAATATACTTCACGAAGCTTATCAATTGTGAAAGAGGACGTAATATCTTTGGTCTTGAGTAGCTCAACCCATTTGGAAGAGGATTCCCATATCAACAAAAGATAATATCCTTGACTGGGCCGGAATAATTGATATTGATTCTTTGCCATGCTGAATCCATAGGTGCCCAAGGTATTAAGGAAGCCTTTTTCGGGCTACGTTCTGTCTTCTGACACGATCAGAATTCTTGATTAACCTTCAAGAAGTCGCGCGGCGTCGAATCGACCACACTCAGTATGTTTTCGTTCTCTATATCGTTATTTCTTGTCGTATGCATTCCTCATCTCTAGTAACCAGTCATTTTTTCACTCTGCACGTGATAAACAGATTACATCCTATCCCCGCCTCCCCCGGAGCGCATAAATCACATTTGTTTTAGTTGCATCCCAGACGTCGAAAGCACGCAACGCGCCAGTCGACGAAAAGGTTACGCGCGGCGCTCAATGCGAGAAATTCTGATTTAAAATTTAACTAATAGTTCCGAGTAAACATAGTAACAGTGTTTTTTTTTATAAAATGACTCGTCGACCGCTAACTGATAGTGAAATCCTTGCGTTAATACAAGAAGAAGATAACGAGAGTGAATTCGAGCTTAGTGATCAAGGCTCAGAAGTTTCCGATCACATTCCAGTTCCAGAGGAAATCCAACCTGCTGAAGAATCAAGCAGCTCAGATTCAGATGAGGAGAATTTGCCGCTTTCAGTTATAAACTCATATTTTACTGGGCGTGATAAGACAGCAAAGTGGAGAAAATCAAACAACAACAGAGTGAAACGCCAAGCTCAAAATATTCTCACGCAAGATTCGGGTGCTTGTAGAAACGGCATCGTAGTTACAACATTCGTACAAGCCAGGAATTTATTCATTTCCATTATTACAAAAATTGTCAAACACACTAATGAATTCATCCAAAAAAAAGGTGCCATCGTAAGACAGACCCCGCGATTTCAAATCAACTGAGCATTATTCGGATTATTGTACATAGAAGGAACCTTGCGGATACCACACGCAAATTTAGAGGATCTATATGAAACTGATGGTACAGGCGTTCCTATATTTCCGACTACCATGGCACTGAAAAGAACAAAATTTCTACTGAATTCATTGAGATTTGATGACGCAACCACACAAACATCTCGTCGTACTCTGGAGAGATTTTGGAAAACTGCCTCTCACCATATTCTGTTGGACAGAACGTGGTTATTGATGAGATGATGGCAGGTTTTCGAGGAAAATGTCCCTTCAGACAATATATCAAATCGAAACCCGATAAATACGGAATAAAATTATATCCGCTTCTAGACGCTGCTACGTTTTATGTCCTCAATATTGAGCTTTATGCTGGCAAGCAGCCAAAAGGCCCGTACCAGTTGAGCGACTCTGCAGTAGACGGCGTGAAGAGGCTACACCAATTTCTGGAACGGGAAGAAACCTTACAATTCACAATTGGTACACTAGTGTTCCTTTGGTTGATGATTTAGCTAAAAATCATAAGATTTCTGTTGTAGGTACCATGCGCAAAAACAAAAAAGAAATACCGCCTTGTTTTACGGATAAAAATAACCCTGAATATTCAAGTCAGTTTGGATTTTCTGTAAAGGCAGCGCTAGTGTCGTACGTGCCCAAAAAAAAGATCTATGGTACTGATATCATCACTTCATTTTGAATGAAAAGCGCAAACCAAGGATTGTAACTTTTTACAATCAAACGAAAGGCGGCGTCGATGAAGTTGATAAAAAAAGCGAAGATGCATTTGACATCAAGGAAAAATAATAGATAGCCGTCAAAACTCTTCTTTCGTCTTCTGGATATTGCTGGAATAAATGCCATGGTAATATTGAGGGCAAATAATGTCGTCATACAGAAAAGGCGAAAATATTTACGTGGGCATTGAACTGACAAAAGAGTATGTTCAGAGAAGAGCAATGATAGTGAACCTTCCAAGAAAGCTCATAAGAAATATACCAGAGCATTTTAATATGAGTTCTGAACACGCTGACAATGCATCAAGTAGTATTCCCACCACAAGTGGAGGAAGCTGCAAAATATGCACAGCAAAAAAGGAGACAATCAAAAACACAATGCACATCATTGCAGAGAAATATTTGCCGGACACACATTAAATTCATTTGCAATGAATGTTATCTTGGCGGAGAAACTGAGTCTGAGGACAACTAAACCAAGTTCATAATAAATACTTTGATTTTGATTATTTTTTCGCATGAAATAGACTGATTTTGTTATTTTGTTTATATCATATAAAGCTAGTTAGAGTTGTTATTTAAATTTATAGTTTTGTTTTTTTCTGATATAAAAATTCTGTTATTTCAAAAATTTGATCCTAACATAATAATAATGTAACTGTACACAAAATATAAAACCGTATTAATTTATTAGTGCTTTAAATCCCTGAAATATCCCATAGGTCCTTTAGGTTACGCGCGATCGCTCTCGTTAAAAATAACCACGCGACCGCTTGAGGGTTAAATTTTAAATTTCATGGTCCATTCTTGGCCACCAAACACAAGAAGGGGCTAGTAACTTGGTCTTTACTACACTAAAATGCGATTGGTGTAATAAATTCAAAACACCTTTCCTCAATTTGCTGGGTATCACTGTACGATACGCCCACAAGATACAATATCTCTCAATACTGAGCTCTGATTGCTTTGCTCTGAATTGTTCGTAATCTTTTCCGTCTAGCTTTTTTAAGGCTCCGTCTTGAATACCACTCAAAACTTTTGATATCTTCTGATCTTCGTTTCAATTCCAATAGTTTTGCAATTTAAATTCAAAGGATTAATAAACTCAACATAATCTATATAATTCGGTTCTGGCTTCACCTCAGTAATTTCTGACTGAGTCATCCTAGGCAAACTGTTTGTCCGATTGGAAGTACCTCTAGCATATTTAATCTCATAATCAAATCCAAAAAGTGTAATAGCCCATTGTTGCATTCGTGATGCAGCAATTACTGGAATGCCTTTGTGTTGACCAAATATAGCCAAAAGAGGCCTGTGATCTGCTTGTAAGAGAAAATGAATACCTAATAAATATTGCTTTGATTTAGTTACGCTAAAGATTATTGCGAGGGCTTCTTTTTCAAAGGTACTATAATTTCTCTAAGCGCTGTTCAATGCTCTAGAAATAAAAGAGATGGGTTTTTCACTTCCGTCATCGAAGACATTGTAATGAATCTTGTGACGCCGCTGGCGACTCACTAACCCACCTTGCCACCGAGTGGCTTGGCATCTCACGTCGGTTGTGACGGTTGCACATCCCACGTCAATTTTGTCGTGGGATGTCAACCGGATTTTTTGTCTTGTATGGAGGCCGGCGTGGTCGGCGTGTTCTGGTGCGTAATTCGTGAAATTCAGTTTGTTAGGAGAAAAGTATAAAATATTAGTTATATTTTATACGGGTAAAAGAAGATACCTTGTGCTTAGGTAAAACAGGTTGCGGAAAGCGTTTCATACGATGGCTTTGGCTGAAAATATTAGACAGAACCAGTGAAATCGCACTTCGCGAGTTTCAACATTTTTTTTTGCTACCGAAATCGGCAAAGTCACCATCGTCGCAAGCTGCGCGGCGATTGAGTGAGGCAGCCACCCCAAGAGGATATCCCGGTGGAGGCAGCGATAACAGCTAGGAGATATCAAGTAAGTGTAAAGTGCGAATGTAGAGGATCTGGATGGGAACGCGAAACTGTGAAAGAAAAGTGAGCGGACGAAAAAAACAAGTAAAGTTTCCGATATTATAGTTGCCGCTTCCTTAATTCTAACCAGCTACCTGCTACGAATCGGGTCGGATGTCTTAAACCGTATCTCGGGGAAACGTTGGGAGTTTCCATCCTGAGCCGAGTTTTCTGACCGCTGTTCTTGTTGTCGTGTTTACTCTTACCGTGGTGCCCCGGGTTGGTTGATTTCGGTCTTGATTTTATTCGAACCTGGTGATTTGCGCGTTTCCGGAAAATAAAATTACAGTATTTTCAAGCACTAAATTCGAACGGGCTTTATGTTCATATGCTGGGTTGAACCTTTCGATTTGTTGTTTTGTTGACTGCACACGCGACCGCATTGGAAAATTAGGTGGCATCTTCCTTCGATAAATTTTGATGCTTGTTGGGAAAGTTTCTGCGAATCGAAATCTGCTGGTCGGCAAACGTAATGTTTTGTGTTTTTTATTCACCCCAGAAAAAACCAAAACGTAATCAAACAAATTTTGGCTTGTCCTGAATCGTGTACCTGATCGTTTCTTTTCATAAAAGTGTGAAATAAACTTTTCTTCAAAGGAAAATTTGTAGGCGTTCCCCCTATGTCTTGTCCAGAGTACTGGGCCCAATACAAATCCTGAAAATCTGTTTATTGCAATATTTCAGTTGGCCGTATTTCTAGGTGAACCCCAAGTGGAATGCAAAAAAAGCGGCAGTGAAATTTTAACGTGCTAATGAGATCCATGCTGCTGCAAAAGAAACGGTGGCACTAGCGGAGAAACGCTTTATGAGTAATTCTCACGAGTGGCAATTTGATAACGCCTGGCAAGAAATGTTAAACCATGCCACCGCTAAAGTGAGGGATGCCGAAAATAAAAAAATCCGAAAGTAAAAAAAGCCCTGAATCGCAAGACAAAGAAGAAAATGTTCCAAATCCGAAAAGAATCAAGTTAACTCGAACTTTGAGAAAACAAATGGTAGCGAAACTGAAACAAATAAATCTGCTGATTGCACATTGAATGCGGAAGACCTCAGTGAAGAACATAGTCATAAAATCGATGAAACACATCGCAGTACTGAAAACCAACATAGTGCGAAAGAAACCGATCGAAAGCATAAGAAAATACCAGAAATTGATGAAAGCGAGGATAAATGTACGAAAAGGGTCTCTGAATTTGTAATTAATCTTCTTAACGAAGTGAGTAGCAAAGACGCCTTTCGCAATGCACTAAATCGGTCGGATTCGGAATGGGAAGAGGTCGAAACTAATCTTAGACAAGCTAGTAACGGCTCTGGAAATACACAAACTGATGAAAAAAATAAATAAGTCGCAAACTGATATTGAAATGAATGGATATCTTTAGGTATTAAGTGGTCACGATTGCCCAGAAGCAATCCAGCAGTATGGCGAACGGAGACCGTTAAACGATATGCTCCTGGAATAGATTCTTGGACTTTGATGATATCTTTCAGGCGAGCCGGAGCATGTCTTGTGGCAGTTCCAAATGTTATTACATCAGCCCCGATATGTTTAGTGGTTTTGTGATATTTTTCTATACATTTGATGCTTGTTTTCTTATATTTTTGAAGTACCATTTCTTCTTTTTTGACGTCTAAATTTTTTTTGCTTCTACCAATCTCGCATGAGTTTAATAAACTGTGTATTTTGTGTGTCTTGTGTTTGTGTATACTCTTATATAGTAATTTTATTAATGTAATTATTAAGGATTATCTACTCAGTAAAAACGTATTCTCTTGAGTTTATACTTTATAGGAGACTGATAGTCATTTTCATAAATATAAATATTGTTCTTTGTAACAAAATTATAAGTTGGTAATGAGGACAATAGAAGTTTTATTACTGTTGCGGCTAATTATGGAAGCTTACCTTGAGAAAATTGGAGGTTTTGAATTCAGGCGAGCAGCTAAGTATACGGCATTGAACAAGGAGTAAAGGGAGGCCACTATATTCTTCATTAGTATCGAATATGCTTAGAGTTCCTTGACATTTCATATCCAATATAATATAATAGTTGGGTTTTTGAGTAGATTCTTGTTGCTGACAACTTATACGATTCACAAATTTTACACACTGAAGACTGCGTCTTCATTATTCGTGGACGTCATGGAATAACCGCAATAAGGTCAGTCGTATTATGAACGATAAATATAAATGTCTAACATTAGTGTCATTGATTCGATCCTAATTTGCGCGTTACTATCAATAGAAGTACAATCATGTGCTTATATTGCTCTGCGCTTGATTGGCTTATCCTTGAAACTCACGGGAACTAAAACCTTGGGCTGCCTTTTAGAGTAACGACATAGTTATAACAAACTAGTTCGTAAGTTTCTTTTTATCACAAATATGATTATCCTACAAAGCAGAAGAAGTTAGCTATCTTAATTAGAATATTTCAATCACTGAGGTTCTTAGCTGTGCCTTATCAAAAAAAGAGGGGGAAAAGGTTTTCGTTAGTAAAATTTTATATACACTCGCATAACTTCAAAACAAATGCAATGAGGGTTGTATGTGCATGATTTTATGTTACACTTTATGGAATTGGTGTAAGCAAAAAAAAAAAAACCCAAAATATGCAATATCTCATCTTAATGCCTTCATTCTAATTATTATTCTTACCATTAAATGATAGTTCTTAAATTTTAATGATAATATTAAGTTTCAATGATTTTTGTTATGTAGAGAAAATCAAAGGATTTACTTTATAATTTTTAATTTTTTTTCATACATCCTTAATTATTGAATCGCGTCTTCAGTATAACTAGGTTTTGGTAGTATATTCTTTCAAGTCCAGAAAATTCAATTTGCAATGTATTAATTAGACCACTTTGTGTAAATACTTACCGGTATGCAAATATGTGCATTATTTCACAACAATTATAAATATTTTACTGAATACAGAAATGAACGTAAATATAACATTGAATCATATAAGGAGTCACAGTTAGACAATATATTTCGTTTCTATTGTCGTGGAAGCCAAAATATCACTAACTTTAGAATTGTTTTAAATTGTTAATATTATTTTCCATTGAGAAAAATAGTTGTCTACTTTTTTTTTAGTTTTAAGTCATTGAAGTAATAAAAATAGACAACATGAATTGCTAAATACACACGACTTTCCTTTCCAGTAGCTCTGCTTTTCAGCGGGAAATGAGGTGCAGGCTAAGTATGCCGTCGCGAGGGTAGGGTTTGAGAAAATCCGCTGAAGTCGGTTTCGCGTTGCGCGTGGTACGCGGTACCTTTGTTGTTTTGCCGTTTTATTAGAGTAGCTTTCGTCGGGATGAGTTAACGTAGGATACTTTTCGGTACCGCGTCGGAAATTCGGGAACGCTAAGTAAAAATTAGATTTTGTACTTTTGACTGGTTGATGAAGAAATACGGAGTAACGTAGAATAGGTTTCCTCTCCGTATGGTTTTGTCTTTGTAACGCGTTTGAAAACGGGCGTGTATAGGTGGCTGAATATTGTAATTGAGCGTAACCCATTCGGCGACCCGCGACAGAAATCCTCTCCGATCTAGCTGGCCGACAAGCAGCCACCGCGTGAATGGGTTACGGTGCACGGATTGGTTGACCGGTTGGTACCATCTGTTGGCACTACTCAGACTTAACGTCAAGAACCGATGAGAGGTCGGTTCCGCGATTGCAAGTAAATGTAAAAATCATTACAACATGTGATAAAACTCCAGCAACAGCCAAATTAGAAGCGTCAGTTGACAAAATTATCAAAATGAACTAAAGTTTTACTGGAACAAACCTCTTTCTTCATCAACTATATGCTTGCTTCATTGATTTGTCCAAATCAATCAATTTTTTTAATAATTCTTAGAAAGGGGGAGGGGGATTTTATTTGCAAAATTTTCAATGAAATTTGAATGATGGCTTCCCAGACCACTAAACGCTCTTAGTTCAGACATATTTGAAGGTTTGGGTGCATTTAGCACAACTTCAACACGTTCTTTATTGTTTGACAGTCCAGTTGAATGAATATCGGATCCCAAATATGAAATTTTTGACTTGAAAATTCACATTAATCTGGATTTCATCTCAAACCAGCTGTTCTAAGACGCTTTAGAACGGCTCGTAATGTTTTTAAATGTTCGGACAAATTCGGTCCTATAATGACAATTTCATCCTGATAACAAAATACATTCTCAAATTGAGATAGAAGGCCATCCTTTGATTTTAAAAAAAATAGCTGCCACTGTTTTCACTCCAAACGGCAGTCTTGCCGCAGAACTGCGACAATTGGAGACGACTACTACTGAGGGCGAATGCCTGAATTGGAGCTATAACATGAATGATGATGATGTGTAAGTTGAAGTTGTTATTACTGATTTGGAAGAGTATGTTACGAGCATGTGGTGTTATACATTTTTTCTCCCCAGCAAGTAGCTTTTGTGGGTTGTTTGAATTAGTTTAGAATTTCGCAGTATTTAATGTTGCTTTTATGAACGTTGATGAAGTTTCTAGGAATAGGATCGTAATTTTTCATACATTTTCACTCTCTCTGCGCCCCTCGATACAAATTCTGCTACTTTTAGATCTGTTTTGCAAAGTTCTCGTCTGCCCTTTCATTTGGTAACCCAAATGACCAATGTTGGTGAAAAATATTTTTTAAGGCCTCTTCTTAGATGGGGAAACAACCTTAATACCTTTGAAAAAAAATTTTATACGCAACTTTTGAGAGACCATACGTACACAGGTATATGGAAAGTTTCAAGTCTTTACTGCTATAATTCCGGAGAAAAGCTTCTGTGACAGACGAAGGGACAGGTCGCGATTGCATTGGTAGTAACCCTCGCAAAATCAGTTCACCGATATTCATAAATGGTGGAAATTAGCAAACGTTTCAAAACGAACTTGATTTTTCACATCACTTTTGATACCATTTTGAATCGTCATACTTAATAGAAAAAAAATTGTGCATAGTTTTCAATTTATTTATAGTTTACTTCCGTAAAACCAGAAGTTCGATTTGCATGCATTACGCTAAAATGCTTTCCAGATAACTGCAAAATTTCAACATGTCCTGGAATTTGTTTATTGTTACTGCCACCGGCAGCTGTGATAAAAACCAGCTTCTGTGCATTATTTATTCGAGTGGATACAAATCGGCTCCATACATCTCCAATGCCAATTCAAACGTTCAATAAATCTCATTCAGTGCGTGCTATTGTACAATTTTCACTACCATTCGCATATTTCACAGCTCCATACGAATCACATGATCCGGGGGGACGTTGCTGCTGTTTGCCTAAAGATAGAATTTTGCCAAGAGTATCTTTGTATCTTTGCTGAATCGGTAACTGAGTGTAATTTGCCAGTCCAACTGAGGACTGGAAAATTATTCCACGTCTTGCGTTTATTGCGATACATGTCATCTAGATACTCGTATCTAGTAGATTTGTTCGTACGTTCCATTCGCGCTCTGACAGCTACGTATGCTAATCATGAATTCAGGATTGGTACACACACCGCTCACATCTGATCCAAGTGGACAAGATGGTGCGATCGACAATGGATTGAAACCAAAACAAAGTGCACAAATTTAGGACACTCGTCACACGAAGGTAACACGTTCGCGTACTCGCTGTGGTGTTTTTGCAAATTTTATTCATTATAAACAATAGCCTGCATGAGTTAAAGCGGATTTGCGTGAAGTGTGCGCGACGAGTGGCATTGCTCTACAGCACGCTGGATTTTAATACAATTAGAACGGCGGCGGCAGCGGCGCTAGACATGCAATTTTGTATCTGATTTTACCTTCACTGCATGCGAATGCAACGGTCGCAGTCTGTTGGATTTTTTAATTTATCATTTTACAGCGATAAACTCAATTGATTTGCATTTTCACATAAAGAACTATTTTAGTGCTTTAATTTGGACAGGCGTACATCCGGAACCCAAAAGCCATAACAATAAATTCTTCATACTAAAAGTTACTACTGCTAAGTATCTTTGAATTGAATCTTCTTGGAATCATTCTGCCTGAAATCTTAAGCAATGTCAGCCACTACTTCACGCTGTAGTACACATTTCACTGGGAACATTAACGATGCTGTGTCGCTTGTATTTCAAACGAACCAAGACCCATTATTCTCATTCTTATCGCCTCAGCATAAATACTCCTTAGATATGCTGCAGATACGGACGAACTTGCGTCGGCTGAGGCTTAAATTTACTTATGTCACAACTCACAAATAACAACTTTCATATGTACAATGTCCACTAGAATGGAACCTCAGTGAATCACAAATCAAGTTGGATCATTATAATTAAAATTTCACATCAGCATTGAACGCATGACCGCCACTCTCATAAATAATTTCACTTACGACAATTTTTATGAATCGTCCGCCGGAACGTTTGGTGGATGCTCGCGACAAATGTGCAGCAGCCGTGAAGCGCCATTTTCCCGCGAAGTCTTTTCAAAACGGCCGGATAATTGTAATTTATGGAAAATTGCATTTCATCTATTTAAAGTACGAGCCATGCCTTCAGGATCTTTGAGGAAAATCTGTGAGAAGAGTTCTGCATCGCACGCAGCCGCTTCTAATTAATATTTTAGCCACAACTGACTGCGATAAGTTGAAGATAGCACTTAAAGATATTACTGGTAGTTCGATGGTAGGGTTGGCACATCATTGTCAAGATATGTGCAAGTATTGAATTTGATGAGCCTTTTTAAATATTTTTCGAATTTGAGGATCAGCATCTTGAGCCATATAACTTCAGTACATTATTTGCCTGTATTTGCGCTTGGTATAACTTCAGTACATTAAACTTGGTATGTTATACTCGTATGTCCCAAAATATGCAGAACATATCGTATGCTAAATTCGTATTCTTGTTACCGGAATATAAATTAAACCCCGAAACCATTACTAGAAGGCAAGTATTCCTTGCATTCCAACATTTTATTCGGAAGATTACCAAGGAACCACTCAGCGCGCTGAAGTACTGGTGGGAGGGATTAAAGTAAGGTTAGGATAAACGATGTAAATCATTAGCACTAAGTAATGTTAAGTATTAAGTATTAAGCGAAAAAAAAACATTTCTAAAGAAAAATTGTACATATTTTGCCAATAAAATATTTCCTGAGGTCAGTCCGGTTATTTATTATGCAGACCCTGTACATCGCTAAGCAAAAGTCTGATCACTTTAAATGAACTCGCGACGAACGTAAACATATGCGCGCGGAGTCACAAGTATCCATACAACTGACATTTAAATCAAAACAATCGGTAAGGTTGATATTGATAATACAGTACAGTGCGCGAAAGGAAGATGGCCACCAAGTAAATAAAACTGGGTTTGCGCCCGAGATCAACGCTACAATGTTGAGCAGCCGTGATGAATTTTGTGGCCTTGAACTTGGGTTGTTTAACTCGAGTAAAAGAGCCGTTGGGCCAAGTCGATAAAAGAGCCAGCGATGATGAAAACGGTCTCTTTTTTTCACGGATTTCTGGCCAACGAAGGACGTCTAGTGAACCAACAGGCAGCGACCAACCTATTCTCATGAGGAGAAAGTAAATGTGGTGCACATCTGGCGAATTCTCAAGTAAAAGATCAACCCATTGGGAGAGGAAAAGAAAAACTGCTCGAGACAACCGACGAATTAAATTGGATCAGCTATATTGAGTTGAGGAGCGAGAACTTCGATCATCGGCGGGGCCCTCAACGTAGCAAGTAAGAAACGGTGCAAGTGTAAAGACTTGATAAATACTTTTGAATAATAATTTGCATTAAATTACTGTTGAATAATAATTTGCATTAATTACTTTGAATAAGATTTGGATTTCTTAGATAAAACTTTGTGTCGTGTAAAGTGTTTCAGCAGTGCTTTTGCGCGTAGAGCGCGTATTGTTGGCGGAAGGCTTAGATTTGGCCTGAAAAGCGCAAGGATCCTTCCCGTCTAGGACCTCAATCCGCATTAGTTCTCTTCAGGTTTTTTTTTGTTGTAAGTTCAGTGATTATCCTGGTGTAAGTTAGTGGTGTTAGGAGAACTCTGCGGAAGGGGTGATACGTGGTTCGACGAGCCGAATAAGAGCCACCAGTGATTATCCTGGTGGAAGGACCATTCCGGGGAGCCTCAAGCTCGCCAATTGGCTCCTGGGGCAATTCTAGGGCTGGCGAGTGGCGCTATCTACCCCGTCTCCACGGTCTAGTCGAGCCCCAAGGCCCCTAACCGGAATCGCTTCTTGCGACGTAGCGCCCATTTTTAACGTAACAATTTCGCGCCCAACGTGGCCTGATTTTCATAGAATTATTATAAATAATACTCTAAACTTTGGGATAATCTATAAGAAATGAAACTTAGCTCCTGAATAATAAACTATTCTTATTCTAAAAAAAGGGTTTCACATTATGCAAAAGAATTTTTTTCAAGTTTTATGAAAGGATAGATATTCATACATATTCATGAATTAGTTCTTGCCAATAGAATAACTGAAAATTTAACGGTTTGTATTTTTGTGAGATTTGTTAACGGACTGAGCTTCTAAAACACATCGGTAGTTAGCGAATTTTGTGAATTAATAGTTCAATCACGTTCCATTTTCCATTTTTACTTTAAGCTCAAAAATTTTGCCGAAATAGTTGAAAAGTGTTAGGTGTTAGTCAAATATTTAAGGCATGACATTATTTCATCAAAATAATCTTATTTAGCCTGTATTATCTAGTTGAACCCTCATCTACATAGTTCAGAATTCGAAAAAACGTGGGGTGATAATAAACTCAACTTGAGGTGTAGTGACATTCAAACGAATAACGAAATCAGCATATCCCACCGAAAACGCCTTCATTCGATTGGCCAGTCAAATATGTCGCTTGAGCGGGATTGTCTAGTTACTCTAGTTGCTTAAGCACGTTACCAAAGCCCAGCACGCGTTTGCGATCAAGTCGAATTCCACAGACACGATGATATTTTCTTCAACTAGAAAATAAAAAGTATAATTTGACAAATCCTTGACGAGGTGCGTTCAGCAGAGAGATACATATATTGTACACATTCCTCAGCTAAGTTCAGTACACATTTCTACGATATGTCACTATTCAGGATAAATAAATTGGTTGGAAACACTCATACCGACAGGACAACTTGATCTACAACTTGTTGACTACGCCCATGGAAAATTAAAAAAAATTATTTTGGTCCAACTCAACCAACAACCTACCTACCAACACAAACATCGCTATACACATGCACCAACTCGATCGCCGACCAACAAACCAACGCTTAGTTGGTGTCGTATGTACCCTGCTTAACTCTTATATAGCACTGTGTGGCACTCATAAGGCCCATTGACGAGCAACTTGGTCGTCAATCTTGTCATCAACCTTGTTGTCGGTTGATGCAAGAGACGACAAGTGATGTTGACAACTAAGTTGAAAATATTACTCTCGAGATTGTTACCATTGAGTAAACAAATCCGAGTGTGAATTTTTATTATTCGTGAAGTGAGATTGTATATAATTTGTTGATTTTTCGTTTACAATTCGTCAATCGGGTACATTTTGTAATATTCAAAAAAATGAATAATGAGTTGTTGCTGTGCATAGTTTTAAGTGAATTATGTAAAGATGATGTGTATAGTTCTACAAAGAACTGGTACCAAAACCGGGTGCAGTTGTCTCATTCTAGTTTATTGAATGAACTGTGCGCTACTGTCCCTGACAATTTTAAAAACTTTCTAAGAATGGTCTCTAAATCCTACGATATATTGCTAAACAAGGTTCGCCCGTTTATTGAAAAAAAGGACACGAATATGAGAATTGCGATCACTGCCAATGAACGCCTGTCTACAACTTTGCGATTTTAAGCAAGTGGTCAAAGTTTCGAAGACTTAATATTTCTTACTGCTATATCTCCACAATGTCTTGGGGCAATTATCGTCGAAACTTGCAGCATGTTAAATAAAGTTTTAAAAGAATATAAACAGGTAGGTGCCTAGTACTTTAGTGAGTGGTGTGCAAGCTAATTTGTTTAACATTTTCAGGTGCCAAGAAGAGAAGATGACGTTAGAAATGATTGAGAAAGTAGATCACAACATTAAACATCAAAACCAAGCGTGAGGATATGAAACCCCAACCATCGCAAGGTTAAAAAGATTGAAAAACCTTCTTCGGAGATGCGTGATTTTTAGACTACAATCAACCCTCGTTGACTTTGTTGAAATTACACCTGAACCAATGGGCGGAAAAACTGAGATAGTAGCCCAATCAATGGGCGGAAAAACTGAGGGGTATGAGTGCTAAGATAGTAGCCCAAAGGACCCAGATCGTGTCTTCATGAAAGTGAATAGCTTATTCCTGAAGAAATCTGGAGTGAAGGTATCGAGCCTTGAAGTCGCTAGTGATAAGATAAATTTTCTCGATAGGGCTGGTATCAAAATGGATAGTCGGACAGGATTATATGTGAGGGGTTGCAGAAACTTGCCCCTATTGTAAATCATTTTGAATTGATTCATCTACCAAACGCTAAGAGAGGGAATCAAATACTTTTAGAGGTTGTTGGAACAAAAGCTTCCGAATTCAAATCAGGCCTGAATGGCGAATCAATTCTTCATTTCAATGAAACAGTGACACTTAACTTCGTACCGAGGTTGAAGCTTATTGATTATTTTGTCAGCTATGAAGACTTGTGTATCATATTTGGCAGGGTAAATAACAAGAAATCATATGGTATTGACGGGGTTCCAAATAAAGTTCTTCGAAATTTACCCGAGGTGGCTATTAGGAATTATTGTATATTGTTAAACAATATACAATAATTGAATGATACTAAACAAAGTATTCAACCCCCACATTAAGAAATATGAGCTGATGCCGAATCGCCAGTTTGATTTTCGAGCCAGGCATTCCACGATACATGCGATAATGAATGGAACCTCAGACATCATCAAGTAAACAAAAAAGAATGTGTTAGAGTGTGTCTTATTAAAGTGGAAAACACCTTCGATACGGTGTGGTTAAATGGACTAGTTTTTAAACTCCTTCAGAAAAGGTTACCCAGACACCTTGTCGGCTTGATGTGCAATATGTTGCACGGGAAATAATTTTTTTTAACTGATAAAAATCGGATGACAATGCGCTAGTTCAATATCTTGAATGGTCTACAGCAGGGAACAGTTACTGCGTCTCTGCTTTTCTCAATATGCATTCGCAAGCTATTGAACGGCTTTGATTTTGACGTGCCGCCAACGAGATCGTTGGTAGCGTTTGCTGATCTTCTATACAGCAGCCCGAAAAGCTAGAATAGCGCAGAGCAATCGCCAAAAAATGTTCAGTGATGTGCAGCTGTACACTGACAATTGGCGAATGAAAATCAATGCGCAGGAGTGCAAGACAATTTTGTTTCGGACCACGCTGCAGGGGGTCAGTCAAGACCTGAAACGTAATTGGAAAGATTTCTATTTTATAATTGGTGAGGATAGTTCAGAAAGAGTTCTACAAAATCATGCATTCTATACCTCGGTGTTCATCTCGATCAGTATCTACTATACTGAACATATCAAAATCATGCTCAGTAAAGCACAAAAAGGAGTCATGGCCCTACGAAGACTCTTTTATTCCAGATACATTGATTAAAAGGTCAAAATTATCTGTTACAAGACCTTGATTAGACGTGTTTTGACATGTTTAGTCAGATCTGGTATATCCAGAGTGCTTGTACTATAGAATTAAGAGTTTTCGAAAGGAAATGTCTTCGTACATGTACTGGTACTGGTTTGTACAGAAACGGATTGGAAGCATTATATATCGAATAGGAGAATTTATCAAACTGCTCAAGTGACAAGAGTCGATATTTTCATATTGAGACTTCTTCGGAATCATATCGCAAGATCTGTAACTGAGCGAAAACTCCTGGATTTCATAGCCGTTCCACCCTACAGACGTTCCTCCAGAAGCATTCGTGTATTGGACATGAATCGATATGTTTTTGATTCTGACGGTGTCCCAATTATATATCACATATACAGACGAGCCACTGATCAGAAGATAAGATATCATCCAATTTTGGGTTCACGGGACCAACAATTCAATGGAGATACTCATTTGCTAGATTCGTTCAGGCTGATCGAGCTGAGACGGAGCAATCGAGGTATTGGTGGCTGAATGACAATTTCTCAACTTTTCGTCGATATTTTTCTGTTTTGTTTTTGTTTTTCTCGTCACATATTTGTGAGTGTCAACTGATCAAAATTTGCCTTAATTTGCCTAGTCAATGTTAGCCACCCTGGTGGCAATGTTTTCTTTTGTATCAGCTCATACTATTGCTTCCGAGAAGCCCTACCAGAAATAACTGAGAAATTACGAAGTGTACGAAATCGGAGGCCAATTAACAAGTCTATAGTATTAATTTAAATATGTCGAGAATTATGGTCGTAGTATGGCATGTCGTGTCATCCTGTTGATGTCTTTCTTTTTATCACTAAAAAAATTGTTGTTCATGATACTTTAGCGATCTGTACTAACGGCAACATGGAATTTGGCTAAATGTTTGAAGAAATAAAATCCTCTAACGTCACCGGTATGTATGTCGCACTAACAGTAACAATACGTTTTTCTCGATGTAATTGCGTTCGCAGAATGTAGCTGAATACAATTTGAGCTTTCATTTTGCGCAAATTGACGGCTGATTGTCAAGCGTTGACTCATAATAATTTTCAAAATTATTTTCAAGATAATCGTTGCAAATTGAGCGTAAGAGAACATCTCGTTCGATAATCAACGCTTTTACTAGTCCTATCAAAGCAAAAAAGGCCCAATAATTCAAATTATTTTTAAAACTGGGCTTACTTATGTACGAATGTTTTGAATCTTTATCAGTGTGAAAAAAGTTTCGATCTTGTAAAAAGTTTAATTCCAATAGCCTTAAGTGGAACACAAAACATTCCATAATGTTTGACTTGGAACTTATCAGCACAATAGTTATGTGAGCATTTCAAAAACAATACACATAATCAGCAAGTTGGGTGGACAGGACTACGCTCATATCAGAAGTGTTTTGAACCCAATTAACAATGTGCAGACATTTAGAGGTTACACAAAAATTTCGTGTATTTCTCCTTCCCCTGCCCTTCAATACAGCTCTGAAAGTATCTTCTTCTTCTTCTTTGTAGCACTACAGCCCCTCTTGGGCCTTCGCTTAGAGATAGTTAGAGTATCTCATTTTCATGACCGTATTGATTTTTTCGGAAGTTGTTTTGGCCAGTACTATGCTCCCGTTTGCCTGCTCAGCTATGATATGATCTGATTAAATCAGTACATATCACCACTGAGCGAACATTCATAGTCTGTCCGAAAAATCCCCTGAAATAAATCACGTTGTTCACCAACGAGATTTGAACCTGGGACCTTCGGCGTATGCGTTCATGCTCTCACCACTAGACCACACAGACTTATCTTAGTATCTTAGTGAGACCTTTCATATGACACCCCACATGACTACTTTTGATGAAAATTTTTTTTAAGGGTTACTACTCATGTGGGGGATGCCCTTAAAACTCTTTGAATTTTTGCCACCCTAAAACTTTCTAGAAGTCGTAATTTCTGACCTTTGCACAAAATTTCACGGCTATAGCTTCTGTAGTTTCGAAAAAAAACTGTTTTGACGTACAGACGGACCGACGAACGGACACAGGTCGCGATGTCAATCGTTTTGTATTGAAATACAAACCCCAAAAAAATGAGCCTATCTTAAATTATTTCCATCTTTCCAAGTAAATGCTGATATCATTTCACGAATGGGTAGAAATTTTATGTTCATGTTTCACCCTACATCGTTGGACACATGTGATCGCTAAAAAATTATTAATCATGATGCAAACACACCTAAGCTTATGCTGTTTCTTTTTCATAAAATTTATTCCTATTCAAATGTAAATCAATTTTAATAAGATATTCAGTCAATAATTTAAATAGCTTCTGAAGTTGAATAAAACACATCAGACAGCTGCTAATTTGGTTTTGTATCAAGTTTCAATGGATCCAACATCTCAGTATTACCATTCTAAATTTTTCAAGTTTTTTCAACTTTGCGTATTATAAATTTGTCGTGAAAAAATCCAGAAACAAGTTGGGTAAACAGACCTACGCTCATGTCAGAAGGGTTTTGTATTCAATTTTCAAAATGCAGTCACCAGATTGAATAAAGTCAAGAAGCACGATTTTATTGGAGAAATTATGAAATTCGAAGACCATACTATTATTAACAAAGTTGAAAGAATTTCGACTTCTGAGGTTTTTGTTATTGTTCTACTCATAAATATCTCCCTTGATAATTATTTCAGATGTCCATTCGCGAGGGAGGAAACACATTTTTCATGTATTTCCCCCCTGTGCCCCCACTGAAGCAAAAACTGACAGTTTAACAACTGTTTTGAAAAGCTCCCATGAAAGCTATCATTTCATACTCATATTGGCTACGTTTGATGAATTTTTTTTCAGGGGCCACTCTCCTGTACTGTTATCATCGACTAATAGCCAATTTTTTCGAATCCTAGAGTTGTTACAAAGCCCTTTTGTTAGAAGCTCCCTCCCGCCTCCTTGACTTGTTTCACTTATGAGTATTAATTGTAGGTACTCATCTTCAGTCATTCATTAAATTGAATCAAGTGTTCAAAGCATGCACCTTAAACGTTGAAGTTGGGAAAAAATAACTCAAAGTTATTCAATCTTCGCATTTAAAACAGCCACTATTTTGTTTTACGATTATTGATACCACTAGCTGAACTGATTCTCAAAGTTATTCATGACACCTATCATTCCTGAAATTTTCATGCAAATCCTAGACAAAATGTAGTGTCTGAGTCGGTAAAAAGCGCATGTTGTTCCATAGCCATATGTTGCCATAGTAATACATGCAGCGCATATTGTTCCATAGTAATACAGGAAAATTCAAACCGCTATAACTTCGCTAAATATGATGCAATCTTTATGAAACTTGCAGGGTTCATCAATCTTATAAATAGACATCTGCGTACTGAATTTCATTGAATTTAAGGGTACCATTAAGATTTTATTCAAAAAAACATAAAATCGATAAATCATACTATTACTAACAAAGTTGAGTGAATTGCGACTTCTCACGTATTTGTTGTTGTTGTACTCATCAAGGCCTACATTCGTGATTTTTTTCAGATTTTTCGGATCACAGGTGTCCAATCGCGAGGGGGGGGGACACAAATTTTTCGTGTATTTCCCCTCCCTGTGCGCCCCTCGAAGCAAACTTTGTCAAATTAAGACCTGTTTTGAAAAGTTCTCATCAAGACCTTTCATTTGATACCCATATCGGCTACCTTCAATGAAATTTTTTTTTCGGGGGGTCACTCCCCTACATGGAGAGACCCCCCTTAAATACCTTATAACATTTTTTAGTAGTTGAACTTTGAAGAGATCACCACTTTACACCTATATACAAAATTTGTTGCTTCTAGCTTAAGTAGTTTCCGAGAAAAACTGCTGTGACACACGGACGGACGGACGGACGGACGGACGGACAGACAGACAGACGGACAGACGGACAGACAGGACGCGATTTTAGAAGAGTTTTGTAAAATTATTTTACAAAACCCTAAAAAAAGTTTGTCTCACTTTCCAGACAACAAATCATCCCAAATTACCTACATGTTTCAGCAAGTAAACTATTGTTCAGAAATAGTATATTATTCAATCTCAAGAGAATCGATTCTAGAGGATATTGCTCCGGCCCTACCAGAATATTTATCTAAACATTTTTTAGAAAGTATTTCTACATCCCGACATCTGCAACGTTCAAGTTCGGTACTCAGATGTAGCGAAGGAGTTTTATTATTTGACATTTGAATGTCAGATGCAAGGAAAATCTATTTCGTGGATTTAAGTAGATAGAATTGCAGTTAATTTATTTATAAACCAAACCAAAAAAATATAATAAACTAAGTAAACATGGGTAGTGTGGATAAATATTGTTTGAATGTAATTTTAAAGATAAATACATGTATAATCATTAAGATGCTTGTGATGTTTAATTGCGAATCCAAGGCAAATGCATAATATGATTTCTAATTATAATCATTGCTGGCAATATTTTGTGTGTATTTTCAAAATTTCATGAAAGTGTTTTTATTTGACAATGATCTGTAAGCATTTGAATTGCGGTTGAAGCTATTTTAAGGGTCAACACTTAAAACGACATTCATTGTGAAATTCTGTAGTTATTCAAAGTTTAATAGATGGCTACAGTAGGTAAACCAGTCGTAGTCCTTTTTAGATAAATTTCTCGAGAGAATTAAAACAAGTTGGGTAAACAGACCTACGCTCATGTCAGAAGGGTTTTGTATTCAATTTACAAAATGCAGTCACCAGATCGAATCAAATCAAGAAACATGTCAAAGACGATTTAGTTGGAGAAGATATGAAATACGAAGATCATACTATTATTAACAAAGTTGAACGAATTTCGACTCCTGAGGTTTTTGTTATTGTTATACTCATAAATATCTCCCTTGATAATTATTTCAGATGTCCATTCGCGAGGGAGGAAACACATTTTACATGTATTTCCCCCCTGTGCCCCCACTGAAGCAAAAACTGACAGTTTAAGAACTGTTTAGAAAAGCTCCCATGAAAACTTTCATTTCATACTCATATCGGCTACCCTTGATGATTTTTTTTTCAGGGGCCACTCTCCTGTACTGTTATCATCGATTAATGGCCAATTTTTTTCGAGTCCTAGAGTGGTTACAAAGCCCAGTTGCCAGGAGCTCTCTCTTGCCTTATTGACTTGTTTCATTTATGACCATTAATTGTAGGTACTCATCTTCAGTCATTCATTAAATTGAATCAAGTGTTCAAAACATGCACCTTAAACGTTGAAGTTGGGAAAAAATAACTCAAAATTATTCAATTTAAAACAGCCACTATTTTGTTTTACGATTACTGATACCACTAGCTGAACCGATTCTCAAAGATATACATGACACCTATCATTCCTGAAATTTTCATGCAAATCCTAGCAAAACTGTAGTGTCTGAGTCGGTAAAAAGCGCATGTTGTTCCATAGCCATATGTAGCCATAGTAATAAATGCAGCGCATATTGTTCCATAGTAATACAGGAAAATTCAAACCGCTATAACTTCGCTAAATATGATGCAATCTTTATGAAAACTTCGGGATAGATTAATCTTATAGATAGTCATCTGCGTACTGAAGTTCATTGAATTTAAGGGTACCGTTAAGATTTTATTCAAGAAAACATAAAATCGATAAATCATACTATTACTAACAAAGTTGAGTGAATTGCGACTTCTCACGTATTTGTTGTTGTTGTACACACCAAGGCCTACATTCCTGATTTTTTTCAGATTTTTCGGATCACAGGTGTCCAATCGCGAGGGGGGGGGACACAAATTTTTCGTGTATTTCCCCTCCCTGTGCGCCCTTCGAAGCAAACTTTGCCAAACTAAGACCTGTTTTGAAAAGCTCTCATCAAGACCTTTCATTTGATATCGGCTACCTACAATGAAATTTTTTTTTCGGGGGGCACTCCCCTATATGGGGAGACCCCCCTAAATACCTTATAAAATTTTTTTGTAGTTGAACTTTGAAGAGAACACCACTTTACACCTACATACAAAATTTGATGTTTCTAGCTTAAGTAGTTTCCGAGAAAAAGTGCTGTGACACACGGACGGACGGACGGACAGACAGACAGACGGACAGACAGACAGACGGACAGACGGACAGACAGGACGCGATTTTAGTAGGGTTTTGTAAAATTATTTTACAAAACCCTAAAAAGTGAACTCCTCGTAATAGGTAAATTTCTCTCGAAAAATTTAACTGTTGCGAAGAGTACATTTAGCAAAACTTTATACATATGTTATATGGGAGGTTGCAATTTAGCTTCAATTTTAACCAAATTTTTAGGAACGATGTATGGGCTAAATGTCTCAGCTATGTTCATCAACTATCTAAATCGGCCGAACGAAAACAAGATGTTGGCCATATTAGACGCAAACTAGTGATTTCTGTTCTGAGTAAAGTTGTTACAGGTAACTGGGGCAAAGCCAGAGCTTTTCGCTATTTTTGGGAACAAACATTAAATCTGTAGTTATTCAAAATTGAGTATTTGATATGGAAGCTATCCCGAGCCAAGGAAGTAAAAACTGGAAACTAGGTAGTATTAAATTTTTTTGTAATTTTAAGCGTGGTTTTTAAGTAGAATTAGAAGTTGAAATAAGAGTAAGCGTATCATCCGTCGTTTGGTTGACACTTCTGCCAATCTCCCTGCAGGAAGCCGCCGGGAAAGAGGCCCATTTAATCAAGACCTTGGTCATACATTGAAGTATGCTATGAAATTGAAGCAGTAGCAAGTTCTGGCCATACTAATGGATTCCGGACATATCTTCGTTGAAAACTTCAACAAATGTGACGGAAGAAATCTAAAATTCGACTGGAAAAAATTTGTAAAGACTTGAAATGCTCACATTTAGATTTATCAAACAAATTCAAAAACGACCGCCAGTACACAATGAACATAACGGCAAACCCCATGAATCAAGGAATTGCTGATGAAATGAATCAAATATCATTTAGTCGCCAACCCCAACCAGTCTATGATGTATCAACGAAGACAAAAAAAAACCGACATACTGTGAAGTCACCGCAGTTGCAGACGTTATGTTTCAGCAGAGGGGTGCGTTGCCCGGGGTGGCATACTGAGGCCGGCTAGCGCTCAGTCGTGTCATGTGTCTTCCGGGACACCTTCTGCTTGTGCTGAGCCACCATACATATAAAAACTAACACGAAGGGGTAAGGACGGGAAAGGGGGAGGTCATATTGAGAAATGAAAAATTAATATTTTAGCAAATCATGGCCGGTTTATTTTATGAAAAAATAATTTACATAGCAAGTTCAACAATTAAGAGATACCAATCAATAACAAACAGATCCCTCAATAATTTTTCAGTGCAAATAAATCAAATAAGATGTTAATTAAAAAATAGCAAATTACAATAAAATGCAATGATATGTAACAGATAAAAGAATGTCAAAAAAAAAGGAAAAATATTAATTATTTACTAACTCTCTTCTTTTCCTGCCGATCTCCAACCGCTCGGCAAAGGAGACAAAAAGAAAGGTGGGGTTACTGAAAATTTAATTAATTTTAAGTCCAAACTCATTAATTTTAGATAAGCGACCACTTCATCATAATATTTAATCCGCCTGTGTATTTCCATTAATTACAGCCTTGGTTTATCTCGATGATTTCATCTATTATTTCTTCCGCATAAGATATTCAATTATTCCGTTTGTTGTTAAATTTAAACCCACTAAGTAATTCTAGCTGATACTTGTATTAAAGGAACAAAGTCGGAGATAACGGAATCCATTCTTCTATCATACGAAGATGGCTTACCACCTCACTTATTGCAAAAAAACCCTTTCTTGATGCAAACTTTTGATTCCCACATGAAATTGCAAAGGTGATCAACTCAATCACTTTGCACAAGTCACGCGAATTAATGGTTGTTGTTGGTTTTTTCTCCACTTCTCGTACCCACTAATTAATTTTTCCTCCGCACAACAAACACTAGCACAAAACCATTCTGTGTTTTTCCACTCTTAAAATTCAATTTTTTTTTAAAATTTATTTAATTAATTCACAAAACTTCCAAATTTGACTTCCAAACAACTTTCATTCCCCGAATTTCACAAAAAACTTACCCCAAAACCGCCAAAGATTTTCACTCTCCTTCACAAGCCAAATACCAACCGCCCTTCCAAATCCAGCATTTCACATCCAGAAAATTTAATCCCGCAATCATTTCATTCTTAATTATCGCTGCCGAATCTGGGTGACGTAATTGAAGTTCAATACACTTCGATTTCACTACCCACACATCTTTTTCGTATCGACAAACGCAAAAATTTTCTTTTTACATATATGATAATTTACATAGCCATGGAACGTTTGATTAGATGCAAATTGTCATATATATGTACAGAAACAATTGCTTTGGCCGATACTCCAAAAAGAGTGTTTCCCTGTGCTCGGGGAACTTGAACCCAGGGTTCCAGTAGACCCCCGGTCGAGAATTCATGCCGCTACCAACGGAGCCACCTTCTGTTCCCATTTATTGTATTATCAACTTCAACTATACTACTTTCTTAGTGGGCATTGGGATGAAGTTTGTTAGTAGAGAAATGAGAATGAATTTTTGTTAGTATGAAAAATAAAATTTGTTAGTGGGAGCTAATGAATAAAACTAGTTAGTGTGAAGGAAGGAACTAGGTTTTGCTAGGGAAAATATATCGAATGAAATTTTATTGATGGGAACCAATGAATGGAGTGTTGTTAGTGGGGAAAATTATTAGTATATTATTTTTGTAATTGAAAATAAGGGTAAAGGGTAGAATTGAGATGGTGGGGAAGTGAAAATTGTAGGGGAATTATTAAATGATAACAACAATAAATAAATTTACTGAGGAAAAGCGTATATGTGCCCAAAGGAATGTGAAGATGTTACGGCGGCAAGTTAAAGTTGCGAATGGGAGAATACCGGTACGCCGGAATTCGCAACAACCTAGCAAACAAACGAATTACAATTCGCCAAAATCATGAGCAACTGATTTTCGATATTCCCGCTTATATACTAATTGTTGGAAATATATCAAATCGTTTGGATGATCGTATCGGTTGGAAAGAATTTAGATAAACGTGCCACAAGTCAAATAAATGGTACTAGTAAATTATTGGATCATAAGCCGGCATTACACGACCCTCATAAGTCATCTATGCAACTTAGTTTAAAAGGATGAATTCACTAAATCATTGATCGAGCTTGGGCTTTTGGAATCTACCAACATAGTCCTAAATGATACAAAAATAAATTCGGTCAGTTACCAAACCGTCAAATTAAATCGCATGAAAAGTTTGTGCGAACCGCCTCATTGCAGCTGCATTACCTATGCCAATAATGCCAACCAAGTGGTAAGCGGATCGCGATGCATAAACGCCACCACTGGAAGTGATAGAGCCACTTTGAGAACCACTAATGCAACGCGTGTGTGGCAATCAAAGTCGAATCGAATGAGAGAGTAAGGGATGGATTAGACTACGGCGCGTGCACACTGCGATTTTCGACAATTTTGTCCAAGTCGGCAGTCGCAGGAATTTGCGATTTTTCCTAAAACTAGTTTAGTAGGTAGTTTCTTGCATAGCGCACAAATGAGTTAGCGCACGTGTCCTTGCAAAGACATACCTTCAAATGAGCATATTAGTTCTGCGCATGCCTGAAGTTCCTTTGCAAATCTTATCGCAGTGTGTTCGTATTTGCATCTAAAAACCGCTGGTTACGATAGCAAAATCGCAATGTTGCCAAACCTTAAGAAAAACCGGAAAAAATAACGGGGCTTACAACAAAGGCGAAGTGGAAGCTGGATGAGGTGTTCAAGCTCTCTTTCGATGTGCAGACATTGGCGAGGGCGAACCTCCCGGAGCAGAGGAAAGGGGAAAAATTGAAGCAAGTTAGAAGGGAAAAACAGGTGGCTGGCAACGATAAGCAATTTAAAAGCTAACTCAACCAAGGAAACAGGCGGTGGGCAACAACAATCAAGTTTTAAGCTGATTCAACCGGAGAAACACGCGAGGTGCCCCTTAGATTGAGAACAGATAAGCCTAGCATGTGAGGTACAATCTTGAAAAGAAATTGTAAGTGTTTGATTGGGGTTACATTGAAAATATGGTGTTTAATAAATTCATTTTTTTCATATAGTAACCGAAAGTTTATTTTATGAAGAAGCATGATTGCCGAATTTTTGGGATGGTCAATTGTAACCTTGACTCGGATGCAATAAGTCAGTATTTTTGTTTTTCTTTTAAGCTCATTAGTCAAATAGACTTAGTTTCCAATAGTGCGAGAGCTCTGGTGGATTGCAATGCTAGTGAGAGTTTGATGAAATTTTAGAAGAGGTTAGGGAGTCCTCTCTTTTTTGGGCTGGGTGAGTCGGTTAGCAAGCTCGAGATTTGTTGATGCATTGAATCGCAGTCCGCCTTGGTTTCGTTGATTTTTCAGATTTGTCATTTCAGTTTTTTGTAAATTATTAACAAGTTTGCAGATTGGCGAGCCGCAAATGCAATTTTTGAGGTTGTGGTGAGTCGTGGTCTCGCTCGACGACTCTTGGGGCTTCATAGGACTTAAGTGGCGCCCACGTCTGTCTCCGACGAGCAACCCGGCACCGAGAAGGGTTGCGGGACCATTCCGTGGTGACTATTTCGTGACGGTCATATAATTTCATTTCGTCGGGAAGAAAGTATAATTCCGATCTGGACAAAATTTAGTACAGAGGTTCACTGAACTGTGCAGACAAGCTCGCAGAAAAAAAATCCAAAATCGTAATGTCTTAAACAAAATGGCGGCCTCTCAAAAGTGCGAATAATTTTATTTGAAGTTGTGACTAAATCCATCAATCGATGCTGCTGAAAATCAAAAGTCTGATCAAAAGTCTGATAGGAACTAAAGGTACCTAAAGAACGATACAAAAAAATTCAAGGTTAGGTCTGGAATTTCAAAGGCTTCTAAAATTTACAATTTTCAGTCGATTTGCATGAAACTTGATATTAAGGTAGATAGTAGTTAGCTTTGATGATCTTGTTATTTGCGTGATTATGGCGATAGTGGTGGATTTCGTGGCGCTCAAGCGGCCAAGTTCCTCAACCGATTTAAAGAAACTTAAAACTGTCGATTTTTAGACCAAAAGATAATGAAAGTCGGACGATAAATAAAAAAGTCCAACATTTTAATTTACTATTTATATTTTTGTTCTGTTCAGAGTTTAAGTCTGATTCGATTCAATTTAAAATGAACCAAAATTATACTCTTAAATTCGAAATAGTGGCGCTTAAAGGTCAGAAAGTAAGCAAAACTCGGTGTTTTAGCAGCAGCTAATGTGTTGCATATGATATGGCTTACACCGAAAGTATTTTTGCGACAAGAAGTTTTTCTTAAACAGTGCTTAGCTTTCAAAATGGCGGCAGCCAATCAAATTATTACTTGCTGTTTAAAACTAAGGGCTCCTACGAGATATTTGTCTTTCCGGGTAGTTCTACCTACGGGGGTTTTTTTAATAGTAGTGTTACCTGAGCTGGCATTGTAAGCCGGCTACACAGTATTTTTGGGATGACTGCTTATGTGCACGCACATCAACACTATTAGAGGAGGCAAATAAAAGGGAAATCAACTTGTAAAATTAAAAAAAAAAATTGCCTAGCAATGCATAGTACTAACTTCCTGTAACTCATCTAAGCCTAGAGGGAAAGCTAAGCATCAATGGTGGAACAGTGGGATTGCGATTCTTCGAATTGATTGCAGAAAAGAATTCAACCTTCTTAAAGGATCAATGATTGACCAACCAACAAAGCTAAGGCCAAGCTATTTAAAAATGTCTTCTGTATGGTGGAAAGAGCTTTATGGATATTTCTATATGCAAAGATTGGTGGTATCACTGGAGCAAGTCGCTCCTAAAAAATTCTAAGTTCTAAGCCGGATACAAAAGCTCAACGTTAGTTGGATACAAAGCTGCAAAAATACACTTCAGGTCTTGATGGGGAGTCATATCCTGGGCGAGGAAGTAATGCCTCTGGCTATATCATTTGAATCACATCTTGATGCGCGGGTGATAGCCAACATTTCAGTCTTAAAACTTGAATGGACTGTCCATTCTTTCAGACCATTGAAGTCACCAGGCTTACAGAGGGAACTTAGGGCTAAGGGGTAATCGATTTTGACGAATTTTGCAGCAAGCTTAGTATGCATCACCAATAAGCATTTCTTAAAGATATTTGTTGCACCTCTCAAGGATATTCGCCCCCTTACTATTTTCCACAAATTAGAAAATTTTTTTTTTTGTCAGTTGAAAATTAACTCTTATTGGAAAAAGCTTATCATATCGTCGTCCCAATTGATTCAAGCAATTTATATTAAATATCATAATTTTACTTCGATACATAAAGCGATATATCTCAAGACAACGTTGCGACCGCTGGTATGGAGGAGGCTGGCGGCTTCCCACCAGTGGCGAACCAGAGGAAACGTCAAAAAGTAAGCTGACGACATTGATCATGAAAAGAACGCACAATAAAGAAAACTCCCCAGATGGCGGCGCCAATAATGAAGAAATAAATAAACTATGCAAAGAAAACCATCAACTTAAGCAAAATATGCAGTTATCTTGAAGAACTTGTCAAGAAGGGGATCAAGATACGAAAACCGCAGTAGAAAAAACTGGTCCAATAGAAAACGAAGGTGACGAATAGTGGGAAGCAAATTATTTTGGAAGAAATTTTATGAGCTTCTGTCACTAATGACAGTTGAAACTATTTTGCAGATCTGGAAGGACTGACAGAATATATGGAAATGCAAGAGTATAATTCTGATGAAGATAATAATATAAAATTTATTCAATATTTAAAAGACAAAAATAAGAGGAAAAAACCAACTCGCATTTTTGTTAGTTCCTCGGAAAAGCCAGATACAAGGGAAAAGCTGTGCCACTAAATGTACTCGAACGAAGCGGAAGAAATATGGTTCAACTATCGGCAGCTGAAAATAAACTATGCAACTTCGAAATTAAAAGAATAAATGGAGAGAAATTACTAATTAAACCAGGGTCACTGGTTGACCAAGTCAGCCAAGAATGCTCTAAATTCTGAGAAAGTTTTTCACTGCACCTATATCCCAAAAAGCAAAAAAAAAGCCCAAAAATTTTTGTTGAAGAGTCTGTACTGGGGAGAGGACGCCGTCGACCTTCTTCAAGTTTTCAAAGAAGCTGCACCAGAAATTGAATTTATTGCAGTCAAAATCTTTTCAACGAGGAGATCGACAATCGAAAAGAAGAATTTACCACTTTATCTAGTATGAATATCCAACAAAAGCAATCCAAGGGCCCTTCAACAAATAAGGTACCTGACAAATTAGTCAAGCATGGAGTATAATTTACACTTCCCGCTAGAGGACCACCAGATAATACTGTGACTAAGCAATGAGCTGCTTCTTAAAATCGACCAACAGCTTAATTCTTTATCAGAAAAAAATCAACAAACACATTCGACAATTAACTTTGTTTTTCAACGTTAAGATCTTTCAAATGTCTCAAAATAGCATGCCATTCAGTCCTGTTCTCATAGATGGGTTTTTCTTCATCGTGATCAATGTTCACTTCATTCTATATTGACGTGACTATCTTCTTGAATTCATTGTGAATCAAAAGTGTGAGAAGTATGATACTTCTCATTGAAACCCATCTCAATTCATGGCATTCAATGACTTGAACAACGTTCAAGGATTTTGAATTCGTAACAACTGACAGGGTGATCCGCGATGGGGGAGTTGGTATCGGCATGTTAGTAAGAAGATCCTATCGTTTCCAACATATCGATGAATTCGAATTCAAAAACATTGAACTTCTTGAAGTATTCGTCATCAAAATTTCAATGCCAAGTGGATACAGCCTCTTCGTTATCTCGGCCTATGCAAAGGAAAGCAACGCTCCCAAATTCATGGAGGAGCTCGATTCCTTGAATTGAATAGGCTATATAATTATTACATTCTTGCCGGCGATCGTAATGTCTGACATACTTGTATATCATGGCTGAACGCAAACAAAAATCTAAAAGGTGTATTCCTGAAATCGCAGATAACAGAGAAACAAGTTGTATACAGGTGCGATTTATATTGGTTGAAGTTCTCAACATACCCTAGTACAAATTCATATCGGGATCAACCCAAGTGGAAGTTCAATTGAAGCAGTCATAAGGCCCTAATTAGACATGCCTAAACGGGCATTAGGGCCTAATGCGGATTCCGCATTAAGCCCTAATACTGAACGTTATGCATTACCCCCTCACTGTCTAAATTAGGCAACACGGCCCCGGTGCAAATTATATTCAGTAAAATGCTTTGATTCAATTTAAGCATGCCGCATTAGGGGCCTCTTAGGTCCGCATTAGATATGCCTTGCTTTGGGAAAAAGTCGTCAACTCCTCATCAAATCCAAACTTTAAAGTTTTTACAGCTATGCATGCTCATCTTCTACATATGATTGTAATTTATTACCAAGAAATTTTATTTTGTTTGGATTTGACACAATATGAAGTTTTCTGTTTAGAAACTGTTTAGGCAAGCTTGCCTAAATAAGGAACTGTTTAGACAAGCCCTACATGAAGACGGCGTATGCCTCTGTTACACAACTAAGATACGGCTTCAATCCACAAACAAGTCTTTACAAATGTGCACAAGGAGCAATCATAGGCAACCCAGTCGAAATTAAAAACAGCTATTCACAGCGTCCCCAACAATGACTGAAGCTGTGAACATTCCAGGAGCAGAGTAAGTGGTCCCGGTCTCACCACCAACCAGAGACGAAGTACAGACAGCAGTACGGGACCTCAGAAAAAATAAGGCTTCTGGAATAGATGGAATACCAGCATAATTACTCCAGAAGGGGGGGGGGGGGGTCTCCATCTTAACAACCTTCTGCATCGACTAACATATAGAATATGTTCAGAGGAGCAGTTACCAGAGGACTGGCGGAAGTGTAATATGTCCTGTACACAAAAAGGGGTAGAAGTTAAGGTGTGAAAATTATAAAGGCATCGCTCTACTGTGTACGTCTAATACCGTGCTCTCCAAAATCATAGAAAAAAAATGAAAGTCATGCTGTGAAAGTATTATAGGAGTATATCAGGGAAGCTTTCGAAGTGGATGGTCTACAATAAACCAAATATTTTCAGTAAAGCAGGTGCTCGAAAAGCCCTGAGAGTATAACATTCATGTGCAACAACTCTTTGGAGACTTCAAGCAAGCATAGGATGGTGTCGACAGAAATGTGCTATACAAAATAATGCTTGACTTTGGTGTCCCAACAAAACTAGTCCGCATAATCAAGGTTACGTCTCAGGTCAAGGCAAACGGTGAACTAAGGGACAGCTTCATAATGGAATCAGACTTAAGACAAGGCAATGGACTTGTCAAAATGCGTAATATTTCGCTGGAACACGTCATCAGGAGGACATCAGCTGAAACACTGATGTTCAAGTCTACACATTGGTAGCATATTCTGATGATGTCAATATTATGGCACGCTTCATCTTAGCTACCTATGCAGCATTTCTGAGCCTAGAATCTGAAGCAAATTAATTAATCTATGAGTTAATTCATGACTCAAACGAGGTAGAAAACCCCAGTTCGACTAAACCTGATTGTAGGCAACTATGACATTGAAAATGTGGATAATTAGATCTACCTTGAAGCCAACCTGAATAAAAGAGGCGCCGGAAAGGACGAGGTTGGACCCCCCGTAATCGCCGCATGTAAATCATCTTATTCCGTACTTCCCAATCTAAGGTCCAGGGTTGTGCAAAGGCAAAGTAAGCTCCGCATTTACAAAACACTAGTCAAACCTGTGCTGTTATATAAAAGTAAAACATGGACCTTGACGAGCGAACCAAAAAGGCAGAAACTCCATCATCTCCGGCTAAACTAGGAACTCTTTAGGCAAGCCCTACATGAAGTCCGATCGGCATATGCCTCCATTACACAACTAAGAGACGGCTTCAATCCACCAACAAGTCTTTGCAAAAGTGCACAAGGATCAATCAAAGGCAACCCAGTCGAAATTAAAACAGATGGCTGCAATATTTCGACCTTTTTATTCACAGACGTTTTTTTACACGTAAAGCACTCCGGAGAAAATCTACAGCCCAGTGAAACAAAGCACAGAATGGAGATTACGTTACAACGATGAGTTGTGTAAACTATTTGATGATTCACCTGTTTTTCTTCCGTAAACTTACGTAAACTGCAATGGGCGGGCCATGTAGAAAGAATGGAAGAAAATCGGCTACCCAAAAAACCATTGATGGGTAGAGCACAAGGTAGATATCCAGCGGGAAGACCGAGGACTCGATGGGAAGACATAATAGAAGCTGACAGCGGATCCTTGCTGGGAGTGAACAACTGGCGGACAAGGCCGCGGAACCGTGATGATTGGAGGAGATTAATTCTGGAGGCCAAGGCTTGGCTTGGGCTGTTGCGCTATTAATGATGAAGATTGATGTTATTGAGAAATAATGATTTTCGAATTTTCACGATTGCTTGTGAGCAGGGCTCAAAATATTAGCTACTCCAAGAAAATAGATTTTCATTCTATATTTAAGTCTTTAACCAAATCCTGCTCAAATTCCGAAAATATAGTAAACCGCAGTATTATTTTTTTTTTTTTATTTAATGCTAGAAAATGCTTATTTGTTTATCGATCGAATGGCGCCTAAGAAAAATTTACCTTTTCAGTTGGTTGTGCCAAGGGAAATTGTTACGGGTGAACATTGAGATTCCATAGTGTTGCTCACCCCGAACACTACCTTACGCGATTTTGTAAGAGTAAAGCTGAACTTTATTAACTTTTTTTGATAATATAACCAACAGCAAGTAATTTAAATTGTCATTCATAAAATGACTACTTGTTAGATTATGGCAAGAAAGCCACATAATAATTTTTGCTTTGTAACCTTATGTAATTAAACTTAAGTAGCTAGGTCGCTTCCGATTCACACGCCACATTATGGACAACGTAAGCAGTAACAAGCGCCGAAAGCATCAAGAACCAACGCGAGCTCGAAACGAAACGCAAATTCACACGGTTTTCGTCATCCAATCAACATATGCGGCAGCATAAAACATATAACCCCTCGAAGCAATCGGAATTGCGTCTTAAACAAAATAACATGCAACGCTGGGAGGAAATCCGAATTTGAATCGTTGCTTCCGTCATGCGACAAGAGGTGTTTGTGATATGCGCGGTAATCTGCATGCATTTACACCATCTCCTCAAATCAAGGTTTCATACTGCCTGTGTTTTCATTGATTTTACTTACCGACATGGACTCCCAGTGAATTTTGATGCAGTATATAATTCGACTGATTCAAATTCGAAATTGCCTACTGTCGAAATTTACAGGGAAACGATTTTGAGTAGGGATCTAAACGTGAGTTTGTCGTCAAACCCGACATTCCTATCATGTGTGCAGCCACTGACCTTCCGGCCAAGGACATAAACTTAACGATCAAGCCGCAAACATCTTCACACTAACGCAGTTCCAGCAGAGATACATACATGCCACCAAAGAGGAACGAGCCAAGTAACAACGCCAGAGATGCTGCTGAGGCAGCAATGGCACGCATACCGAAGGAGGACACTCGCGAATTTAACACTTCATTAGTGACAAGCACAGGACGAGTAAAGCGCGAACTCGAGGCGTAACGTAAATTAAAAGTAGCAGCAACAAAGAAAATAAAAGTGCTAAGAAAGATGTGAAAGGAGTACTTCAAGCTTTAGAAGAATTAACTGTTAACTACGATCAAAAATCACCAAAGATATTGATACTATGAACGAGGAATTGCAACAGAAACAGGCCTCATTGAATGTCGTTACATCGGAGTTGCATTAATTGAAAGATATATCAGCGCATCATAAAAAACGAATTTATGGAATGCTCTCAAATCCCTTGTGTGATCTGTCGAAAGTTGGACAAGCCTTATGCAAGGATAATATCAGTGAGATGGAAATGAATACACCCAATCCACGTGGTAAGATTGAAGAGGAATTCACTGCGGCTCGACTATATAGTAGTAAAATTAAATTGGAACCTAAAAATATCGCACAAGATGTCAGAATCTGGAGGCGTTACAAACAGATTCAATTAAAAAGGTTCCTGAATATGGAAAAGACTTAGGCGAATGCCGTTTGTTGAGCTCACAACATGAAGTCATTGTAGGAATCAATTCGAGACTCCGAGAACAAGAAGCGAACTCTTGAAGAACAAATCGATGGTCTTCGAGAAGAATGTGCGAAACTAAAAACAGCTGGGCCCACACAAAACAATTGGCAGAGTTTCGTGATGAGTTTTCAGCCAATAAGAGGCTATGAATGAGCTTAAAAATATCAACCAAAAACTCACTTTAGCACACCAACAAATGACCGGCGATTACGCCAAGCTCAAACGAGATAAAGCTGATAAATTCACTAAACTACACGAAAGAAACACGGATACAACTGTTGTATTTCTTACCTCCTCTCCTAATTGGCTATCGACATCGAGCCGAAGCGTACTATCCTCTTGTTCCCACCAAATTCACTATATTCCACCAGAAGAAAATCGCGACAGTCCCGAGGAGAGATTCGACGGCCGAAATTAGTTAGAACTGATGCATAAATATATACACACGAAAAGCGAGGATTATTACGAAATCCTCATCTCGCGTCGTGATGTAAATAAACATTACTGACAATTCGAACTGTCAGCCGAATGCATTTATCGCATTCCGCGCGTAATACGCTTAATTCCCACTAGGACCGCCACCGAGTGGAACTTGTTATGAGTGAAATCAAGCGAAGGAATTACTCGAACAAAGCGCACCAAAAGGAGGTTATTTAAGCCCGGGAAGATTGGCTTTTCTTTTGGGAATCGTTCCGAGCCACCGGCGGAGGTATAACAGAACGTTTATCAGCGCCAACATTTTTGACGAAGATTTGGAGACGCACCCTGGATTCTGGAACATTAAATTGGAGACGAATCTTGGATACCGGAACATTTAATTGGGACGAGACAACTGTGAGGTTGCGAAAACCATGAAAATGGAAGAAAGGGGCCCCTTACTAGAGTAGGGAATAAATGTAAGTGGCTTTAATTTTATCCTATATTGGTCGAATTTTTAAGAAAGTAAAGAGTATTACTCAAGTCGAATAAAGATAATTATAGATTTTTTTTTCCTCGCTACCATTCGACATATAAACTTTCCTTTTCAGCTGTGAAAGGTGTGGCTCGGGAATTCTTTTCCGTGGATGCTGACCAAGCAGGAACTGGAGAGGTTAAGTGGGGTGGTAGTGTTCGGTGGATGCAGTGAAAGTTAGTGACGTTCTAGTTGATTTCGATTGCCCTGTTGTGGGGAACTACGAGTTTTGTGTGGCAGTGAAACACCTTAACTCGTTCTGCGTGGCAGAGTGTCTTTTGAAGGTGATCTTCGCGGCTAAGTGGCGGCGAGCCCCAAAACTCGTATAAGTGTTAATTTCGCTCCGGACTGTCGTCTTCTTGTTCGAACGACCCCTTGAGAGGCTCGGAGAATCGAACGAGTGGCCCCCACGCCCGTCTTCCGGTGAGTTAGTTTGGGTCGGCGGAGCCTCCACCGGAGTAGCCAAAATATAACGGTGGGGCAGCTAGGGAGTCGGTAATAAGGTTTTTCTGAAACGAATTTTACAATGGCCTACTAGTATCGCGTCTTGCTTGTTGCGCTATCTGTCTTCCCGTGCTTATGATAAGCAATTTATCATTATTTGCGTTTTTGTTAATATATACTGTTTGTTTTGAGGAATTTATTGTAGGTATTTGTACGCTGAAAGAAATGAATGTAGATGATTTATCATGAGCTTTCGATAATGTTATAGCCATATAGTGCTGAATAAATAAATGTTAGTCAATTTGACATTATAATCAGTTCACCATACCATCAAATACGTCAATCAGGGCTAAAAACAAAGCAAAACTAACACAAGATCTACGCCATACTAAACCACAGACTCATTTCCTTAAAATGTTCCTTAGGCTCGGGACTCAATTGCCGCAAAATGTAATTGAAATATCAAGCGAAACTGAACCACTGTGCCAAATGATTTATGGAATGAAGATGTAGCTCGCAATCGGATCAGTTTTGAAGAACAAGAAGCGGCGAGCCAAGACGGTGGCCATGAATGGTGATAAATCAATCAAACTTCCTTTAGTATGGCGCTAGCAAAATAAAAAGTCTTAAGTTATTTCCATCCATAGACTTTGCACCCGCGTTTTCTGCTCGTGCCTAAAAAATCTCCCGTCAACTGTTACCTGACACGGCCTCAGATCCCTGTACAATTGGCTCGGTTCTTTCCTGTCCAAAGCTGACGTTACGCAAAAACCATATAGTAAGCGCTTATTACCACGTATAGGGTAACTTTTGTCGCTAATTTATATGGAGATGTTGAATCCGTCTCGAAACCGTACACTTCGCCAATTATTATTAAAGGTCATCTTGTTCGGATCTCTTTTGTTCTTAAAAAGGCGGTGACTTCAAGTTTGAAAGACTTTGACACTTTCTTGTCCATATTATTCTTAATTGATTCACCGCGCTTGTCTCTTATAACTTTTCTTATATCAGGCCTAACAAATGCACCTTCTTTGCGCTTCTCATTAAAAAGATATCTGGAGCGATCTTACTTTGACAAATTGTTTCATGAGGCCGAGTTTGCTGTGAAGTGGTGGAGTAAGATCTTTTAGAATCAACTAAACCCTTGTGCTCAACACTTTTAATCTTAGGAATAAGATTTGGAAACTTTGCCAATCGCATGGCCTAGTAGCATAGAAATAACCGGAAATCATTAAATTTGATTGAAGTAATCAGCCTAGATGAGGACCATCTTAAAATTATTACAATATACTTTGAAATGAACTGAATTTCCGAATGACACTGCAGCATATTGGTTACTTTTGTGTAGAAGCGTCCTTTTTGACCTAGTTTGGAGGAATCAATAAAAAGCCTCCAATCTTTGGGTTTGTAGTTGATTTGGAAGTTTTTAGATTGTATATTGGTGTGAATGGATTAAAATATTTTGAATTCCAAACTATGTGGCATTGAAATTTGAACTTTCATAGATAGTTACCCATATTGCAATTTACTCCGCGGGAAGAACAAGTGCCAAGAACACTACTGACAGTTTGTTTTTCTAGAAAGCGTAGCTGATTTGGATGAATTTTTAACCGTCGGAAGTTCACCTTTGGATGGTCTGGTACGTGAAATTTATATAGAGCTTACTAGCAGGCCTTTATTGATAACGAAATCCTCCTAACACAATCCACTTTCAATAGTAATTGTGTGAAGGCTACACAAATTTGAGGTTGAAATCTTCCAAAACTATTTTCATGTCGTCTTATGACATTTTGACGGTGATATTCTCAAGGTTGACAGCACTCCTTCTTTATTGCCTCCTCATTGTCTTCTATTGTGTGGTAAATAATTTGTCAGACGTGGAAAAATTTCATCTTGAAATGTCAGGGCCTATTGATGGATTTGAAGATGAGTTTTTCTGAGCGCAACAGCTGATAAGACTTAATTACGTGTAACGACACTTGCTCAACTGACGGCCAATATTGGGGGACCTACCTCATCAAAGGTAGTCCGCCTGGTGTAGTGGTTAGAGCAATCACCCCATAACCCGAAGGTCCCCGGTTTGAGTCTCGCTCGTAACATCGAGATTTGTTTCGAGTGATTCTTCGGACGGACTATAAGCCCGTTCAGTTATTATACGTACTGGTTTAAAACAGAAGGTATCACAGTTGGATGGACGGATAGATGGCCGGAGCATTGTATCCACTATATCACCTTTACAAGTGCCGAAACATTCAATCGAGATATTAGGATACTCTATCTCTAAAGGAAGGCCCGAAAGAGGCTGTATTGTTAGAGCAAAAAAAAAATCTCATCAAGATAGCTCCTGATGAGTACCGTGCTGTCTGCATTACTCTAAGGGTCAGAACTATGGGGCGGTGTTCTCAACAAGGAGTTGCACCAAAGTGGTTGACTCATGTGCCGTGACAAGAAGCGGTGCAAATCGCATGCGCGTACCAAACAGTCTCAGGGTTGGAGGCGTTGGCGATCGCAGCGATGATGTCCATCGCCCTTCTTGCTAAAGAGTGCAAAAATATATACCTACGTAGTAGCAAAGATGACGGGGATGTGATCACTAAAGAGGAATTACAGTGATGTCTCAGCTAATGGCAACAGTTCTGGGAGAATGGCACAAAGGAAAGATGGGCTGCATGCTTGATCCCTGATCTGAGGCAATTAGTCAATTGAGGGCATTGTGGGATTGATTTCCCCTGACCCAGCTCTTGAGTGGGCATCCATGATTTCGGTCTTATCTGCACAAAATGGATGCCTCAAATTTCGGAGATGCAAGATGCAACAACGGATACCCAAAAAAGTATTCGTTGGGAGAGCTGAAGGCCGGAGACCAGTGGGTGAACTGAGGAAACGCTGGTCTGATTCGGTTGACGAAGACAGTTCATCGCTGCTCGGATTTCGAAATTGACGGACGCGGTCAATGGACCGAGACAATTGAAGGCGCTTGTTGCAGGAAGCGAAGGCCCGAGAGGGGCTGTAGTGCTAAGAAGAAGAAGATAGACTTGGAAGCTACTCCTTAATTCTCTATATTTAGTCTATAGCCAACAAGTAAATGCCATACTAACAACGCTTAAAAAATCTACGATGAATCAATTGTCATGATATTTCCATTGCGCTTGAGAGTTGCAAGTTTTCCACTGGGCCCTCCAAACGTCATCTTATAAATATGAGTTACTGTGCTGAAGTAACTACAATTCACAAGTGTTTAAAATTATATTTATATTAAATAATTTTCAAAATACATTCATTAACATATTTTCTTTCTTATTTTTCAGTGTGAGCCTGAAGGACTACCAGAATTTAGGTGAGAAAAATTTTATTGCGTAAAGTTACAAAATTAAATTTGGAATAATTTCAATAATGGGAAATCCTAACATAATATTCTTAAGTTTTTATGTTTTGTTAAATGCAACGTTTCATTCGTTATGTCCATAGAGGATTCCGTTCGCCGAGACACAATTTTCTCTAGAACTTATTCATTGATAGCAAGACGATTCCAATGCCGCAATTTAGGTCAATACTATTAACATCTTCAAAACATTTTTAATGAATACATAAAATTGAACTCTTTATTCAGGAAAGCACCATCCAAATCCAATGGGGTCACCTCATTTCAAACATTTAAACACTTACAAAGTATTGCTGGCAACATTTCCGATGCACGCATGCAAATAATTGTATTCTCAACGAATGGAATATCATTAAGTCTAATCTTCTTACTCTTTTGAGAATTGAATAAATGTTCAATCTTATTAGGAAAAACTCTTTGTACATTGATACTTATCGTAAATAGAATGCAGTGAAAATGTATTTTAATAGAAACGAAATTGAAGATGTTTCGCTCAATGATGAGCTAAGATACTTGTCATACAAACAAACTCCCACGCAATAAATTACTTTGAGGATTTTCAGAGAAAATAAAACTTGTCAACACTTGAAACTTTATTATATGGAGATCATGTGGAAGCAAATAGATCTTATATCTACGCGTTTCCTCCATACAATTAGCTATTTATTTCTTATTTGTTAAGTTTAGGGTAAACTGGGGTGTTCTTATAAATTTTTAGTTAATCTTTCGAATCAAGGAGAATTTTTAATAAAAGTTTTGCCATTGACTATAACAATATATTTTTAAGCGTTAATTAAACTTTATGCTGCGGTAGCTAGTGCAAGGGTCAATGTCAGTGTCTGTTAATCCTGAACTTGCCAGAAAGAAATATTCAAACAAATTTGCTAAATTGGCTTGATGACCTTGAAAAAAATAAGAAATAAATTTTACTTGAGTTCAAAGAATATATCAAGTATCCAATGAACATAAATATTTTTAAACTTGAAACCCATTTCATTTACACCTTAAAATGTAAAATGAATCTCATACGAAGACTCGGTATGGAAATTCATTCACCCTTAATGTGTGAACTGAAATCTCATTTTCCCTTTTGCATTACGAATGGCCCGCGACACTTGAGATTTAATACATGAGTCAACATTGGCCGTATGACGATATGTAGGGATGATTCATGTGGGTTCACGTGTGGCATTTTCTGTGGTCAAGTGTTTTGGTTGCAGTAATAATAAATTAAGAATTGGGTCATTTTGAAAATCAATGCAATTGAAATTTATGACCTATAAATTTTTGTATTTTATGATTAGCTTGTAAGAAATGAAATGTATAAATACCAATGGAAGATATGAAAATATAACCAGTTTTTACTAGATGCGTAACATAAGAGATTTACTGTGGAACCGCTGCAAATCGTAGCGATTTTATATTTTACTATGACTCGCTGATAATTGTAGCGACCATAAAATTATTTCTTAGAAACCATGGTGTTTGTGGATTTTAAGATTCCTCGCCATATTTCTCTGCGGCTTAGCCGCTTGGTTAAGTGAGTGTACTGATATACCTAGTCAAAATAATAAATTTTAATCTAAGTCTCAGTACAGAAGAAGTGACAGAATTAGAAAGTCAACACCAAAGAAATTTTATCAACACCAACGAAATTTCATTAATAATAATAATCCATCGCGCAACAATCCGAATCCGAACCTTGGCATTGAGATTTATTGTTACGGTATCTCATTTCATAACCGTAACGGAATTTAAGGTGATATAGTAAATATCACGCTCAACCATGTGATTATTACCTAATTTTTCAATTAGTATGATGCCGCCATCGAGGTTTGAACTTGAGAGCTGCACAAGCGGTGTGTGTCCAAACCCACTGCTCCACATGGAAACGAAGTTTCATTGGCAGCCAGCATTTGCTGCAGTTCGGCATTGTTAGTCTGCTCGTTTACGAGTTATTGAGGTTAATAGAAGTGGATATCGCAATTACCTCCACACGCAACAATGCGTCAGCGGCTAAGCTCTACGCTCCGCAAATATGTCGTATGTGGATATGAAATTATGATATGAAGCCCAAGTGGCGTGATTACCAGAGACTAGTGGCTTATGATCCTGTTCAATGTGGAAAGTTGTTACTTGCAGAAAGTACTGGGAGTGTCATATACCGCAATATACAGCTAAAAGTTCACAGTCGTATGCACAGTAAGTGGATTCCGCCGAGTTGAATTTTCCTAAGGAAAATGCGAGTGGTAACCAATGACCTCTTTTGTTGTGATACCGCACCAAAGGCCATATCAGGTGCATCACTAACGACTGCTGGGCTGCATCTGGGTACGTAGTGCACCAGGTTTATCTTTTTGTTTCGTAATCAACAAAAGCGCATTAAGCGGTGCTTGCACGCAAGCGGCGATAAGAAGTGTACCAAAGAAACGGCTCAGCTGCTGTACTGTCCGCGGAAGAAAAAACCTTCTAATAGCCTCAACTAGGGATGCTGGCGGTGAAATTTTATCCTTGTTGACTATGTGCCCGACATACTATACGTAGGAAACATTGAAAACACATTTCACAGTGTCAATAACCAAATTATAATAATTCGGCCCCGTGAAAACTTGTCGTAGGTGGTGCACATGCTGTGCCTGCAACTCTGACGTGATGAGGATATCATCTAGATAACAAGTGCAAATGTCAAGGCCCCTGAGAACCTTTTCCATGAATCTTTGGAAGCTATCAGCTGCATTTTTGAGCTCGGGAGTTATGACCGCTAACTTATGCAACCCAAAAGGCGTTGTAATGGCTGCCTTGGAAATGTCTTCCTCAGCGACCGTTATTTGATGAAAAGTCCTCTAGAAATCAACCTTCGAAAATATAGTTTTACTTGATGGATCATTTTCCACGTCAAAGATGCCGTTGCGGCTATGTATCTGGTCAACTGACCACATTTAGCCTACGATAGTCTCCACATAACATAGAGCCATCATTTTTGACATCAAATGAAGTGAGCTTGTCTAGGGGCTGGTGGCAGGCCGGCAATAACTCTTGTCCAGAAAGTACTGAATTTCGTTTCTAGCTACTTTCAACATTGGAGGAGATAGCCGGCAGGAATGATCAGCTACCGGTGGGCCTTCTGTAACAATACGATGCCTCGTTCTGTAGGCTGGGTCTGGTTTGGTGGTGGAGGGGTTAGTAAGCCCCGGGGATTCATTATGAAGTTTGTGATAAGATGAGTTGCTTGTACGCGAATCTGCACTCGGCTGCTTCTCGTTAGAGATACATGACACGGTAGTATCTGCATAAGGTTCCTTGATCTGGATCCTTACCTGGATCTACATGTAGCCCCCTATCATCTACCACATAAAATAGATATTTAAGTTGCGGACGACATTTTCGCGAGATACTCGAAGTCCCAGCTCACGCAACTGAAGTAGCACTTCTCGCAAAACCTCCAATTGGTTCTTGAACTCAGGGGGGGAACTTCCAAATGGTTCCTGAACTCGGGGGTGATTCCATTGGAAAAAGGAGAAAAACCAACCCGCATTATTCAAAAATTACTTGTATTACTAACACAATAGTAAACTTTTATGCTATACCTAATATGTTGCATTCTAATTCCAAACAAATTCAATCAAAAAGAAAAACACGTTATCTTATACTAAAATTTATCACTAATTTATATTACAAATAAACAACAACACTAGATGTAGCAATAATACCTAGATTGCCCCCGTCTCAGCTCGATCAGCTTCAACGAATCTAGCAAATGAGTATCTCCTTTGGAATTCTTGGTCTCGTGAACTCAAATTCGGAGGATATTTTATCTTCCTATCGGTGGCCCGTCTATATATGTGATATATGACTGGGACGCCGTCAGAATCAAAAACATATCGATTCATGTCTAAATACACGAATGCTTCTGGAGGAACGAAGCTAGTAGCGAGGCAAGTCGCAATATACCCGTCTGTAGGGTGGAACGGCTGTGAAATCCAAGGGTTTTCACTCACAGTCACAGGTCTTGCGATATGATTCCGAAGAAGTTTCAATATAAAGATATCGACTCTCGTCACTTCAGCAATTTGAAAAATTCTTCTATTCGATATATAATGTTTCCAATCCGTCTCAGGCTTTCTGTACAAACCAGTACATGCACGAAGACATTTCCTATCGAAAATTCTTAATTTTCTCATAGTACTAGCACTCTGATTGTACCAGATCTGACATCCATGTGTCAAAACTGGTCTAACCAGAGTCTTGTAACAAATAACTTTGACCTTTTGATCAATGTATCTAGAATCAAAGAGTCTTCGTAGGGCTATGACTACTTTTTGTGCTTTACTGAGCATGATTTTGACATGTTCAGTATAGTACAGATACTGATCGAGATGAACACCGAGGTATCGAACACAGGATTTATATGACACCCGTTCTGAACTACCCTTGCCAGCCACGATGTGGAAATCTTTCCAATTACGTTTCAGGTCTTGACTGGCCCCCTGCAGCGTTGCCCGAAACAAAATTGTTTCGCACTTCTGTGCATTGCTTTTCATTCGCCAATTGTCGGTGTAGAGCTGCACATCATTGAATATTTTTTTTTAAATTGCTCTGAACTATTGTAGCTTTTCGGTCTGCCGTAAAGATGATCAGATCATCAGCAAACGCTACCAATGATGGTGTTGGCGAAATGTTAAAATCAAAGCCGTTCAATAGCTTGCGAATCAATATTGAGAAGAGCGGAGGCGCAGTAACTGTTCCCTGCTGTAGACCATTCAAGACCTTAGAGTCACGCATTGTCGTCAGATTTCCATCAGTTACAACAAACGATTTCCCGTATAAGATATTGCACATCATGGCGACAAGGTGTCTGGGGAACCTGTCCTGAAGAAGTTTAAAAACTAGTCCATTCAACCACACTGTATCGAAGGCTTTCAATGAGACATTCTCCAGCATATTCTTTGTTGTTTATTTTCGAAAAAATATCTGACGTTACTTTCGTTATCGCATGTATGGTGAAATGCCTGGTACGAAAACCAAATTGGCAATTTGGCATCAACTCATAATTCTCAATGTGGGCGTTTAATGCTTTGTTGAGTATCACTTCAAACACCTTGCTGATGTCAGGCAGCAAGCTGATTGGGCAATAGCATTTAGAGATCGAAGATTCTTTTCCTTTCTTCAAAGTCGGAAATATCTTAGCCTTTTTCCACTCATTTGGGAAATATGAATTCCTCAACATGTTGTTGAACAATATGCCATAATTCCTAATAGCAACCTCAAGCAAATGTCGGAGAACTACATTTGGAATGCCGTCAGTACCACATGATTTCTTGTTGTTTATCCTGCCAAATATGAAACTCAAGTCTTCATAGCTGGCAAAATAATCAATAGGATTCAAGCCCGGTATGAGGTCAGATGTTAATGTTTCATTGAAATGAAGAATTGATTGGCCGTTCAGGCTTGATTTGAAGTCGGAAACTTTTGCTTCAACGACACCTGCAAATATGCCATTCCCTCTCTCTGGAGTTGGTAGATGAACCAATTCAAAATGTGTTCCAATCAGGGCGCGTTTATGCAATCCCTCACATATAATCCTGTTTCCGTTTTTATCCGGAGTCGCACTATCAATTTCGACACCAGCCCTTTCGAAAAGATTTATCTCATCACTAGCGACTTCAAGATTCGATACCTGCACGCGAGACTTCTTACGGAATAAGCTATTCACTTTCTCGAAAATGCCGTCTGGGTCCACCCATTGATTGCTGACCAGACTCCTGAAGCGTAAACGGATTAAGTTTCGGACATTCTTCAGGTGTAATTTCAGCAAATTCAATGAGAAGTGCTTGTAGTCCCAAAACCGCAGATAAATATTGTTGACACGTGACAAGAAGGCTTTTCAATCTTTTCAACCTTACAATGATTAGTGTTTCATATCCTTCCATATTGTTTCAATGTTTGATCTTGGAAACTACTGTCTCAATCGTTTCCAACGTCAACGTCAAATAGATATCTATTTCATCGTTAGTTAGATTCCTGTCATGATTAACCATTGAGCAAGAGTTGTTATCATCAGAAGGAAGACATTGCTTCTGGTACTCCCGATTAAACTTCTTTTCAAACTTTCCCCAGTCTGTTTTTTTTAAATTCAACCGATGATTTTCATGTTGAACTGGAATGAGGAAGAGATCATCCCTTTGATGATTGATTTCCATTACGATTGCGTTACAGTCGCTATCATAAGGAAGCACCTGCAGTTTTCGTTGAGGACTATTAAAGCTGAATTCAAGTCTTGCGTCTGCAATGCAGATGTCCAAATATGAATTTGTCCTAGGGTATGCTGGGAACTCCGACCCATATAGGTTGCACTTGTATTCAATTTGGTTCTCTGTTATCCATGATTTCAGGAATACACCTCTTGGATTATTGGTGGCGTTTAGCCATGATGTATGCTTGGCATTCAGGTCACCGGCAAAAATCTAATAAGTATGCAGCCTGTTCAATTCGAGTATTTCAAACAAGGAATTGAGCTCCACTTTGAACTTAAGAACATTTCGACCAGTTGCATAGGCAGAGATCACGAATAGGTTATCCCCACCCGACAGTGAGATTTTGATAGCGGATACTTCAAGAGATTCAAAGTTTTTGAATTCGGCTTTTTCAATATTTTGGAAACGAAAGGGTCTTCGAACCAATATCCCGGTGCCACCTCCCCCATCACCGTTTACCTTATCGTTTCTTACGAATTCAAAATCCTTGAATGTCATGGCGTGCTATGAATTGAGGTGGGTTTCAGTGAGAAGCTTGATGTCAGGGTTTTGCGTAACAATGAATTCAAGAAGATAGTTGCGTCGATGTATAGTAACATTGGAGTAGAGGTTGATCGAGATGAGATGAAGCCTATCCATGGGACTGTGGCTAGAGGACAAGTTATTTGAGGCATTTGAAAGACCTAAACGCTGAAAAGCAAAGTTAATTTTTGGATCTTGTTTGTCGATTCTCTCTTATAGAGAATTTATTTGCTGGTAAATTTTGAGAAGCGGCTCATTATTGCCACTTACATTATTTGCATTATTTGCGACATTTTCTCCTGGTCCTCTAGCGGCTTGTGCAAATGATATTCCGGGCTTAACGAAGTTGGAAGGTACGGCTCTGCGGTGTAGTTGTGTTTGCTTTGGGACAAACTTAGCTCTTGCATCTTGATACCGAGGGCTTCCTCGATATGATGCTGGATCCCAAAAACACTGCAGTTAACGCAGTATCATATTTCTTTAGGCTCCGTCTGAGCCAATTTGCACTCACCGGGAGCATGAATCTCTTTGCATTTGCGCACCGTTAGTGCATGTCGCAGTTGGCAGCCGAATGCTCAAATCTTTTACACCGGTAACACTGGTTGACTTCTCTTTTCTGGAGGCGTTCCCACCTCACCACTCTGAAATTCAAGTACCATATTTATTGAAGGGCGCTTGGGCTGCTCTTATTAGTAATTTGTACCAGGTAAAGTGGTAAATTCTTCCTTTTTACGGTTGGCCTTCTTGTCAGAAAGGCTTTGACTGAAACAAATTCAATTTCTGGCACAGCTTCTTTCGGCACCTGAAGAAGATCCACAGTATCCTCTCCACAGTCCAAATCCCTCAACAAAAATGTCCGATTTTTTGCACTTTTTGGGGTATAGGTAAAGTGTGGAACCTCCCTAGCGTTCAGCGCATCTTTGGCTGGCTTAAAATTAACCAGTGATTTCGTCCTAATAGTTAATTTTTCGGCATTAACTCTTTTGATCTTGAAATTGGTTAGTTTATTTTCGGCTGTCAACAGCCGAACCATATCTTTTCCGTTGCGTCCGAACACGTTGATTGACGGAACTTTTTCAGAGGAACCAGCAGAACTGCGGGCTGGTTTCTTCTCCATATTTTTATTTTTTTAAATACTGAATAAAATTCAAACCAATGCCTTGGTTAGAATCACCTTCGATATTTTCTTCAATTTCCATTTCTTCGGTCAATGCTCCTCCAGCACTGCAAAATAGTTTTGACTCTCGTTGGTGCCACTAGCACTTAGAACTTCTTCTGGATTTGCTTGTTTTGCACTTTTTTCGCCTTTGTTAGCTTTTGGCATTGATTTTCGGCTGCATCTTTTGAGGCTTCATCCCTTTCTTGAATAGATCTTTGAGGGACTGTATTTCTAGCCTTTGTTCATCATTTTCTTTTTGCAATTTGGCCATTTGTTGATTGCCTGCTATTTTTTGCAGCTTTGTTTTTACCTCCATTCCCTACCACTCTCTCCATCACACTTTCTTCGTCGCACAACGCTCGTGGGATCTGCACTTCACATTTCGTCGTTTCTTCTAGTGTGACACCCAGGCAATGTTTATACTCGGTATAAGGGTGCACACAAAAATATGTGAAGTAATTCTATTAATCTTTTCTTGTCCAATTCGTGATCAGCTCTCAGAGATAAAAAAAATTATAAATTAGACGCAGTAAAAAGAAACTCTGAGTTACTAAATAGCTGTCTCTTGAAGCATCTCGACGATAGGGTTTCAAAAATGCCCTAAAATGCTATGTTGAACTTTACTGGACCGAATTTCAAACGTTATTAATTAAATATTCTCTAAGCCTTTTCTTAAAGACTATAAGTGAGTTTGCTTCCTTAACTGAATCAGGAAGATTGTTGTATATTCGCAGCGCATCATTTGTAGCATCGTTCTTCAGACAGTCCGTTCTTGCAAAAGGTATTACGAATTGATTTGCATTTCTAGCATTGTACTGATTCTTTTGCGATACTTTAATAAATTGAACTTGTGATGACGATTTTGATTGTAAACATTTGAAGATAAACTTGGCTTTCTCCATTTCAATGATTTGAGGAAAGGTTAGTGCTTTCGCTGATTGGTACACTAATCTGGTTTGATGGAGCATCGGAAGATTTAGAATGTTTTTATACGCTTTGGTGAGCATTCTAGAGATGATATCAAGATGCTGCTTTGATGACTGGCTCCAAATTACTACTCCATAATGTAGTTTCGACAGTACGAATGCATTTAGGATCATCTGCTTGATGTTTGTTTTTGAAAACCTTCCTATTTTCTAAGTAGTCCGACAATAGAAGCTAATTGTCTCCCTAAGTTATTAATGTGTGATAAGCATGTTAGTCTATGGTCAATTATAAGTCCAAGATACTTGATATCCGTTACTCTTTCTAGTTTTTCGTCATTAATTTTTATGTCCATGTCAACGTCACCTTTTTTCTTTTGCTTGAAAATGACGAATTTTGTTTTTGAAGTATTCAGTGCTAGTTTACCATCAATCAGCCACGAATTATATGTTTTTAGACCCTCATTAATGATGTTTTCGAGGTAATCTCTTTCGTGTCCCGAGTAAAGTAGTACTGTATCATCTGCGTATAGTGCATCATGTCCTTTAAGTCCACATGTATTCAAATTATTAGTGTATAACAAGAATAAGGTTGGGCCAAGTATCGAGCCTTGTGGAACGCCCGATTTAATAGGAGCAGCGTCGCTCAAAACATTATTGACTGCTGTTCTCTGCGATCTTCCTTTCAAGTAATTTCTAATAGCTGATTTGAATTGCCTTGAATACCATATAATTCCATTTTACGAAGTAGAAGATCATGATTCACCGTATCAAAAGCTTTTTTCAGATCCATAAAAATTGCAGCAACATAATCTCCTTTATCCAGGTCTATATTGATGAAATGCCTGACTGAAAGGAGGGCATCAAAAGTTCCTCTATTTTTCTGAAATCCAAATTGTTGTAAATTTAAAATTGAGTTTTCCGAAATGAAAGATGTTAGGCGGTTATTTATTAGTTTTTCGAAAATTTTACTAAACCCTGTTAAAAGGGCGATCGGGTGGTAGTTGTTTGGATCCATTCAGTCCCCTCCCTTGAAAATTGGGACTATTTTAGCTAGTTTCCCTTCCTCTGGAAACGTTCCTTTCCTAATGTGCTCATTAAGGTAAGTTGCAATATAATCAGCTATCACTTCTTTAATGAGTTTTATTTCATCCATGGTTATGTTGTCAATCCCGGGTGCTGTATTTTTCTTCATTCCCTCAATGATGTTTATAACTTCAGATTTGTTTGTTGGATGCATATGAAATGAGAATTTTGGCAAAGTAATTGTGGGACTAAAATTTCTTGTTGTGTTTGTCCGGATTTCATTGGCAATCTTTTCACCAATAGTCGAATAAAAATTATGGAGTGTACTTGCTGCTTTAAATGCATTTAATTGTGTAGTTGAGTTCTCTGATCTGAAAGAAGATTCCTGGGCTAATGAGTGACGCGGTGAGTTACTTTTAACTTCGTTTATTATGTCCCATATTTCATGTGGATTGTCAGCCGCTGCATCCAGTCTTTTGGAATAGTACAAAGCTTTCGCTTCTTTCACAGCGCATTTGGACAATTTGTTTGCTTTGTTATACATGAAATTTAGTGACTGATCGTTCACATTCCGTTTGTAGTCCATATATGCCTTCCGCTTGTTCTTGCTCGCCTCAATCACTTTTTGAGTAATCCATGAATGCTGACGACATCTATTTTTTTCCTCTTTAGTCGCGTTGTCTTTAGCTTCTGCTATAATCTTTGAAAGTTCCATTAGGTTTGTAGGTCTCCGTTGTTCTAATAATCGTTGGATGTAAGATTTGAAGAGCTCCTTGTTCAAGTATCGGAAAGTTTTGTAAGCAGGCTTGCATCCTCCATCTGCGGAGTTTTCTTCGCTGTGTTTTCTCTTGATGATTATCGCCAGTTTCGTATTCGTCACTTCACCAGGTTGTCCTAACGGTAGGAAGCTGTCGGGCTCCTCCATACCTGCGGCCCTGAAGTTTTCTTTGGTTCTTTGCTTTTCTTTACTAATCGAAGTAACATAATATTCGATAGAAATTTCCTGAGTCGATTACTTCGACAATATAAGATTTTTCCGATAAAAATTAACATCGGACTGAGGTTTTTTTTAAATTAATTTAATTTTTGAAAACTTTTGACACGAGCCACTTAAAAGACGTTTATACGCAAAGACTGCTACGGTCTTCTTTCCGGATTGCAATCCCTAGCTATTATGTTATGTGAGGATTTTATTGCAGTTTGTGCATGTGTTTCAAATTACTATCGCGTACGTAGGAAGCGGGGTGACACTGGCTCCTTACTAAAGTAACATGCTTTCATTCTGCGAATCATTTAAAGAACCCTTAAATATGATCACATAATTGAGCTAGCTTCATATTATAGTGCAATTAACATTCCTATTAAGCACTTATGGATGCAAAAGTTGATGCAGAACTTCCAACTTTAATATATAAATATCAAATGTCTACGTGAGATGATGTTTTTCAAGAAAACGTTACGAGTATAATATGAAGCCTGTTCATTTTTTATGCAATAAAAATATTTGTACACATTCAATTTTTTTAAACTCAGTGCAAACATCTCAAGTATTATACTGTCTTAACATTAACGTCAAAACTCCCATCTTCCTCTACACAATAAATATCTTCCAATTACAAAATCTGAAAAATTTTATTCAAATAACGAAAGTGGGTGGAGAGTAGGTGCTTGGAGTGGTTTCAAGCAAAACATTAATCGACTGAACGTGAATTGAGAAGCGGAAACCCATCGTTTGTGATGATAGTAGTACGCCTGTAGACCCAACCAAAACTAAATGTTCTCAATCCCACTCTTGCGCATATAATTGCCCACTTTGTCTAATGCGTGCGTGCAGGAACATCACCTCATCCGGGTTTTATCACCTCGTTGAATGTAAGCGCAACTTTCTGGATTTCCTCCATCAGCCATTTACCGCATGGATCTAGCGCAAGTGGAGCTACAAAAGCGCATTAAGAAGTCATCAGTCACTGACTCGTCCGGGAAGATTTCCTCAAACTAATTTCAACGTGGTTGCTGTCACGCTGATCTGCGGGCTCCCACATGCCATCTTCGCGACCTACACACGCAAGGTGCCATCATGATTGTTCGCAGCTGGACCCTGATGGATGCTAATCTCCGTCATTAAGCCCATAATCTCGTAGATTCCAACGATAAGATATCGCTAGCAGTAGGAGCAGTTAGCACAATCTTGTAGGGCGATAACGAGATCGGATGTCGTCATTGCGGTACAGCTCAGATGTAGTCTAGATAATCTGGTTTAACTTTTACTTTCGCGGCTCGTGCTGGGACGCGACAAGGGACGGCAAGTCACATTGCCTGTGGGTGATTTCGCGAAAACAGAGACACTCGAGATGATCATCTCCTCATCGCAGCTGGAATTCAAGATGAGGAGGCGTTTATCTCATCGTTATAAAGTGTGTTTCCCAATTAATTATTTAATCTCCGCGACCTACACAAGGTCTCACGGAAACGTTACTATTTTAGGTACGAAGAGAAAAACTTCAACCCAATCCATTTGGAACGCGCATGAATATTGTATCTAGGTACCATTTGAATACTTGATCAGGTATGAATCGTCGCTTCTCAATTCTGCGCGAGAAGACATCAAACCACTTTGAGCTCAATGATGCAGCTGAAAGCGCAGTCGCTTCGCGGGATGTCGTTCACCTATCAATATCTTACTTCTGATTGGCAAAACCACTTAACAGATCGCTAGACGGATCATGTGTCGTTGCAATTGCTCCAATTACAGAAACGGCTGCCCGACTGCATGCCAGGGCAGCTCCTCAAATCGATGGCAACCTCCCTAATGCGACGCGACGCATCGTTCCGAAGCAATTGAGAAATTAATGCAATAGCTCTGCTATCGACAAACTCACAAGTCGATCCGCTAATATGTTTACTTAGACGTGTGGGCAACACATGTGTGTATCTGATTTCAACACGATCCAGCTATGAAAGTTACGGCCGGGCGGCCAATAAATTTATCCCAAGCGAGAACGCCAGAACTTATCATTGGTTTGTGAAAGCGTCAAATGCGTGGGTGCTCTGGTTAATGCCAAATCTTGACGATGGCAATCTCTTGGATTCGTTGGTATACCAATGTCCAACAAATGTGTTTTTCGATATGTACAGCGAACCATACAAATGGGTACAGAGAGTTTAAGATTAAGATGCGACGAGTTTAGCGGTGCGTGTGCTGCTGAAGACAAATGAAGTTGTCAATGGGGAACGGGTTTGGGATGTCTAGTAGCATTTAAGGCAATCGAGCAAATAGATGAACTCATTCATGGCTATATGCTAACCAAGTTGTTGACAGAATATTTTATTTTCAACTATCAATCAAATGAAGATTTTTATGAGTGGTCTATGTGACGCTTTTATTCAAGAATTGTTTGACTCCTGAAAAAGCTGTTGGAAGTTCATTTTAAGTTTGGGAATAATGTAGTAAGTTGAAGCAGTTATGATAATTTAGAACTCAGAAGAAATTGTGATAGTACTTGATTGCTAATCGTTTTAATGTAGATTTATTTGAACGTAGATTATAGGAAGGCAAACAATTTTTAGAGACACTCATTTGAATCAAATTAAAAACCAAAAATTATACACAAATAAAATACTTTTAAAGAAAAAAAGCCGACTGCAACATGCTCTTAAAATGGCGAAATAAATTTCATGGAAGCAGTGCCAAATCAATTTTCTCCTTTCAATATAACGTAGCTAAAACGAGGATAACCACAATGCATTCATCGGGGACAAATTGATATGGCACCGCTTCTATGAAAACTATTTTACCGTTTGTAGGGCATATTGAAGTCAGTTTCGTTTTTTCCATAAAAATCTGAATTTAAATCCCATTAAAGGCATATTTTTTCATGCAAATTTTATCAAAATTCTCTTTTTTAACTGAAGTCTACCACAATCCTCTTCATCATGATTATCATCATCTAGATCACGACAGCCCAAGCCGGGCCTTGGCTTCCAGGATTAATCTCCTCCAATCATCACGATTCTGCGACCTCGTCCACTAGTTGATCACTCCCAGCAAGGGTGTGCTGTCAGCTTTTATCGTGTCTTCCCATCGATTCCTCGGTCTTTCCGCTGGACGTATACCTTGTTCTGCACCCTTTAATGTTCTTTTGTGTAGCCGGTTTTCTTCATTCTTCTACATGGCCCTACCATTATAATCTACGCTCTGCTGAGAACGGTCACGGCGCCCAAATAAGAGTGGGGCATCCAGGTGATGGCGGTGCCCTCACGCACCCCTCCCGAGCGGAACAAGGATCCAAATACGATGCCTTGGCCCATATAAGGTGTTGAAGGCCAAGCATCCCAGCGAGAGCTCCTGCAAAAGAGGAGAGAAAATCTCATCCGATGGCGAGCTCATAAGTGGAGGCTCCAGCCAACGTGGTGGGTCCCATACCCGCTCAGAGTTCAAGTGGAAAGACTGAATATTTTCCGCTTAACTAAACATGTTTTATTTCATTCCGTTCGAAATTCAACAATTCAATTTTCTAAACTTCCAACGTAACTACCCTAAATCCGGTGCAACTCGATAAATTGGTGAACATTTCGCGAATGAATAATTTCAATACATTACTAAATCTTTCGTAAACGCATAAATTTATTTAATTATTAAATATTTCGAAAATGCATAAGTTACATAAGTTATTCAATATTTCGCAAATGCATATGTTCAATAGTTCGATGCACAAGTTAAATATCTTGTTAAAGATTTCACAAATGTGTAAGATCAATAAGTTTTTAAATAGTTTGCAAATGTATAAGATCAATAATTTAGTAGTGCTTCTATAAATAATTTAACGACAATATATTTTTTCTACTGTACTCAATCGTCCATTATTTGAAATTTGTAAATAGTATGGATATATTTCAAAAATAAAAAGCACAGAAAAAGGGTACTTTCCCACTCCTTCGACGTGCGCTCGCTGTTTGAGGGGGTAAGGGGGGCTGAAACTTCACAAAATCTATTAACTCTAAGGACGATATTGTAATGATTTTTTAACTTTCTTTGCGAACGCGGAACCGACCTCTCATCGGTTCTAGACTTTAAGTCTGAGTAGTGCCAACAGATGGTACCAACCGGTCAACCAATCCGTGCACCGTAACCCATTCACGCGGTGGCTGCTTGTCGGCCAGCTAGATCGGAGAGGATTTCGGTCGCGGGTCTCCGAATGGGTTACGCTCATTTACAATATTCAGCCACCTGTACACGCCCGTTTTCAAAACGCGTTACAAAAACAAAACCATACGGAGAGGAAACCTATTCTACGTTACTCCGTACTTCTTCATCAACCAGTCAAAAGTACAAAATCTGATTTTTATTTCGCGTTCCCGAATTTCCGACGCGGTACCGAAAAGTATGCTACTCTAACTCAACCCGACGGAAACTACGTTAAAGAAACTCAAAGTCAACTAAGGTACCGCGTACCGCGCGCAACGCGAAACCGACTTCAGCGGATGATCTCAAACCCTACCCTCGCGACGGCATACTTACCCTGCACCCGATTTCCCGCTGAAAAGCAGAGCTACTGGAAAGGAAAGTCGTGTTTAATTAGCAATTCATGTTGTATATTTTAATTATTTCAATGACATAAAACTTAAAAAGGAGTAGACAAATATTTTTCTCAACAGAAAATAATACTACCAATTTAAAACAATTCTAAAGTTAGTAATATTTTGGTTTCCACGACAATAGAAACAATATATAATGTCTAACTGTGACTCCTTATGTAATTTACGTTCATTTCTGTATTCAACAAAATATTTATAATTGTTGTGAAATAATGTACAAAAATGTTAAGGATGATGAAAAGTAGAGTCACAATTATGTTTCGAGGAAATGTTTTTGATTGCAATTTTGCATGATTCATGGTTTAATTTTCGTCTGTAATTATTTGCAATACACTTCAGTGGTTAAATTAAGTCTTTATATTGTTTAATATGAAAGCGTTACCAGATGGAATGATTTCGTCTAAGGCTTGAATAGATAAAATATTTTGAGTAGAAGCGTGTATGGTTAGTAATATTGTCACTAGTTTGTCTTTAGAAACGGATCCGTATTTATAGGGCTACAATTCCTTCTTCTTTGGGTTCATTCATGCTCGAGATCAGGGTTAGTTTCAATATCATTGAGAAGACCGGCCTCTTCCGGCTTGTGTTAATTTACTTATCTACATGGAAATTTGCTAATATTATTACATACAAGTTTGTTGCCACATGGTTAGTGAAAACAGAGGGCTATGGGAATTAGTAGCTAGACGACAAAACTAATGACAAATTACGAGTAGTAGTCATGTAGAGGAACCATTCCAACTTGGATTTTAAATGGGGTTATGACAATGCTGCGCAGAGTTGTTAATACTATTTGTATTATTCTCTTATTAGAGTTAAATATTCCTATAAATATATACTTATATCAAATTTTCAATGTCTAAATCAAAGTAAAGCCTACTGTTATCAACAAATACAAAAATAATAATGATAACGATGAGAGATGATAGCCGAAGAAAACTTTGTATACAGGAGAATAGAATATATAGAAGGACTAAGTTATACATAATCATCTCTTCTCTTCATTTCATTTATAAAATTAATAACACCCACACCCAAAGGAATCTAAACAATAACTATTATAGTAATAGCGTAGTCGTAATGTAAAGTATTATAGTCGTAATCGTATCTATAAGGTAAATTAAAATATTTTCGTTTAGTTATAGAAAGAAAGAATTCTCCTATCGTTTCAATGTCGCCGACATTGCTATTGTGCCATGATGGTGAGGTGTTTCGTATGGTCTCAACTTTTCCGATTCACTTCTTGTAATTTGCACTTGACTGTCGACACTATCAATATCTATTTCACCGTCTCCAGCCAATCGTTCTAATTTTCGACGTTGTTGACATTTTGTGTATATCACTAGGCATAGAATTACGACAAGTATGAGAGCTAACGTTGCACCACTGGCTATACTTGCTGTTTCTAACATGACACGTGGTCGAGTGGGCAAATATGATCCATCAAGATCGTTGTATTCACACCGTGGTCCCATGTAACCATCAGCACACTCGCAATTATATAAAATTTCATCACCACTTTTCACAGTAAAACAAGTTGCCTCATTTAAACAATACCAAGCTGCATATGCTGGCGGGCATTTATACGTGTGGAATGTTATATTTGGTCGTGGTGTAGTTGTTGGAGGGGGTCTTGGTTTTGGTGTTGTTCGACTTGAACATGCCTCTGTAACGAGTGATCCATTAGCATTGTTCCAAACATTTCGAACGAAGCACTTGGGGTTCACCTAGAAATACGGCCAATTGGTACCTTCTAGCAGGTGTCGCTGCCTTTGGGGGCTCAACCGGTATATCCTCCTGGGTGGCGGTCACCACCTCACATCCACTTTTTAATTGGTGTTATGCATATGTATGTTATGTTTTGATGTGTGCTTTTTCACGATACGATACGAGTTAATTGCACTGGCACTAAATATGTCGTTTTTACTGTATTTTCTTATAATTTAGGGTAAAATGTGCAGAAAATGTCTTAAATCTTCCTTGCTGAACGGAATTATCATTGAAACAAGAAAGGATGTATCGAATCATTTTCAACTAATTTGGTCGTGTGTCTGATGAATGAAGAAGTGTGCACAAAGGAATCTCTACAAGAAAGGTTAATGTAAGTAATGTCGTGTTTTACGTTCTCCTGCGAAAGGTAATTTTAAGTCTTTCTGTTTTAATAATTTATCGTACCACGATTTTCACCATACGAGTACATGGCAACCGCGCGACTCACAACCACACTTTCCGCCATGTGGCTCTCAATTTTTCCGGTTGACATCCCACGACAAAATTGACGTGGGATGTGCAACCGTCACAACCGACATGCGATGCCAAGCCACTCGGTGGCAAGGTGGGTTTGTGAGTCGCCAGCGGCGTCACAAGATTCATTACAATATGATGCATTCCTCTGAAGTATTGTAGCTTTAAAATTTTACGATAGACGTTCTAATCTTTGACGTCGCGAAAAAAAAAATTCTGGAAACGAATTCTATATTTATTGTTAATCTTGGTCGTTCACCAGACAAATACTATGACCAACTGAATTGTTGATCTAACAAGAATACCGCACTTTTCAGCTGAACAGATATCGTACAATATATAGTACATTTATTTATAAGAAACTAGAAATCAATTTGACATAAAGATACGCCTCAGTATACGCGCGCACTGTATAGTATAGCTGCAAATCTGCATAATCACTGTGACATCCCGCTAATGTAAATTTTTTGAATTTCCACAAGAAATTTTCCCCCGTTCCACCACACTTTTCAATCTCAAGGCCGACTAAAGATTTCCTGTGAAAATCTTGGTCTGAAATTCCAAAACATTTTACTGCGCTCCCACGTATGCAACTTTTTCCTGGCATTTAAGTTTTAATGCAGCGCACACAGCATTCGCACGGGCGCGATATTTTCGTACCGAGATCATATCACTCTCCTCTTGGAGCCTCTTTTCCGATTCAAAATAGCAACTCACTGGAGATTTACTACCCTTTCTACCACTCGTTGTGTGTAAACGTGTTTTTAATTCGCTCCTGTCAAGAATTTTTATAAATTAAAATAATTTTTAAAACGTCAATTAGAAAGTAATTGTGGAAAAAAACTTGTTACATCGCCGAACTATTCGAACAATTTATCGAGTATCTGGATTTTACCTGCGAGAAAGTTAAAAAAAAAACAAAAAAGAAGGAAAGTTTGTTTCACCGGGGAGATGAAGGAGCCCAACGGCTTTCCACCACTGGGGGACCCAGGGCCAGGCATTTCTAATACGACGAATGAAAAAATCATAAAGCGGAAAAACGATCAAGACAGCTTTGAGCATGTCAAGCGTATTACGCTTTCATGTGAAGAATTCGAAAGAATAACCAGAGAAAACGCAAAGTTTACTAAACAAAACTATGAGTTGTAACTCCGAATAAAAAGTTTGGAGGATGTGATCCTGACATTAACAAATGTGAACAAAACAAAAGGTCGGCTAAGAAGAAGCGATAACAAATAAGAAGAATGAGAAAAATTAAGAGGCAACAAACAAGACCGACGAAAAAACAGTAGCAACGCAAAAGACTCAAACATATAAAGCAAAATTACAAGATACGAGCAAGACATTAATCCATGATGCTGAAAACATACTAAGCGCAGGAGGAGCAAACGACAGCGCCAATTACTATGCGGTACTGTCTTCGATGAATGACGAAATGGACATCGAGATGTAGTGCCAAGATAGCATAGGTAATATTAATGATTGAAGTAATAATTTCATTGAATATTTAAAATCAAAATATAAGGAGAAGGAGAAGAAGCCGACCGGTGTGTCTGCTGGTCCTCCTATTAGAAATTATCAGATAATTGAGAATGTTCCTCCAATCAATGTTTTTGCGCAGCGTGGAGAATATGTTACGGTTATTGGCAGCCGAACATAAAATCGATAATTTTGAGGTTAAGAGTGGGACCGCTGACAAGCTCACAATTAAGACAAAAACATTGGCTGATTTCAAGCTAGCAAAAGATGCTCTTAAAAGTGTAAAAACTCCCCACTTCACATACACGCCAAAGGCAAAAAAAAAATCAGACCTTCCTGTTGAAGGGCTTGGACTGTGGGGAGAATACAGTTGATCTCCTTGAAATATTACAGGAAGCAGCACCAGCTGTTAAGTTCATCAGTGTGAAAAATTATGCTACAAGGAGATCAACTGTTGAAGGCAAAATATTATCATTTTATTTGATCCAAATTTCCAACGATAGCAGTCCGAGTGCCCTCCAACTGGTAAGGTACTTAAACTTTAGAGTTATGAGGTGGGAACGCCTGCAAAAACCTGAGGTCTACCAGTGCTAAAGGTGCCAAAGATTCGGTCGTTCGGCTGCCAATTGTGCCATGCACTATCGCAGTGGTAAATGCAAAGATATTCACGCCCCCGGTGAATGCAAATTGGCTCAGATGGAGCTAAAAAAAAAATTATACTACGTTAACTGCGGTATATAGTATTTGATCATCCAGCATCATATCGAGGATGCCCTCGGTATCAAGGCGCAAGAGTTAAATTCTCCAAAACAAACCCAAGTACATCAAAACTTGCTACCTCCCAACTTCGTCAAGCCCGGAGTTTCATTTGTACTTGCTGCTAGAGGACCAGCAGACAGCAATGTAAATAAAATAAACAATGTAAGTGGCAATAATGAGCTGCTTCTCAAAATTTACCAACAGGTTGAGTCTCTTTCTGATAGAATAAATAAAGAAGACCAAAAAATCAATTTAGTTTTTCAACGTTTAGGCCAACATGCTTCAAAATAGTTTGTCACCCAGTCACATTCCCATGGACAGGATTCGTCTCATCTCGATCAACGTCAACTCCATTGTTGCTATACATCGACTTGACTGTTTCTTGGAGTTCCTTGTCAAGCAAAAGCTTAACATCATGCTTCTCACTGAAACCCACCTCAGTTCATGGTACTCCATGATATTCAAGGATTTTGAATTCGTAAGAAATGATAGGGTAATAGGTGATGGAAGAGGGGTCACCGGGATATTGGTTCGAAGACCTTATTGTTTCTAAAATATTGAAAAAGTCGAATTCAAAAGCTTTGAATCTCTTGAAGTTTCCGTTATCAAAATCTCACTGCCAGATGGGGATAACCTATTCGTTATCTCTGCCTATGCAACTGGAGGAGCTCAATTCCTTGTTTGAAATACTCGAATTGAACAGGCTGCATAATTATTAGATTCTTGCTGGTGACCTGAACGCCAAGCATACATCATGGCTGAACGCCACTAATAATCCAAGAGGTGTACTCCTGAAATCGTGGATAACAGAGAACCAAATTGAATACAGCTGCGATCTATATGGGTCGGAGTTCCCAACATACCCAAGGACAACTTCATATTCGGACTTCTGCATTGCTGACGCAAGACTTGAATTCAGCTTTAATAGTCCTCAACGGAAACTACAGGTGCTTCCTTATGATAGCGAGCATAACGCAATCTTAATGAAAATCAATCATCAAAGGGATGATCACTTCCTCATTCCAGTTCAACACGAAAATCATCGGTTGAATTCCAAAAAAACAGGGAGGGGGGAAAGTTTCAAAAGAAGTTTAATCGAGAGTACCAGAAGCAATATCCCCCTTCTGATGGTGGCAACTCTTGCTCAATGGGTCCTAATGACAGGAATCTAACTGACGATGAAATAGATGTCTATTTGTCGAAGTTAGAGAAGCTGACGTTGGAAATGATTGAGAAAGTACTTCCCAAGATTAAACATCGAAACAATATGGAAGGATATGGAACACCAACCATCGCAAGGTTGAAAAGATTGAAAAGCCTTCTTCTCATACGCGTCAACAATATTTATCCACGACTTTTGGACTACAAACATCCCTCGTTGGCTTTGTTGAAATTACACCTGAAGAATGTCCGGAACTTAATCCGGTCATACTCAACAGAACATTAAATGCCGACATTGAGAAATATGAGTTGATGCCGAATTGTCAATTTGGTTTTCGTGCCAGGCATTCGATGACACGTGCAATAACGAAAGTAACCTCAGACATCTGTTGGAAACTAAATGATTGACAATCTGTTGGAGCATGTCTCATTGATATGGAGAAAGCCTTCGATACGGTGAAGTTAGATGGGCTAGTTTTTTAACCCCTGCAGGACAAGCTCCCCAGACACCTTGTCGCCATGCTGTGCAATATATTGTACGACAAATCGCTTGTTGTAACTGACGGAAATCTGACAGCAATGAGCGAATTCAAGGTCTTGAGCAGTCTACAGCAGGGAACAGTTACTGCGCCTCTGGTCTTCTCAATATTCATTCGCAAGCTTTTGAACGGCTTTGATTTTAACGTCTCGCCAACGCGATCATTGGTAGCCTTTGCTGATGATCTGATCATCTATACGGCAGACCGAAAAGCTACAATAGTTCAGAGAAATCTCCAAAAAATGTTCAATGATGTTCAGCTGTACACTGACAATTGTCGAATGAAAATCAATACGCAGAAGTGCGAAACAATTTTGTTTCGGACAACGCTGCAGGGGGTCAGTCAAGACCTGAAACGTAATTGGAAAGATTTCCACATTCTGGCTGGCGAGGGTAGTTTAGAACGGGTTCGACATAAATCCTGTGTTCGATACCTCGGTGTTCATCTCGATCAGTATCTGTACTATATTGAACATGTCAATATCATGCTCGGTAAGGCACTAAAAGTCGTCATGGCTCTACGAAGACTCTTTCATTCCAAATACATTGATCGAAAGGTCAAAATTATCTGTTACAAGACCCTGGTTAAACCAGTTGTGACATATGGATGTCAGATCTGGTACAACCAGAGTGCTAGTACTATGGAAAAATTAAGAATTTTCGAAAGGAAATATCTTCTTGCATGTACTGGTTTGTACAGAAAGCCTGAGATGGATGGGAAACACTATACATCGAATAGAAGAATTTATCAAACTGCTGAAGTGACGAGGGTCGATATCTTCATATTGAAACTTCTTCGGAATCATATCGCAAGATCTTTAACTGTGAGTGAAAACCCTTGGATTTCACAGCTGTTCCACCCTACAGACGGGTATATTGCGACTTGCCTCGCTACTGGCTTCGCTCCTCCAGAAGCATTCGTGTATTTGGACATGAATCGATATGTTTTTAATTCTGGCGGCGTCCGAGTCATATATCACATATATCGACGGGCCACCGATAAGAAGATAAAATATCCTCGGAGTTTGAGTTCACGAGACCAACAGTTCCAATGGAGATACTCATTTGCTAGATTCGTTGAAGCTGATCGAGCTGAGACTGCGCAATCTACGTATTTGTGGCTGTATGACAATGTCTAAATTATTCGTGTTTAGTTTCAGTTTTGGTGTTTTTCGTTACTTAGTTTTTTGAGTTACAGCTCATCATTGCTACATTAAGAGTTGTTGTTTATTTGTGTTAAAAATGAGGGATGGGTTAGGTATATGTTATGTTTATTTTATTGAGTTAGAGATAAGGTTAAGCGCGTAGGTTAGGAATATTGTGATTGAAGTTTTCAGTATAAGATAAAGTTTTTGATTGAATTTTATTAAAATTAGGTTATAACATATTAGGTGTAGGATCAAAGTTCACTGTAGTGTTAAAATTATAAATAATTTTAGGATAGTGTTGGTTGGTTTTTTCTCCTTTTTCCAATCAAATCATAAAATATGTAATAAACTAAATTAATATGAATTTGCTATAGTTTTTTTGATGAAATGTGTATAACTAATATCGTATAAATTTAGAGAGCCATTTAGGCCATCCAGTTTTTGTATTGTTATTGTTTGGAATTTGCTTTATATTCTTTTAAAATTTATAACGATTAGTATTGAATAAAACGGTTTTGACGTTGAAAAAAAATGGTGACTGCTCATTTAGTATGTTTTTGAATGATTGAGTGCCGTACATCGAATAGATTGAATGTTTGTCTACAATGATAGGCAATCTATATTACTGAAATATCTCTTAATATCAAACAGTTTGTTAAAAAACGTTGATGAATAATCTTCCTACAGCAATTGACGTTTTTTTGCATATCGTATATCCCATGTTTGATGCAGGATTGCTAGTGCCAACATTAGTATTTTGAGAGAATAGTGTAAAAGCCGGCTGGGCGTTGTGCAAATTGGTAGGTAAGTATTTATCTGTTGATTTGGGCTGTGCGGGTGTTGGTTGTGGTCGTTGCTGAAGAGGAGGCAGCTGCTGTGTATGAGGAAGCTGTTGGTGCGGTTGGTATTGAGGCGCAGGCTACACTATTTGTAGTGGGTTAATGTCTACCCACTATTTATAAGTGGTTAAGGCTGTGGCGTTTCGCTTGCATCGATACCATTTTACTGAATTATTTAAGCTATGAGCATTTACTGTCCCCTATGCAAAACGAAACTAAACGCTTGGTGATGTATGGTCGATGCTGCTTTGAAATTCGCAAACATTTGATTTTGCGGTGATGGCATTGTTTGTGGATTTATCACTTTTATCGAAAAATACCAAAAAAAATGCTGCAACCAATTTAGACAGTTCGACTTTTCGTCCTCCTTTTCGTGAAGGTCCCTCAAGCAGTTTGCCTGGACGGACTGCTCGATTACTACAATATTTTTGTCCCTCTGACAAGCACGTGACCCTTTGTGCTCAAAACATACTCGATTGGCGTTAAGTATACTCATACACTAAAAAATATAATTCCCGCGGCAGTACCAGATTCTTCAGGATACCATGCTGGGGAGCTTCGGTTGTGGTATGCTCGCTGAGCAGTAGCAAGTCAGCTGGACTGTCTCTTGCAAACTGCTCGAGTATATTTCGGGCGACTGTAGTCTGATGTAGATTAATCTACAGAATGCAGCTCATTGCAGAAGTGCTTTGACTTTGGTTAGGGCTTCCTGCAAAAACCGAAATTCGCTTGTACTTGGTACTTGTTTCAAATCATCTGCCCTTAGGTCAGCCTCTTGGTAGAGGAAGCAGTCGTATCTCTTCTTCACACTTCTTCTCTCTACGCCCTGTTTCGCTACAATGATAAGACAGGGAGCTCCTTTCGGTCTCTTTACAGCCTCTTGCAGCATGTCCGTCTCTGAGGCACATGAAACACCGGAAAGAGATTGCTCTTCGCCTTATCCTACAAATAACCCAACCGATTTTGATTGTCCCCTTGTCTATCATCTGTTTGGCATATTTTTCTGAGGAGTCGACAATGGCCATCTGTTCACCTCTATTATTTAGACTGGACAGCCTATCTCACTTTAAGGCATATTCTACCTGGTGTAAATCTTTAACACAGTCAATATCTCTTATTTCAAAAGCAGCCCTGTACCTCTGCAAGGGCATTTTCGACTGCGTTGCGGAACGCATCTTTGTTAGTGGCTTTTGATCCAAACTTCACCAATAGGTCACCCGAACGAGTCAGCGGTACGGTTATATGGCAGTTTGTTTATCTTCCGCTTCCATAGTCTCTCGCAGAACATCTGTATACGATCTACCATCGGTGGCTTTGACCTGTATTACCTGTCCAATAGCTTCGCGCCGCTTCCTTTTCTTCTGCTTCCGAGCTGCATCCGAGGATTCCATGTTTTCTGAATACTGAGGCTTACTTTTTTCTGTTCCTGGGGTAGCAATTTTTGCTGCTTCAAGTCAAGTCAAGTCAAAAGCGCTTTATTTCATACTAATCGTTATAAATTTTAAAAGAATATAAAGCAAATTCCAAACAATAACAATCAAAAAAACTTAATGGCCCAAATGGCTCTCTAAATTTATACGTTATCATTAACCCATTTCATCAAAAAAACTATAGCGAATTCAATTAATTACGATTATTACATATTTTTAAAATTTAATTGGAAAAAGGAGAAAAAACCAACCAACACTTTCCTAAAATTATTTATAATTAAGGCACAACAGTGAAACTTTGAACCTACACCTAATATGTTGTAACTTATTTCTAATAAAATACAATCAAAAACTTTATCTTATACTAAAAAATTCTATAACAATGTTCCTAACCTAAGTGTTTAATCTTATCTCTAACGGAATAAATTACATATACCTAACCTATACCTAATTTTTAACAAACAACACTAAATGTAGCAATAATGAGCTGAAACTAAAAAAAAACGAAATAACGAAAAACACCAAAACTGAAAAATAAACACGAATAATTTAGACATTGTCATTCAGCCACCAATACCTGGATTGCGCCGTCTCAACTCGATCAGCTTCAACGAATCTAGCAAATCAGTACCTCCATTAAAATTGTTGGTCTCGTGAACTCAAATTAGGAGGATATTTTATCTTCTTATCGGTGGCCCGTCGATATATGTGATATATGACTGGGACGCCGTCAGAATCAAAAACATATCGATTCATGTCCAAATACACGAATGCTTCTGGAGGAATGAAGCCAGTAGCGAGGCAAGTCGCTATATACCCGTCTGTAGGGTGGAACGGCTGTGAAATCCAAGGGTTTTCACTCACAGTCACAGATCTTGCGATATGATTCCGAAGAAGTTTCAATATGAAGATATCGACCCTCGTCACTTCAGCAGTTTGATAAATTCTTCTATTCGATATATAATGTTTCCAATCCGTCTCAGGCTTTCTGTACAAACCAGTACATGCACGAAGACATTTCCTTTCGAAAACTCTTAATTTTTCCATAGTACTAGCACTCTGGTTGTACCAGATCTGACATCCATATGTCAAAACTGGTCTAACCAGTGTCTTGTAACAGATAATTTTGACCTTTTGATCAATGTATCTGGCTTGAAAGAGTTTTCGAAGGGCCATGACTACTTTAAGTGCCTTAATGAGCATGATTTTCACATGTTCAGTATAGTACAGATACTGATCGAGATAAACACTGAGGTATCGAACACAGGATTTATGTGGAACCCGTTCTAGACTACTCTCACCAGCCATGATGTGGAAATCCTTCCAATTACGTTTCAGGTCTTGACTGACCCCCTGCAGCGTTGTCCGAAACAGAATTGTTTGGCATTTCTGCGCATTGATTTTCATTCGCCAATTGTCAGTGTACAGCTGTACGAGTATATCATTGAACATTTTTTGGAGATTGCTCTGAACTATTGTAGCTTTTCGATCTGCCGTATAGATGATCAGATCATCAGCAAACGCTACCAATGATCGCGTTGGCGAGACGTTAAAATCAAAGCCGTTCAATAGCTTGCGAATGAAGATTGAGAAGAGCAGAGGCGCAGTAACTGTTCCCTGCTGTAGACCATTCAAGACCTTCAACTCGCGCATTGTTGTCAGATTTCCATCAGTTACAACAAATGATTTCCCGTATAACATATTACACATCATGGCGACAAGGTGTCTGGGGAACTTGTCCTGAAGGAGTTTAAAAATTAGTCCATCTAACCATACAGTATCAAAGGCTTTCTGCATATCAATGAGACATGCTCCAACACATTGTCTATCATTTAGTTTCCAACAGATGTCTGAGGTTACTTTCGTTATTGCATGTGTGGTCGAAAGCCTGGCACGAAAACCAAATTGGCAATTCGGCATCAACTCATTTTCCTCAATGTGGGCGTTTAATGCTCTGTTGAGTATCACTTCAAACACCTTGCTGATGTTAGGCAGCAAGCTGATTGGGCGATAGCTTTTGGGGCATGAAGATTCTTTTCCTTTCTTCAAGATCGGAAATACCTTAGCCTTTTTCAACTCATTTGGGAAATATGAATTGCTCAACATGTTGTTGAACAATATGCAATAGTTCCTAATAGCAACCTCAGGCAAATGTCGGAGAACTACATTTGGAATACCATCAGTACCACATGATTTCTTGTTGTTTATCTTGCGAAATATGAAACACAAGTCTTCATAGCTGACCAAATAATCAATAAGATTCAAGCTCGGTATGAGGTCAGATGTTAATGTTTCACTGAAATGAAGAATTGATTGGCCGTTCAGGCTTGATTTGAAGTCGGAAACTTTTGCTTCAACGACCTCTGAAAAAATTTCGTTCCCTCTCTCAGGGTTGGGTAGATGAACCAATTCAAAATGTGTTCCAATCAGGGCAAGTTTATCCAATCCTTCACATATAATCCTGTTTCCATTTCTATCCGGAGTCGTACTATCAGTTTCGATACCAGCCCTATCGAAAAGATTTATCTCATCACTAGTGACTTCAAGATTCGATACCTTCACTCGAGATTTCTTGCGGAATATGCTATTCACTTTCGTGAACACGCCGTCTGGGTCCTGTGGGCTAATACCCCTCAATTTTTCCGCCCATTGATTGCTGACCTCACTCCTGAAGTATGACCGGATTGAGTTACGGACATTCTTCAGATGTAATTTCAACAAAGACAATGAGGGATGGTTGTAGTCCAAAAATCGTCGATAAATATTGTTGACGCGTGTGAGAAGGAGGCTTTTCAATCTTTTCAACCTTGCGATGGTTGGTGTCTCATATCCTTCCATATTGTTTCGATGTTTAATCTTGGGAACTTCTTTCTCAATCGTTTCTAACGTCAGCTTCTCTGACTTCGACAAAAATACATCTATTTCATCGTCAGTTAGATTCCTGTTATTAGGAACCATTGAGCAAGAGTTGCCACCATCAGAAGGGGGACATTGCTTCTGGTACTCCCGATTAAACTTCTTTTGAAACTTTCCCCAGTCTGTTTTTTTGAAATTCAACCGATGATTTTCATGTTGAACTGGAATGAGGAAGAAATCATCCCTGTGATGATTGATTTCCATTACGATTGCGTTATGGTCGCTATCATAAGGAAGCACCTGCAGTTTCCGTTGAGGACTATTAAAGTTGAATTCGTGTCTTGCGTCAGCAATGCAAAGGTCCAAATATAATTTGTCCTAGGGTATGTTGGGAACTCCGACCCATATAGATTGCACCTGTATTCAATTTGGTTCTCTGTTATCCATGATTTCAGGAATACACCTCTTGAATTATTGTTGGCGTTCAGCCATGGTGTATGCTTGGCGTTCAGATCACCAGCATGAATATAATAGCTATGCAGCCTGTTCAATTCGAGTATTTCAAACAAGGAATTGAGTTCCTCCTTGAGCTTGAGAACAGTTCCACCAGTTGCATAGGTAGAGATAACGAAGAGGTTATCCCCACCTGGCAGTGAGATTTTGATAACGGACACTTCAAGAGATTCAAAGCTTTTGAATTCGACTTTTTCAATATTTTGGAAACGATAGGGTCTTCGAACCAATATCCCGGTGCCACCTCCCCCATCACCTTTTACCCTATCGTTTCTTTCGAATTCGAAATCCTTGAATGTCATGGAGTGCCATGAATTGAGGTGGGTTTCGGTTAGAAGCAGGATGTCAGGCTTTTGTCTGGCAATGAATTCAAGGAGATAATCACGCCGATGTATAGTAACAATGGAGTTGACATTGATCGAGATGAGAGGAATCCTATCCATGGGAATGTGACTGGATGACAAATTATTTTGAGGCATTTGAAACCCCCTAGACGATGAAAAACAAGATTAATTTTTGTATCTTGGTTATCGATTCTTTCCGATAGAGAATTTAATTGCTGTAAAATTTTGAGAAGCAGCTCATTATTGCCACTTACATTATTTATACTATTTTCCGCATTTTCTGCTGGTCCTCTAGCGGCTTGTGCAAATGAAACTCCGGGATTGACGAAGTTTGGAGCTAAGATTGTATTTGTGTTTGCTTTGGGGCAGATTTCGATTTGTGTGCTGGTTCCTTGAGAACCTGAAGAAGATCGACGGTATCTTCTCCGCAGTCCAAGCCCTTCAGCAAGAACGTCTGGTTCTTCTCGCTTTTGGGGGTATAGGTGAAGTGCGGAACCTCCCCAGAATTCAAAGCATCTTTCGCTGATATGAAATCAACCAGTGATTTCGTTCTAATTGATAGCTTCTCATAATTTATTCGTTTGATTTCGAAATTTGTCAATTTGTTTTTGGCTGCCAACAGCCGAACCATGTCTTTTCCGCTTTGACCGAAGACATTAATTGGCGGAACTTTCTCGGTATTCTGGCTATTTTTTGAGGAGGACCAGCAGAACTACGGGCTGGTTTCTTCTCCCTATTTCTTCTTTCATTATTTTTATTTTTTAAATATAAGATAAAATTATCATCTTTATTACCTACGTCTATCTCCATATCCTGTTGGAGTCCATCCAGCACTGCAAAGTAGTTCTGGCTTTCGTTGGTGCCACCAGCACTTAATACCTCTTCAGTGATTATTGGATTTGCAGCTTTCTTCTGTTTTTCGATTTTTCGTATCGGATCACTCTCTTGAACTTTTTTTGCCGTCTTGAACATTTCTTCGTACGTTTGAATTCTTGCCTTTAACTCTTCGATTTCACTTCGAAGGCGACACACCTCCTGTCTATCCTCGAGCACATGTGTCTTACGACCGGCATCTGCAGTATCCTGGGTGCTCGTGTGTCTCCGCTTGTTGACACTTGCCAATTTCACACCGTCACTCTCCCAGGGGCCCCCCAACGGAGGGAAGCCGTCGGGCTCCTCCATACAGCAGTCCCGAGTTGTCTTTGGTTTGGTCTTTTCTTGATTTATGGATATGGTTGGTCGATGCCTTTGACGATAAATTCTTCCCCAATAAAATCAAAACTTGCTTTTGACTGGCTCGTAAAAAATTATTTCAATATTTTGAAACTGACTTTTGTGAAAAATTAATTAATTTTTAAAATTAATGACAGGAGCGATTAAAAACACGTCTACACGCAACGAGTGCTAGACGTAGAATCATTTTTGCTGCTTCAGATAGTGCTACCTGGAAGCCCCCCTCCAATGGAATCTGAACTTTCGTTGGCATCTCCTCGTTCCTATAAAGAAAGGAGTAAAACGTATGTCTTGTCATGTGCTAGGTCTGCTGATACAAGTGGAGCGTTGTCTTCCTCTTAGCATCACGCACTGAGGCGATATCACCAGATACGATTACGTCTCTTCTAAAAGTCACACTTCGTTTTTAAAGTTCGTCCCACAAAGATAAATAAGTAAGTACTGTTATGAGAAGTACAAATATCATGAAATGTTAAATGTCTGGAGTACAAAATCATCTAAATCTGAATCTTTATATTGGTCTTCAAAGGGATAAAGTTTCATTGAGTCATCGAAAAGATGGCTCAGTAAGAAACTCAATTGGTATTTGAATATTAAATAGAACTGTCTTCATTCACTTCCTCAGTCTTGTATTAAAAAGAACTTACGTTTCTACTGCAAAATACGGTAAATCAAGACAAAATCCTTCAAATCATGTTCAAACTCTTAATAAAAACTATGATATGGAACACGCAACTGAAATGCTAAAAATAACGATGGAATTGTGCTTTGTCATGTCCTTTATGGGAAAAAAAATATTCCAACCATCAAGTACTTTATCAACAAAACTACACTCCTCTAGTTCAAGAACTCTTTACAAACATTCTCATGTTGTACCTTGTCATTATGCTGGCCATCTCACATGTGTACTCATACTTATTTCTTACCATCTTTCAAGTGCATTCCATCACACACAATAATGTCGCACTTGTACTACCAATTTCTCACAGTTGACTGCGACCTTAAAAGGTCGTCACGATGACTATACCGGCTATACGAGTACATTCCAGGAGGAATTCAAAAGGGACATTATGAAGAATTATGTATTTTTCTTGGTCACCACCACTCGGTGCGATTTCTTGAGATCTTCATACAATACAACACAAACAGAAACAGGAGTGCAGGAGATGAGGTCTGAGGGCGCGTATGGTAAACGAGGGAAGTGCTCGTATAAGCAGCAGTGGCCAAGCCAGACACATTTCTTTGCCATCATCAACACCGGCACCAGCACTAGGCATTGATATAAATTCGAAAGCATTTATCTCAGGAGCGAGGTGAGTGACAGGATAAATGGCGAACAAAAGCGAGAAGTTGACGCTTCTTTGGCAAGTGGATGTGCGGATAAGATTCCTTTCTGTGAGTGCTGTTTTGCAGGATTGTCAGAGCGTGAAATGCAAGTTATCCTCTAAATGACATCTTAAATATGCAATGTGACTCGGGATGCATTTAGATAAGATAGTCTCAATGCTGAGGCGCTGATGATGCCATTCAGATAAATTTTATGGTAATAACGCGGATCGAATAGAAATGAAGCTTTTGTCATTAAAATGACTAATGTGTAGTCAGGGTAATGGGTTAAGTGAAATATAGTAATGTTTCGCGTTCCGCGAGTCTATAAGTGCAGCTGTGGAATGAAACATGTTGAAATTAAAAACAAAAGGAATTGTGCAGTTTTCTGTGGTGTTTTCTGACAATGATCAGTGTGGTGTTTATAAAAAGGATTGCTCAAACACATCTTCACATCTTTGAAATGAGATGTCATGTAGATGGATATGGTTTCCCATTTTCAGCAATCCATTCAACGACTTTACAGTGCTTGAAAAACTTACCTTCGAATCTTTCAATAGACCCCTGTAAAAACTTGGATTAGTAAATATTAGGTAAGCTTTTCGAAACAAACGAATCTAGTAGGCAGGAGAACACTCCTACCAGAAGAGCTTCGTAACCATCCCAGGGTTTGAAACAAAATTTCTGATGGCATGACTTGTATAAGAAACTGTTCAAACATATCCAAAAATCCAGACTTTCTTCCATAAACATATACGAGTAACAGCGACACATGATATGCAGACGCCAATAAACTATAAAAAATTCCTTTCATAGGGAAATCCTTATTGCTGCATTTCAGCCGACTGCCACGTTGTTCGAAAATAATTAGAAGGGATCTTACAAATATTGATGATATTCACCTTATTTGCAAACTTTGAGAAGATCCAATCAAAACTAAAGTGTCTGGATCGATGCAAAGCCCATGCAATATGAACTCTTTGTTCTTGGTGTTGTGGTCGGAGAAAGCTCAAATCGCTATAACTTTCGCAGATATGATTCGATTTTTATGAAACTTACCAAATATAAGAACCTTTTGTGTGACATGTTGGCTTTTATTTAGTTTAAGGATGCCCATACGATTTTCTTAGGAAAAATATGAAGTTTATAAATCCTACTATTATTAACAAAGCAGTGCGAATTTTGATTTCTTAGTTATTTGCTACTGTTGTAATCACAACAACCTACCTCCAAGGTTGTTTTTAAAATGTTTATCTCTTCTGTCCTTAACAAAGCTGGTAAAATTATTTGAAGACATGTTTTAGAAAGCTATTATCCAGACCTTTAATTTGGCAATCCACTTGACTAATTTTGGTGAAAAACGTTTTGGAGGGCCCCTCTCCAAGATAGAGGGACCTTTCCCCCCTGAAAAATCGTTCGAACATGTTTTGATACCCAAACTTTCAAGAGGTCATCACTTCTGATCTACTACCTAGCAGTTTTGCTGCTATAGTTTGGCAAAAAAACCGCTGTGCGAACAGGAAAAATCGATTTCAATACAGATTTGCAAGGAGTGCAAAACCCTAAAAATAAAGTCGTTAAAACTTCATGCATTTTTTCCAAGTTGCAGCCAGCGGAGTGCTGTAAACCACCTATTTCGGAAGAAATGGCAGAAGTCTAGTAGTAGGCAGAAAGACTTGCAGCACGTAGAGCTACGCGTACTCATTAAAATGCCTAAGACATATTTTCAAGTTGAGATCTCTAAACCATTGGAAAGCCTCATAAAAATAACGGTGTCGACAGCATTATAGTGGAAACAATCCAAGCTGTAGCGTACTTAAATATCGTTACGCCAGGCTCATGACTGATTTTCATGATTATTACAGCCTGTATCGCCTTGACATGGATTCCAGTTGCCTGGTGATGTATCAGAATCGCTTTTATCCCAGGAGTAAGAGGAATGATTAATGCTACCTTAAAAGCTTGTTTTTAAGGTAAACCTATCACCAAATTAGCCCGTGTAATTCTTTAGGCCAAACTCAATGCTTTGGAAGACGCGGCCTAATCTGGGATATGCCTCAGCCGAATTTGAGAGGAAATCGAGTCCTGGAAATGGCGAACAGAAGAAACTTATCGAGCTGAACATTGCCAATACGTCTGCTTTCCGCCATTGGAGTTCCCGGGAATCATACCAGACAAGAAATTCACTTCGGAGTTCCTATTGCGAAGAGTACACAATTGGCTAGATCTAAAGGAGGACCACTGATATACTACTGTGTCCAAAAAATAAGGTGACATTTGAATTTAAACTGCGCGCGTCGAAGGATTTGAAAAATTATTTTTTTTAGGTTGGTAGTACTGTCAGTGACATCTATGTTAAAAGCTACATGTCAAAATATTCTTTAGTGTTTGAGATACGCGTCGTTATGTGAGCTGCTAAAAGTGAGTTTTTCGTTTTTTGCGATGTCGAAATTTGTTGCATTTGTATTAAATTTTGTTTGCGGAATCAATTTTCTGCTATGGATACGTTGAGAATGGTGCAGGAGGCCTATGGTGATGAGGCTATGTCTTAAAAAAATATTTACAAGTGTATAGTGACGCAGAGCGTCCTGGGCGACCATCAACCTCTTCTCTTCTTCGATTATCGTGGTGTTGTGCATTATGAATTCCTTCCGCTGGGCCAAACAGTCAACAAGGAATATTATTTGAGCGTTATGCGTCGTTTGCGTAACGCTATCCGCCTAAAAAGGCCGTAATTGTGGAAAGACAATTCTTGGTTTTACACCACGATAATTCAACATCCCATACTGCACTCACAATTCGTGATCATTTCGCCAAAAACTCAACCCATATCGTTCCGCAGCCACCGAATTCACCTGATCTGGCGCTGTGCGACTTCTGGCTGTTCAGCAAGCTCAAAAGACCGCTCCGGGGACACAGTTTTGATACGATAGAGGAGATTCAAGCCGCAGCGAAGGCGGAACTGAAGGCCATCCCGGAAACGACGCGTATCTCAAACACTAATGAATATTTTGACATGTAAATTTGACAAAGATATCACTGACAGTACTACCAACCTAAAAAAAAATAATTCTCCAAATCCGACGCGCGAAGTTTAAATTCAAATGTCACCTTAGTATTTCGGTTGAAATCCTCTGGGCGCGTATAAAGCTGGTGAAATATCGAGAAGATTGGCGTCGAGAGGTTCGGTCATTTGCTTACGGTGGCCACATGAAGATAGTATGAAGCTAACTATGAAGATTTTCATGTCTGCTTGCATGTCTTCAATGCTCCGTCGTGACGTAGCAAGCAAGAGTCACAAGCTCTGGCAGGAAGCTTAGTAGACGCGGACTTTGGATGAAACAGGCATCAAGCAAGCAGCGTTTAGGCCGGCAAAAAATGCCTATACGCTTGTAGACGAAGTGAACAGGAATCCACCCGAAAGCTCAATTATCTACGGCCGGTCTATTTATACACCAAGAACCTGTCCTGTATAGGCAGGTTCTTTTCTGATCTGCTAAAACCTATAGCAATTTACCTTAAAAATTTTTGCAAATCAACAAATTGCATGGTCGAATCTCGCATTGAAAAAATTAACCTTAAATTTATTCATGCATCTTTCCTCCAAATATGGTTCTCCCTTTTCGCTCTTCACATCACCCACTCTTCCTGAAAAAATGTTACATTTACACTTTTCATTTGAATTCTAACCTAATCATTAAGTTGTGATGGACTCAAACTCGCATTTCACAATCACAAGCTAAATGCGCTTGCGTTGAGCCATAGAATACGTTATCATATCCAACACTAAATGATGTACATAAGACAACCACATTCGTGGGGGTTGTCATGCACCACAATGCTGGTTGCCTCTGTAGTGTAGTAAATTTACCTTAGTTTGAAGCGCAGTTTGCCTAATGTGGTCTATTGTAACTTCCCTAAAGTTTCATCATTTTCATCATTATATGAAAAAAATTTGCTCAAGCGTATTTAGGTGGTTTTACCCCAGTTTTTTCTCTCAGTGCATGAGGCTGAAAATATGAATGCTTTAGCATGGACATTTTTCCCTGGAGTTCCTGCACATGTGAAGTTCATCTATGAGGAAACACCGGTTGATTTCTCACTCTTTATGAGAATGAAATGGTGATAGTTCTATCCATTAACGCGAAGAAGGCATCAGAACCAGTAATGTCCCAAATAAGGCGTTGCTGTTTGTCTATCACTATTGTTCTAACTTGCCGCTCAGTGCCTTCAGTGTTGATCTACGTAAAGGGGTAGTCCTAAAGCATGGAAGATAGCGAAGCTTCCACCGTGTAATAGGCGAATGATCATAGTCGCTCCATAAGGTATAATAGACGATTGACTATGGTCACATCATAATGCAGGGAAGTGTTCTGTTATCTTCGAATTCATCCGCGATAGGTGATGGAGCATTTCGGGATGGTTGAAATTTCGTCCAATATTCATTGTCACGAAATCGAGCAGGTGATTGGAGTATCATCATAAGTGATGGATCATTGCGGATTCTTCTGTGTTGTAGGACCTTAACTGATATTAGACCATATCATACACTCGAGATGAGACTGTGGGTTGTCGAAGGTATTTGCACGGACCCGCATAGCGTGCACCCCCGGCACGGGTGGATGGGTTTGCGGGGATCTAGGTGGCAAACAAGTCAAGTTCATCCCGGCCGACCTGTTTCGGGAAATCAAATGTCAAACAGGTAAATCTATCAAGAATAACTTAGTCACGGGGAGTGAAGCAACCCGGTTCCATTGAACTGCCATCATTGGAACATTCAGCATCTGAGCCATCGAAGAAGTCCACTAAATTTGTGGGGCAGCAAGAAAATTTCCGATAATATCTAGGACGCAGCGCACGATTGTACACGGAAATAGTTTTTCGCGTTCCCTTACCAGAAAACGTATGCTAGTTTTACAATGATGTAAGAAGTTTGTTGTCAACTAGCAGTAGATATTAAGCATGAGAAAAATTTGTTTTAAACATCGAAACATTTATTGCAAATGATCGTTTTATGCTAAATTATTGAAAAATCGTTTCCCAGAAACAAGTCCAATTGAAAATCTACATTATTTTGTTTGGTGCTATTTTAACGATATTTTTTTTTTTGTGGTAGGGAGGTGAATGCCATTTATGCACAGAGTGTGGGACTCCCATGCGCGACTGGACTACCCACTTAACACCTCCCCTGTCAACCTGAGAACCCAGCCTGGAACCGTTTGACACATTACTTCGAGCCAGGTCTCGTTTTGTTACGCCGTGGGGCGCCTTCAAGCTGAGGAGTCCCTTTTCTATCGGGAGGGGAGAAGGGAAGAGGAAATTCCAGAAGAGCGATCCCCCAGCCCCAGCGTCCCCGGCTGCTGTGAGTCCCTTTTATATTTTAGGACTGCTCGAACATAATGTGCCACTTGGTTCCATTTGCCAGCCGATTCGAGCATCACCGCAACTATACTATCCGGGGTGAGCTCTCCCGTCTCTCTGTAGAGTTCCCTCCGCAGCCTGACCCATTTTGTACACGCAAAAATGTTTGACAGGCATCGTCCTCCTCTCCTGGGCAAAACCGACAATCGGGAGACCGTGACTTACCGATCTTGTGCAGGTAAGACTGAAAACACCCGTGCCCGCTCAAAAGCTGGGTCAGATAGAAGTCAGTCTCACCATGCCTTCGGTTTAGCCACGGTCTCACATCCGGGATGAGGCGTGCAGTCCACCTTCCCTTCGTGCAATTGACCCAAGACTGCTGCCAATCGTTGAGCGAGTGCTGTCTCTCCTCACGAACAACTATCTCCCTCGCATCCTCGTTTCGGCGCAGGTAAATAGCGCGGCGCTCTCTAGCAAGGAGGGCGACAGGTATCACGCCTGCAGTTACTCTCACCGCTGAGTCGGAGACTGTTGGATACGAAGATGCAGTTCTCAGTGCTCCTCTTCTCTGTACCTGTGCCAAACGTTTTTGGTATACCACCTTGCTGAGAGCGTCGCCCCATACCTCTGCTCCGTACAGTAGCACTGACCTTACAGCACTCATCAAGAGGCGTCTTCTTGATGGGCTGGGTCCTCCTACGTTGGCCATAAGTCGACTCAGACCCGATATTCCCGAAGCAGCCTTCTCAGCCCTTGCCCTGATTTGCTCAGAGAAACTCATCTTCGAGTCGGTATTAGAAATATAGTACAAGAGGAAATAACGTAAATTTCCAGAGTTTTATTATATTGAAGGGAAAAACTATACTTAACAAACGATCAAATTTTTTTCTAACAGTTTTGGTGGACAATTCGTAGTTTTCATTAGACACACGCATATTCACTGCTCCAAACCGTTAATAACCATCTTTGGTTGATATGTATTAAGTTGCTGGTGGTAGACAACGTTCATAGGAGCCCCATGAACATCGTCTACTACCAGCAATTTAATCCGCCCTGACACCCTTAACTATCTGCCGTTTCGGTTTCACCCAGTGGACGATGATGGCTTGCTCGCTGGTTAGTAATTGTTTCCACTTATTGCTTTCAATTCCACTTATTGCCTTCAATATTTTCAATTCCTAAACGATCGCCGATAATCGCCTGCTTAGACTCTGATTCTGCATTCCTTTCACCTATCCACTTCTGCTGACTCAGCAAAGAAAAAGGAGAAACGTTTTTTTAACTCTGGCACCTTTGATGCAAATGTTAATGCACTTTGTTTAGAAAGTGCCTGGGGAGATAGCATATAATTGTCGTCCAAAGGGCATACGCAAAGATCAATCCACAATTCACTTCATACGAGCCATCAATTGTGAACGACGTACATGATAAGCTTCACTACGATCAAGCACATAACCTTTTTCCTGCGAAGTAAAGCCGAAGATAGAGAGAGAGCCAAAAGACGAAACAAAAGCTCTCCCTTGCTCAATTTCCCCAATTTTGTCGTAAAAATCTATAAATGAGATGGAGAGTAAGAGCTTCCGTGGAATGGGAGCTCACATGTTGCATAATCGCCGAATTTCGGCGAAATATGGAACAAAAGCTCGTTTCGCGCCATATATAAACACTTGATGGAGTACTTAAGAGCAGTCTTGTTCAAGTCCAGTAAGGAGCCTGCTGCTACCCAATTATTATTTATAACGTTTAAGTATTCGCATTTTAAGTCTTAGACGGAGGTGTTGTTCAGTGCTCAATAAAACGGTGAGGGTTGATGTGTTGGGTTGCGCCGCGATCCTCAATCAGCTTTTCGGCGTTCCACTCCGTGTGGCCACCCCAATCCATTAGCTCGTCTAGTTCATTCCCTCTACAGGCTGGTGCTCACCTGTGAAGCGCGACAAGACAAGGTGAAAATGAAAAGCGCTTCACTCCATACTGTTAGTTAGAAGTTTCCAGTAACGCGAAGATGTAATTAATCAATTCGGTCTTCATCAATAAATGTTTAAAAAAAAGGACAGTGAAACAAAGTTAAACCCTTTAAAATAATCTATCGTCTTCGGTGTTTCAGTTTAGATGGTTATAGTAGCAGATAAGTGTCGTACAGCGAGATCTCTCCCCGGGAGCCTTGATGATGTATATAGGATACACATCAAATCGAGCTCCTAGTTCATACCAGTATATATACAAAACCTTAGAGTGCTCTTTCGCTTGTGCTCGCACTGTATGACTTTGGCTCCTTCTTAGACCCTAGATCCCTGCTTCGGTGTTCTCTCCAAATATCATTGCTGATTTTGGCAATTTAGTATTAACGGTACACTTTTAGTATTAACGGTACACTTCGTTGACACCATACACGGATTGCCTGTCCTTCAAAATGTAAGCCTGTGTGCGCAGAAACTGACTCAGGTGTGTTTGTAAAGAACTTTGTAATATAGCAGATCAAGAAAATCCAGACTTTTTAATTATTTTAATTAATATCACATTGTACAAATATATGCAATAGTATATTTTTCCTTTTCAGGAACATTGAGGACAATATATAAAAGAATGCTGGGAAGAAATACGAGAAGATTTTCTCATCGATAAAAACAAAGTCGTAGCCACCACAACTGACGGAGGCGCAATCATGGTGGCAGCGGTGCGATTGTTTTAAGGGGATGATCACAGAATTCCATGTATGGCACATAAAACTCGTTGTTGATAGAGTGTTATACAAAAAATGTGCATTTTCATCTCTTTGCTCTCACTTGAAATGCATTGTGACATTTTTAAAGCATTCGGTCAATACTGCGACCCTATTTCGATCTGAGCAGGAAGCAACTGGAGAAAAGAAGGTGAGGTGTTGACATTGACACAAGTTGGGAGCACAAGATGGAACTCTTGCTTTGACATATTGAAAACGTTTCTTAAACTATCTGTACAAGTTGCTAAAATTTACCCTTAGTTGCAACTTCCCAACTGATTATAATAAGCGACCTTGTTGCTGTTTTAGGGCCGTTCAAAGAAGCTACGGAAGAAATAAGTGGCGCCTATTAAGTGACTTCCAGCTTAGCTATTCCTGTTACAAATTTGATTCGCAAAGCAGTGAAACACATTAGTCCATCCATCAATGTCGGACTCACCGTAAAAGACGTCTTCTCAAAAAAGTTGAAGAAAGACTGGTCCCTTTGGAGAAAAATCCGCTTTTATCTGCAGCAACAATGTTAGATCCCTGATTTAAGAGCATTCATTTCACTTCACCAATTGCTGTTTCGGATGTAATTGCCAAAATCAGCAATGATATTTGGAGAGAACACCGAAGCAGGGATCTAGGGTCTAAGAAGCAGCAAGTGTATCACTTGCCATTTGGTGTATCACTTGCCATTTGGCTCTGTAGTACATCATAAGAAAGTCGATACACGAAGTACATTACTATATAAGTCGAGCCAAGTAGTAGCCTATGCAGACGACATCAACATTTTATCACGGTCATTAACAACTGCCAAAGAACTCTTCCTGAAACTTGACACCGAAGCAAAACTAGTAGGGCTACAATTCAATGGAAATGAAACAAAGCTCATGACGCAGTCGAGGAAAAAAAACTTCAAATACACAAAATATCACACTTGACGAATACAGTATCGAAAATATTGGCAAATTTGTGTATCTAGGCGCCAAAATAATAAAGTCGGGTAGTGAAAGAGACGAAATACGCCGAAGAATACAGCTCGCAAATAAAATATTTTATTCAGTTTTGACGATTTTGAAGACCAGCTGCATACACAGGAAAACAAAGCTCCAAGTATATAAATCTGTGATAAGACCTCTGTACGCTATAGGTGTGAAACATGGACCGGAACCCATGCATCCGCAAATATATTAAACGCCTTTGAGCGGCGGGTCCTGAGGCGAATAATCGGAGCGAAGCTAGACGGGGACCAATGTCGAATTCGATACAACCATGAGCTGTATGAAATTTTTGACGAACCGGAGGTCTGAACTATTGTAAGGCTGCGGAAGCTTCAATGGGCTTGCCACATGAATCGTATGGATGAATAACGGATACCCAAAAAGGTATTCGTTGGGAGTACTGAAGGCTGGAGACCAGTAGAGAAACCTATTCTGACTCGGTCGACGAAGACAGTTCATCGCTGCTCGGATTTCGAAATTGGAGGACGCGGTCAATGGACCTATCTTGGTCCATTGACCAAGCGAAGGCCTGAGAGAGGCTGTAGTGCTATGAAGAAGAAGAAGTATTTCACTTGTAATGCATAAAACATTTGCCTCATCCAAAGATTTTCTAAAAGTCGTCTTTGTGGTGCGATTTTTGGTTTCTACCAACTTAGTTACCTAGAATTAATAAACAAGTAGCAATTATACAACTGTGGTAATTAACTTTTAAATTAGAATGATAATTTGTTATATAAACACATTTTTTCTGGAAGGAAGTCCATAGAGATGGCAGACTGTGCGCATAAGTTTTTGCAATCCTTCACATGATAATTGCAAATATTTGATTATGCTTTTGATCGCCTTCTGAAACATAAAAAACTATCATGGTGGGCATAACTAAATTGTTAAACATTATTTATTGAATGAAATCATTATAGAATCTATATATCTACAGAGAACCCAACAAAAAATTTAATAATTATGGCCTTAAAGCTTAAAGCTTGAACTCCTCTCCATGCAATCTACTAATGTAGGTTGCTTCTTTCGTTTTGCGTCATGAACCGGGTGAACTGCCTCATTCTCGGAAGTCAGTGGCATCAATTCGATTTCATGTTGACTCAGGATATAGATTTTAGTTAAATTTAATTTTGAATAATCTCTTCTTTATTCGTAATACTCGCATTAACGGTAATATTTGAAATATTCATCAACTTGACTGCCACTGCAGCGTCTTCAAGTATTTCGCCGTCGCCAGATTTAGCCATTTTCTATACTTTTACATCTCTTCAAAGTGGCAATGTTCCCCTAAAGGGATTTGCTAATGCATTTTTCGGTTTCTGGGGTTGCGTTTGGGGTGCCCGTTTTTGTTTTTGCTCGTCTTGTTAGCGTATTTTATTTCTCGTCGAAGTAAAGGAGATAACGCTTTGGCACCGTGACGACACGGAAATCGGGAATACGATTGAATCGGGTCTCGTTTTTTTCGGGAGTTTTTTTTTTTTGTATAAAAAATTCATGGAAATGGTAGAGTACGTAGAATGCTACGAAGATTTTGGAATTCGTTATAAATCAGGCGAATTTGACGATTGCTGAAATGTGTAATCAAATGACAGATCTACCAACGGTACGACCCACGATTGAACTCTTGACGGCCAGTAGCCGCTAATGGAGTAGATTATTGAGTATTCGAATTGTGGACTTTAAGGTTACGATTCATTTGCATGTCTCAAGACTTAACGTTTATAAATCGTAGAAAAGTAGATTAGAATTTCCTTGGGAAATCACGAAAGAAACGTAGATGCCAGCGAAAATCATTACAGCTTCATTTTGGTCCAGACCACTGGAGGATCTCATACGATGAGTTGTTGAGACTTCAGTTGTCGTATGACCCGTAGCTTAATTAGCTATCTTGATTATATTGCGGTGCTATCCACTGGATATATAGTTGATAGTGTGCAACGTATGCTTGGTACGCAAATATACGTAGTTAGGGGATGACTGATAAAGAAGATGATCTTTAGAGTAAGGACGATTTGTATTGGGGAAACGTTGGCCGAATCAAAACCAGTACCTAGGCTTACTAATGAGCTAGATCTCCAATCATATTAGGGTAGTGACTGACAAGGCTGCAGCAGGATTATTGATTTTTAGTCCACTAATGGTCATGGCAAGGGGATCCACCTCAATAAAGAGTAGACGTTTGATGAGTCGAGTGTAGTTGGTGCTACTATACATTGTATGCAGTGACATTTTCAGCAAGAAGCTGTACCAAAAATGCGTGGCACAGATCATAGACGAGGAGCATTGGCATATCGAACAGTCGCTTAGTCGGCAGTGCTTGTGATAATAAGGGTGATACACACCGCGGCTCTTTCTAGGGAGCCCAAAAATATCGACTTGTGTAGACCGACAGAGAGTTTTTACATCGGGAAGAGTGACAACACTCACTCAGCACATGTGAATCCGATACAAAAGGGAGAGATCGACTATATAGATCACCCCTAATCTAAGGCCATGCCTCAATCGAAGGCATGGTGAAATTGACTTCTATCTGATCAAACACTTGAAGGATATGGGTGTTTTCAGTCTTACCTGCACAAGATTGCAAAGTTACGGTCTCTCGATTACATGTTTTGCATTATGGAAGTCAAGGATGCCTGAAACACACTTTTCACGTACAAGAGGGAGGAGGTTAAGGAAATGGGAGAGCTCTCTTTAGACAGTTTAATCGGGAAGATGCTTAGATCAGCTAACATATGGAACCATGTCGCACATTACGTTTGGGCTGTTATGATAGTAAAAAAGGCTTACTCGGACACCAGGAGACGTTGAGGTTTGAAGCCCTCTTTTCTAGCAACTCCCTTTATTTCTACTAGAAAGAAGATTCCTGTAACTCGGTGGTATCCGGAGGCATAAAAACATGAAACCAAGCCCGAAATAATGTGTTAAACAGCTCCTGGCTTAGTTATAAGCTTGCAATGGAGTTTTATTGTGGCCAGAAGCCGTATGGGCTTGGAAGTCCTACACTCAGGACATAAATTACCTTTACCTCCCTACCACAAAAAAAAAAAATAGGGCAAGGAATGTGCCCTTAAAAACTCCTTAGAAAGACTGAGTAAGCATTAAAATTAATCAAAAGATCAAAAGAATTTCAAAATATTTATAGGTTTCATTAAGATTTAATTGGATTTTTAAAATGAAGTAAAGTTGAATAAAAGATCATTCCTCAGGTGTAACCATAGCGTAGCATCCTTGCATAAAGCGAAAAACTGAGGTCTTCTTTAGATTAATTCTCAATTCTCTTTGAATCCAAGCAGTAATGAGTAGAATGAAAAATATCAAACCACAGCCTGTTGTAGCGAATATGGGTGGATAAAGGTCCGTAAAGGAGTGCAGCCATGGTCTGCTTCCTCAGTGAAAATGGTAGTTGCTTTCGCCGAGATTGACCTTGACAGAGGACGCGTTAATGCGCTGGCAGGGTAGCATTGCGGTTTCGAGGGTGGGTTCTTTTCCCCAGCCCAAGACCCACAGCAAAAAATTTTCACATTCACGAATTGAAAAGATATAATTCCGATCGACTGATGGGTAGACTAAGGATGCGTTTTCATCTCTAATTTCTTAAATTTTTTTGTTTTAAATTTTTTTATTAAAAACCGTTTGAATAATAAAAGTTTCAATATTTAAAAAATTTTAAAATATATAGGTATTTTATAATTTAAAAAATAATTTATAAGCAAATAAAAGGGTACTCACCCAACATCCTCGCCGGGCGCCCGATGATGATGTGGGTGAAATGTTAAAACTAAAAACTTCATGGACATATAATGATAAATTTTAAGTTAATAATCACATGTACTTTAATTAGAATCATGCTCGCAAGGATACAATTCACAGCGAAAATGTGATGAAATTCGCTAACCAAATATTTGTAGCCCGCACTTTAATTAAGCTTATTGTGATGTTGAACAATCGAAGGCAAAACTTGCGTATTCGCTTGTGCTGTGCTACTTGCTAATTTTAACAAAACCGGTACCGCTTGTGTGGATAATTGTCCCGGCAACGGAAGGAAAAAAACCCCAACAATATTGAGCAGTGTATTCATAAGCAAGTTTGAAAGCTGAAGGTCGATACCAATAATAAATTAAAATTTTGATGATATGCAACAATGCAATACACAATAAGCAATCAATCAGAATATCAAATCGTAGCAAAGTGTAAAACTTTTGCTTTTGAAAGCAATAATTGGTCAAATTACTTTTTGCTTGTTACCAATCCAGAAATGAAGAAACCGCGTCTATTCTACATTCAAAATCGGGTTCACACTCATCGCGTTTTACTCTCAAAATATCGTCCGTAGCAAACGCAACTGATCATCGCAAAACAGCACTTAGAATGCTTGCTGTCAAATTTTAACAGTTGTACTAGCTACTGGTCTTTTCAGTCCACGTAATGTTGGGCCAATTGCGTATTGGGAGAAAATCTTCAATTTAACATAAAAGAAGCCTCGAAATTTTCACCGAAAATCGTGAGAACTTGCAGCAGCAACTCCTGTTGGACGGAAATTCATAGACGGCTCACTGCTACGTGAGACTTTTCCATTTTGATGGTGCCGTTTGCACGGGGGAAATCAGATTTCGGTCACGTACTGAAATTCTTCGGCATGTGGTTTTCACGGACCGCTAATGTACACAAAGTAAGCGGATTTCTAGAGGATTCAACACGAGTTCGCCGTAGAAACGGACAGTTTGAGCATTTTACAATTGTTTTTTTTTCGGTAATTATCAAACAGAAATACTCTGAGAAGCTCAAAGGTTTCCTCAAGAAACGAAATGGAGCCACTTTCAACTATCGTCCTTCCTGGGCAAATATAACTCGACAATTATATCACGTTTTTCGTTTTCCCAAGCTTAACACAAAACTTAGTAGGAGCGTTTTACACGTATGTTCATGTACGAGGTAAAAGTGGATTCACTCCGTATCGTTTTAAAGCAACGATTCGGCAATCGTTTAACTAATCCCGTCGACAGCTTTTCCGCAGTTCCCTCTTTTTTCGCGGCATCCGCGCTGTGAGGCGATCTTAAGCAGACTCTTCGATCCGCCCAAGCACATCTGCTTCCTTCATTCCAATCGCCAGCGTTATCTCAATGCGACAACGGTAGTTTGCGACGAGCCTCTCGTCCATCCACTATAGATTGCATTCGGCAATACAATTCGTGGATGAGCTGCATAATAAAGGTGTTGTCGTGTCTAAATTTTAATTGCAGATTTGAATTATTAGTGAAATATAAGATAATAATATAGAAAAATTTTAATCATAATAAAAGGATAAATATCATAAAGAATATACTATAGATTGCATTCGGCAATACAATTCGTGGATGAGCTGCATAATAAAGGTGTTGTCGTGTCTAAATTTTAATTGCAGATTTGAATTATTAGTGAAATATAAGATAATAATATAGAAAAATTTTAATCATAATAAAAGGATAAATATCATAAAGAATACAAATGTAAAGAGAAATTTAATTTAATACATAAAAAAAAAAAATATAAAATTTATATTCGTACAATAATAAAAAACAAAATTTTTTACAAATTTTTTAATTTATAAAACTAACTTTGAATATAGTCCAGTCAAATAAGACTTTGAAGGTTACAAAAATTCCCATAGAGCTAAAAATTTGTATGAATGTTCAGAATACTATTATAAATGAATTGTGAAAAGTCCCCATCAATCCCCATTGTGAAAAAATTTTATTGATGGTGAAAGTTTGCAAAAATAGGTTTTTCGCGTTTTTCAGCTAAACGCTGAGTTTTACAGCAAAAATTGTTCCGGCAAAAATTGTAGATCATCCGATTCTCTACAAAAAATGTATCCACACTTTTTTTCATAAGTATTGTCATTTCCGTGATATAGCGGTGGAAAGAATTGAAAAAAATATTTTATTCGTAATATGCACGTTAATGTACTTGTATATACATTTTTGAACCGTTATACGAGTAAACATATGAGTTCCTATATCTTGTACATACAAATTATAAAATTCTTAGAATATTAATGAACGTCAAAAACTTCGCCCCTATTTTCATTTAGTCGCATTGGCCTTGATTAACATCTGTCTTCCATTAAATTGTCAGAGTGGCGATGCTCGTATACCTGCTCCGTTTCAAAGCTCTCATACTCAACAAAATAATGTTAGTCGTAAGCATTCCTTCGTAGTGACAACTCGTGGCTATCGCTTTTTTCTTTGTAACAAAGTTTGTGCATTTTACTGTTTTAAAAAAAATGTTGCAGGTCTGCTTTATTTGTAACCAACCTTTGACTGAAAGTGGAGTTGTTACTGTTGATCGCGGCATGAAAGCATTAATTGATGCAAGTATTGAAAGAGGTGATGAGTTTTCGGAGTACCTGAAAGACCAGACATCTGTAAAAATTCATGTGCAGTGTCGAAAAAATTATACTCGAAAAAGTAGCATTGATGCCATGAAAAGACGGCGCCAAGAAGAAGAAGCTGGTTCATCAAAAATAAGTCCTCCTCGTATTAGAGCACGAGTAAGTGAAACTTCATTTTGCTTCAATCAGTGTTGTTTATTTTGCGGCAATGAGTTAAATGAAGAGTTGGAGAAGAAAAAAGCACTGCAGTACCGACGTAAGATTTTTAAAGTGACTACACTTTCGTTCAAAGACAGTATTCTAACTATAGCTAAAACTCGTTGTGATGATGTAGCCAAAGCTGTTGCTGCTCGAATTGAATTTGAATATGCTTTAGTCGCTTCTGAGGCTAAGTATCATAACGATTGCTACAATTCTTTTTTGAAACCAACCACTGGGGGTAAAGTCGGTCGTCCTCAAGATGAAGCTACAAATATTGCGATGAGAGAAATATTTAAGTATATTGAAAATAACGATGATTGTCAATTCACATTAGACGAATTGAAAAGTAAAAAAAAGCGCCAAGTACACTACCTCATAGGTGGCGTGGAAACGTGTGCATATTACGAATAAAATATTTTTTTCAATTCTTTCAACCGCTATATCACGGAAATGGCAATACTTATGAAAAAAAGTGTGGATACATTTTTTGTAGAGAATCGGATGATCTACAATTTTTGCCGGAACAATTTTTGCTGTAAAACTCAGCGTTTAGCTGAAAAACGCGAAAAACCTATTTTTGCAAACTTTCACCATCAATAAAATTTTTTCACAATGGGGATTGATGGGGACTTTTCACAATTCATTTATAATAGTATTCTGAACATTCATACAAATTTTTAGCTCTGTGGGAATTTTCGTAACCTTGCTTCTATTTTAAGGACTAATTTGAGTGGACTAATAATTACATCTTTCAAATCTTCAATTAAAATTTTGATCGGTGTTATTCCGGTTTTCGGGCAGCTTGCTTAGGCGACTGCTTAATTACTACACAGTCCATTTGCAGTTCTATCAATTAAAATATTTTTTCATAGGTGGTAAAAATTTTTCCGAACAAAAACTCGAAGCAAAATTCAATACATCCTGAAAAATTGCAGGAATGCACGTATCAACAATTTGTATGATATTAAATGCACGAGCCGAAGCGTCATAATACTCTATTATACTTACATATTACCAGCAAAGCCATTAATAAAATATTTTTAAGACTTCCCTCATCAAATTACAAAATCCTTAAGGCACATATCAAATCCTCGGCGTATGATCTTTCAAATTCCAGTAGCAGTATCTATAAAAACCAGATAACAAGAAGACTAATTCCATCTCCTACGCGTTCTGATAAAAAGCAGGCGCCTGTAATAAATATTACATTTTCAACACCAATACGACTAGTTTTTGCTTCAGCATCCCTTCCGTCATGTCGGCTGTCACAGTATCATTTTACGCTTATCTCCAGAGATCACTTGAAATGTTGAAGACATCGTTTGTTATGTGATAATCCGTCGCTTGTCAATGCAACGGATCATCAGCAGCCACGCTGATTGTGTTTGAGGTATTTTTTTCGTGGCGAACATCCTAAGATGTTTGCCGCATCTGATACCAATTAGCATCTCTTGTGGGGAGATCAGAAACACTCTCCATTGCGCGGAGGAGGAACAATACCTGTCCTAAGAATCGGTTGCTGGAATTTTGTTGATAATTAGCGGCAGATTTGAAGAGAATTCAATTTGAATGTTTGCATTAATTTGATTTTTTTTCGCTATTTGCAAAAATTAACCATTAATTCTTTTAATATGGAAAATATCAAAGCGTCGCGAGATAGGGGTTCCATTTAATTTGAACGTATCGAGAAATTTATGAATTTTTAAAGTCCTAGTTGCATTTTATAAAAAAAAAATTAAATTCTAAGAATTGAAGTTCTTTTGTTAAAAATTATTTATTAGCTTCTAAAATAAAAGAAGCTAGCGAGTAAATCGAAGATCTAATGCTTGATTTTTCGACATTCTTTCAAAGATTTAATTATAATTTTATCTAAGCATTAAGACGAAAGATTTACATCTAACAGTGATTTACGCCAACCTTTTCCAATTAAATTCATAAAAACTTTACAGAATTTTCAGCTTAGGCAGATGTACAATAAAACAGATACAAAATTAGATTCGTTCTCATCCCCAAAGGAATGAACGAGTATGCAAGTCTCCTGAGATTTTCGTGGTCCAAAAATGCATGTTGCATGAGCCATCTGCGCGACGTTGTAGGAAGCAGCTGCTAAGAAACCGATTTTAATTCTTATTTATCTTTCTTCTCCTGAAACTGCATGTTATTTTATTTACATATCTTATTTTTACGTGTGGTTTTCACCTGCCACACAGATCACTGCTCCAAGCCTAACATTTCTAAATAATACCAATTCAATGCTTTGCATCTTTGCGTCCCATCATCCTGAGGGTAGAAAGAGTTGCTTTGGAAGCGGCAAAAGTCGTACAGAGGTTTACTTAAAAATCCCTTTTTATGGCAAATATCTGTTGTAGTTTAAGGTAATTTAAAACCGTTAATGTGGTTAATGCAAATTAAGTATTTTTCACTGTGAGACTGAAGTATGAAAATCGCATCTTATTTCTGAGAGTATGGGGAAGATTTACTGCTGAACTTGTTTCTTGACTGTCGGTTATATGCAAACATACGTTCATCTACCATGTTTTAGGAGTAGAGCTGTGAAAGTAACGAATAAATCTGTACCCGTATGTATTCATTACTTGATGTAAGAGTACTCATCACAAAAGTATCGTTACTTTGGTTGCTTTCGTGACTTTCGAACCGTATGGAATTGGTACGTAGATATTGTTCATATGACTCGTCCAATTTTTCTGCTAAACGTTACAACTCTGGATAAAGACTCGCTCGTGCTTGCCACCACTTTAGAGGACGTTCATGTCCGAACACTTTTTCTTGTATTTCCCACTCTGATAACAAGCGCATTATTCCTGTTTTAAAATAGTCACCTGTATGTCGCTCCCGGCATTCAAAACAACCCAGTAATGCTGACGTTAGTTCTGAGTTTTTAGAGTATTGTAAAATTATTTTACAATACCCTATTAGTTTTGCGTCCTGTCTGTCCGTCTGTCCGTCCGTCCGTCCGTCCGTCCGTGTGTCACACCACTTTTTCTCGCAAACTACATAAGCTACAAATATAAAATTTTGTAGGTAGGTGCAAAGTGACGCCCTCTTCAAAGTTTCAACACGAAAAAAAATTTATATGGTCTTAAAGGGGGGTCTCCCCATATAGGGGAGTTGCCCCTTAAAAAAAAGTTTTCATCGCATATAGGCAATATAGGTATCAAATGAAAGGCCTTGATGAGAACTTTTCAAAACAGGTCTTAAAATGACAAATTTTGCTTCGAGGGGTGCAGGGGAAGGGGAAATGTACGAACATTTTGTGTCCCCACCCCCTCGCGATTGGACACCTTTGACACGAAAAATCTGAAAAAAATCATGAATATAGGCCTTTATGAGTACAACAACAACAAATACGTGAGAAGTCGGAATTTTCTCAACTTTGTTAGTAATAGTATGATTTATTGATTTTATGTTTTCTTGAATAAAATCTTAACGGGTACCTTAAATTTAATAAAATTCAGTACACAGATGACTATCAATAAGATTAATCTGTCTTGAAAGTTTCATAAAGATCGAATGGTATTTAATGAAGTTATAGCGATTTGAATTTTCCTATATTACTATGGAACAATATGCGCTGTATTACTATGGAAACATATGGCTATGGAACAATATGCGCTTTTTACTGACTCAGATACTACAGCTTTGCTAGGATTTGCATGAAAGTTTCAGGAATGATAGGTATCATGAATTCCTTTGAGAATTGGCTCAGCTAGCGGTATTAGCAATCGTAAGGCAAAATAGTGGCTGTTTTAAATGCGAAGATTGAATAATTTTGAGTTATTTTGCCCCAACTTCAACGTTTAAGGCGCATGCTTTTAACACTTGATTCAATTTAATGAATGCCTGAAGATGAGTACCTACAATTAATACTCATGCGTGAAACAAGTCGAGAAGGCAGGAGAGAGCTCCTAGCAAAAGGGCTTTGTGACCATTCTAGGATTCGAAAAAATTGGCCATGAATCGATGATTACAGTACAGGGGAGTGGCCGTTGAAAAAAAAATTTCATTAAAGGTAGCCAATATGAATATCAAATGAAAGTCCTTTATAAGAGCTTTTCAAAACAGTACTTGAACTGTCAATTTTTCCTTCACAAGAGCAACAAATACCTTAGAAGTCGAAATTCGATCAACTTTGTTAATAATAGTACATTTTATAAATTTTGCTTTTTTGTCTATAAAATCAAGATGTGACCCTTAGATTTCCCAAAATCTATAGTTTAAATTTTCTGAAAGTGATTGTATATGGTTCGAAACTTTCACAATAATTGAACAATAAACAGCTAAGTTACAGCCGATTGAATATTTAACAATTACAACAACATTAACACGTGATACTAGGAAGATACACGCTTGCAACGGACCGAGACACTACAAATGTGTAGGAATTTTGATAAAAATTTTAGAAATTTAAGTAATATCCATGTGTTATCATGACTAATCAAGCGAGGAGGTCAAACCACTTGAAACAAAATGGTGGCAAGTTTAAAATTATAATAACCATAATAATTTTTCGAACTCAATTTATGGAATCTATATATTAGTCAAGTTTTGATATACAGAATATATTGTTTGATTTACTAATTGTTTTACAATACCCTTCTGGCAGGAGCATCCTCCTGCTACTTCAACTTGTTTAAATAATGTGCTGTAACTGTTTGATAAGACATCGTTGCTCGTGAGGTCCAGCCGTCAGTTGTATTGGAAATATCCACTTTTAAATTATTTTTCACAACTGCATCTAACAACGTCGTGCTCAATGTGTACCTGATAGGTAATGAATATTGTGGTTCCATATAATTTATTAAAGATTTGAAACCGGCATCTTCTACTATTGCAAAAGGTTTGCAAATCTTTCACAACCATATTGAGAATTAAGTCATTCAATCTTTTTCTCTTGCCATACTAAAAGGCTTTTTAACAAATGATGAAATTGTTGTTTGCTTTTGTTGCGAATAGAACCTTACAGCTTGATCATATGAGTTTGAAGTGCTCGTCTACCGGTAGTTTGTTTTGGGTCTGCGGCCGTGAGACAGTATTGGTGTATGCGCGTATTTGCGAGAAAATCCACGAGAAACAAGGTCAGGCAAGGACAAGAATATCGTATGAATTTCACGCCATAAGAGTGAAAGAGCTATAAAACCGAATTTAATTTAACGATTTCGGTCAAATGTGCTGAGTATATTTAACGAAGCAAAATGTGTCTCTATACTCAACTGTCAATTTGACAAACGTCATTGCAGTTAAGTTTATTTGTTGACCTCCTGATATCGCTTCTATTTACGTGTTACAACTGCCGTTAGAAACAAATTTCGGGTCAATAATGTTAAGAAAGTACGTCCATTAAGTGCTCATATTGTTAATCATAACATTCCTTGTCGATACGCATAATCTCCGGGTAAAAAAGGCAAAAGTAAAAAGAAACGGTCCATATATATCAAGATGGGTCCTGTTGATAAAAATGTCTTCGATCGAGAGTTGGTGAATGACGAACCGTCTACAGTTGACATTATAAGCGAAAATGCTGCCTCTTATAAAGATACGAGAAAAAGACTATTTGAGGGTCCTACTCTAGTTGTGACTCTGGTAAACATTTTCTATGCTACTTCCTCAGTATTTCCAATTAAATCCAACCTGGGTGAGAACATTCCCCTTGTTCTCTTGGCGTTACTCTGTTTTGCCTTACTCCCATTGCAATGGAATAATCATGGTTACAATGTGACGAAAATTTGGGCTGAAAAATTCGACAAAATTTCACCAGTTTGGCTCCAAATACATCGCAATGGGACCAATAGCTACGAAATTCAAGGAACGCACGATGTTGATACGGATTGGATAAAAGCGGTCAAACGCAATGGCCACAACAACTTGAAAAGTAATAAACGCTCTTATACATAAATTCCATCCAAATTTAACATGTCCATATGATTTCAGTTTTCCTTGACCGATTAACGATTTCACCAAATTTTTATGCTAACAAAGTGAAAAAGTAGCTGCAAATAGACTTATAATCGACACTTGCAGGAAATATCCACTTGACAGAATAGTCTGGGAAGTTTGGCCGTAACTCACGTATCGCGTTAGAGATGAAAGTCTATATGAACTAGTGATTAGATTGTGTAAATGTCAAAGCATTAAAATTGTTTTGAGGCTTATTATGGTCGTACCATTCGAAACTTTGTAAGACCACGTTCATGCCTTCTCCTTGATGACCTATGACTATTCCAATTTGCAACGTCCAAACGCTAATAATAATTTAGAAGAAAGAAAGTTTGCCCGAAAAAATGACTGAATTTAGAACAAAAAGAAGGAAGATCTCCAAGGAAATTAACTTGTATAGAAATGATTACGCTCCTGATGGTGGTGATCCAATTATTGGTACATAGATTCAGTAAAAGGATATGATAAGCAATTGTGGCTGTCGGAAAGTGATATGAACAATTTCTTTGAATTAAAGTAAGTTCCTATTAATTTGTGGGCAAATAAGTCAATTCAATGTTTTTTTTAAGAAACTCTTCTGAGCGTCATTACATCTTTTATCCTACTCTACTCGATCAATGAACATTTGAAATTGGCACATGAACTGCGCCTAGCGTTCTACTAAAACTTAATGGCTGTCTCGAACACAGAGGGCCACATGCTGGTCGGGGGAGACTTCAACGCTAGAGCCATTGAATGGGGTATGCCACAATCCGACCCAAGGGGAAAGCAAATCTTGGACATGGCGGCCAGAACAGCGCTTTTTGTCCTAAATACTGGTAACACCCCTACTTTCCGCCGCTGGGGTTGCGTAGGAACCATACCCGATGTGACACTCGCTTCGGAGTCCCTGGTACCTAGAGTACACAACTGGCGAGTACTAGAGGACTACTCGGCTAGTGATCACCAGTATATAGCGGTTGAGATTCACGACAGTGCCACTCTGAGTGCGTATGCCGCATCCTCGGATGGAGGACTGGGAGGATGGACGTTGAGAGGTTCGCTGACGCGCTTACGGCAGGCGCACCGTTGCTGGGAGCTCCGCCAGGGAGTGGAGGGCCTACAGCCAAGGACTTGGTGAACTCAACTATGAGTACCATCATAGCTGCTTGCGAGTCTTCCATGCCCCGTCGGAGACCCCGACACGGTAAGCCACAGTATACTGGTGGTCAAACGAGATCGCCGAACAAAGAAGCGAGTGTCACAAATTTCGGCGAGAGGCCCAGCGGGCGCGAACACGGGAGGAGGCAGACACTAGGCTAGCAGCATACAGGTCCGGCAGGAAATATCTTCGCAGGCTTATTAACAAGAGCAAGGCCCGATGCTGGCAAGACCTTGTGGACGATGTAAATAGGGAGCCGTGGGGCCTTGGCTACAAGCTGGTCATGGGGAAACTTGGTGCCCTACGGAAGCCTTGTATACATGACGCGGAAAAGATGGACGCGATAGTGCGGGGACTCTTCCCCGCCCATCCCGTCCGTGTTGACGCTGTCCATGGTGAAACAGCAGTCGAGTGCCCACTCTTCACACAGCTGGAACTGGAGGAGGCAGTCCTCCGCTAGACGGGTGGATATTCTGGACACACTGGAAAACTCTTTTCAAGTTCCAGAATATCTAATGCGGCTTTTGAGGAACTACCTAAAGGACCGAAGCCTGCTCTACGACACGACACAGGGCCAACGAAGGATGGAAATTACATCGGGTGTTGCCCAAGGATCTATCCTTGGTCCGGACCTGTGGAACGTGTCTTACGACGGGCTACTGAGACTTGAGATGCCAGATGAGTCGCGCTTGGTCGGCTATGCGGATGATGTTGCGGCTCTGGTCGCCGGACGCACCGTTGAACAAGCGCAACGCCGAGCGCGCCGAGTGAGGGACTGGATGACTGCTCGCGGGCTCAGTTTAGCACTGGAGAAAACCGAAGTGGTCATCTTGACTAAAAAGAGAATCCCTAGAGTAAGGATGATCAGTATTGGAGATATACAGGTCGAATCGAAGCCAGCGGTGAAGTACCTGGGGCTACTGATCGACTCGAAGATGAGTTTCTCTGAGCAAATCAGGGCAACGGCTGAGAAGGCTGCTTCGGGAATATCGGCCCTGAGTCGACTTATGGCCAACGTAGGAGGACCCAGCCCATCAAGAAGACGCCTCTTGATGAGTGCTGTAGGGTCAGTGCTACTGTACGGAGCAGAAGTATGGGGCGACGCTCTCAGCAAGGAGGTATACCGAAAACGATTGGCACAGGTACAGAGAAGAGGAGCACTGAGAATTGCATCTTCGTATCCAACAGTCTCCGACTCGGCGGTGAGAGTGATTGCAGGCGTGATACCTGTCGCCTTCCTTGCTAGAGAGCACCGCGCTAATTACCTGCGCCGAAACGAGGATGCGAGGGAGAGGAGGTTGTCCGCGAGGAGAGACAACGCTCGCTCAACGATTGGCAGCAGTCTTGGAGGAATTGCACGAAGGGAAGGTGGACTGCGCGCCTCATCCCGGATGTGAGACCGTGGCTAAATCGAAGGCATGGTGAGACTGACTTCTATCTGACCCAGCTTTTGAGCGGGCACGGGTGTTTTCAGTCTTACCTGCACAAGATCGGTAAGTCACGGTCTCCCGATTGTCGGTTTCGCCCAGGAGAGGAGGACAATGCCTGTCACACATTTTTCGCGTGTACCAAATGGGTAAGGCTGCGAAGGGAACTCTACAGGGAGACGGGAGAGCTCACCCCGGATAATATAGTTGCGGTGATGCTTGAATCGGTTGACAAATGGAACCAGGTGGCACATTATGCTCGGGCAGTCCTAAAATATAAAAGGGACTCGCAGCAGCCGGAGGTGCTGGGGCTGGGGGATCGCTCTTCTGGCATTTTCTCTTCCCCTCTCCCCTCCCGCTAGGAAAGGGACTCCCCAGCTTGAAGGCGCCCACGGCGCACCAAGACGAGACCTGGCCCGAAGTAATGTGTCAAACGGTTCCAGGCTAGGTTCTCAGATTGACAGGGGAGGTGTTTAGTGGGTAGTCCAAGGGTATCCTCCATGGGAGTCCCACACCGCCAGACTCGGCGGGCGTAAATGCCTTCACCTCCCTACCACAAAAAAAAATGGCCCAAATGGCTCTCTAAATTTATATAGAACATGTTTTCTTAGTTATTTCAAACTTAGGCTGCTACTATATCCACTATATACACACACTATATACAATCGATTCAAGGTTAATTTCAATGTATTTAAAATTCTATTATTTATACAGTTATTTACATTTTACATTTCATAAATTTAAACAAATTCATTTTCCAAAGTATTTTTATGTATTTGGTTCCGAATCCCTTCATTCCGCTCTCGCATTTTGTTAAAAGAAAACAACATACTTCTTCTGCTTATAGCACCACCGTTAGAAGCCGAAGTAAGGAGATTGAGAACCAGAGGTTTTTAGTTGCACATGGTTCTCCTTTATGATGGTATAAGGAAGGGAGGGTGACTCTAAGATAGTTAAAACTACAAAGAATTTTTATGATTTATTGTCATCTGGGCTAACATATTTTTATTTAGGGACGCGTTTCGACTTTTTGTGGTCATCTTCGGTTAATTTCGGTGTTTAGCTGAGAATGACTTCAAAAAGTCGAAGCAGGTCTTTAAATAAAATTATACAAGGCTCGACGGGGAAACTAATCGCAAGGAGTTAACAAGACATGGGAGGGAGAAAGGCAATTTGAAGGATATTTTAATAATATGCTCGTGCTATTATTTACATGCTTGTCCATGTGTTATCTTTTATAATGGCTCTAAAGTTCGGTTTCAAGTGGCATTCAATATTAAAACGCCTTGACTAGTACAACCTTTTTAAAGTGCGACACTTGCAGAGTGATATATTTTGTGTATCAATGATGCCAACCTGAGATTCAGATGGCGTTGAAGAGAAAACAATGTACCTTTTAAAATATAGAGTTTTAAAACTGGATTTTGACAACGTGGAACATACAATATTTGCGGGAAGATAAAGAAATGTCAAAAAGCCTTACACACACACACACACATATATATATATATATATATATATATATATATATATATATATATATATATATTATATATATATATATATATATATATATATATATATATATATAACACCTTAAAGTCAAGTTTTTCGCCCAACTTATTTTGACATTTCTTTGTTTCAGTGTTTGACAAATTCAGCCATGGAGAGGTACACAATTGAGCAGCGCGTTAAGGTTGTTACGTTTCGTGCACTTCGTGATTTTTTTGGTCTGCATAATCCACCAAATGTGTCCACAATCGGGAAAATTGTGCGCGAATTTCAGCAAACCGGGTCTGTAGGAAATGTGAAATCACCTGTGCATGATCGCCCAGTTCTGCGGAAAACATTGCTGTTGTTCGCGATAGTGTGGCAGAAGAGCCGTCAACCTCGACTCGTCGTCGTGCCCAACAATTGAGCATCTCACGAACATCACTGACGCGAATTTTGAATAAAGATTTGAATTTACACGCTTACAACTGAAGCCTACTGACCATTTCCAGCGTCGGCAATACACCGAATGTTTGGCTAAATAGACAGAAGGGAATGGTGACTTTACAAAGAAAATCATCTTCAGCGACGAGGCACACTTTCACCACAGTGTATTCGTTAACAAGCAGAATTGTCGCATTTGGGCAAATGAGAATACACGAATGATTGTTGAAAAGCCTTTCAGTTCTGTTATAAGCTGCGTAGGACTTGCCCTCATCCTCTTGCGTCACCATAAAGGAGGTGTATGGAAGATTTAGTAGCAGAGCAGCAGCTGTATTTGCAACTATTCAATATGAAAACGCCTTGACTGGTAGGGTGAAATACATGCGAAAATATGCATGCGTTTCACCCTAGTTTTTCGCTGAGATCATCATATTTGTTTGATGTACAAGTATACACCCTTAAAAAAGGGTAACGGTCCTCTTTTTCTGGGCCTTCAACTCTAATACTAACACCATCCGATCCCCCCCTCGTTTACTAACAAGTTTTTATGCGCCCATGTTTGGGCTCAGTATGTGAACTAGTCCCACAGTATGCGGGATAAAATATCGAACCGGTAGCAAGTGCATTTAACTTAGCCCAGGCTATTTCATAGACCGGAACATTATCTTGTTAACCACAATATAAAAATATAAATAAAAAAAGCAACTTAGTCAGAAGTCACAGCTGAGTTTTGAATATTAAGTAGGTTTATCAGCCTTTATCTTCTGTGTTCATTCAGGAAATGCCCGAAATTTTTGGAAGAAAATTAATAACATACCACAGTCATTAACGTCTTTTATTTACTTCACGTTGAGCCCCCAACGTAATTACTTTTATCGAGCGCGCAGACAACGATTCGACTTTTGCGCGGCAATCAATTTACATTGGTTAATGCAAGGATGAGCATAGCTGCTGTCTGCCCAAACCCTAATGTAAACAATATATCCGAACACGTCAGGCCCCTATGAAGCTCTGAGGATCCTACGAAAATGGAGAAAGTGGCATCACAGAGGAAATGGAGGCTGTGGATACTATCTGAGTGTACTTTGGTCTGCAATATAGTGTGAAGCTTACATATACGAGGAGTGTTGAAGATGATGTGGCAATGGCGTGCTGCCCGTTGATCTGGATAAAGGATAAAGTCAGAATCCTACCCGACATTCTGTCTATCTGTTCCCATTTGGGGATGGTGACCTTAACTCTTCAGTTCCTATATTATATCCTCTGTTGAAACTTTGCTCCTACTTAGATATTCCGTTTGCTAACATCCAAATTTATGTAAAATAAGTTTTCTAAAATTATAACTAAATTTACGTTATAGCACTGCACTCTATAGGGTGCACTAGATAAAGGAACAACAATACAATACACTTTATGCTTAACAGTCGTTATTTTTTTAATTGTTTCAGAATTAAAAGTTGATTTCAAAGACGTAGGATCAAACAAATATTAGAATTCTTATTTCAAAATATTCAGCGAAAAAACATAAAACTTGATTGAAGAGCTGCATGAAATTCATACCAACAGTGAACATGTAGGCCCACTTTACATTTTTTACACACGAATCTGGTGCTTTTGTGACATTTTCTGCATCGCCTTTATCCACATGCAATTTTTTCGTGATCCGATGAATTATTTTTTTGCACTTTCGATTGTGGGACATTCGTAATCGATCTCACTCGTTTAGGGGCTGATCCGTACTGAAAGCAGTAAGTCTGAACTACAGCACTTCTGAAATCACAATAAGTTTGAGGTGAAAATTCTGGCAGAAAGTGTCGGGACAAAAAACGAAAAGCGAATAACACTATTTTCTACCCTTCAAACTACATCTTAAGGATGCTACATTTTCATTGAATATATCTGCTCCAAGCATATATCGATTAAACATTGTGATGACGTTAGGGCAATTTACAGTAATTTTTGTTTTATTTTTTTCACAAATCCAATACGATCAACTTTATGGATTGGAAACAATACTTACAATGCTATTGTCATTCTATCGTACAATACAAAAATCTTCCGCGACTCTGATGGAAATTGACCCTCTTGCAGTTTTTTTCATGTCAGCTTTGGAAGAAAGTGGACATTTTTTCGTTCTGTTCTCCCTTATTGTGCCGCAGATACCGTAGCCTTTGTTGGTCATCTGATGTACCAATGGTAGCTCTGAAAAAAAGTTGTTGACGTAAAAGTTGTGGGGGCCACATGAAGAAGGAAGCCTAGATGATAGTTCAAGTACGACTGAAGCCCCCAAACCATACTATTCTTGTAGGAGCAATGGGGAGCTCTTTGAACCTTGGTAGAGCTCGAACGAAATGAGGTAACCAGTTCGCGTTGGCATGGACCACAATTTATATCCAAAACGGATAGGCTTCCATTTTATTAGGGGTTTTGTACTAAAATACAAAACCCTATTGCAATCACGACCTGTGTCCGTCTGTCCGTCCGTCTGTCCGTCCGTCTGTATGTCACAGCACTTTTTCTCCGAAACTATAGAGGCTACAGCCATGAAACTTTGTGGAAAGGTCAGAAGTGGTCACCTCTTGAAAGTTCAAGGGTGGAAAAATTTTTCAAAGGGGTTTAAGGGGGGTCTCCCCGTATAGGGAGGTGACCCCTAAAAAAAAAATTTTCACCATTGGTAGTCGAGTAGGGTCTAGGGTCTTAAAATTGCCTTATGAGTACCGAGGGGGGCAGGGGAAGGGGAAATGTGCGAACTTTTCGCGTACCCCCCCTCGCGATTGGAAACCTTCCATCCGAAAAATCTGAAAAAAAACATGAATGTAGGCCTTAATGAGTACAACAACAAAAAATACATGAGAAGTCGAAATTCACTCAACTTTGTTAGTAATAGTATGATTTGTCGATTTTATATTTTCTTGAATAAAATCCAAACGGTACCCTTAAGTTCAATAAAATTTAGCAAACGGATGGCTTTTTATAAGATTGATCTTTTCTGAAAGTTTCATAAAGATCGAATAGCATTTAATGAAGTTATAGCGATTTGAATTTTCCTGTATTACTATGGAACAATATGCCTTGTATTACTATGGAAACATATTGCTATGGAGCCATATGCGCTTTTTATCGATTTAGGCACTACAGCTTTGCTAGGATTTGCATGAAAATTTCAGGAATGATAGGTATCATGAAAATGAGTAAATACAATTGAAACAAGTCGAAGAGGCAGGAGAGAGCTCCTAGCAAAAGGGCTTTGTAACCATTCTAGGATTCGAAAAAATAGGCCATGAATCGATGATTACAGTACAGAGGAGTGGGCCCTGAAAAAGTTTCATGAAAGGTAGCCGATATGAATATCAACTGAAAGTTATCTATGAGAGCTTTTCAAAACAGTTCTTAAACTGACAGTTTTTGCTTCAGTGGGGGCACAGGGGGGGGGGGGAAATACATGAAAAATGTGTTTCTAAAAAATCTGGAAAAATTATCAAGGGAGATATCTATGGGTATAAGTAAAACAAATACCTCAGAAGTCACAATTCTTTCAACTTTGTTAATAATAGTATGATCCTCGAATTTCACATTTTCTCCAATAAAATCGTCTTTGACATGTTTCTTGATTTTATTCGTTGCTGATTACTGCATTTTGTAAGTTGAGTACAAAACCCTTCTGACATGAGCATAGGTCTGTCTACCCAACTTGTATACTGTTTTGATCCATGGCAACCATAACATGGTACCATGGACTCATCGATTACAATGTGGGATGAAAAATTGGTGTCGAAATTCTCGAGGAAATTTCGGCTAAGTTAGGAAAAATATTTTTCTTACTCAAGCGAATTTGTCATTCTGAAGGAAATTGTGGTTGCCACTTAAGTTAAGATATTATTGTATCTCAAATATCGGTCATGTCTCATGCTTTTGGCAACCAGTTTATTTTAGGCATCGCTCTGTTCTTCCCAAAACATGTGCATTTTTTGGAGAAAGATAACCTGTCAGTAGAAGAATGGCAACAAAAACGTTCATATCTTCCACCGTTAAGCGGAGCACGTGATTTTTGTAACTGGCGTATGTGTTGGAAATTTCAACAAGCAAATCAAATATCTCCGAGTTGTAAATTTTTTCGGAGCACTCAAAATGAGACAAAGCGGGACATTGATAATTTTTAGTAACTTCTGGATCTAGATAATCCTGATCTTTTAGTAAAGTGATTTTCATTGCTTTTCCATTCTGTATCCCTTTTTCTGCTTCGCTTTGGATACGGATGGCTGGTTTGATACATCAAGATCACTTTCACGTTCAAAATCAAGGTCAGACTCAGGTCTGTTCACATCTTGAACGGCTATTTCAACTCCATTTCAAAGCAGACTTCTCGGTAAATGGTTGAAGTCGTTTTCTGCTTCATCTCCACTTTCTTCTTCTGTGTTATTTGCATTGTCGGGTGGAAAAAGAGTTATTTCGATGTCATCGATATTTGAGCCGGACTCTAAAAGGGCTATTGCTTCATGTAATGGAACCCTGAAAATAAAACAAATTCGATATTCGAAAGAGTGAGCTAATGATATGTAGCACATAAGGTATGAGAAATTATTTACAATAATAATAATCAAAGCACAAAGGTTGACTAAAGTCCTAGTACACCCTACAGGGTGCACTGTTGATTAAGTTTATGTTTAAAGCAAAGGTTTGATGTTTTCCTCAATATTTTTGCACACATAGAACCAGCAATTATATCAAAAACAATAGGACACAAAAAAAGCAAGAACTTAAGTTTTTCTTGACAGGAAGTCCGAAAATTAACAGGCTGCTCTGATGACACTTCAAAACAGGAATGTGACTGACTTTGGAAGATTTTTGTCAATCCTGATAAAAGTCTAGTGGCTTAGGACAGCTGTGGCTGCATGAGAAGCTTTAAAGCCCACAGACAAAAGAGTTGAGCTTTTTAAAGTAAGCAAGAAGAAGTGCACCCTGGAGGGTGCATTAGAAACTGAAGAGTTAAGCCACTAGGGCATCAGATGACGACGCGACTCCGCGACAGAGCTCAGTGGATCCGCGCTGGCCTGATAGATTTGTACCTCCAGTTAAGTCTTCAAATTATTCGCTTGTCCACTGCCGCTTTGCTTACAGGAAATGATCCTCCAGCTTCGCGTAGATACTTCTGCGTCCATAATCCATAATAAGTAAATGAACAGAAAAACATTTACGTAGGTGGACATAAAAATTTGAAGCAGTTGATAGATTTTTTAGTCCGGCTCGAACATCTATAAAATTAGTGGTGTATAATTTGCGTAACTGCTCTAGCGCATGATCTAATGAGTACTCTGCGTCATTGAAAACAAGCTCGTTTCTCATTGCTGAAAAAAACTGGGCGTGAAATTTATTTGTTTTCAAACAATCAACTGACAAAACCTGAACGAAAATATTTACAAACATAAGCAAATATTTATGCAGTCACGCTGTTTCAACAATCCTAGAAATCAGTATTATGACTAGAAAAATGTGCATCTATTCACCCCTCAACCGCAAATATTTACGACCGAAATAGATCCGTAAAATTTATTATTAGTCCACGTCGAAGTCTTCCTGATCGCACACGTCAGCACTGCATAAATATTAGCATCTACGTTCGACGGCGAAAGTAACGAAATGTGAGCGAAATTTATCGCTGATAAATTATTAGATTTTATAGTGGAGCTTTTTTTCCTATTTTTCATAATTACGCTTTTGTGGTTGTGTCATAAAAATTAGTAGCGCGAGGCTGAAAGGACGTGGTTTTCAGTTGCTTTCACATGCACGTGAAAGTAAATTCCCAATCCAGGAAGACATTAACTAAATTAATGTTAAACACAAAGAGTCGTAATCGGCGGTGGTTCATCCACGGAATTTTGTTCGTGTTAATAAACTTTTCGTGCCGCTGAGTTGAATTTCTATAAACAATGAAATGTTTATATTCTTTGGCGTTTACTTGGAAAGTACAGATTAAGTTGGAGTTGAAATAATTATAAGTCATTAGGGCAGAGACGGGGGGTGGACTGGTTTCTTTTGGAGGCGGCTTAAATGGTAAACAGACGTTGCGAACTAAAGAATAGAGTAACTCCTCAAGCTTCTTATCCAGATTAATGAATAATATCCTTGCCGAAATTGTGTAGGTGTCGACTTTTGTTCACTATCGAAAACCCTGCAGAACAGCAGAAAGATACACGAGAAATCTCATCAACAGGAACCCACCACTTCCCTAAAGATGGGAGAAATGAACGTTCGCAAGTCGATTCAATTGGAGGATAATCCAAAAATACGTTTCAAGTTCAAAACTTGAACTGAGGGTGTTGACATTTTCGGTAAATTCGAGTATCTGTAGGTGGTCCCTCATACGCGAATCCAACTTTTGTATCTTTCGATCTATCTATACAGGAAAGTATTCCCGATCTCTGCGCTCTTTGTATTCGGAATTAGGTATTCCGTTGGCTGTCGGCGCCAGCGGGTGGCCGGGACATCTTGAAAGATTTATGCAAAGCCAAATTGTTTTATTCGCAAGTGATAAAAACTGGGTCGTTTTGCTGTGACAGAAATGATAAAGTATTTAAGGCGAGATGTCAGCCGACAAAATAAAATATTTAGAGATTAGCCAACAATTCGATTCATATCCACACGAGTAATATACAAATACATGTTGGTGCTAGTTCGGTTTGGGATGGATTATACATTTATATTCTATTCAATGTGGCGGTGAAATTTTGTCTCGTTTACAATTGTTTATAATCGACTTTGTATCCCCATGAATTATTGTTGCGGTTGGAAGAAGAGCACTGAGGCGTTACTATGCTAATTTTATTTTAAGCTCGCTTTTCGAGTGAAATATTACCCTTCTAGCTGAAAGAGTGCTATGTGAGATATTAACATTAAAGGTAAGGATCAAACCATATTAGAAAAGAAGAATATGCAAAAATAGCCTATCGCAATATTTGTTACCCTTAGAACAGGCACCAGAGCTAGTCTGCCCTGGAGCATAGTTTTTGTAATGCTTTGTAGATGTTTAAATAAAAATACCATATTCTAAGACTGGCTAACGATAGAATTAACTAGACTTCGTCTGCTCGGCTTTTCAAATGAATCTGATTTTGTTGCGGAAAAATGCTTTCAATCTGTCATGCAATACGTTCAAATGTCCTCTTAGGACTACTGCGGTGGATTGCTGCTTCAGCGAGCAAAAGATCCGGGGTCAGCTGGGAATGGCCTTGCCTGGCGACGCGTAAGTCTGCTGGCAGCTAGCATTGCTATGCTTTAGAGCGGTTTTTTCGCCAGCGCAAGGACCCGCTTCAAAAAACCTATGATTTTTGCGACGTTGCTATGGGCACATTCGGCATGTGTCAAAGGCCGAGGTAATCAACCGAAGGACATTTCAACGAAGGGATGCGGTGAACCTTCCGACTTAACCGCGTGCGAAGTCGGACATGAATCTGTCATGGACGCGAAAACTGTAGGGGCATACCATTGCTTTGCAAAGCATTCAAAAGATTTTCAAAAATCGTAGAAATTGAAATCAGATCATACGCCAACAATATTATGGGGGAACATCAAGGTGGTTTTAGAGCAGGTAGGTCGACGATAGACCAATTGCTTACAGTCAGGAAGAGACTTGAAAAACTCTGTGAGTCCAACAAAGACGTACACCAAGTTTTTGGTTACTTTAAGCAAGCATACGACAGTATTGATCATAACGACTGTACGAAATAATGCTTTGTTTTGGTATCTCAGCCAAATTAGTCCGTCTTACCAAAATGACAATGACGTTGACAACCTTCCAAGTCCGCATCAATAATGAGCTCACTGAGACCTTCGACACAAATATCGGACTAAAGCAGGGAAATGGGCTGGCCCCACTGCTATTCGATTTGGCTCTGGAATATGTCATAAGAAAGCTACCTGTCGATACAAGAGATACGCTATTATACAAGTCACGGCTGTTAACAACTGCTGAAGAACTTTTCCTAAAGCTCGGTAGCGAAGAAAAGCAAGTCGGGCTACTAATCAATGAGAATAAAACACAGGTCATGTCGCAGTCGAGGAAGTATACCTCAAATGCCCAAAACATCTTCTTAGCACCATAGCCCCTGTTCACTTAAAGAACTTAAAACTCGCGTGGGTAAAATTAAACACTGTAACTGCACTTGATAAACTGACAATTTTATTATGTTCTGATTACAATTTATACAATTTTCTTGCTTATGCAAGTAAATCAACTTTCTCATACGTAGGTGATGAAGACTCTGGAGTTTTGGTTGTGATGAACCAGGAATGTCGTTTGAAATACAGGATAGTATCGATGATCAAAATTATGAAAAATGAGGAAAAGCCAGCAATGTCAGCAATGATGCGATGTGGTTTATGTAATTGATTGAAAGGTTGGTTGGGTTTTGATGTTCTGTAGATCGTCTTTTAGTCTAAGAATGTCGTCAGAGTTGTTCAGTGTCAATATTCGTTGTAGTTCAGGTGGAGTGTGGTGAGATAATTTGTCTTCGATGGTCGTCATGTTAAATGTTATTGAGAGGTTGTATGCTGAGTTCATTCTATTTTGGTAGTGATGAAGTGCTGTGTATGGTCCGTCCTTCAGAGTACAGTCCTTTGGAAACAAGAGTAGTCCTGTTTGCGAAAGTTTTATCCGGTACGTTTGAGTATCACAAACAATCGTGACTTGTGTACTATCTTTGTGTATATAAAGCCAGGAGTTAGGGTTGTGTAGTTGAATCCATGTTTCAGTTAAGGTTACGGTATCCAACTTGCAGGGCTCGGGAAGTATGACCGCCTGGTTCATTAGCTGTAGTTCACATTGTGCTGGACCGGCTTCCTTAGTGTACAGTGCATGTTTTTGACTGCAAATGTAGTTTCCGTCGTAGTCGAGAGAGGATTGATTTATGTCTTCTTGCGATAGCTGGAAGTAGTAGTCTCTGTGAAGGGTTAACGCCAAAAATTTCGATTTTAATCGAATTTGAACGAATTTTGAGTGTAATTTGAGGATTATTGGAATTATTTGAAATAGTTGAAATACTTCTGCCTTTATTAGTGGAACCACAATCTTGAAGATTATGATTATTCTTTCAGTCGATATCCTAGCTTCAATGCTCATCAACATGTAGAGTAGAATTAAACCCTTAGGAGTGGATTGCCCGGGGATGGTCAAGGAGGTAGGTATGTGTTCCCTGATGATTCGTATTTCATTCATTAGCTGGTTCGGTGACAAGATCGAAGGGCTCACTTTTCCATTTCGACTGTCGGTTGAATAGTGATGACTGCGTTTGCTCGTATATTTCTATGATAGTGAGGAGATGTAAAGCTAATGTATTAAGTGTTGAAAGAAGATTTTGTTCTGTTAGAATCCTGTTCGTGGTGTTAACTTCTTGACTGAAGTGCTCTAAGGAATCGTTGATCGTTCTTGGTTGTTTATTGAAAAAGTCTCTGTCTCGTGAAGTCGCATTTATGGTTGAGTCAATAAGAGATGTCTGGTTCTTTATCAATTTGAGTAAATGGTTATCGTCAGTCGTTATTTTGTCAATCGCGGTTGATATATGATCTGCGTACTCTTGGTCTAGTATGCCAAACAATTTGTTGCTTGCTGTCCCTATGAAGTCGAATGGTGATTGTTTTTGCCGAATGTTATCGCTACCTTGGTTAAGTAGTAGGTCATTCTTCGTTTGAAATTTTGAAGCTGGATGCTAAGTAACAAACACTGCTTGTGCCTTTCAAGAATTCTCTCAGTTGAAGCTGGATGCTAAGTAACAAACACTGCTTGTGCCTTTCAAGAATATGTCCGCTGCAAATTTCCTTGATATTTTTCACCTGGCCTTGAATGTTCAAGAGATCAATCCAATAGTTCTTTATGTCATAGTAAACGATGATATTCTAGTGGTCGGTGATCATAGACATTTGTGATATGGCTTCGAAATAGGCGATTGTTCCTGATGCGAATGGAGTAATTTTGAAGGTGACATCTGTAGTGTGCAAGGTTGGTGCTCCCGTGATGAATGGGATACAGAATACGAGTGATACCATTGCAATATGAGACATTGAGAGCGATGAACTTCCTTTGGCTTTTTTTGGCATGGGTTTTGGAAGGGAATTAGGTTCTAGGAGTGGTTCTGGTTGAAAGACTTCAAGAAAGGTGAAAAAGTTTTTAAAGACGTTCTTGATGGTTATATAGAGTTGGACTGAAAAGCCAATTTGTGTTAATTGGCTTTATTTTTTGTTTCCTACTTCTTTTTGTTACCGTAGTTCTTGCGAATAGCACTGATGGGTTAGTACTGCTCGTTATTGGCTGGAGGCTTGATGAGGGTTCCGGTTCGTTTGATTTTTCATTCGGGTTGTTGTTATCTAATAGTAGAGGACAACGATTGTGAATAGCTCTTTGAAAAGTGCCATTTCCAGTCTTAACGTCGACAACTCTAATGCGACCATCAGGACCTTTATGAACCGTGGTAACTCTGCCTAAAGGCCATTTCAGAGGAGGAGTGTTGTCCTACTTGAGTAAAATTAAAGTTCCGGGTGAGAGCGAAGATGAAGAACTTCTCCATTTGGATGTTATCTGCAAGTGCTGCACCGATTCCAAAATTCTATTTGGCAGGCTTCGATTAACTTTCTTCTCTTCAAAAGTGGGGTGTTCTTTTGGTGAAGAGATGGGTTTGGAATAGTTTTTAGAGGCTCTCCTATCAGAAAATGACCTGGTGTTAAGGCTTTGAAGGTCGTTAGGGTCGTTAGATAATAGAGTGAGTGGTCTGGAGTTCAGGATTGCCTCTACTTCGGTTATTATTGGTGTTAAATTCCTCGTACGTTAGCGATAAGCTACCAATCATTCTCTTTAAATGATACTTTGCTGCCTTTACTGCTGCCTCCCAAAGTCCCCCAATGTAAGGAGATCAGGGTGGAATAAAACACCATTCGATTTGATCATCCGTGCAATATTGAATAATATCTGATTGTATGTTTGTATTGGAGAAGAGCATGTGAAGCTCGTGCGATTCATTTTTTGTGCCAACAAAGTTGGTGGCATTGTCGCAAAACATTTTTGTTTTGGCAATTTAATTGATGAATTGACTTGACGAATGTCGTTAGAAGCGGAGCCATTTGCTTCCATAATTTCCAAAAGTCTTACCATAGTAGCTTAGTATTTCTCTTCCAATGTTGCTTCTTGGAATTCTCTGTATCTTCAACGAAAGATACAGGAACAAACTACAAGATATCGTGAATAATGTAGTTCAAGAAGAAGTTCACTTTAGCTGTGCTCAAATTGTCCCAACTTGGACAAAGGGGTCACCAAATGTTCACTTAAAGAACTTAAAACTCGCGTGGATAAAATTAAACACTGTAACTGTACTTGATAAACTGATAATTTTATTATGTTCTGATTACAATTTATACAATTTTCTTGCTTATGCAAGTAAATCAACTTTATTATGCATAGGTCGTTGCCGGAAATGTTTGTATGTGCATTATTTCGGGCAATTATTTATACATGTTACATTACTTAAGCAATAGCATGACCTATGCACTGGACGGAAATCATCCATAGGTCATTGCCTGGAAAATGAAGAATTGTATTTATGCTACTCAGGCAAAACCTATGGATGTTACAATTTAATGAATGAATGAATAAAAATATTGCAATTGATGATTTAAGTAAATGAATTGATTGATTCTTGGTAGGTATGTGCAGCCCCTCTCAGGCCTTCGCTTCCTTCAAATAGCCCTCGAACTGTCTCACTCCATTGACCCCGTCCTCCAATTTCGAAATCCGAGTAGCGATGAACTGTATTCGTAGACCGATCCAGGCGAGCGTTTCCTCGGTTTCCCCATTGGTCTCCGGCCTTCAGTTCTCCCAATGAATACCTTTTTGGGTATCCGTTGTTCGTCCTCCATACGATTCTTGTAGCCAGCCCATTGCAGCTTCCGCAGTCTTACGATTGTTAAGACGTCCGGTTCGTCAAATTTTCATACAGCTCATGGTTGTATCGAATTCGCCATTGGTCCCCGTCTAACTTCGCTCCGATTTTCCACCTCAGGACCCGTCGCTCAAAGGCGTTCAATATATTTGCGGATGCTTGCCTTAGGGTCCATGTTTCACACCCGTGTGTTGTAAAAACAGCTATAGGAAGCATGTCAGGGACGTATCCTTCGTAGGGTAAGCCATGTTGAATCTTTTATATCGTTCAAGTTGAAATAACCGCACGGAAAATTGTTTTAATTCAAAATGTGAAAATTGATGGGAGACATCACGTCAAATTTATTTGAAATTCGAATCAAAGCTGATAACGCTTCAACATCACGCCACATCATAAAGTGCTTCAATTTTTGCGATGCGAATCCAGTCTCTCTGACATCGATGTCCGTGCCCAAAATATACTTGACAATGCTCACATATAAATCCTTGTTCGAAATATTTATAATAAACACGTAAACCGATTAATCGCGCCAGAAAAGATCATGTAAAACAAGGTCGCACCAACTGACAGTATGTTCCCTCTAACGCACTTTCATATAGGCATTTACCGACTATTTTGCCATCGAATTCATTATGTTTCAGTTTCATGTGAGGCGGTCGATTAAACTTAGGATGAACCCGCGCTTGTTGTTTATCATGAAATGCACAGAATAGTCCTCCTCTGCGTTCAAAAAATGCACTGCATGTCAGTTTAAACCATTCCCGTCGTAATCCTCCCCAGTCGATGCCTTATAACTACTCTCAAATATTTTATCTCGATTGACTTTGAGTGATAGTTTTTCGTGATAATAGTTCGAATGAAATTTTTGCACTTCGTGGTAGAAGAACCCCTGTCTATCTTTAAACCCTTCTGATCATCCGATGTTTTTCAGCAGAAAGTGTGTGAATATTGCTGCTATAATATTTCTGTCCTTTGTGGCTAATTCAATTTTATGCTGTGACCTATCGTCAATAATGAAAACTGGTTCATATACGAGGGTGGTTCAAATTAGAAATGAAGACACCATTTTTTCGAAAACAACATTTTTAGTTTTCAACACAGTCCCCTTTTAGAAAGATGCACTTCTCTCGACGTTCCTGCCATTTTTTTAAGCCCTCCAAAAAATAGGATTTGTCGAACTCTCCAAAATACGCCTCTGTCTCGGTGATGAGTTCCTCATTAAAGCTAGATTTTTTTCCAGCGAGCCATTTTTTCACGTTACGGAATAAGAAAAAGTCACAGGGAGCCATTTTGGGTGATTACGGGGGGTGCGGCAGCAATTCCTAACGCAATTCATGCAGTTTGGCGGTGACAACTCCGTATGAATGTACTGGTGCGTTATCATGGAGAAACAGCACCTTGTTTTTCGCCAAATGCTACCGTGTCTCCTTTAGTTTTTTGTCGAAGTGGTCCAATAAGTCACTTTAGCATTGTCTAGTGATCGTTCTTCCTTTTTCTAAAAAATCTATGAAGATGAGGTCGTTCGCATTCCAAAAAATCCGATGGAACCGTCTTCACCTTCTTTGGAGCAGATTCACCGGGACGAATCTATTGTTTTGATTGTTGCTTAGTTTCTGGTGTGTAATGATGAATCCAGGTTTCATGAACGGTGACAACTTGACGCAAAAACTCCTTCGAATCTCGCTTAATATTGCTCCAAACACTGCTTCGAAGTAAACAGCCGTACCCGCTTGTTGTCCACCGTGAGCAATTGCAGCACCAATCGGGCCGACAATTTTTTCATAGTCAATTTATCATGTAAAATATTAATTGGCGGTTCGGTCGATACACCTACAGCCTCTGCTACTTCGCGCACTTTCGTTCGTTGATCGGCGAGAATCATGTCATAGACTTTTTGAATGATTTCCTCGGTAACCACGTCTGCAAGGTGTCATGGTCGCTCCTTATCAAAAATGGATGTTCGCCCACGTTCAAATTCGTTGAACCAATCTCTAGCTTTGGTCATAGATGGCGAGGGGCCCCTATAAACAGTATCTAACTTTGCTTTTATCTCCTCGCATTCTTTCCCATCCAAAAACAAAAAGCGAATTATCGAAAGATACTGCTCTTTTTCCATCTTAGCGAAAATCACGAAACATGTCTTACTCGATAGCTGCCAAATCCAAACTAACCTAACTATCAGTCTGAAATTTGTTTTATCGTCGTTTGATATATAGCAGCACACGATCATAGTACCAACTTCCCTCAGGAACGTCCTCTGTCGTACTTGTACTGAGGAATGTAGCAGAAAGGGAAATTTGTTCGATAGACACGGAAGAAATGTAGGTATTCGTTTCGGAACGAATTTTAAAATAATTTCTTGTAACCTAGAAGGGTAGTGATTTTGGTTTTGGATCCACATAATAGAAAACTTAACGTGGCTTTGATCGAGGTTGTCCGAATATGCTTAAAAGTTTAGCTTCATAGCAAATATACTGCCGGTTTGAGTTGTATCACTAACGCTTAAAAAAATCAAGTAATTGTTTCCGATGACTTGACGTACGGTGCCTTTATATTGGTATGGTGTTGACAACCATCGGGAAGTTACCTCTACCTTTCCACAAAAAAACGCTGTTTTTCTCCTCCAAACTTTTGTCGCTAACGCTGTGTTGTGTCTTACCTCCAGATCGTTCAATATTATCAAAATATCGTCAGCCACGATGGAAGATGGCTCCTGTTGGAAATTTTTTCACCGCAACTGTTAACTGACTTTTCGTCTTCGAGACGACAGCTGCAGGGTTGGCTGTCATAGCCACAACCCACATTGGGCGAACGCCTGTGGCTATGCCTTCCACAATCTTCTCTTAGTGCAAGCCTGTTACTACAGGGCAGCTAATTTTCTCTCGATCCTTAGAAGACAAGATTTGCAAAAAAGGAGCTGAAGGACTCCACATTGGATAGCAAATTGTAATCCCAGCAGGCTTAAAGAAAAGAAAGAAAAAAATAACGCTCAAACGGACAGACTGACGCAGGTACTTCCGACTTCCTGGAGACGGACGGACAAACGTGAGAGCTTGGTGCTGAGTGCAAACGGGTAAATAGACGGTTGTGCTTAACCTAAGTAGCGTTGAGGCTCTACAACTTTGTGTATACGGTTTTTCAAAACGCGCCTACCCTACTTCGCATTCTATTGACCATCTGCGTTGCTTTGACGGAAGTGGCAACGGAAAACTTCATCCCCTTCTCTAAACTCAAAAGATTGAGACCTCCGATTCTACTGCACCTTATTTGAGCGTCCTGCGTTCCTTATCTTCTGCCGAGTTTGTTGGCGGGCGCGCCTAATCTTTCGTGGGGCACCACCAATACCTTAGTTGCTTTAGTAGCTTGTGCAATTTGCCGTGGCAAATCATGGGCTGTCCGAATTCGACAAAACAAGGAGAGACGCTCGTGACAGAATAATAAGAAGATCGCAATGCGAAAGTGAAAGAGTCTCACCAGCGGGAACTTAGACAAATGGTCTAGAACGGCGATAGCCTCAACGTGCCCCATATACGAGGTGTGGCAATTAAGTAATGAGACTGATTTGATTTCCGCGCTTGTGGTAAACCTGCGACCTTGAAATTCTCTTCCCCTTCCTCGGCATCTTTCCCCTCTCCATTGATATATTTATCATCGCTCTAGCTTCTTTAGTTCGCTTGCTGTGTCGTGTTGAGTAGACGTGTGTTGGTGGTGCTCGTCACGAAAATGGAGCAAAGTGTCGCAATAAAATTTTGCGCCAGATTGGGCGAAACAGCTTCGGAAACGTACGATAAAATTGTAAAAGTGCATGGTGATAGTGCTCTTAGTCGTGTCCAGGTGTTTCGATGACATAAAGAGTCTCCGGACGCCCCCCTTTGAAAAAAGCTCGCATGAGCAAGTCGAAGGTGAAAACGATGCTTATTGCCTTTTTTGATAGCCGTGGAATCGTCTACAAAGAATTTGTTCCATCGGGGCCAACCGTAAATCAAGTCTTATATCGCCAAGTACTCAAAAAATCACGAAAATGAGTTAACAGGGTGCGCCTAGACATCGCTTGTAACTGGATCCTTCATCACGACAACAGACCGTGTCACACCGCCCTCAGCGTGTCCCAGTATTTGGCCTCTAAAGGAATCGCGGTGCTGCAACAGCCACCTTATCCACCCGATATGTCACCCTGCGACTTTTTTGTTCCCTAAAACAAAATCGGTGGTCAAAAGAACCCATTTTGAGTCGATTACGGACATCCAGGCGGCCGTGACGAGGGTACTTGCGGATATCCCAGTCGAAACGTTCCAGAAATGTTACGAAGCATGGAAACGCGCTGGAATCGTTGTATAGCTGCCCAAGGGGACTACTTTGAAGGGGATGGCAGAGTTGTAGAATAATTTTTAAATATACGGTTTTCATGGAATCAATCTCATTACCTAATTGTCGCACCTCGTATAATCAAGGATATAGACCGAGCAAATCTATATACAGATGTTAAAATACGCGCTTCGGAACGTTGAGTTGGCTCATTGGTGGTCGAGGAGGCTGATTTGGAACTTTAATGCTTTAGCAAGTTTCATAGGTAGCTAAATAGTTCTTGCACGGAGGATCAAATTGTGAGTCATCTCCTTCGGCACCCAGAGCTTCCAAGACTCTCTTGCTGGTTGCTTATTAATTTCGCGGATATATATAGTTATCCACCACCTTCAAATCAGGCAACTGTGTTTGTTGGGTCACGATAGCTTGCCTCAACTCTTTGTAGTTGGCTGAATTGAAATGTGGGCTACCCAAATGTATCCCGATAAGAATAACGGCATCCAGTGTCAGTTCAACTCCCTCCGACGAAAAAATTCTCGGGAAAGTATTGGTCACGATATTTTGGTTTCCTTTGCGGCGTTTGATGGAAAATTTAAAGCTTTATGGCTCATTGGGCCAGGGGTCCGCGTAGGTCAGCTTGGTTCATCAACCATTGTAACGAAGCGTGATTGGTGATGGGCTCGAACGCACGGCATTCTACATACTCTTGGAACTTCTTGACAGCCATAACGGCTGTAGTCCTGGACGGATAGTTCCCATCCTACAATTGCAAAAAGCCTTAGATTCGGCCAACCTGACGACTAGGCTGCCACCATACAATGTAAATTAACAGCAAATTTAAACATTCGGCCAGTTGCGAAATAAAACTTGAATAACAACAGAGAAATCAATTGGATTAAACAATTGCCAACTTAATTAGCGCTACTGATAAATCTGAAGTTAATGCTAGAAAATCGTATATACATATGATAAGTGTATACTACAACTGATTGATTGGGCATAGTTGCATAACTATGATCAATTTTTCAAAACGGTAATAGTCTGGACTCTAAAATTGATTAGTATGGCAATTGGTTCACTTAAGAGTTCGCAGAACTCTTGACTTCAAATCGATTTGGTAGTACAAGGTTATTAATTATCTGCACTTGTCCATTTGCCTGGGGCAAAGCAGTGGCCACTTCAATGTGGGCAACATTATTTTCTTTTAGGAATAATTCGAAGTCGCCCGAGGAAGGCATTGCAGCCCTCTTTGGGCCTTTGCTTCCTGCAAATAGCACCTCCAACTGTCTCGGTCCATTGACCGCGCCCTCCGATTTTGAAATCCGAGCAGCGAATAGTTCCGTTGTTGGTCCATTACGATTCATGCAGCCAGCCCATTGCAACTTCCGCAGTCTGCAATCATTGAGATCTCCCGCTCGTCAAAAATTTCATACAGCGTTCTTTTGACACCTAGGTACACAAACTTGCTCACATCGTCGATACTATATTAGCCAATTGTGATACTTTGTGTATATGAGGTATTTTTCCTCGACCATGTCATGAGCTTTGATTTATTTTCATTGATTTGTAGCCCTACTAGTTTAGCTTCGATGTCGAGTTTCAGGAAGAGTTCTTTGGCAGTTGTTAATGACCGTGACAAAATGCTAATGTACTCTTTTATTTTAAAAATTCTATTCTTCAAGTTAGTGACAATAATATCTTGAGAATATTGGAGCAATTTGCTCCTCTGTGCATTTTAGTCTTTTGTGTGAAGTGATGTAAAATATTAATGGAAAAACTTTTTCAATTCAGGAAGGACGAACCCTAACTGAATGAATTTAACCAATTGGACAGTAGGAAATGAAATGAGGACATAACTTCCATCGACTATAGTTGTTGGTGCTGAATTTGCATTTGCTATAAGGATGACAATTGTAATACTAGAAAGAGAATTTGTTGAATGAATTACAAAAATTTCTTGCCGTCATTGTCTTTATAAACAGGAATAATTTTTGATTTTTCACATCATCATCACTACGAACTAATAGAAAGGAAATTCCGCTAACTGTTCATCTCCACCGCTTTATATAGTAGAATTCGAACAACAATAAACTCAGCAAACATCTAAACATAGGTACAAAGTTTTATTTAAATTGAAATTTCGCAAAACATTCAACTCAATTATGCTGTAGAAACGTGAAAATGAGTTGAAAAATAAATGGATCTGTCCTCGCAACAGAACTGTGTAGCACAACGTAGTATCTGTGAATTCTTTCTTACCAAATTGGTTTGGTATTTGTGCATGTTTTGTTTTTACCTGACGATGCTCCGTTACTTAAGCCTTATGCAAATTTCGGTGGAGAAAATAGTTTTCCTTGTTCCTGCTGGTGCTGGTGCTGTTTTTGTAGTTTGTTGGTCTGATATCAGTCTAATGAACGTGGGTTGGAATTCTTATATACATATAATTGGAAGAAAATTCAAAGAATTTTCATTCAATTTCAAGTGAAAGAATTACAAGGAGTAGTTTTTCAGAGTGAAGTGCATTTTACGCTCTTAATTAACAGGTTTTATGGGAATAAATACAATACCATGAAAATTTTGAGCAATTGAAAAATTGTTTATGCAGATCATGAATCGCTTCATTCATTTATTCATCATTTGCCTTTCTTGATGCAGGGATGAACAAATTTCTTCAAAAAACGTCGTATTTATCAATTTTGTAATGATTTCTTCTCTTCCGTTTCACTCGTTCAAATGGATTGACCACGCAACGATCCGAAGACGTATAGTCTTGAGAACGAGACAACTAACGGTACGTTGGAGGCTAACAGTTCGAACACTAGACTGCCTGCTAATTAGGTAGCTGCTTTTCGGCCAGCTAATTCGGCGAGGAAGCGGTCGTGGGTCGGACGATAGTAGACTTGTCGCTCCATTACATTTTTTACCGCTGGCTTCAATTCAATTAGTATTATTCCAATACTGATCATCCTTACTCTAAGAATTCTCTTTTTTGTCAAGATGACCACTTTGGTTTTCTCCAGTGCTAGAATGAACCCACGACCAGTCATCCAGTCTCTCACTCGGGGCACTGGCAAACCTAGCCTAAGTTGCGCTTTTGTTCAACGGTACGTCCAGCGACTAGTCCCGGAACATCATCCGCATAGCCGATCAAGCGCGGCTCAATTGGTATCTCTAGTCTTAGTAGCCCAGTTTAAGACACGTTCCATAGGTCTGGACCAAAGATAGATTCTTGGGCAACACCCATCCTTCGTTGGCCCTGTATCGTGTCATACAGCAGAAATTTGTCCTTCAGATAGTCTCTAACAAGTCGCATTAGATATTCTGGAACTTGAAAGGATTTCCAGCGTAACCAGAATATCCACCCAGTTTAAGCCGTTCCTAACGTCGAATGTTACAAACAGGACGATCCGTCGCTTGGTGCAGCTATATGCCTCTGCGTTTTGGACCGCGCTCATCGTATCGTATCAATAGTGGAATGTCCTGCTCGCAAGCCGTACTGCCGAGGATATAAGTCCCCAGCATCACGAATCACGTCAGTGAGTCTTCCCTTGTTGAGTTTCTCCAGCGCTTTCCCAGCCGTGTCTAGCATGCATAACAGGTGGCATGCAAACGGCGATCTGGATTTCCCTTCCCCTTGCTGATCGGCATGAGGCTCGCCATCTTCCATAATATCGGGAAACCTCAGTCTCGTAGGCAAGTGTTGAATATGCTGAGCAGCAAGGCGAGCTGGAACACTATCTAGGCCTGGAGCCTCCCTTGCTTTCAAAGATAGGGCTACCTCTTCCAGTTTCGGCTGTGTGAAGAGTAGTCCCTCGATTGCTGTTTTTCCGAAGGCAGTGTCAACACGAACGGGATGGGTGGAGAAGAGTGCTCGTACTATCTCGTCCATCTTTTCCGCTTCTTATATGCAAGGCATGCGTAGGGCACCCAGCTTTCACATAAATAACTCGTAGCCAAGGCCCCACGTATCCTTGTTCACATTGTCCACTAGATCTTGCCAACCGCTGGCCTTGCTGTTGTTAACCAATTTGCGAAGGTATTTCCTGGCCCGCTTATCTGATGCTACCCGGTTGTATGCCTCATTACGGTTCCGCTCCCGTTGAGCCTCACGCCGAAGCTTGTGACACTCCCTTCGCTTTTCAGTGATTTCAGTCGACCACCAGTACAGCGAGGGCTGACCGTGCCGAGGTTTTCGACGGGGCGTAGAAGTGTTGCAAGCAGTCGTGATGCTGCTCTTGATTGAGTATACTACGTCTTGAGCTGCCAGTTCTTTTATTGCTTGTAAATTACACTGCAGCGGAGCACGTGCAGTGAGCATCTCGACGAGCCTCTCGATGTTCATCCTTCTGATTTTCTACCGAATTGTAGCAGGGCGAGAGCACAGACTTCCGGAGCCAACATCACTAATCTCATGTAAAATGTACTGATGATCACTGGCTGAGTAGTGCTGCAATGTTCTCCAATTCCGTATCCTCCATACTAAGGACTCCAAGGTGAATGTCACGTTTTGTATGGTTCCTTTGTACCCAATGCGGTGGAAAGTTGATGTTTTTGTGGTATTTATTACAACAAACGCCGTCCTGCCTGCCATTTCTAGGATTCATTTTCCCCATGGATCTATGAAGGCATGCCTCATTCGATTACTTTAGCGTTAAAGTCTCCACCAACGAGCACGTTGCAAACTGCCCTACAAAGCATAAAGCTTGGCTTGAAAAGATTACATAGGTTCATTTAGCATTAGGTAACCAGCAAAGAAAGTGGTGTCTGAGCAATAAACCCACACGATACCATCTCCCCGTCCACAGCCTTCCCCTGGATATCACTGTTCTAAACCCAGATGGCGGCATTATCATTTTCGTCAGGATACCTCGATGCAGAACTTTTATCATGGTGTTGGTTTACCTGCAGGATACGGCTTATCTAAGTTCTGATTTTGCCTTGGCTAGGGCTTCCTGGAAAACCCGACATTTTCCTGATGCCCAGACGTGCCCAAGATCCGGTCTTGGATCAGCATCCTTGTAAAAAATAAAGTGTGCCTTCTTTGTACACTCTTTTCGTTGATATCCCATTTCACCAATTTTGTTATATAGGGAACTCCTACCGCGTTCCTTGCATATATGTCCGAAGTGACCATAACCAAGGCATTTGAAACATTGCAAACACCCACCCTATTCTTAATTTGCCCTTATTCAGAAATTATTCGGCGTCGTTTTCGGATAAGCCAATGATTGTCTTACGTTGTCCCCGATGGTTTTGTGGTGTCAGCCTCGTTTTGATCCTGCAAAAGCTAGGAAGCTCCCTTTTGATGGCCTCTTCGACCTTGGGCAAATCCGTGATAAAGCCTATGTCTCTGCCATCGGTTTAAGCGAGGCTACAGTTGCACTTTTGACGACGACTTTCCTTACTGCGTCATAGAATGCTTCTTTATTGTCAGCCTCTCCTCCGAATTCGATCAGTGTGTGGCCCGACCGCGTTAATCATACTGCTTTAATAGCAGTGTTGGTGTTTTCGCGCCTTACATTTCCCCAAATATCCCACAACTATTCTATTTAAGACGGCCGTCCTAGGAGTTTACAAGCATTGCTTGCTGCCGGGATGTTCGTTGTGGCTTTTTTCTCTCGTGTTTCACATCAGCTTTTATTTGTTGCTGGGCAGCCGTGTGAGCTTTGTTTTCTGGCATTTTTTGATGGAGTTTCTTTGCGGCTTTCTTCACACCTTTTGTCACCACGTCAATTAAAATCCTCTAACTTTCTTGCTTAACTCCGATCTGCTTCCATTGAGCTAGACGCCATTGTTTTACTGGTATTGTATGGTTCAGCTATCTGCGTGTGATCTTTAGGCTTAGCCCTAAGCGCTTCTTTGGTCTTCTGCTCTTCTTCGGCCTTTTGGTCCTCTTCAGCCTTCAAGCAGCTCCTCCGGTAATATCCAATGTACTCTAAGAGCTCCTCTAGTTGAAAAATCCTTGCTGATTTTTGGTGAGTCGCATGCTGATTTTGTTATTTTCAGAACGTCTCCCGCATTTCGGATTAGCCTTTCTTCTTGATGTCGCTGAACGACAATTGTACTTGAAGACCTCCTTTCTTGAGAGGAGTTATCGGCTTCCATTTCTGAGCACAGTACTTCAGCCACATTTTTAACAGTGGCGGTAAAATCACACAACAGCCCTGCGTTGCCTTGTCCCTTTTTTCTTATTCTGCTATGATCACTTTATGGACTTCAGGATAATTCGCTATTATTCTGGGATTTAAAACACTTGGTTTGGTCGCTTTGGTAGCGATCACAGCAGTAACCGTTGAATTTTCTATGTTTTTTTATATTTTCTTCTACTGCCCGAACATCTGGCGCGTCCTACAGGATTCCCCGCTCTTCCTTTTTAGGACGCTCTGGCGTTCACATCAGTTTTTTGCGCCCGATCACCGCAGGAATGTCAGCCGAGACGAGGCTGTCTGTTGTTCTTTAATTTGTCCTTGGATATTTTAGTCGACGTTGTTGCCACTGAAGATAACGCCACGATTGTTGGTTCGCGCTGACAAGAGTCTACGCCTGAATGGATTATCTCCGTCTGGCTCAAGATTGCTTGTAAGTATATCTGTTATAGAAGCCAAATTCATCACTTCTATAGCATTGCAGACGTTGGCTGATGGCGGCCGGAAGGCTGCTCGCTCACTCCCTTTGCCGCCGGTAGTGGAGATCCAATACCCTCACCGTAACTTTTTTCTCATACTCTACTTTTATCTTGGTTTTTTTCAGTTCTTTCCCACAGCGTTTTACCTACCGTCAGGGGCAATTGCATACTCAAAGGTTCGCCAAGCCTTGAGGCTCCATTCACGACAGCCATTTCCGCTCCTGGCTGCCTTCCCTCTATGGGCACAGTTTGCTTAACACCCGGAGGACCTGGGGCAATATAGGATCGTCGCTCCCGGCTGAAATTACATTAAAAGTAAGACCAACACTTGTAGTTGGATGCTGTCCGCGGAGGAACCTTACAGAAACCTCTACGAGTACTTTTTCGTCTACGTGGGGATGGCAGTCCCCAAAGAATGCAAGTCCCCAAGCATACTTCTATTGACCAGCATTAGTGTTTCAGTTCCTCTATCGTCTAACATTTCTTTATTGATCCTCACAGTCTATATGCCCCCTGGTTGCACTTTACATATCTATGAAACATTCTTTTCGGAACTCTTCTCCTTTATTTTCAACCGCTTTTCTTCTTCTTCGCTTGTTATTTATGGTGACTTTAACCTCCGAAATGTTGTGTGGGATGCATCATTTTCCGAAATAAGCTCGATCGCCTGTCAATCCATTTCCTTCTCTTGATTTCTCTCCATTTGTTCACTTGCCCAATTCAACAATGCCCCCAATGTTATTAACAAAGCTTTAGATCTAGTCTTGTCTAACATTCCTAAATCAGCCGTTTTTCTTTCTGCTTCGCTAAATGAATACGTTAACCTTGATCTTCACCATCCTCCACTTCATTTTTCTTTTTTCTTGCCTTGTAAAACTGCTCTGAACAAAGTCTTCTCTCCCCGCTTTAATTTCGTGAGAGCTGAATTCAGTCAAATGGAGGCTGAAATAAACTCTATTAATTAGTTTTCCTTTTTCTGTAATTTAAATAGTAATGATGCCGTACAAAAAATTGTATAGCTTCCTTGAATCTCTGATCTCACAATATACAAATGTCTGCTTTCGAAAGAGATCAAAAGACGCTCCTTGGCTAAATAAAAATATCACCTCTATCTTAAAAGCAAAGAAGGCTACCCGTACTAAGTATCGTCTGACTGGCTCTGCAATTCATCTTCTAAGCTATAAAAGTTTACGCAGAGAAGGTAAAAAATTGGTTAATATTGCCCAAAAAAAGTATATTGATTATGTTGAAGATTCAATTAGAATGAATCTGAGCGAACCTTTCTGGTCTTACATCAATGGGCTTCAAAAATCAGGTGGTTTCCCGAATTCGATGCACTATAATGGATTCTCTTCATCCAGTCATTGCGAGATTTGTGAACTCTTTGTTCAACATTTTTCTTCATTTTATGGTACTTCAACTGCTGAAAATTCTTATCATACTTTCGATTTGTCCTTAAATTTGTCCTTTGCCTATGTAAGTCCTCTTGACATAGAGCCATTACTAAAAGGTCTAGACAATAACCTTGGCTGTGGTTCGGATGGAACTCCTAACATTTTTGCCAAATTTTTGTCATCTTCTTTGTGTGTTCTCCTGTCCATTCTTTTCAATCGTAGTCTTTTTGACAATGAATTTCCTGTTCTTTGGAAAAAGGTTAATGTACTTCCGGTTTACAGATCGGGTGATAAGTCTAATATACCTAATTATCGTCCTATCTTCCTACTTCCGTGTTTTAGTAAGCTTTTTGAAAGAATTGTGTATGATCAGATTTATCCCCTCTTATTTCCATCCTTTGCTAGTGAACAGCATGGCTTTATCAATGGTAGGTCCACTCTCACGAATTTGCTTTCATTTTCAAATACTATTGCGTCAGCATTCGATAGAGCGAAGCAAGTAGACGTTATTTAGACAGATTTTTCTAAGGCTTTCGATTCAGTGGATCATCTTATACTTATTAAAAATTAGGTTATCTTAGTGTGGACTCGTCTTTTTGTCGATGGTTCCACTTGTACATTGTAAACCGTAATTGTGTAGTCACTGTGAATTCCCAGAGTTCTTGTCCTTTCTCGCCGAATTCTGGAGTGCCTCAAGGGTTCATTCTCAGCCCATTACTATTACTTGTTTTTATCAATGAACTTCCATCGTTATTCAGATCCTGTTCGCTTATGTATGCTGACGATTTGAAAATTTTTAAGAGTAATTGACTCCTCGGAAGACTGTGTCTGTTTAGAACTAGGTTTGCAATTTCTATTAGATTGGTGTACGAATAATCATCTGAAGCTAAATATAAGCAAATGTCATCGTTTACTCACTGAGAAAGTTTACCATTCCTTTCGATTATTCCATATCTGGTACTTCCCTGGAATCAGTCGTTCTCCATAAAGATCTTGGAGTAATCTTTGACACTAAGCTGCATTATGGGCAACATATAGCCCAGGTGGTTTGCAAAGCCTCTTGACTGTCAGGCTCTGTATTAAGATCCACCAAAGGCTTCAAAAATGTTTCTTCCTTTATTTGTTTATTTTCACACTGGTTAAAAGTTTATTGGAATATTGTTCGCAAAATTTGGAGTCGTCATCAACACAGTCTATGTAGTACTGTGGAGACTGTTCAACGTAGGTTTACCCGCTCTCTTCTCTTTAAATTTTGCATCCCCTATTCCCCTTATAATGATCGTCTAGTCTCGCGTCGTATATTTCTTGATGAATGCTTGCTCTCTAAACTGAACTACAAACTCTTGCCAATGAATCTCTGTAATGAGATATCCACCTATATTGCATAGCGCTCAAGTAGATCGGCAACGATTTTTAACGTTCCCTTTGCCAGAAACAATGCATTTTATTTTTCACCATTGGTACGTTTGCCACGTAAACACAACCCTCTTGGTCTTGGTCCGATACCTCAATCTTTTGTGCGATATAAAAATAAACTTAGACAATTCGTTCTTCTTTATAGTTTTGTAGATTAACTTGAGCGTACTTTCTAGTTTTAACTTTTTTGCTTTCTAGTTGTGTTTGGATATGTATTGTTATTTTTTCTAGATTATAATTGGATTCTTCTAATCTGTATATAGAATTCTGTAAATAAATAAATTCAAATTCCCGATTTAATTGATTATTTAACATCTTTTTTGTTGAGAAAATACCCGTCGAACCGATTTTTTTGACGTTTTCTACCATCATGTTGAAATGTTTTGAAATTTCCCCCAAAGCAATACCGCGTAAACGCTTCTTTTTATACACCTATCTTTTGTAATTCCAAAGACACTCTTCGATTTTATGCATTTCTACAAAATTCATAGTTTCATCTTCACTGATTTTTTAAGTCGCCGCCATTATTTAATTATCACTGGTACCAAATAATATAAAGCATAAAGAAGTCTAATTCTATACAAAATTTTCGTCCCCAAAATTTCATACCGTGGGTTCTGGCGCTAGAACCCAGAGCTTTCATTTATCTCTTTGCTAGCAAGAGCTTTTGCCAAGAGCTTAAGCCATTGACATTTCGTACGAGAAAATTTCATCGATGATGGGCATGTGGGGGCGACGTTGAGGAGAGAAGTAGAACTTTTGCCTTGTTGGTTTCTGCTTTGCTTGAGACATTTTTCATCTCAGCGAGTAAATTGGCTCTTCGCGAAAATGATTTTTCAAGATAGTTTTATCACCTATTTTAGGGTATATTTGATATATGTTTATATTTATATTTGAAATTTGCATTTGCTTAGCCACGTTAACGACAATGCATGCATTTTAAGTAAAGAAAACATTTTTAATTTTTATATTCTAAAAAACCTGGATTCCCAAATTTTTTTCGTGATTTTTCGCCATCGAATAATAAGCGAAACCTTAAAACCTGCTCGCATGGTTTAATATCTGAAGAAATGGCCCCTCAGATATTAAACCTTGCGAGCAGGTTTTAAGGTACAATTCTCCGAATAAAAATGGTACTTCAAACACTAGCAATAATAAAGTATTGTAGATCATGGTATGTGGTATATTGCTTCGACCATTTTCAAAATTTTAAAAGAAATTCTGTTGAAATAGCATTATCAACTGCTACATTTATTGAAAAGGTTGACAAAATTATTGATAGCTTGAATAGTGGATCATTGAAAAATCCCAACATTTTTAAGCAAGGCATGACATTGACCAGTGAAGTCTACAAATACATAGGATATTTCAAAGAATATATCTCAAATGTGAAGTGCGAAAATAGGGGAAAAACCGTTTACTTCCTAAATGGCATTAAACAGACGTTAATTGGTGTTTCGATGTTGGCCGATGGGATTATGGATGAAAATCCTGATGTTTTTTTCATACTAACGAAACGCTTGTCACAAGATCCGTTAGAAAATCTTTTTGCTGTAATACGGCAAAAAGGCGGAAATAATAGGAATCCATCAGTTTTCGAGCTAAATATAATATTATCAAAAATAATGTCATTTAATTTAATAAAGTTTAGTGAAAGAAGCAACTGTGGAGACGATAGTGACACAATGCTTTCCATAAATTTAGATGAAGGAGAAGAAAGCATCCTTGAGTGCACAGAGCTTCAATTAAATGATATTTCGATAGGGCACAATGAAGTCACAGAGAACATGTACATGGATTTGATAGCCGAGGATATATTTGAAAATCCTGGAATCCAAATGGAACTTCCATCAATGAGATACTTTATTGGCTATGTGGCCTTCAAAGTTCTGACAAAACTGAATTGTGAATTTTGTGAAAGTATCACACGCAAGGCTGACGAAGTTCTGACGTGTCCTTCCGAGCTCTTCATATTTGCCAAAAACTACAGCGCTTCTTCTTCAGATTTCGGGAGTTTATTTGCTCCATCTGATGAGTTTTTTTATGTATGCAAGCGCCACGTTATCTGTTTTATTGAAATTTTTAAAAATAAACCAGAAATAAGAAATATTAAAGAAACAATTATAGCAAATTGTTTGCTGGCCACACCAGACTGGTTCAATAAAATGGATTCTTGTAATGAACATAAAATCAAATTATTGGAGCTTATGATTTTAGTTTTATTGAGGAAGAATTGTAGCTGGACTGTAACGAAGAGTGAAAAAAAATCTAACAAAAAACTTCAAATAATTATAGATTAGAAGTCAACGTAAAGAAACAATCAATTATTTCCTGTTATTAGAACCTTGCTCATTAGACTTGATTATACGACACCAAGTTGAAAGTGTATTTATATTCGCTTCCGAATTTTTTCTTAAAAAATCCTAGTTCATTCCATTTTCAGACACTAAATAACATACAACGAATTTCCAATGACTGATGAACCTTTTTGATATGAATATGCATTCTTGTTTCGGATTGTGTTATTACTGGTGCAGCCGGTATCTTTTAGTCCGTCGAAATGATCATGCAAAGGACTATATCTCTAATTCCTTTGCTCGAAAATTTCGACGAAAATTAATATATATTTTTTCATTTCACAAAGTTATTGACATTTTCTCTAAATGTGTTATTCACTAATCCGAATTGCAATTGCCAAGTTGTCAATTGTTGATGGATGTGGCAGATTTATTGTAATTTTTTAAAAAAACTTGTGGGCTGACTGAGCAATATTAAAAAATTTGGGACAAGTATTCGTTCTTCTTTATTGTATTTCCCATTTTTGCATTTAGAATTATTTTGCCCGTTACATTGGACTCATCACTGATGTTTTGGAAATAAATGATGTTTTTAATCGCGACATGTCAGGTTTTTTTGGAAGCATATATTCCGTTTTGCTATGCTACTTGCTTCGACAGTTTTGTTGTCTTTATGTTCGTGATAATCGCTTTTTGTGTTACTTAACTTTCAGTTTTTTTTTTATATTTTCATATAAAATAATTCGTTTTTATAATTTTTGGCACATTCACAAAAGTCGGTAACGGAATTTGTAGAAGATTGTCTTTTTCGTCGTAGAGATGCTATTTGTTTAAAATATAAGTTGCAATCTTCATTTTCTATTGATAGAAGCAAGTTGGAAACGGCCCTTATCTTTCAATACTAGGCTCTCATCTGTGAAATTACAGTTTTAAATCCTCAGGTTCTTTTCTGCTTTTACTGATTTCAACATATTGCATTCTTGCCATATGATTTTGAGTGGCAAACTTAAACATCCTTGCTTTGGGTTATTTTTGTAGGCTAAAATGATAACCTATTTTCCGTATTTCTGAATACAAAACACTACTTTCTTTTCGCGATGATTAAATTTTATCTGGCTGTGGTTCGGTCTTCAAGAAAGTATTCAACAGAGTTGTGGACTTTCACCTTCCCTACAACAATCCACAAATTTTAAAACCAGATTAACAAATTTCACGCATGCTATAAGGCGTTTAGATGACTTTCTTCATATATGGAACCAAATATGTACCTTTATTGCTGATCAAGGTAGTATTTCATCAAAAAGTGCTATTAAAAATGTTTGAAATCATAAAAATTATGGGCTTATATCGTAGCTCAAAGGAATAATGATCAATTGGTCGTACAGTAAAAACAGTTAATTGAGGAAAATTTACGGTAGGCCTAAATTGAAATGCATGGTGGATTTACTGCATCATATATTTTTCACACTGGCATTCTTCAAAATTCTTCTTCATGCATCATCATGTTAACAGAATTCTAATTTTTCGTTCAACTTTGAAACTAATATTTCTGAGAAGATGAGCAATGAAGAATTTTTAATGAGACAGCAGCATGAACCATATTATTGGAATTGTACTAAAATGCAACAGAAATCCTGCTGTTGATTTTGAAAATGGTCGAAGCAATATACCACATACCATGATCTACAATATTTTATTATTGCTAGTGTTTGAAGTATCATTTTTATTCGGAGAATTGTACCTTAAAACCTGCTCGCAAGGTTTAATATCTCAGGGGCCATTTGCTCAGATATTAAACCTTGCGAGCAGGTTTTAAGGTTTCGCTTATTATTCGATGGCGGGAATCCAGGTTTTTTAGAATATAAAAATTAAAAATGTTTTCTTTACTTAAAATGCATGCATTGTCGTTAACGTGGCTAAGCAAATGCAAATTTCAAATATAAATATAAACATATATCAAATATACCCTAAAATAGGTGATAAAACTATCTTGAAAAATCATTTTCGCGAAGAGCCAATTTACTCGCTGAGATGAAAACTCGTCTCAAGCAAAGCAGAAACCAACAAGGCAAAAGTTCTACTTCTCTCCTCAACGTCGCCCCCACATGCCCATCATCGATGAAATTTTCTCGTACGAAATTTCAATGGGCAATCCGACTTCTTTATGCTTCATATTCTTTGCTGGTACACAACTAGTGAAAAGTAGAACGTCTCTCAACTTTTCCGTGCTAGTCGCACCAGCGCGAAGAAACGTACCACTAGCATTCGCACAGTTGTCTTCATTGTCCGATTGGTTTTTAGTACGCAATACTAGACAACTAGCGCTAGTCAACTCGCATGATGTCAACGCGGCCTTAAAGGCTGAGCTACAATCAACATAACCGGACATAAAGCAAATGTCAAAAAAGTTGAACCTGAACATTTTATAGGGCATTGAGTACATTTGACATAAGGATGACATACGCAACATGAAAAGTTGAAATCGAACGAACTTTTTATGTCAGTATGACAAATACATTGTTTACTTTAAGTGACAATGATACATTGTTGTTCGCCATTTGAAAGGGTGAGTAAAATTTTATCCAGCTGTGAGGAATTATGCAGAAAACTGGTGTTTTCACCTGTTAAGCACAATTCCACTCTGGTATTGAAATTTAATTTAATATTTCTTCTACGCCGTTGAAGACTTTCATCAACAAAATTATAACGCATTGTCCAAAACATAAAAATTCAAAATCAATTCGAAATCATCCATTTTCTTCAATTACTTTTGCCGCAATGACACTTTTTAGTATCTGTCAAGATCACATAAGCGCGAATCGTATGTAGGCAAACTATGTGCGCGCCACGTTACTTGACGTTCCTTAATTTGTGTTATGTTGATTGTAGCACAGCGGTAATGCTCATCGATACGCTGACAGCAAGTGTATTGGTGTCGTGTAGCTTCCATTCTAATTTTGAAAACCTTTTTTCGAGTTTAAATCTACTTTCCTCTGTTTTAAACATCTCAACCAATAAGAATCAAGCCAACTAACTCAGTTGAATGCGACAAAATTTTAAATGCCATTAGAAACCGATTTTATACAAAAGCGTCTTAGAGAAATGTTAAAAACGATTCGAAATAATAGACAATACAAAGTTTCTAGTCTGAAAGGAATACTTATGTGGTACGAGTATACCCAAACAAATCTGCTTTGGAATATTTAATAACGACGAAGATTGAATTCGTAAGAATTAGCTCCAAACCCATATGAGTAACGTCACATATGACCGTTGAAATTTTCATAAGACCGACCGAGTCATTAGAACAACTGTCATGTTGTTTCCAGGCAACTTATCCTGTGTTTGTAACATTTGTGGCTTTCTCGAGCGATTTTGGCTTTTGAACAGAAACAATGCAATCATCTCCAGTATAATTCCCTCAAGAAGAGAAAGCTCTGCTTTCTGTTTTCTGCAACAACACCACGGAGATTATTATGAACAGGCAACATAGAAATTCCATTAGTTGAGAGATGATTTTAATGGAGACTGCCAGCCATTCATGACATTACGGTTGATACACATTAGCCTCGACTTCTTGTCGTATATACCTGTACCTGGGCTCTTTGTTTGCCTCACAAATGAGTCGAGAAGAAAGGACATCATTGGGTTAGCCTTTTTGGATTGTATGAACTTGCTTGCTTTAATGTGTCATTCATCGTCTAGCCATCATATTCTCTCCTGAAAATAAATGGATTCCTGACACGATATTCACTGAAACTTTGGGTAGAATCACTTGACGAACATTTAGTCTGTGGGAAGATAATGACAAGTTTTCACGCTTCATTAAAAAGTTGGGAAAGTTTTTATTCAATTTTTCGGTGGAAAAAAATAAAATCCTCCAACCTTCTTTGTCTGATGGTGAACGTAGCATACTGTACTTATTGGGAGGATTAGTACGAAAACTTTGGATGAAATTCCTCAAAGTAGTTGAATATTAATAGAAATTATTTCGAGGAAAATAAATTCAGAATTTTTCTTAATCAATGATAAAATAATTCCATTTACATACTTACACACTATTAATCCATACTTTGTACTAGTAATGGTCATTTAATTTTTCCACTTCTTATTCTATTCAAACGATGCATTAAATTTATAAGGCAATATGTTACTCATCGTCTCCAGTTCCCGGAATAATCTTTCCATTCCTTCCTCTTGAAAGATGAATAATGACCAAAAAAATCCCCTATGGCCAGTGCGTTACAGTTAGCCGTTTATTCTTTTTAGAATAACAATCTTGGAACTTGACACATGAAAGGAAACTTCTTTTTTCATTCTTTATTATTCTCTTTTTATGTATATTTCTTGCTAATTGCCTTAAGTAAAAGCATTTTTTTCCCTCTTCTTTTTCAGAAACTCGACGGCAATCCATATCACAGTATAGAGTAATTTGCGGTAGGTTTTTCAAGTAAATTTCAACATTTTTGAAATATCCAAAAACAAAGTGTCATCGCGTAAATTGGAAACAATTAGGATAGCTCACATACGAAATTTAATCAAAGTGGAGTGATATAGTGCTCATCCCGTAAGACCAGGGTCCTGCGTTCGATCCGGTTGGTGACAACCATAGACATTTAAGATAGAGACGGGCAGATCAGTATAGAGAAATTGTAATCAGAGTGTGAAAGCAATAAGTAGGCGACCCTTCACTCTCTTCCTGTCCCGTTCCTGCAATTCAGACTTTCATATACCAATGATTATACCACGCTATTTGTGGGGCAGAAAGAGAGCGAAGAGTCGCCTAATTATTGCTTACTCTTTCACACTCTAAGCACAATTTCTCTATTCTGGATTCAACATTTAAGATCTTTATTTGGTGATTTTTCATTTTTTACATGTATACAATTCATCAGTAGCTTAACCTTACAATATACATGCGGGTTGTGCTTGAGGGCTTTTCCCGGAGTTCAATAATAATTTACTTTAATTACATTATAATATTAATTTTTTTGGTAAAAGAAAACCTTCAAATGTTGACACCCACAACATTATCATATATTAATAGATTATGAAAGAAGTTTGTAAAAATCATTTGCTCTAACAACTAATTTTAAAATTGATTTCCTTAAAATTAAGTACATACATTTTTTCCTTAAGACTACCTTAAAAACTACTCATTCGCTGCGTCCATAGAGCGGTTTTCCGTCGCTATCCAGACAACTTTTGCCTTGTGCTCCTTGGCTCTCTTGATTCCCGCTTCCGCATGCTTTTCTGCGTACGATTTTATCAGCTCCATTCCTGTCTCCTGGCACAGCACCTCGTTGAGGTAAAACCACCCATCCTCCCGTCTGTATAGTCCTGTGCAAGCCCGAAGGATTTTTCTCTCCACTAATCCTATCTTTCCCCATATTGTTTTTGGAGCTTCAATCCATATCATCACCGCATATGTGATGATCGGACGAATCAAGTTTTATAGGCCAAAACCTTGACTCGTAGGCTCGCAGTTGAATGTTTCCTGTAAAGAGGTAAAAGCAGATGGTACGCATAAGTCGCTTTTTTCAAAATATTATCAACGTGAGTACTAAAGGTAGCTTTCCTCTCGAAAACTACCCCCAAATACTTCCTTTGCCTAGAGCAGTGCACCATCTGCCCATTCAATATAATCCTGGAGTCAGAAATGCCCCTTACACAATGATCAAAGCTGGTGTGGGGGTCCTTGAACACAATTAGTTCACTTTTCTTTGCATTTACCTTGATTCCTTATTTTCGGTAATATGCAGTAAGAGATTCCAAATATCTTTGGAGCCGTATCCTAGCTAAGCGCAAATTGTGCTCAGATGACCACACCAACAAGTCGTCAGCGAAGAGGTTCACCTGCATTCCGGGCTTATATTCATCTCTTACACCCGGTACGTCAGAGGTGAATATGTTGAAAAGAAATGGACCTAATATAGACCCTTGGGGGACCTGTTACGTGCAAGAGTGTTAGGATAAAAAACAAAATTTAAATATTTCACACTTTATTAATATAATAACACACTTAATTTAATTACAATTATTAGCGCGCACGAGCTTATTTCCACGACATTCTAGTTCAGACTAAAAAGTGCGAGTTGTAAAGCAATTAGGATATTTAATGCTTCAGACTGCTGACGATGCAGTCTCAAGTCTTTTACTTGTTTGGTGAGAAAATTTTCATTCTCATGAAAACTTTCCCACATTAATCAAAATGCGCAAGTTAATGTAGACGCTGACTAAGCGGTCACGTTGCATGAACTTGCGATCAAACCTATGTAAAACGTGGAGTTAGCACGCGCGTAACACCTTCTCCCTATGTATAATGTTGTCCTCAACCTTTCACAAATATCGTGATCTTAAACGTTTATTTTAATTTTCTGAATTTATACTAGCATTTTCAAAAATTGTAATTTTTTCATCTTCCTTTTTGTTCTTGAAAGCTATGGTATTTTTGCCAAGATTTTCGTTATTCTTTCTGTTAAAACATTCTTTGAAAAATATGATACAAAAGTTACCATTAGCACATTTGTAAATTAAAAATCCTACTATTAAAAGGACAAGTATTGTAATCACAGTGGATGTAACTGAATTTTTTCTAACAATTTTAAGGATCGGTTGAATGGCTTTATCCCAAAAAGAAGCCTGTCCAATAGTTTCCGAAGTTAAGTCTTTTAATTCATGTATATTGTTGCTAGTAAATTTTGTAATTTTCATATCATTTTCTTTAATTTCAGTTATATTAAAATTATTTCAACAATCTTCAATTTCTATTAATTTATCCTTTTTCGCAATAATCTCTGCACCAGTCTTAATGGGGAAGTAATCATGTGCTACGCTATCGATAGTACAATCATCAGTTAAAGTAAGCAAATTTATTCCCGATATTCTTAAGGTTTTCGTTTGATTACAATGACATTCAAACTTTGTTTCTAAAGAGTTTACAGACAGTAATTGTAAATTGCTTATCCTATGCAGTATATCTACTTCTGAGTTAATGTTTCTGAAATCACATCCTTTGTTTGTTTGCTTGAAAAAAAGATTTATAATACAGGAGTTGTCAGACACACTTTTAAGTGGCAATGGTCTACAAATTCTAAAATTACTCATACTTTTACAATCGATTCTTCAAATGATACATACAATTCTTTGTTTTTATTGATAATCAAATATTTCTTCAGGCCATTTATTTGGATTATTGAATTTTTATTTATGTACGGAAACCCAATTACTTTGTATTGTTCGAAATCGTCGTTAGTTACTTTGTCGAGCGTAATTTTTACGAATATATTTTTGTTTTTAACGAACGCGGTCAACTGCGAATCCTTAGCTAAGTCCCGATAATTCGATATTATTGGTGTTATAGCCAATGATTCAATTTGTTTCACTTTCCTCAATTCTTCAACAAGCTGAGAAGGTTCAAAGATATAAGGATGTAGGACTCCAGATTGGATAAAAAGTGAACTGTCGCGAAGTATTTCGATCTTTATGATTAATTTTTGTATATAATTCCTCATAATAAAGTTGTAAAGTTAATTTATTTTCCTGCTCATTGGTAATATTATTGATTCTTTTAAGCTCATCCACAATTTCGTCAATTTTCATTCGGATGGAGCTTTGCTCTGTGGATATAATTTTCGGTTGTTTATCGATCTCGTTCATAAGATAAGTATTTTTAATCATTCCTTTACTTATGTTGAACTCGTTTCTCTCAATGGAATCAACGGCGGCTTCATAGAGATACAAGACTGTAGAGAGGACAATAAACAACTTTTTTATCCGAATTTCCCCTTAATTTACTAATACTTATATAAATTTACAACTACCAAACAAATTTGTTCAGAGATGACGAAAAGTACGGGCAATAATTCATTCATTTTCATTTCAGTAACACATAATAAATTTAATGTGGATTGTTTCATTTAAATCAATATTTTACAATTTATTTTGCTGAGGCTAAATAATTTAACAAGTTTTAATGTTATAAAATTTCAGACTAAAATAATAGCGTCCAATTTCTTTACATTAGTTTTTTTGCATTACTCATATTGATGATCAATCATTTCACAAAAAATTACTAGCAAAAAAACAAATCCAAGCGAAAAATTATTTGCCGCATCTGAAACTTAATAACGTACAGAAAAATTAAAATTAAAAATTACTTGCGGCGTCCAGAACTTCGAAAATTAGCAAGTAAAATATTTCATACAATACCAAATAACAAAATTTTAAAATTTCAATTACCCCCATTAATATTTCCATTTGACTATTTCACTGACTCTTGGGGAACAAACTAAACGGGAATGTAAGCTGAGCACGAAGAAAATAGCACGAAGAATTAAGCCACGCCCACGTAAACAAACGGATGAAGTACTGACTGATTATCAAGAAAACGCACGTAATTAACACTAACTAAATCAAAACGTTCAAAAAATACACACGCACTCAAAAAATAAAGCAGTAATTGCCAACTTACCTGTGAAAAGATGTTCCTGGCAACCGGCATTTTGTATCATTTCCGCACGTAAACTTCATTATTAGTTTTCTATGTTTGTAACTAGTGTCAATATCACTTAATCACTTCACTATGTTCTTTAAACCTCACCTCACGTATTACACGATATTAAAATCAAATCAACACTTTCGATTTGAAATTATTTGATCAAATTCGACGGAAATCCCGACGCGTAAAATTTTTACTCACGTCTATCAGTCGATTTGACAGAAGTGCAACTTCGGGTTCAATTTAAGAGACACGAATTAGCTCAGTTGCTACGGATGGGGAAAACGAATTTTTAAGTAATGACTTGTTCACGCTAAGTGAGTGATCTCATACCATCAAAGGTTGGTAACTGAGTTGCGTCCTAACTGGTTAAATATGAATTGAATGAATCAGAGTTAACGCTATCTATGATATGCGGCAATTTCCGTTTGCAGTTAATGTACTTTTATCAGTTTTGTCGTAAAACTATAATGAAAGTTAATAAAACTGAGCAAAAGCGTGACCATACCTTAACACCAAATACCTTCCTAACGGCAATGTAAGCTGAGTGACAGTTTCTAGCCCGAGTGTGCCCGAAAATGTGCACAAATGTAAATATTAATTTGAATTTGATATTTATGAATTAAATAATTGATTTTCATCCGAGAATATGAATTTTTAACTTGTAAAATATGTGTATGAAGCTGATGTAACGAATATTAATCCCTTACGATTTATTTAATAAAAACTTTATCAATGCGAATTTGAAAGTGAAATACAATAAATTTTTTAACGAATTTTTAAGTTTCCTGACGAAAATTAGAAAATTTCTTGCGCTAAAGATTTGCATTAGATTTCTAGGTAATGAGTCATTAGAATTTTGAACGCTATAAGTGCTGTCCGCACTCATAAATCTACAAAAAGTCATAAATTACCAGGCTGGTTTAGTATATACCAATCTACAATACCCACGAAAAGAGCCGAAGGTGGTAACAGCTAATGAGGGGAAAAACTGGTCAAATCAAATCGTTGGGACGCTCACGGACAGGAATTTATACGGTTACAGCCCCTCTAATATCTTGTTCCTCTAAGGGCGGCTTTGAATTGGTCAAAGTCGTTAGAATCCATGGTACCAAAAAGAACTTTCAAAGAACTTCCTACCCAATTGGCTAATCCTCTACGTAACCGAATATTAGGTGAAAATCCGTAAATAGTATTTAAATTATGGTTCAAACGCTTAGCTTGTAGTTCACCATTCAATTTTAAATTTTTACACGCTGCAAGGTTGTCAACACATATATCGTTAATATTTTTTGTTAGTTTCAGTATGTTTTCTATTTTAACATCTAATTCCGTTAGATCTATAACCTTAATTAAATGATTTTTTTCTATTGCAAATGTCCAAAATATAATTAAAGTAGACGCTTGGATAACGTATTTCCTTAACAGATATATATCTCAATACTAGTGATCCGAGTCCTGCGATGAGGATGATCGCCCATTTGGTCCTGGAATATATAGTTTTACGTCACTAACGTTAAACCAACTTTTCAATCTATTATTTATTTGTACAGATTTCTTTGAAACTTGTAAAATTTTAACAGGACCAACCCATTGGTTCATTTCACCTTTAGATTTCTTTTGACGAATCAAAACTTCGTCGTCCATCTTATAATTATAAATGTTTCCTCTTTGATCTAACGGATTATCTATCTATCTATCTACCTTTTGCTTGTTTCTTAATATTCCAATTAAACTCTATAGCTTGTTTTCTTATTTTCTTAAGTGAATCAATCCGTTTATCAATCATTGAATCATATGTCTCGTTTCCCACTCCAGTTTTGACCGGATCGATTGGCAAAGTTTTTCTTCCAAACAATAATTCTTCTGCTGATATACCAGTTCCTTGACTAACACACTGATTGAAACATAAGCTTGCCATGCCCAATGCTTCCTGTAGTCCTAAGTCTGTTTCATTGATAACACTACGCAAAAATTCCTTGAGCCTTGCGTGTGATCTTTCTACAGAACCATTTGATTGTGGATGTCTGAAGCTGATTGAGATCATTTCTATTCCAAGTCTTTTACAAAGTTCGGTGACAATTTTTCCTGTAAGGACATTACTATTATCCGATAGAATTTCCTTCGGAATACCGAAGTATGAAATCCATTCGTTGATAACAGCATTAGCAATATGTTTGCTTTCTACTCTTTTTATGTATATAAACTTCAAATATTTCGATAAATTATCTTGTATCGTCAATGCTTTAAAATCTTTACCATCTTTCCATTTGAAAGATACTACATCCATTGATATCCGGTCAAAGGGTTGTTCTTTCAATTTTTCAATTGTCATTGGAGTTTTGAGGTTTCGGCGGATGATTTTCTGTCTCTGACATTTATCACATCTTTTGACGAAGTTTCTAATATCCTTCCTCATACCTTTCCAATGATAGCTTCTCCTCAGAAATTCTTCGAGATTGTTAACACCTCTATGGCCTCCGACAATGCCCGTGTGCCACTTTTCGATTAATTTTAATCTTTCCTTCGGGTCAGTTACCTCGATGATTTCATCGTTTGGATCTTTTTCAGTGATTTCTTCATTATTACTCTCCTCCCCCTCTATGTCCTGAATATTCTGTCGGATTGTCTAGTTCATCAAGATTTATTTCTTCAATCTTACCACTTTTGAAATGTCTGATTATTTTATTTCTGTTTTTGCAAATCAAGTCTCCATATTTATTAATTGTATAATCCTTAATTATTTCAGAATGTTTGTATCCCAGAATATCTTCTGATACATCATGATCATGATTTCCCATTCCTGTAGGAATTATAGCATTTACCGGAAGGTTTCTACTAAGTTCATCGGCAACTTTGTTGTCCTTTCCAGACTTATATTCAATTTTGTACTGGTATTCCTCTAGTTTTAGGCGCCAAGCGTACAAGTCTGCTACCTGGGTCTTTTACGTTGAAAAGCCACAATAAAGGTCGGTGATCGGTACGAATAATGAATTCCTTTCCATACAGGTATGGTCTACATTGTTTTACAGACCACACTATAGTGAGACATTCTTTCTCTGTAGTCGAATAGTTTCGCTCAGCGTTATTAAGTGTTCTGCTAAGAAACATGACTGGTCTTTCGTATCTCAAATTATTTTCTTGTGACAAGACTGCTCCTATCCCGTTGTTGCTTGCATCTATAGTAAGTATGAACCTTTTATTAAAATCAGGATACATTAGGGTAACATTCTCCTTTAAAATATCCTTAATTTTTTCAAACGCAAACTGACACTCTTTGGACCAACTAAATTCTGTATCTTTCCGAAGAAGTTTGTTTAAAGGCTCCACAGTTTTCGCATAGTTATGCACAAATCTACGATAGTAGCCTGTCAAACCGAAGAATGACTTCATCTCCTTCTGGTTTTGAGGCGCTTTTAGTTTGTCAATTACCTCAAGCTTTTTGGGATCCATGCTGACACCATTATCAGAAATTATGTGTCCTACGTATGCTGCTTCTTTGCGCAAAAACTCGCATTTATCGGGCTGAACTCTAAGGTTATTCAGCTTCAGGCGTTCAAACACCAATTTGAATTTTTCATTGTGATCCTCAAGTGATTCACCATAGATGACAATGTCATCTAGGTAAACGAAGCATTTTGATCCTTGCAATCCGGAAAGCAAAGTATTCATAATTCGTTGAAAACACGCCGGGGCATTTTTCAAACTGAATGGCATACATGTATACTCGTAGTGTCCATAGGGAGTGCTGAAAGCAGTTTTGCATTGATTTTCGCGTTTTACAGGTATTTGGTGAAACCCGCTTGTTGGATCTATTGTTGAAAAATATTTCGCTTTTCCCAATTGATCCAATATTTCAGAAATATTAGGTAAATGATAATTATTCGTAACCGTGACTTCATCGAGCTTACGATAGTCTATAACTATGCGCCATTTCGTCTTACCACTTGCATCGACCTTCTTCGGTACCACCCAAAGAGGCGAATTCCATGGACTATTGCTTTCCTTAATAGTTCCATTTTCTAGAAGTTTATCAACTTGTGATTTTACTTCCTCTTCATGAATCTTCGGAAATCAATATATCTTTGTATGTATCGGTTTTATACCAGAAATAGTATCTTTAGAATGTTCTGCTGCTTCTGTGAGTTGATTTGGATCGATATCTCTAAATAAACAGTTATATTTTTTTATAATTTCCCAAATGCTATCTTTTTCCTCTTGATTCATATGATCATCCCTAATACATATTTTAAGTGGGCTTTTCTTGCATATGCGTATTTCTTCAGAATTCAACTTTAATTCCTGGTCTCCTTCATTTAGTATGACTACAGGAACTTCCGTATGCATATTGACTTCAACCAGTGAATCTGCAATTTTCATTTGACCCTTTTGAATTCCCATAACTAAAAGGTTTCACCTGGGTTTTCAATGACATGTAAATAGTACATTGTTTCTGTACGCGGTCTGGCAAAGAAATTTTTCTTTGATAATCGCAATTTACTATCTCCAATTACTAAAGTTTGATTACTCAAGTTAAGCAAAGCCTTTTGTTCCATCAAATTTATCGAAGAGATGATTAGTTGCCACTTGAAATGGAATATCGTATTTTTCTTGACCATAATATAGAGATAGAGATGAAGGCCAAAGGTATTCCCATCTACGGCGTTTATGCATCGATACTTCATACCCTTTGACTTATCGACATCTCTTTCAAAGACATATTTCGCGGCAATCAAATTTAGTGTCGACAAGAAATTTCAAAAATTGTTTACCTAGCCTAAGAAAAAGAAAAGGACTATCTTCTATATCTAATGAGTTTATTCTATATTCGTTATTTACATTTTTATTTTCATAATTAGTATTTTGCTTGCTAGAACTTTTGGATGAATTCTCGCTATTTGATGTAGAGGGCCCATTTTTCTGTGATGACTTCGTTGAACTTTTATTTCCTGGCTGTCCAGATTTGTTTGTTTGGTTACTTTTGCAATCGCGTTGAATGTGTCCTATTTTACCACACTTGTAACACTTCTTATGTGAGTGTAACTTGTGAACTCTTGGAAGAGTATTCCGATCTGTAAAATCTTTCTTACTGGACACTTTTCACTCTTCCTCCTGAGCTAAATGGCTAGCTTCCTCCAGTGTTTTTGGTTTCTGCGTTATCACATACAGTGTTAACGCATCCTTCAATCCGTTGATGAAGACGTTCCGCACTTGTTCTTCTATGAAAAAGTTTTCTCCGATCGATGACTGATCTGGTCGAGCAGTCAGTATCCTCCGATGAAGACCTAATAGCCTTTGATGATATTGAAACACCCTTTCACTGCTACTTTGTTTAAAGGAAAACAACTCCTTTTGTAGTTGCAGCATTGAGTGCGGTTCGGCATAAACTTTTTAAAGTTTAGCCTTCAAAGCACTCCAACTACCAAATTCTTCGTTTAAAATTATGGTTTGAGTATTTCCTTTTAACTGCATGCATATATACTTGAAGAGGATGACGCTGACTGGACCTTTCGCCAATCTCATCGCTTCTTCACATGCAAACATGAAGTTGAAAGCGTCTTCTGCTTTCCCTTCAAACACCGGAATAAAACTTTTCAAGTCGCCAAAACTATTACTGATTCCACTATCAACACTTTTTGCATTTTCACTATCACTTTTCACGTTTGATGCCGAAGCAGTTAAAACAGAATTGTTACCCGTAGCCATTACTTCCGCGAAAAATTCCTTACAAATAATGGATCCTTCCAAAGTTTTATCCCAACTTTCTTCGTTGCCTTCGTCTTCCGAAGAGGACTCACTGGTAACAGGATCTCTTTTATCAATACGGTACTTAGCTAAGTACTCGCGAAATGTGGCGAAATCGACGTAATCACCACCAAGTTTAACTTTTACACTTTCGCGATTAGGAAGCGTAAAAATTTCCTCGACTTTAAGCTTGGATTTCGTTAATCCTAGTTAAATGCGGTATTCACTCATAAACGCGAAGTAATTGATGTTTCCGTTTTAACACTTTGATTTTTCTTTTCTTAAAACAAAATATATTTAATTTTCCCTATATACTTGGTAAAGGCTTTTGTCGTTTATACCAAGGGCCTGTCAAAATTTTATCACGGAGGAACAGTGAAAATTTCGGGTTTCACAACACAATGAAAATTTACTTATATCTTAAAATGTGAAAAATTTCTCTGTTTAAAATAAGGACTTACAAATGGATGTTCGACATTCCTTTGATTTGGTTTTTCTGCAATTCCGTAGTCAGATTAGTTCCTTATTTTCTGCTTTGATTTCGCTTTTATTTTCCCGCGATGGGTCAACCGCATGCTAGAGATGCTTCCAATCCTTTTTCCGATTATCCATCGATGGGCCAACCTACTTCACGCAGGCTAAAGGTGCTTGGCCAACGGTGGAAGTTCTCGTCAAGAGAGAAACTACGTTTCCAATCCCCTTTAATTATCCCTCGATGGGCCAACCTACTTCACGCAGGCTAAACGATGCTTGGCCAACGTTGAAAGTTCTCGTCAAGAGAGAAACTTCTTTAATTTTTGAACTTTTTTTTATTTTTCCCACGTTGTCCCGCGTTGAGGAGAAAATACCTCCTTTTCCAAATCACTTGTTTTTTTATCAGTTTTTCACAAAAAACCCGATCAGACACTTCGGGAAACTTTTCACTTTTGCAAGTTAAGATAGTCAATTAACTTTCATAGTTGGAAACTGTTTATTAAAAACTGTTCATTTTCACTTAATGAGCTCGAATCACTGGATAGTCAATTTATTTTGACTATCCTACCGCTGCCACCAAATTTTGTTACGCGCAAGAGTGTTAGAATAAAAAACAAAATTTAAATATTTCACACTTTATTAATATAATAACACACTTAATTTAATTACAATTATTAGCGCGCACGAACTTATTTCCATGACATTCTAATTCAGACTAAAAAGCGCGAGTTGCAAAGCAATTAGGATATTTAATGCTTCAGACTGCTGACGATGCAGTCTCAAGTCGTTTACTTGTTTGGTGAGATCATCAAAATGCGCAAGTTAATGCAGAGGCTGACTAAGCGGTCACGTTGCATAAACTTGCGATCAAATCCATGTAAAACGTGGAGTTAGCACGCGCGTAACGGACCCCCGAGTCAATACTAAATGGGTCTGAATTAGCTCCACCCGCCACCGCAAAGGCAGTTCGTCCCCTCATGAGGCTTCCTATAATTTTCACATTATGGGCCGGAAAGCCAAGATTTATCATTTTGTAGAGAAGCCCATTGACCCATACAGAGTCAAAGGCTTTCTCCACATCGATCAGGCAACCTATAACAAGCTTATTGTTGCGCCAGCTTCCCGTTATATCGGCTTGGAACCATGGAGTGAGCTTTTTTGAAGCCAAATTGTCTTTCCGGCATAATTCTTGCCCCGGCAGAGAATTGTAGGATGCCTTCAAGTATTACCCTTTCAAGAAGCTTACCAATGTTTGAAAGCACTGAAATCGGGCAAGTATCGACTATGTCAGTACTGCCCGACTTTTTGGGTATTGCGTATATTTTTGCACGTTTCCATTACTGAGGGAAGTAGCAAATGTTAATAAAGTTATTTAGAATGATCGCGAGGAGAACAAAGAAAACATTGGGAAGCCTTTTAAGCATATAATTGGAGATTCCATCAGTCCCTGCTGTTTTTTTTGAATTTTGCTCCAATGCCAACAAAGTGAGTCTTTCAGGGCTGACAAACAGACCATGGCCAGTAGATGCGTCAGAGGGATTTCAAACAGAGAATCGAGTCAAGCACAATTGATCTTTGTCCCTGTCGAAATTCTTTGTGGTGCTACTCACTAACGAAGTAACGGAAGAGTCCTCACTTGCTTTCTCTCCTTGAAGAACTTTCGCATAATGTTTTGCCATAGAGTCAGCGATGGCTTTGTCATCCATGAGCGTGGATCCATCATAAGTGAGGACCCCGGGCAGCCTTTTTCTGCTCATTATCCTATTGATGTGAGGAAAAATACAGGAACCTGGTTTGATACTTTCCAGGGTCTGTTCAAATCGCTCGTTAGTAAAAACCGTGGTTCCCCTCGAGATCATTCGGTTTAGAGGCGCAATCACTAGATGACTACGTTCGTACTCCCAGTTGACCATCTTTAAATTGTGATTGTAGATTCTTGCGAGTAGCTTTCTAAACCGACTATGTCTACTATGAAGCTCCAAGATGTCTTCTGATAAATCTCGATAAAAGTAATTCGTCGAGGATTTCTTAATGGAGATCTTTGATATGACCGTATCCAGGGCTGAATTTATGCAAGCGACTCCCTCATCGATTTCAGGAATAGAAAGATTTTGTCGATCTATTGATCGAAATTCCCTTCAATTTTCCGTCAAGGTCAGCAGTTACTGCTGCCCAATCGATTCGCTTGCATGGAATGAAAAGTTGAGCATCTGCAACCTCAAATTTCACACCCTTTTTCACTCTTAAGGTCAGCTCAACCAAAAGATGGTCAGACTCGGCGTCAAAAACTCCAGATTGGCAGACAAAAGAAAGAAGTCAATAAAAGACGAGCTTCGGCGGAAGGTAAGCTCGTTCGGGGCAATCAATATGAGATCCATATTTGATTGAGCCCAGTTAAAGATAGCTGTTCAGTATCCATTGGATGCGATATTTCCCCACGAGGGATGCTTCGCATTAAAATCACCTCCCATGGCATAGAAATCGAATTTTTTGCACAGAGTAAGCACTGTTTCCAAGCCGTCAGTGAGTTCCTTTACCGAGTATCCATGTCAAACATAGATCCCCACGAACGCGAAGGTGCACCCTCCTAGCCTGGAGCTTATTTATTTAATACATTTCAGACTCTGAAGGCAGTGCCTTCAGACTTTTAGGTTATCTTTGTGAGCCATAGCAACTCCAAACTTCCCTCTGGATCATAACGCTTGATGATCTTGTATTTCTGGATCGTCAGTCTATGTCTTATATGTTTACAGCGACAACGAGATTAGTTTCGAGTGGTTCTTCGAATGGACTATAAACTCCTTCAGTTGCGATACGTATTGGGTAAAAATCAGAATGTATAGTAGTCGGGCCGAAGGACGTGCAGCCCAAGCATGATATTGACGGATCTCTGAGCAAAGGGCCGAAGAGAGCTAGAGATGCTATAACAAACAAACAAATAATATGCTTCATATTCATTTATTTTGTTTATTTGCTATCCACAGGTCAGTTATCTTTTTTCTTGACAGCCATTGGGCCTTGTTTTGTTTTTTCCCTTTTTCCCTGTATAACCGCACGGAACGACAGTGAAAACTGTGGCTATTGTAGTGGTCTGGCAAAGACATATAAATAAATGGACGAGCAACGAGAATCTGTGTACTCGTCCATGTGGGAAGCAAATTTAAACATAAATAAGTTATAAATAACTTATGCTCTTGTAACTATATGATTCCCTCTGCTTCTCCTTCCTCTTTGTTTCCAGATACGTTTTTCTTTCCTCTCTTCAGAAGAGTCACTCCCTCCAGTGACACTCGTGCACATCGACAAAATATCATTTCACTTGCACACGATCGCGTCTTCGTTATCATTCGTATAACAGTTTGAGTACAACACAACAAACGTTCTCTCACAGAAAACTCGAACGTCAAAGCTGATGAAATTCGTGGAGGCGAGTAAACTCATGTGTCAAAGCCGATGGAAAATTCGTAAGTTTTTAATAAAAACAGACAACTAAAGTGCCAATTTCGTACACGCGATCTTCAAAACTTTACAACTTTGAAATTTAAGACTTTCCTCTTCAAAATTAAAAACGTTACTCTCGCAGACGGTAGTGGATCCAGTAATCTCTTTATCTATGTGGTCTGGCCAACCGGCACTCCTGACCAGCATTTAATCGTGTCCACTTGTGGGGCTAGTGTTGAGTAAGATTCAGTGACTTATGGCTGATAGGTACTACTGTCCCTCAGGGGTGGTTAGTAAAAATTGGTTGGGTATTGTTATTGTTAGTAAAAATACTTAACGGGATAACTCATGACCCTCTTTGAGATTAGATGAGTTACAAGAATCACTAAAATAATACTACTGGCCATCATATAGATGGGCCGATTATATCTCAAATTTTAAAACAAATTCATGATAGATTATCAAAAAGTAAGTTGCTTTCAGCTCATAAAAGCTTGAAATACGTGAAGGTAGCTTATGTCACGAAGGAGGAACCTCTTTACATGAGTGGTTGGTGCAATTCATTGGGTTTTGGAGTTTTATTATTTTTATGGTAAACAAGAAAAACTGTAAAGTTGTTAAGTCACTGCTCTAGACGAGCTTGGTTGCAGTTTTTTCGCAGCCTTTTCTTGCCTTTGTTGTTTTGTCTTAATAAGGTATTCGTATAGTTTCGCTAGTAGATTCATATCTATTTCCTGGAAGTCCTGAATCGCTAATAGCGTGAGGTTTTTCTGTAGTTCATGTACTATTTTCTCCATCTCTGACGCCTTGAGCGGGTTGTTGGTTATAGGCTTCGAAAAACTATTTGTTTTGTTTGGTTGATTTTTTTGTAGGTTTTTTTCCAGCGATGCCACCACTTGCGCATATGTATGTTTCATTAGAACCTTCTGGACATCATTGACCGGGTTTCTTTTATTTGTGAACTGGTCTTTTTTCAGTTGAGGAAAATCCATTTGAGCTATATCTTCACGGTCAAGTCCTTCATATCTATTTTTGTTTGTGATCGCCCGAGCTTCTCTATTTGTTACCTTAAGAAAAGAGCTACCTTCTACCTCATACTTATAAAGGGTGGTCCAACGATAATACACGATCTTAATTGTGAGTCATATCTCAATGTCAAGTTTTTCGCCCAAGTTAAGTTGACATTTCTTTGTTTCAGTGTTTGACAAATTCAACCATGGAAAGGTATACGATTGAGCAGCGTGTTAAGGTTATTGAAGTCTTTTACGAAAATTGGCGTTCAAATCAAAATGCATTTCGTGCTCTTCGTGATTTTTTTGATCAGTATAATCGACCAAATGTGTCCACAATCGGGAGAATTGTGCGCAAATTTCAGCATATCGGATCTATAGGAAATGTGAAATTACCTGTGCATGCTCGCCCAGTTTGTTCTGCGGAAAACATTGCTATTGTTCGCGATAGTGTGTCAGAAGAGCCGTCAACCTCGACTCGTCGTCGTGCCCAACAATTGAACATCTCACGGACATCACTCGTGCGGGTTTAGAATAAAGATTTGAATTTATACGCTTACAAGGTTCAATTGAGCTGAAGCCTATTGACCATTTCAAGCGTCGGCAATACGCCGAATGGTTGGTTGAACAGACAGAAGGGAATGGTGACTTTACAAAGAAAATCATCTTCAGCGATGAGGCACACTTTCACCTCGGTGGATTTGTTAACAAGCAGAATTGCCACATTTGGGCAAATGAGAATGTACGAGTGACGGCCAAGCAGTTACCGTGAATGGTGTTCGGTATTGCGAGATAATAACGGACTTCTTGTTGAAGTTATGGACCTGGAAGATATGTGGTTCCAACAGTATAGTGCCACTTGCCACACAGCCATCGAAACAATGGCTCTTTTGCACGAGAAATTCAATGGTCGTGTTAGCTCACGTCGTGGCAATGCTAATTGGCTGCCACGATCATGTGATTTAACACCGTTGGACTTCTTTCTCTGGGGATATTTAAAAGAAAAAGTGTACGTCAATAAGCTAAGAACAATTCAAGAGCTAAAGGTTGAGATAATTTAGCACATTAACGACATTGAACATCAATTATATCTCAGAGTCATTGAAAATATGGACCATCGGATAGAAGTATGCCACTGTAGCCATGGCGAGCATTTGGGCGATATTTTTTTTCAAACATAATTGTCATAGATCCTTTTATTATAATAAAAAATATTACCATAATTCCTTGAAAACTTCTTGTTTTATTTACAATTAACATCGTGCGTTTGAGTTGGACCACCCTTTACTTGAAAAGCAATGAGAACACCGTTGTTGGACAAGAGTCTATCACGGTCACGCTAAACTACCGTGTGTTGCGGAAAAATTTCATGGTTATGAAAACTTTCCGACAGCCAAGTTTCAGTGCAACAGATAATATCATCATTGGATAGAGCATGAGACAAAGATAGATCCTTCAGCTTAGACCTTAAACCCCGTACATTTTGATAGTATAAGAAAAGGATGTTTAAAGAATTAATAGGGTACGGACGAGCGTATGAAATAATATTCAACGTTAATTTAATGACGCAATGAAGTTTATTTAAACGATAATCTTACACTTCAAGTTTTGCTCGATCCGTATATGTCGACGTATCGTAGTCAAATACTCTAGAACTTTTCTTTGTATGTCGCAGTGAAAGAGAATTTTCATTTGTACATTGCGGTTGCAAATTCGCGGCGCTACACCACTCCCTCCCAAATGACATTACTTATGGATGGGATGTCACGATCAGCCGACTATATTTACAAGTAGGAGTGCCGTCTCACATAAACGTAACTGAGTTAGATTCGGGAGGCCTCTTGTCGTTTGTCGCAACGAACGGAGCTACTATTCCTGTGTTAGCCAAAAGCGAATGTAGCTTCCTGCTGGGTGGATATGTTTTCAAACCTGATGGTGGAGTATTTATCGGCGGTATGACTCTTGGATTTGCTGTTCTTGGAGTTGGCGTTTGTGACTCGGCTGGTGTTAATTGTGGTAACATGATATCAGCTGTTTTTGACAATGGTGATGTTGTGGGCAACATGTTATCCGCTGTTGTCCTTTGCGGCGCTTCTCTGCTTGGAACCTTCTCTTTGTGGTGCGACGTGTGTTCATGTACGTCTTCGATAAACGCGGGTTTGAGCCGTTCGGTGCTAATGTTGGCAATGCGCCCATTGATGTCGATTGCGTAGAGGACATCACTAATTCTTTTTAAAACTTTCTGCGGTCCTGAATATGGCTTGGTCAAAGGTCTCTTAGTTGCCTCGATTCTCATGAAGACGTGTGAGCGTTTGAATCTTGCGTTGCCCTGTAGCTGAAGGACGCATCTGCATCATGGTCTCTCGTAGCTTGCGTAGGAATTCGTGTGGCTCGATGGTTCTCTGCTGTGGTGCAACTAATTCTCCAGGAAAATTGAGTGTAGTTCCGTATAGCATCTCGGCACATGATGCTTCGAGGTCTTCTTTGACCGTTCCAAGTAATCCCAGCAAAACCGTGGGCAGTATTGGCCGCCAGGGTGGATTCTGCTCCTGACACACGATTGCTGCTTTGAGCGTGCGGTGCTATCGCTCGATGAGTCCGTTAGAAGTGGGGTGAAAGGGTGATGTCCTAGTACGATTGCACCCCATAAACCGGGTAAGCGCTTTGAACAGCGAGGACTCAAATTGAGTGCCTTGATCTATTGTTGTTGTTTGCGGCACACCAAAATGCGCAGCCCAGTTGTTGTAAAATGCTTGCGCGACCATCTCGGCGGTTTGGTTGGTCAGCGGCATTGCCTCGAGCCACCTTGAGAATCGGTCGATTGCAGTAAGGCAGTATTTATATTCTTGAGACTGGATCAATGGTCCAATAATGTCTAGGTGCACGTGCTGAAATCGTTCCTTGGGCATTGGAAACTCCTGCAACAGATTTTTTTGGTGGCGGCCAACTTTCGATCGCTGACATGGTATGCAGCTACGTGCCCATATTCGAATGTCCCTTTTCATCTCTGTCCAGACGAATTTTTTCGCAATGGATCTGCACGTTGCTCGACCACTTGAATGTGATGGATGATGAAAGATGTCGAACGTTTGCTAGTGTTAAGTCGATTATTACTTGTAGATTATCATCCTCACACGTTGAAAGATGAGTGACGTGGTATTGCTTTGTAGTAATTCCTGTGGCTCCTTATCAATCTGTTGTTCACGTGCCAATTCTTACAGGTCCACTGCAGTTGGTATGGTTATCTCCTCGATTCGCGATAATGCGTCCGCGACGTTGTTATTCTGTTCTTCTGTATGTCTGTGGAGAACTGCGATATAAAGTTTAAATGTCGGAGTTGCCGTGGCGAAGCCTTGTCTGACAGTTGCGCGAATGCGTGGCTAAGCGGTTTGTGGTCTGAGAGGATGTAAAATGGTGCGCCTTCTACGTAGTGGCGAAAATGGCGGATGCTGCTGTATATGGCCAGCAGTTCGCGATCATAAACGCTATATTTTGTTTCCGCTTTGGATAATTTCCTTTGGAAGAAAGCCAGTGGTAGCCATTTGTTTGCTTGCGGTTGCTCTAGAACCGCGCCCACCGCTACGTCTGACGCGTCTGTGGCTAATCTGAGTGGTTTATTTTCCTGAAAGTGAACAAGTAACACAGCGTGGGCCAGGCTCTCTTTGCAATTCTGGAATGCTTCCTCAGCTTCTGCTGTCCACGCGATGGGTGTCTTATCGTTTTTCTTTGATGATGAGAAGAAATTATTTAACGGCGCTTGTAAGCTCGCAGCATTTCGGATGAAGCGTCGATAATAATTGATGTATCCCAGGAAACGACGGAGTTCTGCGATTATCTTGGGTTGTTTGTAGTCTCGGATTAATTGAACGCGAGAAGATGGTGGCGATATGCCTTGCGCATTGATCAAATGGCCTAGGTACTCGATCTCTGCTACACCCCACGAGCATTTTGGAACATTAATTCTCAGTCCTTTTTTAGCGAGGCGTTCAAATACCGAGCGAAGGTGCCTCTTGTGTTGTTCTTCTGACTCGGAAGCGACCAGGATGTCGTCGACGTAACAAACACAGAAGTCCAGGCCCTGAAGTACTTGGTCCATGAATCTCTGGAAAGATTGCGCTGCGTTCCGTAGGCCGAACGTCATTGCGGGGAATTCGAATAGGCCGAACGGTGTCGTTACCGCTGTTTTTGGGATGTCTTCTTCATTAACTGGGGTGTGATAAAATGCCTTAAGAAATCGATTTTCGAAAAAATACATTTACCGGCTAGCTGGCACCCTGGTGGCGTTTAGTCGTCTGTAGTTCCCACACGTTCTCCATGTACCATCTTTCTTTTTTACGAGGTGCACTGGGCGCGCCCACGGGCTGCTTGATAGGCGACACAATCCTCTGTCTTGTAGGAACTGAATTTCCACTTTGGTGACCTTTAATTTCTCCTGGTTCAGCCTTTGAGGGCGTTCCAATATTGGCGGTCCCTTAGTTATGATGTGGTGATGCACTGAGTGAGTAGTCACTTTGGTTCTAATGGCCGGATTTGTTATACTCGGAAAATCTTTGAGTAGATCGTCGTATTGCGAGTTTCTTCTGATGCTCGATATAGATTCGTCTTGCGTCGCGCTGATCCGACCCGCCACTACACTTTTTCTAACACGATCGCGTAGCCGTTTGTTTCTTATGTCCACTAGTAGTCCGTAGGGGCTTACGAAGTCGGGCCCCAATATAGGGTGTGCTGCTTGTGCAATATGAAACTGCCATGGGTACTGACGCTGAAGGCCGAGTGACACATTCAGCGTTGTCTTTCCAAACGTATCTATCGGTGTGCCATTTGCGGCGTACAATCTGTACACACCGCGTTTGTGTTTCTTGTGCATTGCGTTAACTGGGACGACCGAGACATCTGCGCCCGTGCCGATTAAAAATTTAATTTTTGATTTCGGGTCCCAAATTTCTAGGCGACTCTGACGAGAATCATTAGCCGTCGCCTGTTGAGGTAATGATTCGAGTAGTTTTCCGGGGGTGGTTCACGAAAACTGCAGGGTGGAGGACAGCGCACAGCAGTTGCTCCAAATCTCATATGATAGTAATACGATTTTGTGTCCGGCTTTCTTGTAACTGGTGTGGTGTTCGCCTGTCGTGTTGGGTGGCGGCACTGATTGCATTGCGGATATACGTTCTTACCTGACCGCTGAATTTTATTAACTTCAGCTTTGCCTTCCATCCTTTGTGGGGTAATGCATTCATCGTGGTAGTTTGCGGCGAGGTGTGCATTATCGCGATTAATCACTTGCACTACATTGCCATCTGCGCAGCTACTAGTAATTTTGTCTGCCGCCGCCGCAATTTTACTTAATTCTGTCACTTCTGTTGCAGCGAGAATCGCTCGTGTTTGCGTAGGAAGGCGTTGAAGCCATAACATGGTGTCGGACATGTTGTTTCCTGCCACTGATTGCCATTGAGCTAGCAGTTGTGATGGACGCTGTTCCTCTAATTTCAAGCCGTGCATCAATTGTCTGATGCGCTTGTGGTTACTAATTGCGAATACGCACAATAGCTTTGCCTTGAAGGTCTCGTATTTGCCGATGGCAGGTGGTGATTCTATTACATCCGCAACTTGCGTAATGATTGACAATTCCATTTCGGAGACAACTTTGTCGAAACGAGCTGCGTCGCTTGTAATTCTGCATGCTCGCAACGTCGCTTCCACGCACGCGAACCACAATTCCGGTTTGCTCTGCCAAAATCGTTGCAACTTACACGTGATGGCTTGAACCCCTGTAGCGTCTTGCGTAACGTTTATGCCCGTGTTCGCTGGGTTGTTTGAACCGCTGGCTACGTCGTGGAACTTGTTATTAACGAGATCACCAATGTACGGACGAGCGTATGAAATAATACTCAACGTTAATTTAATGATACAATGAAGTTTATTTAATCGATAATCTTACACTTCGAGTGCTCGATCCGTACGCGTCGACGTATCGTAGTCGAATCCTCTAGAACTTTTCTTTGCACGTCGCAGTGAGGGAGAATTTACATTTGTACATTGCGGTTGCAAACTCGCGGCGCTGCAATAGGTATAGGTGTTAAAGTTTTGCTAGTCCAACCGGTAGCTGTTGAAAATTTCTTTCTTTATAATATGGACTAACTGGAAAAATTTAAACCATATGCGGGGAGATAAGGACCAGCGCTGACTTATGCTATCTCCAACAATGGACCCTTAAACAATAGTAAAAATAATTACAATAAAATCATCTTACTCCTGACGGGCAGGAGAATTATAATATACAATACTATCGCAATTAAAAGAGATCTGTGTCGCTCTGCAAGGGCGTTCCAAGTTGTCCTAGTTTGATTCTATATGGGGAATATATCCTTTTTGATTTATTTCGAAAGTGGTTGGTAATTGATTTTGTGTGTTTCGTGAACAACTGGTATATTTATTTAACTTAAAGTCATCCGTGGAAAGTTTTGACACAATAAACCTTTAAATTCCGACGATTTATTCCAAAGGTAAGTAAGAACCAATGTCCAATTCCTACTTTTCATCAACCAATGGACTTATCTAAATCGTCAATGAATTTTCTCACTTAATATCTACATTATTTACAACTTCTTCTGCCTTCAAATCCTTAGGCTTGTGTAATATTAAAAGTAAGGTTGTCTGTTTCCATTTTCAGAACTTTAAGAGCTCTTTCTTGCTGGAAGCAACATATGCTCAAAGACCATTTGAAAACTTTTTAAAGCATGGACAATATATCCTTCGTTCAGTATCCCAACAAGAGCTAGAACTTTCCCAAAAGTTTTCCAATTCAATTTCCATACGATGACTATCCAACACATTAAAAAAATCATGTCTAGGCCTTATCCTTCTTATATAAGACGAGAATCATTTTTTTTTATTCCTAAAATTATATAAAACTTAGGAAATTTTGTTTTAAAATACTTTACTAACTAATAGTAACGTCCTTGTATCTTTGCAATTGCATTTGGAATGAATTGCTCAAAATTTAATTTAGATTATACAAACGGATGTGAAAATTTGAAATCGAATTGAACTTTTATCTTCCAACCGCGCAGCATTCACATCCGTTTTAGTTGGAATGCAAAATGATCTTGAAGCAAGTGTGGTTTTAATTAAAATCAATTCTTGGCATCTTGAAAAGCATTTTAAATACAATTGCCTGTTAATCTGCAACTTGACTTGAATTGTGCGCTGGAAATGTGTTTAGGTTGTGGAATCTGCGGAAAAATGGCATTCACGAAAATAAACACAGGGTCAATTTGAGGCGTTTTGTATTCATTGCCGAGGAGAGATGCGGAATGAGAAATGGGAGTCAAGAATATTCTGACATAGATATTTAAATTAAATATCTTTAAGTGAATGGGATGAAATTGTAATTGAACCAGGGGATGGAGAAGTAGCAAAACAATTGATTTTTGATTATAGAGTAATCAAACATGCATTTGGTTCTTCAGTCTGTTTAACTCTCTGGTGTTTTCAGATCTGTAATTTACGGATTTAATGGCAATCCCGGCGATGTTCGAGTGCTTGAAAAACGACCGCACCTGAAAGATTTCTATAGAATTTCATGCATAATGAGATTTAAGATGTAAAAGACAGACCCCAGACCTTCATCGTCACTCGACTCTATGATGCAAGTTAAACATAGGAAAATCCTCAATGTCTAATTCTGTCATAATCGCCTTGGAGTGTGAGAAGACCTCATCCGAGACGGTCGTTAGTTTCATCAAAGCGCTTTCCCACTGATAAATTTTGCATTTGATACTTGACTTGTGTGATGGATGCCTGCGAACATTTTAAGGATGGCTGTAGCTAATTGAGTTTATGATGTTTCATTTTAGTGGAGCGTCTTCATATTCACGCTACGTTGCAGCATGGATTTGGAAAGCTATTTTAAGGAGCACGATCCATGGCACGCGTTAATCTGTATTTTGAATTTTCTTATTTTCATAAGATTTATAGCGCATGCATTTTATGCCTAGTCTTCTGAAAAACGAGAATACCCCATGCTATCAACGATGCACGTTACTTTATGTTTGCGTCATTATGATTTAAAATTTTATACAACTTCTGCTATAAATAGGAAAATTGGCGATTTAATTTTATGATTTAAAGTCGTATATGCTTTGAGATTGTTGCAGTAAAAAAACGTCCATACTTTAAACACTATAAACGCTGAATATTCTGGAAAGTATCGATTTTATCATCATCAAAAAAAAACCCCCGACTTCAAACTGTCTTAAAAAGGTTGAAGTAGAGTTGATTTGCCGAAGTTTGCCGATTTAAACGTTTTTTAGGTCTTTGTAAAAAATTTTTTTTCATAAAGACCTGTCTGTCTGTCCGTGCGTCACAGCTAGTTTCCTCAGAAACTATTGTCAGGGCAGGCCAATTGCGATAGTGTATCGGATACAAATAATTATGATTTTACACTTTATTGGGGAAGAACCGTACTCCTTCACGTCTACACACCGACTCCCTCGGTCAGTCCTATTCGGGTCTCGACTCGGCACAAGTCGGTGACAGCTCGGCCACTCCTGATTTTGGGCTCGTCTCGAGCTCGGGATCATCGACTTCGACGTCGTCGTCGGCTTCGTCTACTTCTGGGTGTGGTTCACACCACGGCTTCAACTTTTCGCTCGAAAAGATTGATGTGAATGTTCGGGTTGGGCGGTCCTCCCTGGGTAGACCCTCCACTACGTATCGGTCGAATTTCAGTGCTCGTTTGACTCGGTACGGCCCTCGGTATCGTGGTTCCAATTTCCTCGACTCTCCGGTTGACGGCAAGGAATTTTCGATAACTACGAGGTCTCCGGCCTCATGGTTCTGGGCTTTCGGTGTCGCTCGTCGAATCGGGACTTCCATTGATTCCGCTCGGTCAAGATATTCTGTGCAGCGGCATTTCGTCTTTCCGCCGTTGATGAGGGTTCTGCCGCATCTTCGGATCGGGGCGGCTCGTCGTCGTTGAGTGCAAGCACCAGGTGATTATGGATGACGTCCCTTAACGGGTAATCGAAGACGATTTCGTTCGGACTAAACTTCGTAGTTGCGTTCTCCATCGAATTGATGCTCCACTGTAAGTCCTTAATCCCTTTGTCCCAATCGCGCTGACGGGTCGTCGACGTTCGCAGGTAATCGAGGATGGTTTTATTCAGTCTCTCGACCTGCCCATTGGCTCTCGGACTGCGGACCATAGTATACTCAACTAGTAACCACACTCCATCAACCCTCCGGAAAAATTCGAACACAAGCCGAACAGAGAGCCATAAATTTTCGGTAGCAGGTAGGTAGGTAAATGCTGACGCGAGGATTAGCGCGAATATAAACATATGCTTCGATGAGAGATTTCAGGACTACCATATCTCAAACAATCAATAACTTTGCAGAAAAACAAATTCGTTAGTTTTTTATTAGGAGCTGGCAGCACTCCCATGTTCTGAAATGCGTAAAAGAACACGTGCGTCAGAAATTTTATTTGCATTTTGCTTTGTTTCTTGAGCGCGCCAAACATGGGATCAGCTCTCATGCCCCGGATCAGCTGACGTGCCCCTGAGAAAATTCAAAAAGTGTACAACACAGGGTAAATGAAAGGTGTGGGTACTAGTTGAGTATACTATGCTGCGGACGGCGGTCTTCGAATGGGCGATCTGATTATCGTTACAATATGTTTCGAATTCGGTTGATGTAAAGGCGGTTCCTCTGTCGGTGATTAGTCGATTCGGCAGTCCAAAGTATGCGGTTAGCTCGTTGAGCATTTCGATGACAGGGTGACTCTTGGCAGATTGGACGGCTTTGAGGATCACGTATTTGCTGAATGGATCCGACGCGGCAATAACGTGGGTGTTGCCCTTCGCGCTCCTCGGAAACGGGCCGAGGTGATTCAGGTGCAGAACATGAGAAGGCACTGTATCGACATCGTGACAGTGCATCCGTCCCTCTGGTTTCCCGGTGAGTGTCTTGTTGTAGCATACATTGTATACATGACGTAATATACGATTTCACATAATTGCGCATTCTCGCAAACCAGAAGCATTGTTGTATGCGGTTGAGCGTTTTATCAACACTGAAGTGGCCCATGTCATCATGGCACAGCTTGACGATTCTCCATCGTATTGCTCGGGGAACAACGAATTTTCCCTGGCCTTCGATCATTCGGAATAAGCGACCTTGTTTGATTTGATATTCGCTCTTCAACTGCTTCTGCTGCGGTGAGGCTTCTACACCTTGAACGATATCGATGATTCGTTTTACTTCGACGTCACTGGATTGCATAGTGGCAACCCAATCGACGGTTTCAGCTTCGATGAGGAGTATCGCACTGCTAGCGGCAGCAGCGGCGATGGCGGCGTTGGCATCAGGTCGATCGATGACTTCGGATTCGATTCGCATGATTTTATCGGCTACTTTCGCGATGTTCTGTGGCTCTGCGACAGGTGCTCGGCTGAGCGCGTCGACATGCGGCATTGCATTTCCAGGACGGTTTACAATCTCATGATCGTATTCCTGTAGTCTCAGAAGCCATCTGACTACTCTCGGTATCATCGGGTTGGATACTCTCATAGTAGTTACAGCTAAACAGTCGGTTACGATTCGGAATTTCTTCCCTAGCAGTTAAAGTCGGAAACGGTCTAGGGCTTCGACGATCGCCAGAACTTCGAGTTCATAGCTATGGAAATTCTTCTCTCGGTCATTGCATTGATGGCTAAAGAAGAAGGCGGGCTTCCATACATCCGGTTCGCTTTCTTGCATCAGCACAGCTGCTAGTCCCTTTGAGCTGGAATCGGTATGTAATTCGTGGGTTTTGGTCGGATCGTTAGAGCCGTTTTCAACGTCTGGAAAGCTGCTTCGTGCTCTTCTCTCCAAGAGAATATCGGGTTCGATGACGTTTTCAGTAATGCGGTGAGAGGTCGGGCAATCACAGCATATCCGCGGATGAACTTCCGGAAAAATCCCGTAAGTCCAAGGAAACAGCGCACTGTGAACGGCATCAAGTTTTGTCGCTTGTTCAATGGCGATGACGACGAATGCGTAGACGGAACGATTGATAGCGTTGCCGGACGAATGCATCGACGGAACGATTGATAGCGTTGCCGGACGGACGGATACGTAGATGATGCGAGATGTTGACAAGCAAAGGCGGCGTATGCGCAGACTGTTCGGATAGTTGACGACGATGACTGACTGATTGCTATTCCTGCAGTGATGCGCGGACAGTGCAAAGTGTTGAAATGCCCAAGGCGGACGGATGCACATACGGATCGGAACGATTAACGTTGACGGACGGTTGAATTTCAACTTCACACACACACACAAATCGTCAGCACGACACGATACGGGGAGTGTGTGTGTGGACGGAACGGAGTTCTACCGACTGTTGGATGGCGATAATAAACAGATGCGCGGACGGAACGATGTGTTGCGGAACACACTGACAGTCGGGTGCTGACTATACGCACACAGGTTGATGGCGCAATACGTAAATGGTGTATTTGTGTAACGATACGATGAGTCGGTGTTGTAGCGTTTAGACGAGTTTTCTGGCACGAACATGGCGGCGACGGATCGAAATAAGTTCTTGCACGATCAAGAACAATGTTCGATAGACACTAATTTCAGGTTCACTTTCCCCGACGCGATTTTCGGGATTATCCCACTTCTGATATTGTCAGGGGAGGCCAATTGCGATAGCGGATCGGCTAGAAAAAAACACGGGCGTTTGATTTTACACTTTATTGGGGAAGAACTTTACTCCTTCACGTCTACACACCGACTCCCGCGGTCAGTCCTATTCGGGTCTCGACTCGGCACAAGTCGGTGACACTATAGAAGCTAGAGTGGTCAAACTTTGTGAAAAGATCAAAAGTGATGGTCTCTCAAAAGTTTAGATCTTACCAAAAATTTTAAGGGGTCTCCCCTAATAACAAATTAGCCCTTAAACATTTCTTTTAATCAAAGGTAGTCGACTAAAGGTCTTGCTTAGAAATTTTAGAATCTGAAATAAAAAAGTCATTTTATGAATTAGGGGGTCCAGGGGAAGGCAAAATGTACCAAAACTTTGTGTCCCCCTCCCTGCCTCGCCATTGGACCCCTTTGAGCCGAAAAATCTGAAAACTATCACGAATTATCACGAATGTGTACAAGGGCAACAAATACCTCAGAAATTGAAGTTCACTCAACTTTGTTAATAAAAGTATAATTTGTAGATTTTACATTTTCAAAACGGTACCTTTAAACTTCTTGAAATTTTGTACAGTAATCCCTTAACATTCGCGGTCTTAACATATGCGGTTTTCGTTATTCACGGATGAAAAAAAGAGGAAAAATTTAACATTCGCGTGACCGGGTTTCATTATTCGCGGGAAAGAAACAGAAAACTTGTGTAAAAAATTCGATTTCGGCATCGCATGGATTGGACCCAAATTCCAAATTCATTTTGCCTTCTTCTCAGTTTTATTTTTAATGTCTCGTGGAAATTGTGTCGCGAAATGCCTCCTCTACCAAAACGTAAAAAAACTGTCTTAACCCTTGGTGAAAAAATAAAATTTTTCGACAAGTTACGTGCGGGGGAAAATTTTGCCTCCGTTGGCCGCGTGTTTAAAATAAATGAATCCACAGTTCGTACGATCAAGGCAAAAGAGAATTCAATCAGGGACAGTGTGTGTGCCACTTCAGTAGCCTCATCAAAAAGAGTGTCACAAATCAGAAATAAAGTGCTTGAAGAGACCGAACAAGCTTTAGGAATATGGATGGAAGGCATGCCTCAAAAGAAAATGCCCTTAAGTTCAGCTTTGATAAGAGAAAAGGCCAAAAAACTACGATAGCATTAATGAGAATTCTCGCTCTAGATTTATCTTCCAAGCAAGCAAAGGGTGGTTCGAGAATTTCAAGAAGCGACTTAACTTGCACGACAACAAATTAGTTGGGGAATTTGCTTCTGCTGATCACGAAACAGCAGGAAAATCTCCAGCAAGTCTTCAGGAAATTATCAAGAGATGAGGGTATTTCCACAACAAGTCGTTAACGCATACGAAACTGGCATCTTTTGGAAGAAGATGCCGAATCGAACATATCAATCTAAAGCTGAAAGAACTGATGCAGGATTCAAAGCTGTTAAAGACCGTGTTACTTTACTGCTGTGTGCAAATGCTTCAGGGGATTGTAAGATAAAACCAAAGACATATAAACAAATGGACGAGCAACGAGAATCTGTGTACTCGTTCATGTGAGAAGCAAATTTGCCACATAAATAAGTTATAAATAACTTACGCTCTCGAAACTATATGATTCCCTCTGCTTCTCCTTCCCCTTTTTTCCAGACAGGTTTTTTTTCTCTCTTCAGAAGAATCGCTTCCCCCACTGACACCCGCGCACACCAACGAAATTTCATATCAAGTGCACACGATCGCGCCTTCGTTATCATTCGGAAAACAGTTTGAGTGCAAACAACAAACGACTCTCACGGAAAACTCGAACGTTAAAGCAAAAGAAAATTGAAAAGAGCGCGAAACACGCGGAAAAACTCATGTGTCAAAGCGGATGGAAATTTCGTAAATTTTTAATTAAAACAGTGAATTAAAGTTCCGATTACGTACGCGCGATCTATAAAATTAAAAACTTTTGAAATGTGAACGTTTTTCGCCGTGAATAGAGTGCTAAACCAAAAGCATTCCACTTCAAACCTCAACTTCACACAACTTTAGCGAAGGTTGCCAATTGCTTCGGCTTTCACGACCGGTTGCGGATCCAGTACTCTCTATACCTATGGATAAAACGTTTGATAATTTACCGATCCCAAAATCCAAAAAATAAAGATCAGCTACCTGTTTTTTGGAGGGATAATAGCAAAGCATGGGTCACTGGTGCCTTATTCCAGGAATGGTTTAATAATTGCTTTATGGAAGAGGTACAAAAATATCTTACTTCGCAAAGCCTCGCTTCCAAGGTGCATCTTCTTATCGACAACGCTCCGAGTCAACCTTCCAGTTTAATTGGGACTAATCCGAAAGTAGAGGTGATTTTTTTGCCCCCAAATACGACATCGTTATTACAACGATTTGATCAAGGGGTGATTGCAGCTTTTAAGGCTTATTACACCAAACACAGTTTTAAGATAATTTTAAATTCGATTGAATGTCGTTCAGAAGAAACAGTAACGAGTTACTGGAAGAAATTTAGCATTGCCGATTGCATTGGTGACATCGATGCATTTTGGCAGGAAACGAAATCTAGTTCAATCAACGCTTGCTGAAAGCAGATATGGCCACACGTGGTTGAAAAGGAAAGGACTGTCCCACCAGTCCAAGATGAGGAAGATGAAATGGTCCGACTAGTATATCGGATAGATTGTGAAGGATTTGACGATATGAAACAAGACGAAATTAACGAATTGCTGAATTCTCATGAAGAGGAGTTATCGCACGAAGACCTATTGCAACAAATAGGAGCGGAGACTAAAGAATCCGAAGATGTTGAGTTCGAGGAAGAGAGGGGGATTTGGTCTCATCTCTTAATCGAAGTTTGCAGTTTAAAAGGGATATCGATGCCGCTTCAAATCCCTATGTGGAAATTCTTAAAGAAGTTGATTTATCAACACAGCAACGTTCAATTACGAGTAATTTCTTTTCATCTACGTCGAAAACTAATAATGGAAAAAACTAACATATACCTACAAATTTTTTTAAATTTTATTTTTATTTACACACTATAATTTTGAATAAATGTTTTTTTTATCTTGAATTTTATCTCAACTATTGCCGTTGTGGAACCGAACCCCCCTTATTACATAGGAAAGTAGACTTAACATTCGTGGATTTAACATTCACGGCAGTTTAGTAACTTAACCCCCGCGAGTGTTCAGGGATAGCTGTAATTATATAGGCTGATATAAGATATTTCCGTTCACAAAATTTTATTGAGATCGAATCATAATCACGTGAGTTAAAGCTATTTCAACTTTATGGAATAACAACAACAAAAACACATGTTTATCGTTGATACATATTTCAAATTGACCTAGGCACTTCTATTTTCTTTACATTTTCATGTAAATTTAAGCAATAGTGTTTAACTTGAATATGTTCAATTGGCCGAGCATTCAGAAGATCAAAATGGCGGCTGACTGTGCTTATGAAAGAAACTGTGCATCTTTTGCCTAAATTTAAACGATTTCATATCCAAATATTGGATGAATAATTCAAATTATCGATTCCTATTAGAAAACTTGTTTCTAACCCTAAGATGTTTACAAAGACCTTCTGGTAGGAGCACCCTCCTAGTTACTCAATTTGCTTAATCTCTAACGTTCATCAAAATAACACGAGTTTCATGTACTCGAAATCAGCAAAAATGGGAATACCACGAAATACAATCAATCTTTGAGCAAATATTGTGTCAACTCCATCCCCGCAATGCTACTAAAAAGCTTATTGAATTTCATATTGAACATTTAAACTCATCAGTAATCTGCGGAAGATAGTGGTTAGTGTGTTTATCCTGTCCTAGAATTCGTTACGTTTAAACTTAATTGTAAGTATTTTGCTGACTGGTACGAAGGCGGTACGATGGATACTTAGCCTCACCGCCCGGTGGCGCCACTACCGCAAGAGAGATTCATTATCGTGTAGTACTTTCTCGTAGATAGCTACGATCAAAACTTCAGCCGAATCGGACTCGTAGTTTTGTTTTGACTCCGTGTGGAAGTTGGCGTACCCGCGGATTTTGGAAAAATGAAAAACAGCAGATGCTGTGTACGGTGACTCTGCTCCTGCGATGGCGACCGTAAAAAATTGGTTTAACGCCTTTCAAAGTTGTCACACGTCGGTTTTTGATGAGTCACGCCCAGGTGCCCCGGAAACGGCTACCACGGAGGATAACGTGACAAAACCAACTAGGTCCAATGGACAGACCGCCGATTGAAGATTTGTGAGATAGCTGAGACAGTAAGCATCTCAAAAAATCGCGTGGGTCATATCCTGCATGACATTTTGCGCATAAGAAAACTGTGGGCGTCATGGGTACCGCGTTTGCTTGATCCGGAACACAAACGCAACCGTGAGACCAATTCAGAGCAGTGTTAGATGCTGTTTAAGCGCAATCTGAAGGAGCTTCTTCGTCGTGTCGTGAGCGTTGTGAAACATGGCTCCACAAGTATACACCGGAGATCAAGGAGCAGTCGATAGTGGAATTCATCCGGCGAATGTGCTCCAAAGAAGGCGAAAACTTTCCTTTCGTCCTATCTATTTTCTGAGATTCAGAAGGTGTGATTGGCATCGACTACCTGGAGAAGGGCAAAACGGTCACAGGGCTCTACTATGCCGAATTATTGGGCCGATTTGACGCCGAACCGCTAAAAAAGGCCATATTTGGCGAAGAAAAAAGTGCTGTTCCACCATTCAAACGCCGTCGCCACGGTCAAATTGGGCTACGAACTGCTCTCCCATCCACCATATTCTCCAGATTTGATCTATTGCGACTTCTTTTTGTTTCCAAACTTGAAAAGCCACTCGCCGCGCAGAAATTTGAGTCGAATGAGGAGGTCGTCGCTATCACGGAGTCCGACTTTGCAGACCTCGAGAAAACGTATTTTTCAGACGGGTCAAAGGAGTAAGAGCATCACTGGGTCAAGTGAATCGGGCCAAGAGGAAATTATGTTGAGAAATAAATTGCCAGTTTTTCAAAATGTTTGTTTTTCTTTTGTAGTCGTAGTACTTATCGGAATGCCCTCGTTTTGGGCAGGATATGAATTAGCTTGATCGTTGATTCCAATCGGAAAAATTTGCTGATGATTGTCGCTTATGCGAAATTGGTGCATTGGTCGCTGGTGAGTATGATGACGTGTGGACTCGTGTGGAGTTCAATAATCCAGTCGAAAATTTATTGATGGTTGTCGCTCGTGTGGGATTGATGCATTTGTCGGTTGTAATAATTTTGGGGTGTATCCTTCATTGCCTTGATGAACGGCGCTACTCGTATATTCATAGCAAGGTCTTTGCAAGAAATTAATATTATGAATACAATTTTGCATGGTTTTTATATGGTGCATATGCAATTCCATAGAAAGTAATGCAATGTTTGTATTAATACCCTACGTTAGGTGCAATATCAGTTTTTGTGAAATTAATTTAACAATAAGATTATTATTTTTAGATTATTATGTACTACACGCTGATGAATATGCTGACACGTGTACTCGAGCAAAGCTCAAAAAAAATTTAATATGCCGATGCAGGTGTCTTGTGTTAAGCAAAGGTAAATTGAGGTTGGTGAACTTGGAGGTAATTTTTTAAGACTATTGCAGGTAATGAGCGTCCAGATGATAACGGATATATATCTTGGGTATTCTGTAAGCCAAAAGTCCCTGATTCAAATTCCACTGGTGGCAATGAAATTTGTATCGAGTGATTCTTTCGACGGACTTCAAGCCCGTTTAGTTTTAATACGTGCTGGTTTACGAGGTGTGACAATTAAATAATGAGACTGATTTTATTGCGGCACTTGTGGTAAACCTGTGACCTTAAAATTTTCTTCCCCTTCCCCGGAATCCTTCCCCTCTTTATTGATATATTTACCATCGCTCTAGTTTGTTTGGTTCACCTACTGTGTCGCGTTGAGTAGATGTGTGTTGGTGGTGCTCATCAGGAAAATGAAGAAACAAAATCAAGAGCAACGCGTTGCGATAAAATTTTGCGCTACATTGGGTGTAACAGCTTCGGGAACGTACGCTAAAATTCTAAAAGTGCATGGTGATAGTGCTCTTAGTCGTGCCCAGGTGTTTCAATGGCATAAAGAGTGTAAGGAGGGGCGTGAAAGCGTGAAAGATAAGGCGCGGAGCGGGAGACCATTCGAGGTATGGACTGACACGAATGCACAGCTTGTGCGTGCCCCAATTGGTGAAGATCGGCGTATCACAGTTCGAATGTTGGCCTCGGAACTGAGTATGAACCGTGAAACAGGTAGATAAATTTAAACCGGCGATTTTGGGATGAAAAAATTGTACGCAAAGATGGTTCCAAAGAACCACACCACAGCGCTCTCAGCGTGTCCCAGTATTTGGCCTCTAAAGGGATGGCCGTGTTCGCCCGATATGTCACCCTGTGACTTTTTTTTGTTTCCTAGAACAAAATCGGTGGTCAAAGGAACCCATTTTGAGTCGATTACGAAGCTTTTCAGAAGTGCTACGAAGCATCGAAAACGCGCTGGAATCGTTGTATAGCTGCCTAAGGGGACTACTTTGAAGGGGATAGCAGAGTTGGAGAATAATTTTTAAATATATGGTTCTCATGGAATCAGTCTAAATACTTAATTGGCACACCTCGCAAAGTCAGAAAGCATCGCGACACACGTCCAAAATGTGCTTCTTTCCATCTCAACACATCACCAATAGATATGATCAAGACAATGAGATACGGGGTGGAAGCGCTCGTTATAATGAAGTTAAATACAAAAAAAAAACACCCTGAATAAACCGGGGAAAACTGATATGGCACCGCTTCCATGAAATTAATTTCACCCTTTTTATGACATATTAGGATTGGTTTTCTTTGTTTTCAAAGTCTTTTTTAATTAATCCCTGTAACAGGCATTTTTAAGGTCTTAGCAAACATTTTTTTCTAAGACCTATTAGTTTCGCGACCTCTGTGTCTGTCCACCCGTCCGTGCGTCACAGCTAGTTCACGCAGAAGCTATAAAAGCTATAATGCTCAAACTTTGTGAAAAGATCAGAAATGATAATCTCTCAAAAGTTTAGGCCTTACCAACATTTTTTGAAGGGGGTGCTTCCTCATAAGGAATAAGCCCTTAAAAATTTCTTTTAATTAAACTTAGTCGAGTTGGGTATCAAATGTAAGATCTTGATTAGAACTATAAGAATCTGTAAGAAAAAGGTCATTTTATGCATCAAGGGGTCCAGGGGGTGGCAAAATGTGCCAACATTTTTTATTTAAGCTCCATCAAAATGATTCAAGTGATAAATAATTTCGTAAGTCATAGCAACTTTTACCATTTTCTAAATTTTTGTCATTTTCTCATTCCTGAAACTATCATTTCTCAAAGAAGCGGTTCATATTCATTTTGACTTTCAAAGTTACTCCTCTTCATAAATTTCTTGAGGGTACTAATTTATATTGATTTACACGGAAAAATTTCCACACACGGAAAAATTTATTTTGCGCATGAGTATCGGTTGCACCGCAATTGGAACGTGTTTGGACGAGTTTTGCGGCGCTGAAAACAGTATTTGTGGTGAAGATATCAAAATTGTGTATCGAAGCTATCGTTTCAAATTTAGAATGCCTGGTAGCCAGTGTGACTGTTTAAAACATGGTGAAAAACAGAAAGTTATTTTCGTACTTGTGCTAATAGGAACATTCTAGGTATACTCGTATTTTGTAATTCCAGAAACTGTAAACTACCGAGTGGTGGTAAGTTAGGTTCTAAATGCAGATCATATGCATTTCGTGTGGCTCAGGCACAAAATCGAAATACATACGTCTACGTTGACTTCCTCAATGACTGGAGTTCCTGCTATGACAATTTCTGCCGACGATACCACAAAGAAGCCTGATATACGTATATCACTACCTCGTTGTCACAACTCAAATACGTGTTGTATAGTATTCAAACTTAAGAGAGGCCTCGTGACTGTATCAAAAACAGCTTGTACTCAAGCCTTTATAGAAACTGGGATCTATATTTCTTCGAGGAAAAGATGCTGCAAAACTGATATCACCGTATCTGTATTCAGTGGATTGGCTCTACAAGCTTTACGGCCAGTAAGTACCAATTCATCAATGTGTGAAAAAGATTTTGAAAGTCTTTTGAACAGTATCAGGAATGTAGCAAAGAAGAGAGGTCTCCATTTTGACACACCGAGACAGCTTTCTGATTCCGACTATTATATTCTCGAAGGTATATCAATGTCTAATTTCAACTACACTTTTGAGCTAGTAAGGCCCAAAATTCGTTACAGAAAAATAAGGTCATCTCGTACATGCTTTGCAGTAACATTATTACTTGTGAAACTAAGAACTGTTCTCTCTAACAGCGTTCTTACACATTATTCAATATGAGAAAAAGACCAAGCCAGGCTATGATTGAGGACTTAATGCCACTCCATCTTGGAACAGAACACATAACGAGAGCACAGATTATTGAAAAACATATGAGGCCTTTAGCAAGCAGATTGTTTATTCCCAATGAGAAAAATGATATAGTGATACTCGTTGCAGATGGCACGTACATTTATATTCACAAGAGTGCAAACTATTCCTTTCAGAGAAGACGTTTCTCGTTGCACAAAGGCAGACCTTTGGTTAAACCTATGATGTTGGTCACTACTTTTGGTTACATTTTAGACATGTTCGGACCTTATTTGGTTGATTCAAAGAATAATGACGCTGCATACTCACACATTTGTGAAAAAAGGTGCACACAATATCAAAGAATGGGTGAAGCCACATGACATATTTCTTGTTGATAGAAGTTTCCCTGATTGTTTGGAACTCCTGGAGGGAATGGGTCTCGTACACAGAATGCCTACATTCCTAAATAAGCAGCATCAATTTTCAACAGATGATGCGTCTTGCGACTAAAGTCAAATGGGTCGTATAAGCTGTTCATGGTCAGCTTAAAAACTGGAGAACATTGGGTAAGGTATTACCCAATACGTAGATACCTTATATTAACCACTATGTGCGGATTGTATTCTCTCTTCTCAATGCATTCCATCTTGCAAGAACTAAAAACACCGAAGATGACGAAATAATTGCTCAACGAATGCTTGATTTGTCTATAAACCTTAATCACTTACAACAATTAGTCGTAGAAAAAGGATGGGCGGGAAAAAAGACAATCTGAAAATTCATAGTAGCGATAACCTTCTTTTAGTTTAATTTTTTTCACTAATTTTAATTGATTTTTTGGGCTAAAACAAGTCAGTGCTAATATTAATAAATGTTCATAGTACCCACATAAACATTTATTTTATTTATCCCATCAATTACAGAATTTTCGTTTAAAATACTGTTTTTCATATTTGTGATGATGTATACTTTTAAATAAAATTTAAATCAAATCAAGTGGCCAATGGCAAAAAATGCTCCTTATAAACGTTCCTCCTTTCTCCTCACCATTTGATTTTTAAAAATGATCGATAATCGAGGTGTGCTAATAGCTATCCTCCAGTCGAGAGTGTGGTCGTTCGAATTTCTTCGCTGAATTAGACATTGTTTTTCTTCTGTACCTATCTTCCTTACAGAACGTTTTCTAGAACCCACACATTTCTTTTCAGTGAATTTCCCATGGTTATAATCAATCCCAACCCCTCTGCTCAGTTCCTAATAAATGGTTTTCCGTTAAGGACATAACAATAAATAAATAAATTTCAATAAATCTATTGTGAGGCGGCACCATCTTATTGAAACCACATATCGTTGATGTCAAGTTCGTCCAATTCTGGCCACAAATAATCTTCCAACTTAACAGAATAGCGCTCTCTATTGACGGTATCATGACGGTCGTTTTCATCTACGAAAAAATACGGCCCAATCACACCTCCGGCACGAAAAGCGTACCAAACAGTAATTTTTTGCGAATGCAATGGTGTCTCAAGGAGCAGATGTGGGTTTGTTGCTGACCAATAAGGCATATATTTTGCTTATTAACAAAGCTATTGAGCCAGAAATAAGCTTCATCACTGAAGATGATTTTTCGATGATAGTAATTAATAGTAACTTTTAATAATTTCCAGACGTTGCTGGTTCATGAACTTTACCATAATGAAAACGTTGACTTTAACTAACGTTTTGACATTGGCAGTTTATTAAAAAGGTTTGAAGGTGCGATCATATGAAGATACGAAATTGTTATGTCCCTAATACCAAACCCTATACGAGCATTTGCATTGAGACTTCAATATGTCTTACGCGTTTTGGTATGTAGAAGCGAAATCTAATGCTTCTTTCTATGTCCCTGCTATTAACTTATCCTAATTTTCAGGGCTTTGTTGATTTTTTTTACAAAGACCTACTACTTTCACGTCTGGCCGTGCATCACAGCAACTTTTTTGAGAAACTGTAGAAGCTAGAAAGCTCAAACTTTTTGGAAAGGTCAGGAGTCTTCGCTATGCTCAAACGGGCCTTAAAATTCGATTACGGTCGACATAATCGACCTACACAGCAAACAATTTCGAACACAGTGAAAAAATTTGAAGAGACTGGATCGGTTATTGATATTGCAAGACCTTTGCATCATCGCAACATTCTTTCTGCTGAAAATATCGCTGTCGTTGCTCAAAGTGTGGAGGAAGACCCGTCTTTGCCGATTGCTCGACATGCTCAACATTTGGGCTTGTCTTACGGCTCATTGTGGCGGATTTCGCATTTGGATTTGCATCTCCATCCGTACAAAATCCAACTCACTTAAGAACTTAAGCCTCAAGACACAAGCCATTGATAACGATTTTTCGAACAAAATTTTCTTTAGTGTTGAGGCTCATTTTTCGCTCAGTGGTTACGTAAATAAACAGAATTGCCGCATATGGGGCTCTTAAAATCCTCAGGTGATCGCAGAAAGGCCTTTGCATCCGGAAAAAGTGACCGTTTGGTGTGCATTATGGTCTGGTGGTGTTATTCGCCCGTATTTTTTTGAAAAAGATCAAGGAAGAGCCATTACAGTCAATTCTGACCGCTATGGACGGATGTTAACCGATTTTTATTGGAGAGAAATTGAAGATTATGATCTGGAGAACATGTGGTTCCAACAGGAAGGAGCCACAAGCCACACAACACAGGCTAATCGAGCAATTTTGCAAGATAAATTTCCAGGACGCGTACTTTCAAGATTGAGTGAAGTCAATTGGCCCGCAAGATTCTGCGACCGAACACCTTTGGATTTCTTTTCATGGAGCTATGCGAAAGATCGTGTTTACGCAAACAATCCTCAAAATCTTGAACAATTGAAAACCAATATTCGTGAAGTTATGGCCGAGATATTGCCGGAAATGTGCCGAAAAATCATTGAAAATTACGTCAAAAGGATCGCGGCCTGTAAGAGGTCCCGTGGAGGACATTTGAATGAAGTTGTGTTCCACGTACAATGGCAAGGTTCAATCTTTATACTGAATAAAAAATGTTGTTCCTATTTGAATATTTTATGTATTTCCTTCAGCTTTACTTTCCCAAGCGTAAAATGGATAACCCTGTATAACACGTGTTAATGATTGATACATATTTTAAATTGACCTAGGCACTATTATTTTCTTCATATTTACATGAAAATTTAAGGAATAGTGGCTAATTTGAATATTTTAAATCGGCCGAGCATTCAGAAAAATAATTTAAGCTTGAATAAAAGGGCAGTTGTTATGTGCTTATCAAAGGAACTCTGCGTCGCTTGGATAAATTTGAACACTTTCTTATGCAAGTAATAATTCAACTCATCGGTTCATGCCATTAGAAAACTTGTTTCGAACTCAAGGATGGTTACAAAGCGCTTCTAGTAGGCGCACTCTCCTGCTTACTTAACTTGTTATTTCTACGCGGTTTTTTTTTTTCAATTGAATTATGTAATGAATGCTTCCAACCGCATCATCGACCTTATCATCTCCAATAACTCTCATTCTGTACGTCCAGTTTTTACTACCTCTTCTCCTGATGTTAAGCTCGGACCCTCACTATCTCCTTTCGGAGGTAAAATTGCTAATGGCTGCACCGCATGTGAAGCCTGAAGTTAAATCAACTCGATTTAACTTTTTGAAGGAAATCTATGAAGGCATGATGTCTGAGCTTGTCGGCGCTTGATCCTAATCTCACTACACAGAAATTTTATGCGCACTTAGCATTGTTGCGAGCGAACAAATACCACCTATATACTCACATACTAGCAAGCACATACGCCCATTGTTATCAAATCATATACTTGTCGTCCAATGGGCATACGCAAAGATCAATCCGCAATTCACTTCAGGCGTACATGATAAGCTTCACCATGATCAGACACATAAGCTTTGGGGTGTGCTTCCAGCGGAGTGAAGCTGAAGAGAGAGAGAGAGCCAAAAAATGAATCAAAAGCTTTTCCTTGCTCAATTTCCCCAATTTTATCATAAAACTCTACAAACGAGACGGAGAGTAAGAGCTTCCGTGGAATGGGAGCTCACATGTTGCATATTCGGCAAATTTCGGCGAAATATGGAACAAAAGCTCGTTTTGCGACCATATATAAACACTTAATGGAGTACTGAAGAGCAGTCTGTATTCAAGTCCAGTAGGGAGCGTGCTGCTGCCCAGTTATTATCTACAACGTTTAAAGTATTCGCGGCTTAAGTTCTAGACGGAGGTATTGTATAGTGCCCAACAAAATGGTGAGGGGTGAGGTGTTGGTTTGTGCCGCGATTCTCAATCGGCCTTTTGGCGTTCCACGCCGTGTGGCCACTCCGAACCATTAACACGTCAAGTTGATTCCCTCTACAGGCTGGCGCTCACCCGCGAGGTGTGACAGGTCAGGGTTAAAAGTGAAAAGCGCTTCACCCAATACTGATAGTTGGAGGTAATAAAACAAGTGAAAATGTAATTAATCATGTTTTAAAAAAAATGAGCAATACAATTAAAAATAATTTATAAAGTCAACTCTCGTCTTTGTTGATTTGGTTTAGATGGATACAGTAGCAGGTAAGTGTTATGCAGGAAGATATCTCTCTCCCCAGGAGCCTTGATTTTATATAGGATACACATCAAATCTGGCTCCCAGTTCATACCAGTATATATAGGGTATACTGGTTATGTAACAGCAGTATTCCACTATATAAACCAACCACATGCGCTTCTAACATACATATGATAATCATCCTCCATGGCTCATGAAATAGTTTAAGATGCATTGTCTTTAAAGGAAGCAGCCCAAAGTGCTACGATTCAAATCAAAACTGGATCTCGACAATTTTCGTCTTGTATTAGTTTTTACTCTTAAGTTTACTAAGATTTTATTTGATTTTTTTTTTAAAGATGTTATTCGTGCTCTCAGTAACATATTTTAATTGGAAGATATAAATAAACCAAATTAATAAAATCAAAATTTTTCTTCTTGAAAAGCCGTCAGGCCTGAAAAAAAGAGAATTGTCCTGCGGATATCAAATAAACAAAATAATTGGCTAAAATTAGAATCATTTTAAATTGCTCTAAAATTCATGGTTTTCAATATTGCTTTCAGTATAACTGAAGTTTTAAGTCAATGCTCAATGACTTTGTGTTTCTGTATTTAGTTAAATTACTTTATGCGATGACTACATTAAAAGTTTTCAACTTCTATCAAATAAAATATCCGACAACATAAATTAACTTCAGCTGAATTTCTGACATCGAAACTCACCGAATTAGCATACCAATAAATTCTTGGAAAATGATAAATATTCTTGGCATAGTAGAGAAACTTCATCTTTCCCAAATATCTTAAGAGACCGACGACCTACAGCACCAGGCAAAAATTTTGCATTTCCTGGGAAAAAGATATCATTTCAGCTCGAGAAATTCAGAATGAATGGGTGGCTTTAAATATATAAGTGCATACATATGTTATGTACTTATACTTATAGGAATTATATTGTCTTCATAGGAACCCTCATCTATAGGTAATACGAATGAATACGAATATCAACATCCTGATACCAATGATTCATAAATACGCAAGAGGCTTAAAAGTTGCTCGTCATATTGCAGTAAGACTTTATTCTCTTGAGTAGACATATGGTAAGGAAGCACAAACGGTTCTGAAAGTCAAAGATGTAGGATGTATATGTATATTGACATAGGAACCACTAAAATTATGTGGAATATGCAATGGAATTTGATTATTTCGTTCTTTCGTATTCCTCGAATCTCCATAATCGGTGATCCTAAATGTTGCTCGAAATATTGGGAGAATGTTGTCCCAATTGAAAAGAAATTTGTTAAGTATTCCGTTTGGATACTCGCATAAAGATATTTGAATTCAATTATACATAGATGTTTTTCGGCTGGAGTTTACGATCGGAAGAAATAAGAAATAATAATCATAGCCTCTTTACTTATACCAAAAAGCTGTTGAATTATGTCAAAGAAAGAACCAGGCTTTGAACCACTTAAACTGCTGTTTTGAGTCTATTGAACCATTGTTGTGGGTTCCTGCTTTGACTTGATGTAGGTTAATTATTTTTTTTCTGAATTTGTACAGTTGAAAACAAGAAACTGAGGGGCTAGCTCCATGCGAAGTATACGGGATGAAATGGGAGCCACATTGCGTAGCGTGTTGTCAAATAGTTACAAGTTGGCTCTCTTGTATTCTCCGTACCGTAGCGTCAAAATTTATAGGAAGTCGGATGCTATTTTATCTTCATAAGTATCATTATAACTAACTAAAATTGCATTCTGAACGTAGAATTCAGTTAACTATGCCAAATAAGCAATCATATAATTACAAAACGAAATTAAGTTCATTAACAAAGTTAACTTAAAGTCCTTAAATTGTTTTTTCCCCTGCAGCGATCTTTCAAACTTTGCCGTGAACTGAGCCCTCTCTCTTTAGGAAGTCAACTTATTCCTCAATGGGCTATGTACAGCCTATCATTGTCATAAACACCGATCTTAGTTGTTTAAACTGTTTATTAGGAATAATTATACACATTAATATGGACATAACTGACGCGGTTAACTATCCAGTCTTGGTGTAGGTGGTAGACCGCCTTTCTCTTCTCGTTCAAAGCCTAATGATACTTCCTTTATGAGGCCTAACGATGAGTCAAACTGACAGCTCCACCCTCCCTGATTTGAACTCGACCCGAGTTCATTTCCGTCTTTATCAACTTCATCGAGTTCGGGGTGAAGATCGCACCACGGTTTAAATTTGTCGCTCGAATAAAATGAAGTGAATCCTCGTCCTCGATGCAAGTAGTCCTGGCTAGGCAAAGGTTCCATGACATATCGATTATATCGTAATACTTTTCTGATTCAATATGGTTCGCGGTATCTTTGTTCCAATTTCTGAGAATCACCTGTCGAAGCTAATACGTTTTCGAGGAGTCACGAGGTCTCCGGTTTTGTGGGATCGAAGATCTTGATGTTGCTCAATGAAACGGGTTGGCTATCGGTTTTTTTTGCTACCACTTTCCTGCCAGCGTTTTAATGTGTTCAGTTCGGTTGTCATGGCAATATGTCTCAAATACACGGGAAGTGAAAGCAGTTCCACGATCGGTGATACGGCGTTATGGAAGGTTGAAATATACGGTCAACTCGTTCAACATCTCAATGAAGGGCTTTGAATTTGTTGTTCGCACTGCTTTAAGGATGAGGTATTTGATAAACGAATCGGAGGCGGTGATGATGGTCAAGATGCATAACACGTAATGGAATGGCTTCTACTTCGCAGATGTGAAGTTATCCTTCTGGTTTCCCAGGAAAGACCTTATTGTAACAATATGAAATTGAAATTGATTTTGGATCGTTTCAAACATTGATTAAATTTATGAAAATTATATTGGATTATACACAATCTTTTGAGTGTGCTAACACAAGTCATCTACACATTTCATGATTTCAATCTTCGCACCTTCGCACAACTGCTGTAAGAGGTTCGTTAGGTTCTGTAAAACAGCCAATTCCCAATTCGTAATAAATGAGCAACTTCCACTCGCTAGAAGATAAGTAGACTCGACCTAATGGTTGAAAATACCGACCCGTATGGGGTCTGGTTGTTGAGCCTTGTGTTGGAAAGGCATGGGCTATGGGAGCTAGCAGGCACATCAAGAGGAGCGCCACAATTCACTAGCCGGTTCGCATCGATCGCCGCCTTGTCATCGAGATGCCGTCGCCGCTAATCTGGGATCCTTTCTTCGTCAAGTGGGGGGGAACTTTCTTGTCATGGTTCTTCGTTAGACGGTGCATCGTCGAGTACTGGTAACGAGGCCCGTTTGTCTATTGGTCTTTTTAAAGTTCCGAAGGTGGTTTTGACATCAGCGACTCGCACGAAACCATGGGCGCCTTCGTACGTTTTGATGATTCGCCCCAGTGGCCGCTTCATCGATGGAGTGTTATCTTCGCTTATGATGAGCACTGTTCCCGGGATCGCATTGGGGTGTGTTTGTTTCCACTTGACACGATGCTGCAACTACGCCAAGTACTCGTGCGACCATTGTCTCCAGAATTCAAGTTTGAGGTTGTCAATGAGCTACCACCGGGCGTGGAGACCTACGTTGACTGGCTCTGCGCGACCATCTACCATGGCTAAGAGGGGTTCTCCGATGAGAAAGTGTGCTGAAGTTAAGACTACCAAATCATTGAGATCGTTTGACATCGGAGTCAGTGGTCCAGAATTGAGGATAGCCTCCACCTCAACCACCAAGGTATGCAGCTCCTCATAGGTGAGAGCCGCCGAGAAACGCCTTGACGAATTAAATTTTTGGCTGATTTGACCGCCGCCTTCCACAAGCCGCCAAAATGAGGCGCGCGAGGAGAGATGAAATGGAAATCGATTCCCCAGCTGAAGCACGCCGTTGTTACTTCTTGACGCGCTTCGTTGGAATATAATGAGCATGACAATACTGAAAGCTGGTTGTGAGCTCCTACAAAGTTGGTGGCGTTGTCGCAAAATAGGTCTCGGCAGTGTCTTCGTCGTCCAATGAAACGTTTGAGAGTACAGAGGAATGCCTCTGTGCTTAGATCGCTGACCAGCTCTAGATGGACGGCCTTTGTAGCGAAACAGCTAAATATGGCTAGGTACCCTTTTTGCGGTCGCGTACCTCTACCTCGGTAATGGATCATCATAGACCCATAGAAATCCACGCCGGAGTTGATGAACTGGCTGGCTGAATACGTGCACTCGGCAAGTTTCCCATGACTTGTGAAAACAGCTTAACTTGACTCGGGTGCACCAAACGCACCGTTGAACAATCGGTCTCGCAAGTTGTTTTCCTCGAATTGGCCAGAACCGCTGTCTAGTGGTAGCGAGCAGTGTTTGCGCACCTAGATGGCAGTGGTCGCGATGGATGTCCCATCATCAGCAGTCTGGTGAACGGATGTTTAAACTGTAGTAAAATGGGATGTTTGGCGTTGAGCGTGATCTTGGCAGCCTCCCACCAACACGGATAATGCCCTTTGAATCCAGGGGTGGCGCCAGTCCCAACAATGGACTGTGCTTGGAGACTTGCCTCCCCGACCTGATGTCCAAAAGTTCGCAATTAAAAGTTTGTGATTGTGAATACCTCACGATGATCTCTAGGGCTGTGGATAATTCATCACTCGTGGGCGCTTGGTTTGTCAGTTGAGATTGTTTGACTGCCGGCTTGAGACCACAGATAAACCGCATCATGTAGGTTACTATGCGCTGCAGCCTCTTGAAGGAGTTGCCGTGTTGGATCTGCTGAATAAAGTTTGTTTCGGGAGCCTCTGCCGCTACCAGAGCGGTCTTGGTCCGTTTCGTCCCCAAGCCGCAAGGGCCTCCACTCCGCTACTCGGAAGGCCAAACTGATTCTGCTCTGAATAAAAATGGTGGTCCTTGCAACCACCTACTACAACGGCTCAATTCAGCCAGCGCCATCCCACGTGATAGGATGTCAGCGGGGTAGTCTTTAGATGCTACGTATCGCCGCCGACTGAGACCCTGTTCGCCACAAAGGTATTGTACGATGATGCAGTAGAGTTGATCCACGCCAAGACAATCTCGGCATCGGTCCAGAATACCTGAAAAACCTCCTGCAGATTGAGCGCTGTCAGTACCTAGTCTCGCCACACACAACTCCAGGCGCGTAACAGTAAGTGTTTTGATCGGGGCCCTTTCTTGACTTGGCGCACAGCAACCCGACGACGACTTGACCCTCCTCAGAGTTGACCGCATGCATATCGCTGCGCCATATGCTTTCTCGGAGGCATCACAAAAGTTGTGCAACTGTACTTGCACGGGTTTCTCGCCTGTTCTGATGTGACGAGAAAATTTGGCCTGCTGCAATGATGGCAGACCACTGCGGAAATCGAACCACTGGGTATGGATCCCCACTGGTAAAGCTGCATCCCAGTCCAATTCCAATCGCCATAATTCCTGCAGGAATAGCTTGGCTGCCACTATCACATGAGCCAGAATATCCAATGGATTGAACATTCTGGCTATATTAGATGCCATCGTCCACTTGGAGAACTTCGTATCGGTTGGATCCAGGTTGATTTGGATTTGAAACTCGTCAGTCTCCGGTTGCCAGATGACCTCGTGTAAACTACTGAAGTCCAGCTGGATCTGTTGGTCTTCAGGTTTAATCTGCTTCAACAATAGAGGATGGTTGGCACACCATTCGCGCAAATGCATACCTGTGCTCGAGAGTAAAGTGCATAGCTTCACCTGTTTGCCAAGTGCCTCCTCTAAGCTGTCTACCCCGGGCATGACGTCGTCGATATAGCAATTCTTCTCCAACGCGCTGCTGCCCATTGGACTCTTCTGCCGGTTCTCCTGTGCTAGAACCTGTAGACATTTTGTAGCTAGATACGGGGCACAAGCTGTGCCGTAGGTTACTGTTTTCAACTGATAGTATCGCACTGGTTGCGTTGAACTGTTTCTCCAAATAAAGCCATGGTACTGACGGTCTTCAGGATGGAGTATTATTTGCCGATACATCTTCTCGATGTTGGCGGGGAATACAAAACAAAGCATTCTGAAACGCAGAAGTATCGAAAAAAGGTCATCCTGGACAGTAGGCCTTGTACGAAGGACATCATTCAGCGAAACGTTTGTGGTCGTCTTACTCGATGCATCGAAAACGACCCGCATCTTGGTTGTACTGCTGTCAGGCTTCAGGACACAATGATGTGGTAGGAAGTATCGTAGTTCCCCCGCTGCGGCGACGTCGCCTCCTCCACACGCCCAAGCCGAATATACTCCTCCATGAAGTCCTCGTATGGAAGTCTTAGGTCAAGGTTCCTCTCCAGTCGATGCTCCAAGGCAATGAAACTGCGAGTGGCCACCGCTTTTTTTGTGGTAAGGAGGTAAATGCCATTTATGCACAGAGTGTGAGACTCCCCTGTCAACCTGAGAACCCAGCCATGATCCGTTTGACACATTACTTCGGGCCAGGTCTCGTTTTGTTACGCCGTGGGGCGCCTTGAAGCTGAAGAGTCCCTTTCCTAGCGGGAGGAGAGAGGGGAAGAGGAAGTACCAGAAGAGCGATCCCCAAGCCCCAGCGCCCCCGGCTGCTGTGAGTCCCTTTGATATTTTAGGACTGCCCGAGCATAATGTGCCACCTGGTTCCATTCGTCAACCGATTCGAGCATCACCGAAACTATATTATCCGGGGTGAGCTCTCCCGTCTCCCTGTAGAGTTCCCTTCGCAGCCTGACCCATTTTGTACACGAAAAAAAATGTGTGATAGGAATTGTCCTCCTCTCCTGGGCAAAACCGACAATCGGGAGACCGTGACTTACCGATCTTGTGCAGGTAAGACTGAAAACACCCGTGCCCGCTCAAAAGCTGGGTCAGATAGAAGTCAGTCTCACCATGCCTTCGATTTAGCCACGGTCTCAAATCCGGGATGAGGCGCGCAGTCCACCTTCCCTTCGTGCAATTCCCCCAAGACTGCTGCCAATCGTTGAGTGAGCGCTGTCTCTCCTCGCGGACAACTTTCTACCCCGCATTCTCGTTTCGGCGCAGGTAAATAGCGTGGCGCTCTCTAGTAAGGATGGCGACAGGTATCATGCCTGCAATCACTCTCACCGCCGAGTCAGTGACTGTTGGATACGAAGATGCAATTCTCAGTGCTCCTCTTCTCTGTACCTGTGCCAAATGTTTTCGGTATACCTCCTTACTGAGAGCGTCGCCCCATACCTCTGCTCTGTACAGTAGCATTGACCCTACAGCACTCATCAAGAGGCGTCTTCTTGATGGGCTGGGTCCCCCTACGTTGGCCATAAGTTGACTCAGAGCCAATATTCCCGAAGAAGCCTTCTCAGCCGTTGCCCTGATTTGCTCAGAGAAACTCATCTTCGAGTCGATCAGTAGCTCCAGGTACTTCATCGCTGGCTTCGATTCGACTCGTAAGTCGCCAACACTGATCATCCTTACTCTAGGGATTCTCTTTTTAGTCAAGATGACCACTTCGGTTTTCTCCAGTGCTAAACTGAGCCCGCGAGCAGTCATCCAGTCCCTCACTCGGCGCATTAGCATACCTAGCCTAAGTTGCGCTGGTTCAACGGTGCGTCTAGCAACCAGAGCCGCAACATTATCCGCATAGCCGAATAAGCGTGACTCATCTTGCATCTCAAGTTTCAGTAGCCCGTCGTAAGACACGTTCCACAGGTCCGGACCAAGGATAGATTCCTGGGCAGCATCTGATGTAATTTCCATCCTTCGTTGGCCCTGTGTCGGGTCGTAGAGCAGGTTTCGGTCCTTAAGGTAGTTCCTCAAAAGCCGTATTAGATATTCTGGAACTTGAAAAGAGTTTTCCAGCGTATCCAGAATATCCACCCGAAGTTGAAGGCATTATTGACGTCGAGTGTCACCAACAGGACGATCCGTCGCTTGGTGCGACTATATGCCTCTGCCTTTTGGACCGCGTTCACCACCTCTGTAGCCGCATCAATGGTAGAACGTCCTGCTCTAAAGCCGTGCTGCCGAGGAGATAGGTCCCCAGCAGCACGAAATCGTAGCGTGGCCACCGCTTGGGAATCACATAACGTCTCAGGTTCCTCGTTGATTGGGAGTTTAACCAAGAAACGGCCGTCGGGACGTCTTGTCATTGTCTGATAGGAATGTGCTTCGCAAGCCTTTTCAGTTAACGTAAGCTTGGGTTGTGGATTCTGTACTTCCTCGACCTCCGAAAATCGCTTGATGAGCTGATTAAGCTGGTTATCTTCTACCAGGATGCCGTTCCGGCTACAATCCACTTTAGGAGCGTGTTCTGGAGTACTGGGGGGTGTGGGCCCAACTTTATTTGTCCAATGGGTAGGACCTCGTAAAAGTGTTCGGCACTCAGCAACATGTCGATGCGCTCCGTTTGGTGGAAGTCTGGATTTGCCAGCCTTATGTTCTTGGGAATGTGCCATCCCGTTATGTTCAAGTTCTAAGACGATTGCGGTGATATAGTTTTTTCCATGACGTAGGCTTTCAGCTGCGTGGCATATCCTGATAACCTAGATCTTAGACCGAGGTTGTCGTACCTTTCCCTCAAGATTGTCCAAGCCGCCTCGTAGTTCTCATCCGACAATGTAAAATTTCGAATCAAAAGCCCCGCTTCTCCGGTGAGACCGGCTTGAGGTACCATAGCCTCTGGCACTTAGACATCGGTTGGTTAAGCACCATTTGCATGAACAAGTCGTGAAATTGTTGACAATGTAAATAGTTCCCATCGAAAATGGGGAGGTTTATTTTCGGCAGACGTATGGTAAGAGGAGTCACATGCAGAGTCGTTGAGGCAGGTGTGGCGCTGAGTTAATCCATTTTCGATTCCAGACGTATGACCCAATCTTGGGTAAGCTCTTCCAAATGAATGTGCTGTTGCACGTTAAAACCAAACGCTTCAGGATGGTCATGGAGCTCGACAATCTGCTGGTGATATTCATCCAGCTGTTGCCAACCTCGTTGGAGGGTCATGAGTTTACTCCTGTACCAGGTCCGAGTGGCCTCCTTCTGATCCAAACGGTCGATGATCCTCCTCAACTAGTCTGCCATGACTTTGTAGCGACACAGCATCCTGACCAAACTTGTCCTGACCTTTGATTTTATTATTTTGAATTTCTTCTCTACCTTTCCTTTAGAAGTATTTTGTGTGAGTAGCGTGTTAAATAATGTATTAATTTCTAATATTCTGTTTAACGAGCTAGTTATGTTTAATTGAGCACTTGAGTTTTACTTTAAATAATTTCAAATAAGGCTTCTGAATTTGTACCAATACTGCACTTTCTCAAATTTTCTATCCAAACCCATCTTAAATTCACATTAAATTCTCAATATTTTTGTAATTTAACCGTAATTATGAATCATGCATCAAGCTGTTTATATTAATCGACACCTTTGTTGTAGACCGACTAGCCTTCCTCAACTGACTGAATCGGCCGAGCATTTTGACCACGTTCAATTGCCAAAGCAATTTGATGCCAGATAAACGCACCAGAGATAGAACGCTGAGTTTGCGTCTTTTCGCTGGTATGTCTGCCTTTGTCCATGAAATGTAACCCTATCTCTTCGATTACGGATCCACTTCATGGACAAATGCACTAGATGAATGTGTATGGTCAGCAATTTGGCTGGGAATGAAAAATAGCAAATGGAATTACAGTGTGGCAAAATTTAGGAGTCGTGAAGTTTGACTGAAATTGGTGTTGGGTGAAATGCCGGCGAAAGGTAAATACAATTATTCTCAAAGGGAACAGTAAATGATTGATCAATTGATCGGTGAATTGAATTGAAATGATCGATCAATTGATAAATCAATCGGATAAATCGAATTAATTACAAATGGGCTAATTATTACAGTGTGCTAATTAACCTTAAATAACTATGTAAGTTAATTGAAGCGTTATGGTTGCCGGATCAGGCCGTGATATATTTCTAATTATTTAAAGTGATTTAACCGCACCCCATACTAAACGATGAAAACAAGTAGTCGATAGCGAAAGAATCTTCGTTTAGAGGGCGAATAACGGCATTGATAATAAAGAAATAAAATTAAGAGACGTAACCACAACTTTCAACATTTCACTATCAGATTTATGTAGGGTTGAAAATTCTATCCTAATTATATATGCTTTCATTTTCACTTTTTGGGTCACTAAACCCTTTATATTGCTTACAAATTCTATGAAAATTCCATCAAAGCTCAATGTCCCTTGGCATGCAATATCACCATTTATTTTAACAATTTAACACAAAGATATCCCCAAAAAAATTAGCTTCCATCGTCACCGCCATTATTTGATATTCATCAAGGACTCGTTTCTTCTTTACGTAGAAATGCAAATTGCGAAGTATTTAAACGCTCCAATGACTACTCATACAAATGAAAATGAGAAGCAAACTATAATCCTCTGTAATCGACCTAGGGTTCATGTTAGCACTCGTAGTTATCGTAAAAACATGACCATGTTGTGCATACTATAGAAGAGAAAGCTCTAGTATAGTATACTTAAATTATTTTGCCAACCTCATAAGCTTCCGAAAACAGGATAAAGGATTATTTCAGGTCACTTGGTTTGTAGGGCATACAGAAAATATTTTCAAGCAGCAAGCATGAATAAACTCTATAAAGTTGTGTATGGTACAAAAAATAGGATTTCCATTGAGCTAAACGAAAATCTTCCTATTACAATTTATGCTGAGGTAACAACATATGACAAAAGCTTGAAAGATTTTCAAAAATAGCAAGCTGGATAGACAGAACCACGCTCACGTCAGAAGGGCTTTGTACTTAATCTACGATGTGCAGACATGTAACATATTGTCTAATGATTTAATTCAAGAAAAACTTTAATGACACGCATAACCTATTCTTGCTTTACAAGAAATACTAGCTAGTGCTTCTCTATTTTAATCGTCTAAGAATATTGCTAAAATCATTGACAAAATGTCCTTTTGCGATTCATCTTATCCAAAAATTTGGAGAAAATGCGAAAATTCGCCTTCCCCTTCTCCTGACCCCCTCGACACCGGTAAAGTAATTTTAAGACCTATTTTGAAAAGATCTCTTTGGGACCTTTCATATGATACCCCACTTGATTTGAAAAAGAAATGTTAATGATCACTCCTCTATATGGGGAGCCCTCTTAAAAGTCTTTGAAATTTATTTTTCGACCTGACACTTTCAAGAAAACACCACTTCTGACCTTTCCTCAAAGTTTAATGACTGTAGCTTCCCCAGTTTCGGAGAAAAACTGCTTTGACATACGGTCGGACGGGCAGACGGACACAGGTCACGATTTCAATAGGGTTTCTATTTTACTTCAAAACATTTAAAAATGACTTACATGAATGAAAACGTCGAGAAATACTGCATTTTAAATATAAGCTGAAATCACTGGAAATTTTTTTTTTTGAATGAAAATTTTCCTGTTTCATTTATGTAAATACGTTTCAGAATACTTACCCGGGATGTTTACGTTTTTTTTTAAGAGTGAACCATTTATTTATTTATATGGTGGCTTATATTGTGATAAACGCACTTAAATTATGCAATCCCAAAAATGGCATCGGGAAGAGCCAAAGTAATTTAAGGATAGTTCTTTGCATTCCCCAAATTATTTCAATATCTTGAACTGTCTACTCAAAAAACTAATTAATCTCCAAGGCAAATCTCACAAACACATCTTTGCGGCTTTTTGAAAGTCATTTGGCGTGGTTAGAAGTAAAGAAATTTTCTCTCCAAAATTGTATTATCATGATGAAAATCTAGCAGCTACATGAGTATGCCATTAAAAGCCACAATTACTCCATTGAGTTAAGTCCAAAGAGGTATTTTGGGATATGAATTTCGCGACCACCGTGCCGTCGAATCAATTAATCTTTCTTCACCACACACTGGATAACATTTTACTTAAACGAATCGCCAAAGCATATGTGAGGTTATTTAAACATAGTGATATATGTATTTAAACATAGTGATGCTATATCACGTTTTTTCGGGGTCGTTACTTTTACGGAATGTTCCATTGGGTTCCAAAATGAAGATGCAACGCCTTACTTTGGAACGAAAACGAGCAACGTTTCTGCGTCGCGATTTTCAGAAGGTTTCATACAAGAAATTCACGTTACAGATGTTAGATTTACGCTACAATTGTTAGAGGTATACATTTATTTCTATAAAGTAAATAAGTAAAGGTTTACTTCTACGAATTCATTTAGTTTTAATAAAATTAAAAGTAAAAACAGACAATGCCACTACGTTCCCGAATTTCTGACTCACGACATAGGCATTGATGTACTTTTTCAAGCTTTGCTTCTCATGGTACATTCTGGCGGCTAGAGTGGCTGCCCAACAAATGACATAAACAACGCCTTAAAAAAACGACCGATACAAAAAACCACCGACATAAAAAAATCCCCGTTGCCATCACTAAGCTGGAAAGGCATATTTGCTGTATGCACTCTTATTTTAAATAGCAGGAGATAATATGATTGCGAAACACATGAATTTTCCAAATGTAAACCAGCAATAGCTAACAATTGCCCTTATGCTTTGTTGATGATACTCGCGAAGGCAAGACGTTGTTGCGAATTCCGGCGTACCAACTTCCTCCCATTCGCAACTTCAAATTGCCGCGGTAACATTGTCCCTTTCCTTTGGGCACTCCTACCTTTTCCTCTGTGTATGTATTTATTTTTATTAACATTTTTCCTATTTCCCTTTAATTTTTATGTCCACATCATCACAATCCTTTCCTTTCCCTGATTTCCAATTAGCACACCCTAGTAATAAAATAAGTAGTTTACTCTTCCCACTAACAACACTCCCTACATTAATTCCCACTAACAAAATTTCATTCTATTCTTTCTTACTAACAAAATCTAATTCCTTCCTTCATACTAACAAATTCTATTCACTAGTTCCCATTAACAAATTTTATTTTTCTTACTAACGAAAATTAATTCACGCTTCCCTACTAACCAAAGATCAATCTCATGCCCAGATAATCGTTGAAGTTGCTAATCTGATGAATGGGAGATCGATAAGGCATAGCTCCATTGGTTACGTCGCGAGTTTCGACCGTGCGACTGCTGGAACCCTGAGTTCAAGTTCCCCCGGGCGCACGGAAGCACTCTTTTTTTTGGGGTATCGGCAAAATCAATAGTTTTCGTAATGTACTCGTATGTGTGACACTTTACATTCAATCAAGCGATTCTTGGGGATGTAAATTGCCATATATGCAAGTCAATGGAAACTATTGTGATTGTCGATACGGACCAAAAGATGTGTGGGTAGCGGAATCGAAGTGTAATGAACTTCGATTACGTTACCAGGATGTGGCAGCGGTAATTGAGAAAAGGGATTGCGGAATCTGATTGGGAAAGGTGAAATGCGGGGATTAAGTTGTGAGGAATTGGGGAGTGGAGATTGGACTGGGATTGAAAAGGGATTGAAGTTAATATTTGGCTTGTGAAGGAGAGTGGAATTCTTTGGCAGCTTCGGAGAAAGTTTTTTTTGTGTGAAAATTCGGCGAACAAAAGTTGTTTGGAGTTTAGTGAACTTCGGAGAAAGTTTTTTTGTGAAAATTCGGCGAATAAAAGTTGTTTGGAGTTTAGTGAAGTAATTAAACAAATTAAACTAAGATTGAATTTTGCGAGTGGAAAAAAAATAGTTGCGTTGGATTTAAGATGAAGAGTGAATGAAAGATTTGTGTAGCAGAACGGTTTTGGCCTAGTGTATGTTGTACAGAAGAAAAATTAATTAGTGGGTACGAAAAGTGGAGGAAAAAAAACTTAAAACAATCATTAAATCGTGTGAATTGTACCAAGTGATTGAGTTGATCACCTTCTGATCTTACAGTGAAGATCGGAATTGTGAATTTTCACGTGTGGAATCAAAAGTTTGTATCAAGAAAAGATTATTCTTGCAATAAGTGATAATCCCCTAGTGGATTTAAATTTAACAACCAACGGAAAATTGAATAACTTACGTGGAAGAAAAAGTAAATGAAATTATCGATATAAACTAAGGCGGTAATTAACGGAAATACATGGGCGGATTAAATATTAGGATGAAGCTTATCTGTAACTAATGAGTTTTAAGTTAAAGTTTTCGGTGTCCTTCGTCGAGCGCTCGAGGATCCACAGAAAAAGAAGAGAGTAAGTAAATACAATGATTAATATTTTTCCTTGTATTTTTTTTGGACATTCTTTTATCTATTACCTATTTTTCCAGTTTATTGTAATTTGCTATTCTTTTATTAACATCTTATTTAATATATTTGCATAATATAAATATTTAGAGGTCTGTTTGTTTTTGATTTGTATCTCTTAATTGTTGAATTTGCTGTGTAAATTACTTTTTTAATTAAATAAAACGGCCATGTCTCGTTAAGACAACCAATTTTCATTTCTCAATATGACCTTCCCTTTCCCGTCCTTTTCCCTATGTGCTAGTATTTATATGTAAGGTGGCTCAGCACGAGCAGAGGGTGTCCCGGAAGATCCACGACACGACTGAGCGCTAGCCGGCCTCAGTATGCCACCCCGGGCTACACACCCCTCTGCTAATTCTTAATGTCTGCAACTGCGGTGACTTCCGTGGTTGCTACAACGTATAGGAAACTGAAGCCGCATGAAGTCAAATGGCAAACCGTTGGGAATCATCGGTAGTCATGGAATCAGCACGTCTTTCCCTTTGAATTTGCTAATGATGGTTGTTGCCTCGATCAAATTTGGCGTAAATTTTTTGACCGTGAGTCCGGTTCCATTGCATAGCGTTCAAGTTTCGAATGAGCATCACCGGTGGGCCAACTTTCAATGTTAATATATTATATGGCATTACTGGTAGCTCCATCAAATTTAAAAATTCGGTTGGATAGTTGACTGCTTGTTCTTCATCCATCAATGTGTCAATTGATTTGTGTTTGACTGGTTTGTTCGTTCAATCTATTGACATCATCATTCTTGGGCGCTGATATTGCATGTTAGCACAGCCAATCTGGATTTTTGTAGTTGCTGGTTAAATTTGAGAAAACCTTATCCCCAACGACTTAAATATTTGCCTGGATTTGACAAAAATGGGGGGGATAAAAATTTCATTTGTTGTGCGATCAATTCCGATTTTGCCATTTTCGAAGTTCAAAAGTTGTTTGGAAAATGTTTGGGCAGATGCATCTTGCGCCGAATGCACACGTATGTTCGTTGATAGCTTCATGTTCCATAAATATGATCCTTTCAAGCAAGCGTTCAGCTCATCTGCGGGCGTTGATCGAAGTTTAATGAGCAAGATCTTCTGAAAATTACATGCAAAAAGAATCAGAGCGCCTCCTATCGGTAAATTTTTCCTCAGAAATCGCGCAGAGGCCGGTCAAGCGGTTTAAGCGATTTTTTATGGCCCATCGTGCATTGGTCCCAAATTATGATTTTGCACGTTTTAAGGGCTCTGGTCATTCCGGGATTTTCGTTGATGTTGCAGGCTGGTGTTTCGGTTTGGTTCAAATTCAACGGAAGCTTAAGTACTGAATGCGCTGTACGTCCATCGTAAAAGAACTGTGGATGTTAGGCAATTGCTTTAATTAAAAGATAGCACCGCTTTGTTTCAGTAATGAATATTAACTATCCTTCACAAATTCACGTTCAAATATATTTGACAATCATATCATAGGATACGTTGTTCCGAGGAACCGCTTGCTTGGTTCGACTCGATTCCATTAACTGAGTACCTCGCTACGGTGTTGCCAAGTTGAAGTTTACAGCTCGGCCCTCCTGGCCAGAAACCGGCCTGATTTCTTCGTAGTATTCGTCATCGTTACTAAAGTCGTAGGTATCCAAATCTGGGCTGAGTCGGCACCATGGTTTCATTTTATCACTCGTGAACACGGAACTGAATTTTCACATTTGATCATCCTCGAGGCTTTTGATAACATAGGGATCGTTTTTCAAAACGTTGGCCACTTCATATGGCCCCCGATACTTTGGCTCCAATTTATGCGACTCCCCGGTTGCTATCGGTATGTTCTATATAGCAACTAAATCGCCTTCTTCGTATAAAACAGGAGTCTTATGTTTCTCGTCGAATCTTACTTTCCATCGTTCCTTTTCGGTCATATTACGCTGGGTATCCTCTTGCCGAATTTTACTTATCGACAGTTGATTATTGTCACCCATATCGTCCTGTAGCAATTGGACGATACGGCTCGCTGTTACATCTCTCAAACGGAAATCAAAAACTATCTGATAAGGTGTGAATCCGATCGTCGAGTTGATTTGAGAATTTAGTACCCATTGCAAACTCGGTAGAAGCTCGTCCCATTTTTTACAATCCGTCATCGAACATCGTAGATATGACAATATTGATTGGTTAACACACTCAACTTGGCCGTTAGCACGTGGAGTTCGCACGGGCACCTTCACGTGATGAATATCATACGTTGCACACTAAGCCTCGAGCTCTTTCGATGTAAATGCTGACCCTCGATCGCTTATAATACGGATTGGTAATCCAAAGTATGACGTGATATCCCTCAACATGGTAACTACTGGTCGACTGTTGGCTGCTCTCGTGGCTCAAACCATTGTGAATTTACTGAAAGGGTCTGTTACTGCGATTATGTATAGATTGCAATTGTTACTCTTAGGAAACGGTCCTAAGTGATTAATATGCAATACCCTAAATGGTATAGGTTCAACCTGATCGTAAAACAAGCGACCTTCGGTTTTTCCTGCTGGTACTTTATTGAGACAACATTCCGGACATGAAGCAATGTATGACTTCGGGTAGTTGCACATTCGAGTAAACCAGAAAAGTTCTTGTATCCTATAGACCGTTTTATCAACGTCAAAATGACTGGCATCGTCATGACAACTTTTCACTAGTCTCCAAAGGATGGCTGATGGCACTACAATTCTTTTTTAAATACCTCCATTTCCTACCACTCTTTCCATCACTCTTTCATCGTCGCAGAACGCTCGTGCGATCTGCACTTCACACGTCGTCGATTCTGAGTTTATAAAAACTAGCTGTCTTTGAGTATCTCGACGTTAGGGTCTAAAATGCCCTAAGATACTGCATTTTCAATCCTCCGGACTTATCATTAATCTGAATTTATTAGATGTTCCTTAAGTCTTTTCTTAAAAACGAATAATGAGTTTACGTTTTTCATAGTTTCTGGAAGATTATCGATATACGCAGAGCATCATTCGATGCATCGTTCTTTAGTCGATCAGTTCTAGCGTAAGGTATTACAAAATTGTTGGCATTTCTTGCATTATATGGATTTATTTGTGATACTTTTATAAAGGGGCGATTTACTTTTCGCATCAATCTTCCGTTCTTAAGAGTGTCATCACACTTTAATTGGGCAAATTGAGCTGATTTATATACTCCATCAATTATATCCATAATTTCCTTTAGCTTCGGGTCCTGTCGCTGTAATGATATCAACCAGGTTTTTGTATCAGTAACACTTTATCTGCTACTGTTGTCGATTCTTGCGGTTGTTCGTGTGGTCGACGACTTAATGCATCGACATGGCTCATATTGTTTCCTGCTCGATGTACCTCATCAAAGTCTAATTCTTGGAGTTTAAGCCACTATCGAGCAACTCGATTGTTAAGTGAAGTGGTCAACTTCATCGTCGATATTCCATTACAATTGGACACCAATCGGCAGTGTTTTCCGACCAAATAAAATCGGAATCGATCTAACGTTTCAACGATTGCCAGTACCTCTAATTCGTGGCTACTGTACTTCATTTCAGCATCGGTGCAATGTCTACTGTAATATATTACTGGCAACAAGACGCCGGCGAGACCAATAGAACTAGCGTCAGTGTGCACCTCGTGTTCAGCCCGCGGATCATAAAGAGCTAGAACGGGTTCGCTACAGAGACGAGTTTTCAACTCGTTGAAGCTCATGCCTGCAGTCTTGTCCTATACAAAGGATTTCTGTTTCTTCGTTTTTAACAAATTCGTTAATGGCTTAGAAATTTTTGAGAATCCTTCTATAAATTTGCGGAAGAACCCCGTTAATCCAAGAAATCTTTTGACATCGGTTACATTTTCAGGCGTTGGAAATGTTTGGATGGAATAAATTTTCTTGAATCCAGGCTTCATTCCGTCTCAATGTATGCGATGACCTAAGAAGGTTAACTCGGATGCAAAAAAAAACACACTTTGACGATCTAAGTGTAAGACCCGTCTCCCGTTAAATTCCCAGAACTTCCTTCAGAGTTTTGAGGCCCTCAGTCGCCGTCACACTGGGGATAATGACTTTATCCATATAGCTTAAGATATTTCTTGATTTCATACGACGAATTAAGTCGATCTTGATCGCTTGGAAAATCATCGGCGCATTAATGAGGCCAAGAAGCATTACGTTGTACTCAAAATGACCGAAATGTGTCACAAATCCGGTGTACTGACGTGATTTTTCATCCATAGGAATCTCGTAGTATCCAGAGAATAAATCTAGTGTCGTGAAGAACTGCTTTGCCACGAGTTGTGAGAGCTGTTCCTCAACAGTTGGCATTAGGTACGGCTTCTTCTTGGTGATAGCGTTTGTTGCACGAAAGTCAATAGAAAGAGGATCCTTCCCATCTTGCTTGGGAACCAAAACAATAGGCGGAGAGTATAATGAATTACTTGGACGAATCATGTTTGTGGCCAACAATTCATTCATAATCTACTCAATCTTATCCCTTTTAGGCAACGGTATACGATACGGTCTTCCATGGATAGGCGTGTCAGACTTCAACTCGATACTCATTTATTTTGTCCTGCATCGACCCATTTCGGCCGCAGTCTCTGCAAAACAATCACGGAAATCATCAAGTAGTACCCGTAGCTCGGTTGCTTCGGATGCAGTTAAATTTATTTCCATGTCTGGTATTTCAGGACATTTACTTTCAACGTGGCACTCGCCATTTTCAATAATTATTCGATGTGAAACTCTGTTCAACGCATCCAATCCCAAAAGCAAACTATTTGGTATGAGGTGAACGGCTACAACATATAGGTCCACGCGTACGATTGTATCGTCTATTTTTAATGTCATTATCATTTTGCTAGTATATTTTTAGCATCCACCAGCAAATCCGTTCAGCTCAATCGGCGAACAATTTAACATATTAAGTTGTACGCGCATGATTCTCGCACGAGAGATCGATTACTACCCGAATCTTTAAACGCGTCCAAAATTTTTCCATTCATCTGAATGTTTTTCACTATTTAGTTTTGTACGGAATAGTTTGAATGTAACTGACGAATATTCGCGTTATTCACATATTCCGGTTTATCTCGACTTATGGATGTATCCGCACTGTGTCCCGTCGTTCAGCATGTAACACATCGTGGTCGTCGTTGGGGCAAAAAACAGTTCACGGTAATGCGCCCCGGTTGATAACAATCATAAAAAACACACTTTGACACGTCGTTTGTATCGGCAACAGTCGCCGCTCCCGACACAGCCTTATAAAATATTTTCTTTGACACAGAGTTCACGTTCATCGGGCTTCCACTTTTTATTTCACTATGCGATTTTCGCGTGACCGGTATGTTTATCTTAATTTGGTTTGTTAAATAAGTTTTAAGGCAACACAAAAACTCCTTAGTTGTTTTGAATGTAAAGCACGCGATAGCGGTTTGCATTTGAACGTCGTTTAAACCTTCACGCATATATTTTATAATGGCTGCGTCACTTATTCCCGCACGTCTACCCTCCGCACACATTCGCTAATAATAATCCGTATATGGCTTATTCGAACGTCTAAAGTTTGTTATCATACGAAGATGTCGTTGATTGTGAGCCAATCAATACGAACTATGGTGTCCGGCATTTTCAACTAAGAAATATGGCGGCCGCACACGAATAACAATTTGACACGGCAATGACGTTAATATTCACGATTCAAAATGTCGGCTAATCAATCGCAGCGAGCAGTTACGGGACGGCTAACTGTTATTAGAAGCACACAATATCCAATAAAGCGAAAATTCCGTAGTATTCCACTTCTGAAAACTGTCAGGAATAAAAGGAAGGTGGATGTTAGGGAACTGCTTTAATTAAAAGATAGCACCGCTTTGTTTCAGTAATGAATACTAACTATCCTTCGCAAATTCACGTTAAAATAAATTTGACAATTATATAGGATACGTAGCTCCTACGAACCGCTTGCTTGGTTTGACTCGACTCCACTAACTGAGTACCTCGTTACGGTGTTGCCAAGTTGGAGTTGACAAATGCAATTTTCAATTATGCCACTACGAGTGCAATTTCATTCCGGAATCGAACCGAAGTCAATATCAAATTCATGAGAATGTTTTGCCTATGTCTCCCGAAGCATCTAGGAAAAAAATTCCACCATTTTCGTTGGCTACACGTTGCATGACTTTGTTGTAAGCATTTTTTTTTATCAGCAGCTGTTTGCATTTCAACAAAATGTTGTTGCTGTTCCTGGACTAAGTCTCTGTCTTGCACGTCATTTCTGTTTCGTGTCAATGTCGGCATCCCAAGTTGACATAGGACTTTGTTGTTGATTAATATGCATAAGTCTTCAATCAGTATTAGCGCTTCATTAAATATATCTTCGGAATACTCCGGATTTGTATCGATTGCGCGTGCTTACCTAAAAATATCCTCACTGAAACTATCGCGATACATTTCCCGCAGTTCTCCGAGATTCAATGGTGCGCATCTTGTTAAAATGATCGCAAACAAAAGTTCATGTTTGCTTTAAGTAATGCTTCCGTTAGTGTTGTGTCCCAATGCTGATCATTTTTAACTAAGCCCAGTTTGAAACATGCTTCTCTATATGTTTGGCATATTACCCCATCGACGGTTTTCAAGTCAGCGAATTATGGATGACCTTTGATTGTATGCAATAACAATCGCAAATAATAACATCCCGCGTTATTAGGATGCACTGAATACACGCTTCCCAAGGCATCCGACGAACAGACAATAGTATACAATAATTGCGCCCCGCTTTGTTCGTGCGTACTTTTTTGTCGATGTGTTCCAATTGTAGTATTTTGGCACATCGTGCTACAGCAACGTTTTCGTGAAATCATCGTATGCACACAATTTGAAAAAATTAGAGAATTATGGGGCCGTGACTTACCAATTTTGTACAGGTAAGACTGAAAGGTTGGGTCAGATAGAAGTCAGTCTCACCATGCCTTTGGCTTAGTCATGATCTTAGATCCGAGATGAGCCGCGCAGTCCACCTTCCCTTCATGCAATTCACCCAAGACTGTTGCCAATTGTAGAGTGAGCGCTGTCTCTCCTCGCGGGCAGCCGTCGCCCTCGAGTTCACGCTTCAACGAAAGTAAATAGCTTGGCGTTCTCTAGCAAGGAGCACAACAGGTATCGCGCCTGCAATAGCCCTTGCCGCTGAATCAGAGACTTTCGGATATGAAGATGCAATCCTCAGTGCTCCTCTTCTCTGCACTTTTGCAAAGCAACTTCAGTATACCTCCCTACTGAGAGCGTCGCCCTCTATTTCTGTTCCGTGCAGTAGCTCTGACTATACAACACTCATAATGAGGCGGCTTCTTTGATGGGTTGTAACCCCCTACATTGGCCATAAGTCGACTTAGAGCCGATTCTCCCGAAGCAGCTTTCTCAGCCATTGCCCCGAGTTGGTCAAAGAAACTCATTTTTGAGTAAATCAGTAGCCCAATGTGTTTCACCATTGGCTTCGATTTGCTTAATATGCCTGCAATATTGATCATTTTTACTCAAAAGGTTCTCTTTTTTTTTTCAAGATCACCACTTTCGTTTCCTCCTGTGCTAGACTGAACCCACGAGCAGTCATCTTGTTACATAACTAGTACACCCTATGTATACTGGCATGAACTGGAAGCTCGATGTGATTTGTATATACACCATCTAGGAACACCAGGAGGAATCTCACTACATAACACGTACCTACTACTGCATCCATCCAAACTATATAGATCAACAATAGCGAGAGTTGATTTGAAGAGTGATTTTATTTCATTGTTAATTTCGTTATACTTGTACCTTTACACGTTGCTTAGGTTTTATTGTCTTCATTTTTTGGAATTGCTTTGTATTCTTTGAAAACTTATAACGATCGATGTTGAATGCAGCTCTTTTAACTTTGAGTTTGACTTAATATACCTTGGGATTGGTGGGGTTTGTCGCACTTCCTATGTTAGCGTTAGCTTGTAAGGTAAACCAAGAAGACGAGCTATTCGATCGGAGTGGCCAAACGGCATAAAACGCCAAAAGGCTGGAAGAGGTTTTCAGCTTAACATTCTGCATTCCAGATTTTTTTCTCCGATATCAATCAAAAGTTAAGTTTTTTGGTATGTTATGTGTCTGTGTATGTCCAAAAAAATACAAAAAAAAATTATAACGACTAAAATGTAGATTTTGCTTGTGTCATATATATTTATGACAGTGGTTTTCAGTTCATAACTTTCATTGATACTTATGTCATATGATCACTGGTTTGTTATCCAGGCAACAAACTATGCTAATCACTTTGTCACTTCTACATTTTGTTTCGCAATAGCCTCTGGCCTTCTTTGCAAAGGTTTTTCATCAGAGAGCCAGTGACGTGAAAACCTTTTTACAGTAATGTGTCAGCTAATTTCACTGTGGGAAAATACCTATCGAAATAAATGTGGTGGCCCTTCACAAGCGTTTTGCAGAGACTGAGAATACATGCTTCACCAAGAGTATATCCTTCTTGAATTAATTCGGGGCAGGTAGTTTCGCTCCGGTATGGAAGCATGTCTAAAACAATGCCTTGTAGAGTATCCCAACACGAAAATTTTAAGGCCTACAGGATCAGGCTTTCCTGGACAATATTGATGTATTCCTTACTGGCCACTGAATGGTACAATCATTTCATCGATGCAATTGCAAAGGTTTTTTTTTATGCATGACGACCTCGCAAGACTGATTTGAAGAGTGGAGCTACCATATTTTACACTTTCCTTTGCTTTCTTCTAGAACATCATCATCAAACACTACTTTTAGACAGTTTCTTATGTTGAAAAATCTACTTCGTGTCATAGCCTTTTTAAGAATTTTAACTCCATATTTTTGACACCAGAACAACGATATTTTTGGCAAACTGATAGCACTCATTACCATGCCAAAAAAAACTTTTAGTTTTTTGACAGTCAGGCATAAGGCATTGCCTTTCCTTTGGGTATGAGTTCTGTTTGTAGCAGATACCGTTTCCTCTAATATGTTGTCATCGATGTGTTGTTTAAAGTAGTCTTGAGGCGTCCATGACTCGACTTAAACTTTTTTATAGTTGGGTTGGTAAAATGGACTTTCTAAAGGTTCTAACTTACTATTCCATCTAACGGAGGTTGATGTCCTATTCGCTGACTCATGTATACAACCACGAGTATTAGTGCATCTTCTTCCCCCCTACGAACAGAAGTGAAGGTGCAACCACGGCTTCGTCCTCTCTCTACTAAAGAAGATTGCAAGGGGACCCGTGATCGTGAGTTATTTTCTTCATCTGAGGAGATCGATGATGAAGTACTTGATTCCCTGCCTTTTTCAGGTCTTACCGTAAAAGTGATATTGTCATATATCAGAGAGATCTATGGGGTGGTTCATAACAAGTGTACACATGTGTATGGGCCTTAACTCTTATTTATCACCAACTTCAGGTCCATATATTGACAGATTATGACAGTTTGGTCTTTTACAATTCTAATTCTGCCGTCATACACATCAGCTGAACGTTTTATTATTGTTAAAACTTTTTACAAAAATAATGAATCAACAGTGCAAATTTTCCTAGCTGAACTCGAAAGAAATGCTTATTCAATGTGAATGTTAAACTCAAAATAATGTTTGAATTAGTGTTGCCATTTCAAAAAGTTTACCAAGCTACCATAAAACGATTAGTTTGGGAGCTTATTCACAGATGTCCTTTGAAACAATTTTTAATTCTCTATGTAACACAGGTATGACGCAAGCACCCAGGAGGTTAAGCCAACACCTCATCCCTCACCATTTTGAAGTTTTGACGACCCTACTCCATTTGCACACTGCTGGGACACCACTGGAACACTACTGGTACACCGAAAATGTATCGACGAAAATCTATCGTTAAGCAATGTCGAATTCTTACTGATCTGCAAGTACTCAACCAGGTGCCTATATGTGATCGCGCAATAAGCTTTTATTCCATTTTTTCCAAAAACTGCTGAATACGCGAGCGCGTGAGTTTCCATTCCACAGAAGCTCTTCCTCTCCGTTTCATCTCGGAGAGAGTCAATAAACGATACTCTGGTAGGGGAAACAAACTTTGCAGAAGAGCTTTTGAACCTATTCTCCTCTCTGAGGCTTTCGCCTGGCTGACTTAAGGTCGCTTACGAGATATTTATTTATTTATTAATTTATTTACACTTTTTTAAAGATCCATGAATCCAATTACAAAATAGGTAATGAAATATAATATAATATAATACATGCGACGAAAATAAAGTGAGCAACTTGAAATAAGAAAAAAAAAACAAGAATTTAAATACTAATAAACTATTGGAAGCTAAGGACAATATTATGCAATATGCTTTTAAAAGCGTTTAAGTAATGTGGCAGGGGACCCAGCTGGAGCTCATTTTAACGACGTGATACGCGTACTAAAAATGAATAAAAATAAATATCGGTACGAGCACAGGGCACAATGAATATGTCAGTTGAACGCGTTCTTGAGGTGGGATGTATAGCCTCTCCCGAAGGTTGGATGAAAGAATACCGTGATATAATTTAAATAAGCAGTACAGGTCTAAGAATTGTCTCCTTTTTTAGAGTGATGGAATGTTGAGGATCTGTAAGCGCTCATCGTAGGAGCTGTAAGGGAGATTATATTTGTAGAATAGAGAACGTGTGAATTTACACTGTACAGTTTCAACAGCATCCGATAGATTGGTATAGTGAGGAGGCCATACTTGGGAGGCATACTCAAGGATTGGCCGTGCTAGGAGTACAAATAGATGGACGCTGGTTGAAATGTTAAAAGACTTGCAGCAGGATCGTAAAATAAAACCAGCGACACGTGAAGCTCTTGTGGTTATGCATGAAATATGGATGTTAAATTTCAAACCTGGGTCAAATACTATTCCCAAATCTTTAAATCTGTCCACAAGTGCGAGCAGCGAACAATTAATCCAGCATTCATATAAAACTGGATGAATTTTGTTGGTGAATCTCATGGGACAACATTTTGAAATGTTAAGAGGAAGTAAATTACCTTGACACCAATTTCGGAGATCGTCAAGATCGTTTTGAAGGTATGAGCAGTCTTTGCTGGAGTTAATGCAACGATAAATTTTTAAATTATCAGCGTAAAGAAGACAATTAGAGGACAGGCATTGGGGAAGATCATTAATGAAAATATTGAATAGCAAAGGGCCTAAAATTGATGCTTGAGGAGCACCAAATTTAGGGCTAAATGAGGGCGACGAAAAAAAAATTATTCCATGTAACGGTGCAGGAGCGATGGGATAAGAAGGATAAGATCCAAGAGAGGATTTAGTGCGAAACGCGGAACGATCGGAGTTTGTTAGCCAAAAGGCCGTGATCAAGACTGTCAAAGACTTTAGCAAAATCGGTTTATATGACATCAACTTGTTGGCTCTTATCAAAGGCAAGAGGGATGGTATTTGTAAGCTCTAACAAAATAGTTAAAGTCGATGGCTTTGCGAACAGATTTGGTTTTCCATCAGGACCCGGACCACCATTAATGTCAAAAGTGAGCAGTACATTTTCGATTTCCGATGGAGAAGTCACGATAGAATGCACAATATGGGAAGGAGAAGGACACGATGAGTATATAGTGGGGTTCGAAACCTTAAATGTGGAGGCGAAAAATTGAGCGAACAGGTCACAGATAGCTTGCACATCAGAAGCTTGGCAGTTATGCCATGATAAGATATCAGGGTTATGGGATGTTGTTTTCAGAGAATGCATGTATGTCCAAAAGGCCCTAGGACTATAAGATTGCAGTGATGTTTCAACCATATAAGGTCACATTGCGTTCTTAACCGCTTTTTTGGCTTCTCTACGAAGCAGTCGGCAGTTGGTGAGTTCAGTGTTAGAGTTGGAATACTGAAATTCTTTGCGCGCCTGGTCCTTCAAATAAAGAGTTGGGGCTCTTTTTCCTAGGGGAACGGTAGATAGGTATATGGTTTGTAACAATGCTATTGAGATTCTCATAGAAAGTTGATAGTGCTGAATTGACATCGAGCTTCTATAGCATTGAATTCCAGTCAATATTATCCAGCTCAAGCTGAATGGCTGCAAAGTTTGCTTTGCGGAAATTAAATCTTGGGGAAAAAGGAGTACGTTTGGACTGAGGTGCGAGACAAGATAAATGAACCTCAAGCGGAGGATGATGGGAATCAGGTTTTACATATTCGAAGGGGGCTTTTGTGATCGAGGAGATAGAGGCAGGATTGGTAGTAAGGATGAAATCGAGAAGTTGATTGTTTGCGTTCGGAATCATATTTAATTACGATAGGGAGCTAAGCGATAAAAAAGAAGAAAACAGAATAGAGAGATAATTGAAGGATGAGAGGGTATGAGAGCTATAGTCCCACCTTAGGCAAGACATGTAAAAGTCACCACAGATTAAAATAGTGTATAGAGGGTTGATGCTGTAGAAATACGAAGATAATTCAGAAAAAATGGTCGTAAACGCGGAAAGAAGCATTGCAAGGGATATACACGCAAAGTAATACTGAACTCACGGCTTGAGAGATATTGATGAAGACAGTGATGCATTCTACAGGAAGTGATGGGGAAAAGTCAGAGCAGAGTTTGCTGTCTAAAGCTTTATGAATTGCAATAAGTACACCACCACCGTCAGATTTACCTGAAACCAAACGATCTCTATCTGTTCGGTAGATATCATATAGTGGAAAAATTTCACTGCTGATGATATTGGGAGTGAGCCAGGTTTCTGTTAAACAAATGAAATCACCGCCGGAAATGGAAGAGGCAATTATAATAGCTTTCAGCTAGGTCCATTTGCCACGTACATTTTGATATTAAAGACTGAAGCTATGAGAAGTGTGTCGAATATCAAAATTTAAATTAATATTTGAAAAAGTCTTAGGGTGACCAGTTGTTAAAGTCTTAGAAGAGAGCTCACCACACGACGAAAATTTCTTCTTTTGGTTGCCTCGAAAGGATTAATTAATGTACGTATGTATGTATGCAGGCCAGTATTCTGGTTGAAGAATTATGTTGCAGTTTGATGGGACAGTAAGCTTAAAGGAAGCTATAACTCTTCCCTCAATGTTATATTTTGTCAGTTTGTGGCAGCTGATGATCTTTACTGAAGGTCCAAATTTTGTTGAGACGTAATCACAGATGTCATTCGTCATAACCCAGACTAGATATAAATATTTGCTTCGGCGAGGCCTGGATATGAAGAGATAGAACTGTTTGTGGTGCTGGCAGAGTTTCAGTGGAATTAGAAACATCAGCTACTGACGTTCGTTGAATATTTGTGAAATTTGAAGTTTCCGTTACAAGAGTGTTGCGTAAAGAGGGCCCATTTTTCGATACACAACCTCGACGAGAAGATGAGGGCCCATGTGATGATTGAAATAAAACCTCAGAATCATTGCTGGCCAACATTTTAGCGCTGTTTTTTGTTGCAGGTTCAGCTTGCGACTTACTTCTCGTTATTATGGTGGGAGGTGTATCTAATGTGATTTTAGTATTCTCCCCCGTTGGAAGAAGATCTGGCGCAGAAGGCTGTAATACATTGCGAGTATCCAGACATATGTTTTGCTGCTGTCTTTTCCATCTTCCCCGGACACTTTCTGCGCTCGATGTTGTTTTCTGCTGGCTGACTAGTACTTGCTTGTGAGATGGACATGCCTTTGCCGTCTTTTCACTTCTACTGCATACCTGCTTTATAAAGCAACACGGCCTGATTGCAACTTCATAGCTCTTATCATACGTTCATTCGCATGATAAGAGTTATCAAGCAAAGCGGAAAGCGGTGTGGTCGCCCGCTCATACCTTTTAGCATTGATGCCATTGGCTGGTATAAGGCATGAGGTGGCGTGTTTTCACATTCGCAACAATCTAGTCTCTCACTCAGTGCGTTATCATGCCTCGTCTAAGTTGCCCTTGTTCAACGGTACCTCCAGCGACTAGAGCCGCAACATAATCCCCATAGTCGACCAAGCGAGACTCATTTGGCATCTCTAGGCTCAGTAGCCCATCGTAAGATACGTTCCACAGGCCTGGACCAAGGAATTGTAGCATAGGAAACTCCTATCGGCTCCTTTGCGTAATTGTGCGGTGTGACCATATCCAAACGTTGAAGTGGCGCTACTCTTTGCCATATTCTGCAGACCACCACTTTATTCTTACTTTGCTCTATTCAGAAATAGTTCGGCATCCTTTTCGGCCAACTCAATGATAGCCCATGCAGTGTCCTCTGTAGTTTTCTGGTGTAAGCCTCGCTTTGATCGTACTCACGCTAGAGGATTCCCTTTTGGTTGCCTCTTCTACCTCGGCCAGGTCTGTGACATAGTCAATGTCTCTTATTTTGATCATTGCCATCGGCTCGGCTACAATTGCATTTTTGCAAAAGAATATCTTAAATGCGTCGCAGAATACTTCTTTATTGTTGTTCTCTGCTCGAAATTCAACTAGTGCGTGATCCAACCGAGTTTGTCGTGCTGCTTTAATAGCAGTGTAGGTGTCTTTGCGCCTTGCATTTCCCCTGATATCCAGTTTTGTGAAAATTACCTGCTACTGTGTCCTCCGTCGTAACTTCTTTCTTTCCTGTTTCACATCCGATATTTTTAGGGTTTTGTACTAAAATACAAAACCCTATTGCAATCACGACCTGTGTCCGTCTGTCCGTCCGTCCGTCCGTCCGTCCGTCTGTATGTCACAGCACTTTTTCTCCGAAACTATAGAGGCTACAGCAATGAAACTTTGTGAAAAGGTCAGAAGTGGTGACTTCTTGAAGGTTCAATGGTGGAAAAATTTTTCAAAGGGGTTTAAGGGGGGTCTCCCCATATAGGGAGGTGACCCCTCAAAAAAAAATTTTCACCATTGGTAGTCGAGTAGGGTGTCATTGGAAAGGTCTCAATGAGATCTTATCAAAACAAGTCTTGAAATTGCCTTATCGGTACCGAGGGGGCAGGGGAAGGGGAAACGTACGAACTTTTCGCGTACCCCCCCCCCCCTTATGAGTACAACAACAGCAAATACATGAGAAGTCGAAATTCACTCAACTTTGTTAGTAATAGTATGATTTATCGATTTTATGTTTTCTTGAATAAGATCTAAACGGTACCCTTAAATTCCATGAAACAGATGACCATTTATAAGATTGATCTTTGCTGAAAGTTTCATAAAGATTGAATGGTATTTGACGAAGTTATAGCGATTTGAATTTTCCTGTATTACTATGGAACAATATGCCTTGTATTACTATGGAAACAAATGGCTATGGAACCATATGCGCTTTTTACCGACTTAGACACTACAGCTTTGCTAGGATTTGCATGAAAATTGCAGGAATGATATGGATCACGAAGATGAGTACATATAATTGAAACAAGTCGAAGAGGCAGGAGAGAGCTCCTAGCAAAAGGGCTTTGTAACTATTGTAGGATTTAAGGAAATAGGCCATGAATCGATGATTACAGTACATAGGAGTGACCCCTGAAAAAAATTTCATGAAAGGTAGCCGATATGAGTAACAACTGAAAGTTCTCTATGAGAGCTTTTCAAAACAGTTCTTAAACTGTCAGTTTTTGCTTCAGTGGGGGCACAGGGGGGGGGGGGGGATACATGAAAAATGTGTTTCCTCCCTCGCGAATGGACACCCGTGATCTAAAAAACCTGCAAAAATTATCAAGGGAGATATTTATGGGTATAACTATAACAAATACCTCAGAAGTCAAAATTCTTTCAACCTTGTTAATCAAAGTATGATTCCCGAATTTCACATTTTCTCCAATCAAATCGTCTTTGACATGTTTCTAGATTTTATTTGTTGCTGGCTACTGCATTTTGTAAGTTGAGTACAAAACCCTTCTGACATGAGCATAGGTCTGTCTACCCAACTTGTTTTCTTTTTGGGCGTCCGTGCGAACTTTATTTTCTGGCGTTTTTTGAAGGAGTTGAGCTGACGTTCCACGCCCATCAAGTACCTCTTCCTTCCTTCTTTTATCCCAATCTCGTTGGATTGGGTTAAACGCAATTCTTTTATTGATGTTTGCTGATGGAGATATCTGTGCGTGTTCTTGAGGCTTAGCCCTCAGCGCCTCTTTGGCTTTCTACACTTCTTCAATCTTTTTGTCATCTTCAGCCTTTAACCAGCTTCTCCACTAATGCCCTTTGCAATCTAAGAGCTCGTCTACCCCCAGAATTCTATTCTTTACACCTTTGCTAATTTTTGGCGAGTCGTATGCTGATTGTATTATTTTGAAAACTTCTTTCTTTATTTTTTTGCGATTTAAGACAATCGCAGCAGTAATTATCGAATCCTTGATATTCTTTATATTTTCCCCCTCCGCGCGAACATCTGACGCGTCCTACAGAACTCCCAACTTCCCTTTTTAGGATGCTCTGGCGTTCGTATCATTTTTTTGCTGCCGCCGAATGCCGCAGGAACCTCAGTCTGGATAAGGCTATTGTGTCCTTCCTTCGTCGTCGTTGGTACCGCTCCTGATGTGCTGTTAACATCGTGGCTTCAGCCGCTGGTTGCATCGTCTTTGTTGATATTTTCACTTATTTTTTGGACTCGTAGGTTTTTTAGTAGAAATTGCTCCAGTTTGACTGGATCCTCCTTCGTAGCCTCTATCTCCGTTCGTGCGGGTAGTCGTCCTTTTAATCTCATGGTTTTATCCGCAGAGCAGGAAGACCATGCGAGGGTTGGCACAAGCTCTTATGGGGACAAGTTTTCAGAGCCAGGCCAGTGCTAATCATCCATCTCAACCACCAACCCAATGTGCGAACTTCGAACTTACTCTGACGACTGCCGAAGTGTTACCGGGACGGTATGGAGGTGAGATCGGTATCAATGGCATAATGCCATAAGAAGCTAAAACAACCGGATGCAGCAGCTTCCACATGTAATAAAATATGTCACTTTAAAATTATGAATTCCGTAAATTAAATAAAAAGCGTGTGGACTGTGTAGTAAAACATCAAGAAGATTCAGTATTATATACAATTAGGTGTAATTCGTGTGGGGCTGTGGGTTAGGGCACATCCGCATGCGCAGTGGCTCCCAAGTTCAAATCTCGATGGCGGCATCGAGTTTGAGCTTCTGATAATGCTGTCCGACTATCAGCCCACCTAGCTGTGATGGGTACTAATTGAAAAATTTGGTAATAATTACATAGTTGAGCGTGATATTGACCATATCACCTCGAATTCCGTTATGGTCATGGGATGAGATACCCTAACAATAAATCTCAACGCCAAAGCTTGGATTCGAACCATGGTGCGATGGATTATTATTATTATTATTGTATATCATTAGGTATTTACTTTGATACCCTATCGTATGCAATACTGTTTCTATTTCGCCTGGGTGAAGATTTTTTTTTGATTTAAACCTAATAGGGACTCTATTAGCTTAAACAGCCTCAGAAAATAAAAACGAAAAACATTGCAAATCTCCCAATCTTACCTACTTCAAAATGCAATCTTCGTAGAAATTACGAATAAATCACTATGCGCCAACTAAAAGTCGATTTGCTTTACTATCATAAATTAACGTCTCAAGTGTATCAAATTAAAAGTATGCTAATTTTTTTCCGCGTTAAAGTTCATTTGCAAATTAACTGTGACTATGGACCGTGGTCTATAAAGAAGAATGTTAAATGGTAGTAAGGATAAATAATGCGTCAATAAGTCAGCTCGGAAGCCGACAGTATTTGCATGCCAGTTTATGGCATCTTTAATTTATAATCATTTTGTGCACGGCAAATAATTTACTAGAAATACATATGAAGGGTACCGCGAGGAACTGAAATTAAGTCTTTTATTGCTTTTTGAATTAAACGATGAAACTCTAATTTGTTCAGTTTCATTTTTTAACTTTGCAATGAATAATAGAAAACGAGTTTTAGGTTTTATCTGAATACTTCTTAAATCTTTTAAGATTGCAAATGTGTATGATCACATAATCAGATAAATATGCATCTATGGAGGAATGATATGAATTTCACATTAATTCGCTCACGATCACTTGTTGCTCATGAACATCACGAATTATCGATTAACTTTCTATGCTATAAATTGTAGCTTAAAAAATTCATTTAAGTATGCGACACCTGAATTCCTTGAAGATATATTATTTTCCTTTCATTTTTCAATCCAAACATTTTTCATTCGAATGTGAGACCACGACAAATCTGCAAATTTTTGCAATGGAATGGAAAATAAAATAAATTGCTCATTGAATTTGTAATTGATAATTATGAAAAGTTAATTTGTTTTAGGTGTTAGGCAACAAATTACTTAAATTGCTTGAAGTCGATTCGAATTACTATTGACAATTTATTGCAATGAAAAATGAAATTAAATTAGATTTTATCGACGCAATCAATTATTTATAAATTTGACCTGGTTTAGAATAGAACTAAGTGCTAGACATTCTATTTTTGCTAGAAACAATCCTTGAAATAATATTTCTTAAGACAACGGTGATCAATCATCTTGAAAACGATTCAGATGAATGTCATGTACCTTTTATTGAAATCGTGTTGCTTTGGAGTTGCATTAAATATTCATTAGATTAGTGTGGATTAATTTTTCCATAAATTCTACATCTTTCATAAAATTGGCACTCCCACAAACAACATGAATTACAATTAAGCTACAGTAGACTAGAACTCGACCTAGCTTGTTCTGAAGATATCGTTTATGTACTATTTATTACTACTTGTTCTTAAGAAAGAACATTTTAAACGCTCCTAAAATGTTTTTTTAACCTTTTTTTCATTTTTTCCAGGTCTTTCCATCATGAATTTGTTACTCAAATAACACCAGCACTACTCATCATCCATCACAATGAAAACATTTTAAAGAAAATCCACCGAATCCAAGCCATTAGGTCACATTCTGTGACTTTGGCAAATCTCAACTAACACAATCTGTGATATAACAACCCAGAAAAATTTGGCAATTTCCATTCCAAGAAGGGATCTGTGCCAATAATGGAAAACATACAACGAAATTCAGTATTTGTGATCTTAATTGTTCTATTTTGTATTAATCTGCTATGTGCAGATCATTTGCATTCCTCGAATAGAAACCCACAAAACCGTAGAACTCGAACTGCAGCCTTAAATAATGGTGGACAGCGTGTTAAGAAGAATAGTTACGGTGGAGCTACTGTTTCTACGGCCAGTGGATTTGTTGATGGTACAACAAATGGTGCAGGAGATGGCGCACCACCATTAAGTGCAATGTTATCAGCTATTGGAAATCGTGAACGAGAACGAAAACCGAATATTATTTTAATCCTGACTGATGATCAAGATGTAGAATTAGGTAAGTTTAATTTTTATTTTTAGTGCAATCGATGCAGTCGCAAAGTCCATCCATCGTATACATTTGGGGAAGCATTTTAACGCAATATGATTCCAAGGAATTTTCTGAGAGAAGTTAATTCTCTGAAGACTTCTTTGTATGACTTTTCATTTTAAATATGTTTAAAAGTTCACTTTACACTCTAATTCAGATAGAAAAATATATTCTTCTTTTTCGCAGCACTACAGCCCCTCTCGGGCCTTCACTTCCTGAATAAAGCAACATCAATGTATTACGGTGATAGCAATTCAATTTGCCCTCAAATTATATGCGGCCTTTTCGCCGAGCATTTCCAAGAGGTTTTCCGCCCGGCCACCAACTCTTCTAGCATACCAATTTGCCATTCAACGACAGCACCATTCATTGATGAAATGAGTTTGTCAAGTGAAGATATCGTAAACGCTATTAAAGAACTTGATATTAACAAGGGACCTGGACCTGACTCTCTTCCACCGAGATTTCTTTTTGAGTGTATACATCAAATCTCTTCCCTTCTGTTTATTCTATTCAACGCATCTTTATCACGAGGGGCTTTTCCAACTGTCTGGAAGTCTTCTCATTTGACTCCGATTTTCAAAAGTGGCGATAAGCGGTCTATAACAAACTAAAGAGATATTGCGATACTTTCAGCTATTCTAAAGTTGTTCGAAAAAATTGTTTTTGATAAGCTAACCACGCTGGTTGAACCACGTTTAAACGAACAGCAGCATGGTTTTCGCAAAGTTCGATCAACTACCACTAACCTAATGCTTCTTACCTCAACTATTCTCTGCGAAATGGAAAAAGGTAACCAGATTGACGCTGTTTACATGGACTTCACCAAAGCTTTTGATCGAGTCGATCATGGAATTTTGATCTCCAAACTTCTGAAGTTCTGCATATCTGGGTCCTTACTGAGTTGGATTGCGTCATACCTAAATAATCGGACACAGTTTGTAAAATTCCAGGGCACTTTTTCAAGAGAAATTATTGCCTCTTCTGGAGTGCCATAAGGTAGTCACCTGGGTCCCCTTTTATTCAACATTTTTATTTCCGACTTGTCTGAAATTTTAAGCGACGTGCCTCATCTTCTGTATGCTGACGATCTCAAAATATACCACACCGTCAATTCCGATTCCGAGGCTATTTTTCTGCAAGCCAAAATAAATGCATTATTGAAATGCTGTAACGATAACAGGCTTTATCTAAATATTGGAAAGTTTCGGCTTCTCGAGAAAAAATTCAGTATTTGAGCACACTTATAACCTCAATGATTCCCCGCTTCAAAAAGTTGACCTGATCTCAGACCTGGGCGTTCTGTTGGACAGAAAGTTGAATTTCCATTCTCAATACGATACACTTCTTGCTCGGGCATATAAGAAGCTCGGTTTCATAAAACGTCGCGACAAAGACACCAAAACTCTATACACCTCATTTGTTCGCCCCCTCCTTGAATATGGTTGTATTATTTGGAATCCATGCTTTGGGAATCACAGCATCCGCATTGAATCTGTGCAGAAACAGTTTATTCTTTTTGCCTTGCGTGATGCTTACTACCCCAGAGACTTCGCTAACCTGCCACCTTACCAGCAAAGCTTAAATATTTTGAATCTTTCCTCGCTCTCATCTCGAAGAACTATTTTAAGTTCTTGCTTTGTTTTGAATGTAATCAATAAGATAGTAAATGTTGCATCACTATCAAGCAAAATCACGTTAAAGGAAACAATTAAGCATACTAGGAACACTCATCTGCTTCATGAAGACCAACATAAAACCACCTACGCAGACAACGAGCCAATTAATAGGTGTTGCAAGATCTTCAATTCTATGAGTGAACATTACTCTTCTTCTATATCAATACATAACTTAAAAAAAAATTACTGACGCATTAAAATAAGTTATTGTTAAATATACATTTACTTTTTTTGTGATTTGTTTAGATATAAGAACTTTTTTATGATTGCCTTGTTTGACTTATTAAATAAATAAATAAATAAAGCGCCTCCAACTGTCTGGGTCCATTGACCGCGTCCTTCAATTTTGAAATCCGAGCCGCGATTACCTATCTTCGTCGACCGCGTCAGACCATCGTTTCCTCGGCTTCCCCACTGGTTTCCGCCCTTCAGTTCGTCCAACGAATACCTTTTTGGGTATTCGTTGTTCATCCATACGATTCATGTGGCTAGCCCGTCGCAATTCCCGCAGTTTTACAATCATTGAGACCTCCGGCTCGACAAAAATTCAAAAATACAGCTTATGATCGAATTCGCCATTGGTCCCCGTCTAGCTTCGCTCCAATTATTTGCCTCAGAACCCGTATTTCATACTTGCGGATGCTTGGGTTAGGGTCCAATTTTCACACTCATAGCATAGCACAGATCTTATCAGAGATTTTTCTACTTATATATTATATTGTTTGTTGTGAAAACTTCCACTTCATAATTCATTTAGAAATTCGTGTTTTTTTTAATTTTTTGTGTTCGGGAGGTCAACGCCATTTACGCACAGAGTGTGGGACTCCCATGCTCGCAAGAAGGCGACTGGACTACCCGCTTAACACCTCCCTGTCAACTTGAGAACCCAGCCTGGAATCGTTTGGCGCATTACTTCGGGCCAGATTTCGTTTTGTTACGACGTGAGGCGCCTTCAAGCTGGGGGACCCCTCTTCCAGCACAAGGGGGAGGGGAAGAGGAAGTGCAAGAAAAGCTATCCCCCAGCCCAACGCCCCCGGCTGCGATGAGTCCCTTTTATCTTTTAGGACTGCCCGAGCATAATCTGCCACCTGGTTCCATTTGTCAACCGGTTCGATCCGGGGTGAGCTCTCCCGTTTCCCTGTAGAGGTCCCTTCGCAGTCTGACTCAATTTATGTACGCAAAAAATGTGTGACAGGCATTGTCCTCCTCTCCTGGGCAAAACCGACAATCGGGGGGCCGTGACTTACCGATCTTGTGCAGGTAAGACAGAAAACACCCATGCCCGCTCAAAAGCTGGATCAGATAGAAGTCAGTCTCACCATGCCTTCGATTAAGCCACGGTCTCACATCCGGGAAGAGGCACACAGTCCACCTTCTCTTCGTGCGATTGACCTAAGACTGCTGCCAATCGTTGAGCCACGCTGTCTCTTCTCGCGGACAACCATCTCCGTCGCATCCTCGTTTCGGCGCAGGTAAGTCGCACGGCGCTCTCTAGCAAAGAGGGCGACGGGTATCACGCCTGTAATAACACTCACCACTGAAAAAGAGACTGTTGGATACGACGAAGCAATCCTCAGTGCTCCTCTCCTCCTACCTGTGCCAAACGTTTTCAGTATACCTCCTTACTGAGAGCGTCGCCCAATATTTCTTTTCCCTACAGTAGCACTGACCGTATATTACTCATCCAAAGACATTTTCTTGATGGGTTGGGTCCTCCTACGTTGGCCACAAGTTGAATCAGCGCCGATTCTTCAGAAGCAGCCTTCTCAGCCGTTGCCCTGATTTGCTCAGAGAAACTCATCTTCGAGTCAATCAGTAGCCCCAAGTACTTCACCGCTGGCTTCCATTCGATTAGTATGTCCTCCAATACTGATCATCCTTATGCTAGGGGTGCTCTTTTTTGTCAAGGTGAGCAAAGTTCATACATTTCCCCTTCCCCTGCCCCCCTCGGTACTTATAAGACAAATTTAAGACTTGTTTTGAAAAGATCTCATTGAGACCTTTCCAATGACACCCTACTCGACTACCAATGGTGAAAAAATTTTTTTGAGGGGTCACCTCCCGATATGGGGAGACCCCCCTTAAACGCCTTTGAAAAAATTTTCCACCCTTGAACTTTCAAGAGGTCACCACTTCTGACCTTTCTACAAAGTTTCATGGCTGTAGCCCTAATAGTTTCGGAGAAAAAGTGCTGTGACATACAGACGGACGGACGGACGGACGGACGGACGGACGGACAGACAGACGGACAGACGGACACAGGTCGTTATTGCAATAGGGTTTTGTATTTTAGTACAAAACCCTTAAAAATGGATTCAAGTTCTCGCGAGCGCAGGAAAGCACTCATTTTGGAATATGGGCAAAAAGAATTGTTTCCGTTTATATGACGATTTGCATATAACCAAACGCCAGCATGGTTATGCAAATCGCCATATAGAAAAAATGGAAACTGTTGCATTTGTCGATATGAAAAAGTTGTGTGGGTAGCGGAATCGAAGTGTATTGAGCTTCGATTACGTTACTCGGATGCGGCAGCGGATTGCGGATTGGTCTTTTGGAGTTGATGGGCATTCAGTATTTGGTTTTGAGAAAGACAAAGTGAGTTTTGCGTTCGGAAGGGAGTGGAGTGACGACAACGACACTGAATGGTGAAAAAGAAAAAGGGGAGTTAAGAATTGGGGAATGCGTTAGGGGTTGAATTGTGAAATAGATGGATTTTGCGCTTGAGAAGTGCATGCATTTTTGGGTGAAAAAGTAAAAGACGAGGTAAAAAATAAAAACCTGAGGCAAGAAAAGACGAGCATCGCGTGAATTTTCTGAAAAAGTGTCCGGACGATACTATTTGTGGTAACATGAATGATTTTAGTGATTGAAATGATTGTGAACAATTCGAACTGAGGTGTTCAATGAACAACTGGTGCAAAAGTGAAAATTTTCCCGAACCGCATGGAAATCATTTCGGCAAAAGAAGTTCTTAGTGAATATTTTCAGTATTTGGACCATCTTGAGATAACACACTACCAAGCGCGTCAGCTTTTATAGTTGTTATAGATGTTTCATACAATAGCATAAAAAATGGTCTAGTTGATTCGTTGTATTACGGCATCCGAAAATTATTTAGCATCTACCAATCAATAACGGGCAAGAAAATAAAATAAACGCTGATCTATTCATAAACACCAAAATATAGCACATCGGTTGAAAAATCAAGCCATAGCAATGCCGTAAAGAGACAAAGTTTCCATAACCTGCCCCCAAAAATATAGGGAACCTTATAAAAATTAGTATTCTTATGAAAAGTACTACAAATTTGTATTTGACGTAAACTACAGACTGACAGCTACAAAATGAGACCAACATTTTGATAATCGAATGGAAATTGTGGCTACAGTGAACGATGAAAGCCAGAGGTCGGACAAGGAAATTTACGTATTTTAGACAAATACATGTCTGTGCCTCCTAAGCGTCATAAAAATTAGTATTTTCATGCAAATTACTACATATTTGCACTTGACGCAAACTAAACAAACGCAACTATAAGATAAGACCAAAATTTCAACAATCGGATTAAAATTACAGGCACAGTAAGCAATCAAAGCTGAAAATCTGCACAAAAACTGCACGTGTTCTAGAAACAGCAATTTCTAGATATTTTGCCTAAAACAAGTTCCGACCATCAAAACACTAGTTTGGGGTAAACTTTTAAATTAAAACGTAAAAAACGCGAAATTCGCACGTTTAAAGGGAGAAAAAGCCATTTAAAGTTTTGGGTCGTTTATTTCAACAATATTGAGCTCTGATTTTAAATTACTGGCAATCCGGGAAGGTGAAATCAGTGTTCTGTCGACCTAAATCTACAAGAAACGTTAAATCACATTAGTGGCCGACATTTTCTTCTGATTATTAATTCATATCCACGAAATTTTAAAGTAATTTTTCAGTACCCCACCCCCCTCTCCAATTGCAGAGTGCTCAGCATCATTGGAAGGAGTGATTAATTTTTTTATCATCCTCTTTTATTATATATCAGAATAAATTTTTACTATCTATTTTTTTCGATAATCAAAGAAAATTGTGTTGTGATTTTGAAAACTTTTCTTTCCTTTCGCTGACAAAGAGGGTTCAATTTTCTTGTAGCAATCAACTTAGTATTTTCAGTGTTTTGGATTTTTTTTGTGTATTGAATTGTTTCGTTTCTTTTAATAAAATAGCCCGAACATATTAAGATAAACATTTTTCATTTCTCAATATGACCTCCTTCTTTCCCGTTCTTTTCCCTTCGTGTTAATTTTTATGTGTAGGGTGGCTCAGCCCAAGCAGAGGGTGTCCCGAAAGACCAACGACACGAGTAAGCGCTAGCCGGCCACAGTCTGCCACCCCGGGCTACTCAGCCCTCTGCGAAAACTTGATGTCTGCATCTGCGATGACTTCCGCAGTTGTTACGATATCTTATGTGTTGATTTTGCCAAGAAAGTTGTTTATGTTTAGGAACTGTTTAGGCAAATCCCATCATAGGCTAAATTAGGAAATGTTTAGGTAAGCTGCATCACTGCCCAAATAAGGAGCTATTTAGGCAAGTCCCATCACTGCCTAAGTTAGGAACTGCTAAGGCAAGCGCCATCAAAGCCTAAATTAGTCCAATCACTGCCTAATTTAGGCAGTGATGGAGTAGTGTGTTAGGTTTGACATAAGGCTCTAATGCAAATTCCGCATCAGGCCCTAATGCCCGTTTCTTCTTCTTCTTTGCACTGCAGCCCCTCTCAGGCTTCGCTTCCTGCAAATAGCGCCTCCAACTGTCTCGGTCCATTGACCGCGTCCTCCAATTTTGAAATCCGAGCAGCGATGAACTGTCTACGTCGACCGAGTCAGACCAGCGTTTCCCCGGTTTCTCTACTAACCTCCGGCCTTCAGTTCTCCCAACGAATACCTTTTTGGGCATCCGTTGTTCGTCCATACGATTCATGTGGCCAGCCTATTGCAGCTTCCGCACACTTATAATCGTTGAGACCTCCGGTTCGTCAAAAATTTCATACAGCTCATGGTTGTATCAAATTCGCCATTGGTCACCGTCTAGCTTCACTCCGATTATTCGCCTCTGGATCCGTCGCTCAAAGGTGTTCAATATATTAGCCCGTTTAGGAATGCCTAATTAGGGCCTAAATTGAATTTCTGCTCGGGGAGTTAACCATAGCATCAGACTTGTGTACATGGTTTTGTGTTTGCTTCGCATAATTGGAGTCTGATTTGTTGTGTAAAAAAGATCGTAAATGCTCTTTGTATCTTGTCGTTAGTTCCCGTGTTTTTCTTCCTATGTATACCATGTCGCAGTCCTTGCATTTCTTTTTGTATATGCCGCTAATCACGTATATTGATATGTCATTAAGTTTTGGCTTCAGTTTGTTTCCAATGTTGTTGTTAGTTTTGAATGCAGTTTGTATATCCTAGGAAGTTTGATAGCTTGTATGTCTACGTATGAGTTAACGAAATCCAGTGTTGGTTGATCTTGTGCATTTCCGTCAGTTGGTATTGTTTTTGTTTGTACTGTGCAATAAGTCTGTTAATGTCACGTTGTTAGCATTCGCTATTACTAGATATTCTTGTCAATCGTAATTGTCATGGATTTTTTTGTCTAAGCGAGTATTTTTTGTACATCTTAACGAAAGTTTTCTTAATGTTATTTAATATTGTTGTCTGCACAGCATACGTTAAGTACAAAATCCTTCAAATAGGAGCGTAGTTATGTCTTGTTTTAACTCAGGCATTGGGCCCTGTGATGCTCTAATTGATTTTCCTTGGGTCATGACTGAGTACAATTAGATTGATGATGTAGCTAATGAGTTCATAAAGGATATATGAAAAGAATACATCAAATATAAAATCTCTTTAATCTTCTACAATTTATGATGAAAAATGTTTTCATTTCTTCGCTAAATCTCTAATGAATACATCTGACATTTAAAAATGAAGGGTTTCACATACCCTTCCATATAAGCTGGAAATAATGGCTTTTACAGCCATGTGCAGCTCATTAAGAATCTAATTTCCCCACCCTTTTTACTTAAGCCGTAAGACCAATAAACTCTACATAATCTTCCCCAAGTGTACATTAAGCGTTACTTAATTGAAGACAATGTCGTGTTCTACATACTTAAAAATTCATATATTGCACTTCATATTCCATCAGACACCTGCCTACCATTCATTTTAATGTCTATGTTTTCCAGGATCATTAAATTTTATGCCCAGAACGTTACGTCTGTTGCGAGACGGTGGCGCCGAATTTCGACATGCATACACAACAACGCCAATGTGTTGTCCTGCCCGTTCCTCGTTGCTAACGGGAATGTACGTACATAACCATATGGTTTTCACAAACAACGACAATTGCTCAAGTCCTACATGGCAGGCTACGCATGAAACACGCTCTTTTGCCACATACCTGTCGAACGCGGGCTACCGGACAGGATACTTTGGCAAGTACCTGAACAAGTACAACGGCTCCTACATCCCGCCAGGGTGGCGCGAGTGGGGTGGACTCATTATGAATTCAAAATACTACAATTACAGCATCAACATGAACGGACAGAAGATTAAGCACGGATTCGATTACGCCAAAGTGAGTATGAGTCCTTGAAGATAAGATCTAGCTTTACTGGCCGCAGTTAAGTTTCCCGTTAAACTCTATAATCACCTTCAGCAAAGATAGTTTGAGGTACTTTTATGGATGTGCATGCACAAGTGTTACACTTTTCTTTCCCCAAATTATTACTTGCAAAGCAGCCTAAATTTAATAACGAAATGACTACACTTGAAATTCACTATTTTCATACTTGTACTCGTATTATGATGAAAGTTTAACTTAAGCTCAGGAAAAACTCATTTTCATTGCTTTCAATTACGCTCCGACCAGTAATTTATTTATGAGAATTTCAATTTGCAACTGCCGATCTACATATGTAACATATGAATGCACTGTGGCAGCTGCAGTGGGCTCTTGAATAATTCAACGACGAGAAATCTCTTTGTAATTTAAAATGTCCTGTGCCGGGTCAACTTTCACTGAATTGCATTTATGGTGGCCTGATTTTTCCTGTTTTCAAAATTTATTTCTTAACATTTCACAAATAAATTTTAAATAAACGTACGAGGAATAGTAAAACGTTACGTCTATGTACTCATAATTTAACATTTTGTTTTGTCTACAACTTCCAAAGTACGTCAGCTCCATTAACCATCTCAATTCCTTACAGGATTACTATCCAGACTTGATAGCAAACGATTCGATCGCTTTCCTGCGCCAATCCAAACAACAAAATCAACGCAAGCCAGTGATGTTGACGATGAGCTTTCCGGCGCCACATGGACCTGAGGACTCAGCTCCGCAATACAGTCATCTCTTCTTCAACGTAACGACTCATCAGTAAGTATTTCGTCTTTTGAAGCACTTGAATCCTTTTTATGGCCACAGCAAGCAAGCAAACTTGCGACTTGAGGGTTATTGATTTCGCAAGTTGTGTACACATGAGACTGCACTCGATTTGGGGCCGAGAACAATCAATTATGGCCGCACTCTTGCACAGGTTAAATGACTCAACAACATGCTCTTGGCATTATAGGGTTGGGATTTATGATCCTGTCTACTTTCGGTTTCCTGCTTCTGGGGGAAAAGTTTTGATTGGCTGCTAGCCAGCTATTAAGTTTGTTATAATTTCCAATAAGAAGTTACCAGTGATTTGCTGAATTCACCCCAAAGTTGGTACAACGTATTAGAGTGCTTTTAGTGCAAGTAGGAAGTAGATTAGTCGCAGGATGCTAAGTTTGATTGCCTTGTAAATATTTATGCATAAGTGTTCTGAACTGATTGGTAAAGCATCAGTGCCGTAAGTTTAGGGGACTGTGTCTTATCTGGGCATCAATAATGTTACGGATAAATTTATCTGACGTTGGTTGGTATGGTTAGGCATTTTAAGAATGAGTTCATAATTGCCAAGATAATGTTTCACTTAATAAGTGAATTTACCAATCGTAAGAAGAAAGAAATTGGGAAGAGAAAAGTATACTTCTTCCAGGAGAGTTTATGACCAATATCGTATTTATGGTTAATATTTAAGCTATCCGTAAATCGATAATTGAAAAAAAATTACTTTGGTTTTTTTTCAAACCCGCACTTTATTCACTTAATCTTCACAATTTTCTCGTCACGTACATAAAACGCAATACGTATGAGCAACCCAATGCAGCCTCACATTGGGTGGTTAGGGAAAGAGGCTTAGCCCAGCTCTCGCAAGTTAAATAATTAGTATATGAGCCAACCCGAACCTACTTCACTTTAGGTTTTGTAGTGAATGGTATGGTGATAAATGTCCGTAAAGGAGTGCAGCGATGGTCTGCTGCCTCGGCGAGCGAGGATGTTGGTGCTTGCCAAAGTTGGCTGGCAGTCTTATATGATCGAATCACATAATACTATAGCATTAATAAGAACGCAAGCGGAAGGCTACTCTACCCTGCGAGAGCACTTGTAACACAAAAGCAGGGATGAGCTCACCCGATGGCTAGCTCATGAGTGGAGGGGCCAGCCAACGTCGCGGGTCCTACACCCGGTCCGAGTTCCAAATGAATAGAAAGACCGCACGTGTGGTTAATTCATCTATTCATGTCTTTTTTTCTTGTACAAGATACATATAAATACTTTATTTCTTTTTCTTCCTTTTTTTAGGGTTAATTTTACAAAACCCTACTAGTTTCGCGAACTGTTTGTCCGTCTCTCCGTCCGTCCGCGTGTCACAGCACTTTTTCCCGCAAACTACTTAAGCTAGAAACATCAAATTTTGTATACAGGTGTAAAGTGGTGCTCTCTTCAAAGTTCAACTACAACAAATTTTATAAGGTATTTAAGGGGGCGGGGGTCTCCCCATATAGGGGAGTGGCCCCTGATAAAAAAACATTTCATCAAAGGTAGCCGATATGGGTATCAAATGAAAGGTCTTGATGAGAAATTTACAAAACAGGTCTTAATTTGATACTTTTTGCTACGAGGGACGCGCAGGGAGGGGAAATACACGAAAAATTTGTGTCCCCTTCTCGCGATTGGACACCTGTGATTCGAAAAATCTGAAAAAATCATCGTGGTAGGTGTTTATGAGTACAACAACAACAAATACCTTAGAAGTCGAAATTCACTCAACTTTGTTAAAAATAGTATGATATTCGAATTTCACGTTTTCCCCAATAAAATCGCTACGGTACCCTTAAATTGAACGAAATTCGATATTTACGTAGTCCTGCTAAGGGTTCTTAAACTTTGTAAGTTTGATGAAAATCAAATGATATACATGGAAGTTATAGCCGTTTGAAATTTCTCCAATTACAACAACAATAAGACATGATTTTGGTATTTTATAGACTTTCCATCTAATCAGTCACTGTAGTTTTCACTTGATCTTCTTGAAAATTTTTCAATAAGATCAATAACATTAATATTTTTGAGAATTCATGATTTGAGTGATTTTTGTTGGTTTGCAACAAAATGGCGACCGTTGAAAGTATGAAAACAATGAATTTTCCTTTGAACGTGCACATCTCTTTGACATATTTCTTGAGGTTATTCATTGCTGGTGACTGCATTTCTGAAAAGTTGGGTACAAAACCCTTCTGACATGAGCATAGGTCTGTTTACCCAACTTGTTTATTCTAAAAAAGAAAGTCTCTTGCCTTTATAGAGGGTGCTTCAGAGAAACTTACTTATTTGAAAAAATTCCCGCGCGGTGAGTTAGGTGGGTAGACGGGCGAGAGAGGGCGCATCTGGAGGGGGAAGTTCCCAAGTTTGTTTCTCCCTCCAGTCAAGCGAGTTACTGTCTGATGTGCAATGTCGGTAATGGGAATAATTGGTCCTTATTTTTTTGAAGAAAACGAACGCGCAGTTACCGTGAATGGAATGTTACAGGAACATGATCGAGGAATTTTTTCTTCCAAGACTCGAAGAAATGCACGTTAGGAACGTGTGGTTTCAGCAAGATAGAGCCACAGCACACACAGCACGAGACTCAATGAATTTGTTGCGACAACATTTCCCCGACCGCCTCATCTCTCTCAGAGGCGATCTCCAATGGCCGGCACGCTCTCCAGATTTGACTCCATGCGATTTCTTTTCATGGGGTTATTTGAAGTCCCTGGTTTATGTCGATCGACCACGGACACTTGCACACCTCAAGAACAACACTCGCGACGCCATTGCCAACATACCGATTGATATGCTGCAAAGAGTGGATACGAATTTCAAAAATCGCCTTCATCAGTGTATGCGCAATGGGGGTCGCCATTTATCTGATGTCATTTTCAAGACTGCATGAAAAAAATGGGGATATTGTAATCTCAAATAAAAAAAATTTAAAACAATAACTGAAGTACTTTTGTTTTTATTGGCCTTTCTAATAAGTAAGTTTCTCTGGCGCACCCTGTACCATCAACATACATAGTTTTCTTGCTGACTTTGAGTGTGTTTCCACTTGAATTAAATATGTAGCAAAGATATTTAAACCAACAATTCATTAAGTAAATGGAACATGTCTAGGTAGTGTTTAATTTTGTATCTTGGTATGTTTGATGTGTATTTAGTAATTAACAAAAAAAACATGTTTCTTTCAATTATAATTTGCAAAAAAAAGAATATAATTTATGATTTCAATCAGTATAAACAAACGGATACTTATCCAACCCTCCTCCGACGAGCGCTCGTGTTTGGGGTGGGTAAGGCCCTCGTAGTTCTAAAGTGAATATTATTTTAAAATTGAAAAATTACGCGGGTTACACTTTTAAGCGAAGTAGCAGTGTTCTCTTACTGAATCACCTGCGACAATTATGTCAGTTTCGTTGTACATGGAAACAGCTTTCTGCCGAACGGAACATTTCATCGTAGCTGGTATTTACACATTTATTAATATACTGGCGTTCAATTTCAGGTGGCAAAAGTATATTGTAAGTTAGGACATTATTGTTTACTTCATTTGTAGTAATCGAGCAGTTGGTTAAATTTACTATCTTTTTTTTTCCTTTAAATTATTTGATAAATTCACATAGAATTCAAATTTTATTTATGTCAATTTATAGATTTTTTTCTCTTATTTTATTTTTTTTCCGCACAACTAAAACTGCTCGATTATTCGGCGCCGGCAAAGGGTTAAAAGAAATTCAGGTATAATATGTCCCAGATCAACTAATCAAACTAAAAACCAGCTGCTTTATACAACTTGTATGGGACATCAATTTCCCTCCAATTTCATCACAACGAACGCAGCCCTTTAAGATTGATATGGTACAGTTCGAGAACTGGACAGGGCGGGCGCAGGTGGTCGTATCCGCGGGAGGATTGTCATTTGGCTCGTCTGGACAACCACAATAAACAAATCTTGTGAAATGTGATAAGTGCGGGTTTCCCATGTATTATTTGTACGAACGCGGTTTATCGATAAGCTACATTAGATTCGCCGCTAGCAGATTGTGCGGTTTAGCTCAAATTTTACGTAATCTTCGCGTATGTGAATTGAACAAATCGGTGGCGGAAACTCGTTTCCTTACGAAACCGGTCAGTGAATCAAAAATCGCTCAGAAATCTGATCAATTGCCTAGAACTTTGTGATTTCGGACCATTTCCACTTGTTTCGAACGTCTCGCCGTTCGACTTGTGAAGACATCTAAAAGAAAGAGGGAACTGTACTTTCGGGGAGACAGAGCCTTGGTAGTCGTTGTCGTCGGTGTGTTCATGAATCCGCCGAAAAAGAAATTTGCGTGCGTGCGAAATTCTTCCGCAACTCAGTAAAGAAAGGCAATTTCCTTATACGCAGTTAAATTGGGAGTCGATGGAATTCCCTCGTTAGGTAGTGAAGAATCTATCAGATCCACTTTCCCCGAACACACTCTTCTCGCGCACTTAAATAAAAAACCCAAGGACTTTGGTGTATTTGATTGTCTGCTTGGCAATTTGGTGGTTTGGACTTCATCGCGTGACAACGGCCTGTGCTAAACGATGAACGCCAGTTGGGATCTGGTGCGTACGCTCAAGTCAAGGACATGACGAATTATAAGCTGGGATGAAAAAGTAGAAATATAACTGATTAAGGGTAACCGAGTACACAATCAGTATTGGGCGTTTTTACATTGGACAATAGAATGCGGAAATAGAGCATAAAAGTAAAATCAGGAAATGTTAAAAGTAAAACGTCGGTCTTTCCTTTCTTACCATTCTAACCGGGTATAAGACCCGGTACGGTGGCAGGCTTTCACCTCAAAACATGAGCCAGCCGCCGGGTACTCATTAAATCTTCTTTGTTTCAGGTGACGTCGCGGATTGAGTGGCCCAAGCAGAGTGCCTCTTTATGACATAGAGTTATGCAATCGAATTGCATAATTCTATGGTATAAATTGGTCACCGGGGTACTCCCCTTCTGATGGGAAAGTTTATACAAGTCAAGTTGTATGAGTTTTCCACTCCGAAGAGGAATACCTGGCCACTGCAACAAAATATGGATTTAAATCCGGTTGGGTGGGTGCGAAGGGGCTCTATCACCACCCGGTTGCCCTTCTCTCATTTGTGGGCCATGAGCTTCGTCGGGTAACGACGAAGTTGCCCTAAGTCCGCCCCTTTTTACATGTTCCACTTGTTCTCGGAACAAGTCCTTTTTCTCTCGGTGTAGTTACCTACACTTTTTGCGACTTCGGTCGCTTCGTTTTAGTTTGACCACAAAAATTCTTGAGTGCGAAATTTTTTGTAGTGGGTCCTCGTGCTGGGGAAATGAACCCGCCCCACGACACCGCAATGCTAGCCTGCCAGCGCATTCACACGTCCCCAGACGAGGGCATTCTCGGCGGATATCTCCATCTTCTTCTGCCGAGGCAGCAGAACATCGCTGCAGTCCTTTACGAACACTTTGAAACCTATAAATTCACTACACATTTATGAATTGAAATTATGTTCTGGGGTCCGTGCTACACAATAACCATTAAAATACAAGTAAAAAGCTAAAGCTGGATTGATTGACAAATAAATGAAGACCATCCGGTTAATGATGAAAGTGCACCGTAAAATAATTATATTTGCAGGCGTATTGTAATTATATTTGCAGGCGTATTGTCTACAGGCTTACTAAAAATTACATACTTCATCGGTATACTCTTGATAGACAAGCCTTGCTCATTGAAAGCTTAGTCTATATTGATACTACGAAAATTTGCTTAGATAGAATTTCCCATCTTTGATTTTTATCAATTAAGAAATGTTTTGCTTGAATAAACTACATGGCTAAATTCTCTCCTCAGCAATGTCGCATGTCACCATTTAGTCCGTTTCCACACTTTTTGTTCGTATTTATGATTTCACACGAGCGCTACAAGACCACACCGCTTTCAGTCACATCTCACTTTTAGAGACTTCGATCCACTGAGACCAAACGTGCACATTGGTGGTCCCAATAATTTATTTCAAATAAAATAATTAATGTTAATGACAGCAACGATTCCCAACAGAAAGAATGGAAACTTGTGAAAAGTTCGAGACAGTGCAAATATTTATTGTAAATGCTCTCCCTCCGTAACAACTGCTACAACTATAAGTTCAAAGTCCCGTTCCGCTGATGGAGAATTACTTGTGGATGTATGTGATTTCTATTTAACTGGTATTTGTGTATTTAGATCCGTTCCATTAACCCAGCTTAAAATCCTTCGCTTTTCCAAGATCGTGAACTCTGTCACAAAAAAAAATACTTGTTGAGGTGAAAACAATTATCAGCTGCTAAATTGGACACAAAGCGAGTGAATGCGATGATTCATACTCAGTCTTTTCTTTATCTAGTTTTCACGTTTTGGTGGTGTTAGGTTGAAATGCTGACAGTTATGAAGATTAAATTTCCAGGTTTACCAATTTTCTCAACAGCAGTTTAAACACCTCTACAAGTTACAGTCAGGCTAAAACATTGCAATCCACACAAATTCTGTTATCAGCATCAAGATAAGGGAGGCGCTAGATTAAGGCACCAACTGTTCAAAACGCAAACAAATAAAATCAGTTATTTATAATTAGCAAATAAACACTCAGATCACAGCACCAAAGATAATTCAAGCTCGTAAACTCAATTTCAACTTCAAGGGGATTCCGATCAAGGGGGCAAGAGAGTTTACAAAACAGAAACTCGCGATGGAACTAGTGGAGCTTAAACACCGAACAGTATCATCTAGTACGTGAAAACCCGTTCTGCCTCGTCCACTGCCCATTTCAGTCTCACTTTTTCGTGTACAAAGCAGCCGGCGCTGACCATTCCCGACGTCCGCAACGTCTGGCGATCAAAAGCAGACAGTTCATTCGCAAGCCTTCTGCTTGCGGGCAACGGCAAGCGACGGCTTGCGGATGACGACGGGGTTGTCGTCATCGAATTTTGATTGTAAATTTAAATATTTTTATTTTTAAAAACGTGTGCATGACAGCTGAGCAATGTGCTTTTTTATGGACATGGCGGATATGTTAATGCTTGTAGATGGAATTCTCGAGAATTCTGTCTATGATAAATTTTTGTGTCGCGAAAATGAAATACGAGGTAAACTTCTAGGATTAGCTATTGAGGGCTCGTGGGAACGGAATGCAACATCCCCATCATTATATTGAGGTTCCGAGAAAATCACTAATTTGCGATGATTGCGCTTTACATATGCGTACAATAAATAAAATTAAAAATAATGTTATTACTACAATTATTTTAAGATGTCTAAACCCAGGCTAATAATGTTTGCTGTTCTAGTTTTAAATAGAATTGTATTAATACTATTTCTATTATTGATTTGTTTTAAATATATTTTTGCAATTTTTATTTCGGGAATTGTATTGTTTATTGATTGCACTGCTTATCATATGTTTTAAAATAAACGTTAGAATGGTTTTATTTAAGCTTTTGACTTTGTAATTTTCGATTCCCTCTAGGGCTAATTTTTCTTCGCTACAATTATTTTCTATGTCGTTATAAAATTTTTTAAATATGATAATTCCAGTTGCAGTTTGGTTAATATCTTATTTGTCAGATAATTGTATCTTACATTGAGTTTCCTCGGGTTCAATAATACTTATACAATTGTCCTTTATTTCTTCAAATGATTGCGGTGATTTTGTCGCTCGATGAAACAGCCATTGTAATATTTAAGTATTCCTCGAAGTCGTTTATTATTCAAGTTCCGTTTTAGTAAAAAATGTTTTTAGTAACAATTCATAGTTTACTAGAGCGTATCATCCGTTAATCAGTAGAGAAATATAATTGTCAATTTGATATACATGTTGAAAAAAGTTGAATTTATCTCTGACTGTGAATATGCTGCTTTTGTTGAGATCTTTTAACTTATTCAAATAACTTGTTATAATTTTTTATTGAATGTTAATATGTTTGGTTATATTTTTTATTCGCGTTGAAAGTAGGTTATTGTTTATTAAGCTTTCTTCTATTTTTTTCTCCGAGTTTTCGATGGTTTCCTTTAATTTCTTTTATAGAGACTTCCATCGTCCATAGTGCCGGCAACAATTTTGTGTGCTTTCCCTAATATATTTATCAAGCCACGTCTTTGCCTTGTGTGGGCAAACAGATTGTTGATTTTAATTTGCACGAAGGCGGTTTCATAGGTATTTAACCTCACAGCCCGATGGTGCCACTATTGCAGGAGGGATTTACTACCGTGTAGTACATTCTCGTACCTGCTACTGCCAAAATTTCAGCCGAATCAGATTTTTAATTTTATTTTGACCGCGTATGAAAGCGGGCGTGTCCGCGGATTTTAGAAAAATGGAGAAAGAGCAATATCGGTCGGTGATTCGATTCTTATTTTGTGAAGGGAAATCACGCAGTGAAATCAAAGAGCGCTTGGCTGCTGTGTACGGTGGCTCTGCTCCTGGATGACAACCGTGAAAAATTGGTTAAACGACTTTCAACGTGGTCGCACGTCGGTTTTTGATGACTCACGCCCCGGTACCCCGAAAACGGTTACCACCGAGGATACGTGACAAAAATCCACGATCTTGTATTGACAAACCGCCAATTGAAGGTGTATGAGATTGCTGAGACAATAGGCATCTCAAAAGACCGCGTGGGTCATGTCTTGCATACAATTTTGGGCATGAGAATGCTGTCGGCGCGATGGTTCACTCTGGACAACAAACGCAACCGTGAGACCACTTCAGAGCAGTGTTCGACGCTGTTTAAGCGCAATCCGAAGGAGTCTCCACCATTTCATGACCATCGACGAAACATGACTCCACTGGTACACACCAAAGACTAAAAAGTAGTCGAAACAGTGGACTTCACCCGGCGAACGTGCTCCAAAGAACGCAAAGATTGTCCTATCGACCGAAAAGCTGATGGCCACCTTTGTCTGGGATTCAGAAGGTGTGATTTGCTTCGACTACCTGAAGAAAGGCAAAATGGTGACAGAGCTCTACTATGCTGAATATGTGGACCGATTCGACGCCGAATTGCAGGAAAAAGTCCTATTTGGCAAAGATAAGAGTGCTTTTCCACCATGGCAACGCACCGGCTCACACCTCCGCCGTCGCCATGGCCGAATCGGGCTACGAACAGCAACCCCATCCACCGTATTCTCCAGATTACTTAAAAAAGTCACTCGCCGGGTAGAAAGTCGAATGAGGAGATCATCGCCGGCATGGTTGCCTACTTTGCAGTCCTCGTCAAAATGTATTTTACAGGCTTATCAAAAAAGTTGAAGCACCGCTGGGTCGAGTGTATCGAGCTAAGAGGAGATTATGTTGAGAAATAAATCACCGCTTTTCCAAAATGTTCGTTTTTCTTTTGTTGGCTAAGTACTTATCGGAACGCCCTTGTATAAGTTCAAAGTTTCTATTGAGTATTTCTAATATACTTTTTGATTCGGCAGATTACATGAAGACGCGGATAGCGCGTTGATGTTTTGTTTTGTATTCATATTCCGTTGTGTTGTTCACGTGTAAAACGCTGTTATAGTAGTCGACTGGTTTTATCTTGCCTTCATACTGGGAATATAAACGCTAATGGTGTTCAAGTCCTGGATGTGTAATATATGGTCTGGGTTTTTATCCCGTTTAGAAAGATGATGACCAGGAGAGGTAACATTTTCCTGGAAGAAGACGGATATTTAGTTTATAGACTAATAGGTATTGTCGGGGGATGGAGAAAGAGAAGGATGGTTTCTATTTTTCTTCTTTTTGATTTTGGATTTTATTGTCGGGTTTTCTAAGTCTTGGAATTGCTTTTAGGCTTACTATGAGTGCGGAAGTGTTTATATTGCTATTCTAGGTCGATAATATCTTCTTCTTTGTAAGACCACAGCCCCTCTCGGGCCTACGCTGCCTGAATATGGCACCTCCAACTGTCTCGGTTTATTGACCGCGTCCTCCAATTTCGAAAGCCGAGCAGCAATTTTTATTACTTTTGTATCAGATATATTCTTTTATCAGGTATACTTCAAAAAGCTGGTTTATTTATTTAAAAAGGGTCTTTGATATTAAGAAAAAGAAATTGTTTCCTTTACCCTATAATAGTCATTTTCGTGGTAAATACGAATTTTGAGACTCACCTAATCCCTTCCTCTGTATAAAAGATGCAAAATGAGCCTCGAAATATGTATACACGACAAAAATAGAATATTAAAAGGCAAAGAAAACCAAATATTTATATCCTCAATATTTCCCATTATTTTTCGGAGACCTGTCACAACCACGGAAGTCACCGCAGTTGCGGACATTAAGTTGTAGCAGAGGGGTGCGTAGCCCGGGATGGCATACTGAGGCCGACTAGCGCTCAGCCGTGTCACGAGTTTTCCGGGACTCCCTCTGCTCATGCTGAACCACCCTACACATAATACCCCAAGACAAAAGGAAACAAATGGGGGAGGAGAGGGTCATAATGAGAAATGAAAAATTCGGTTGTTTAGCACTTCGTAGTATTATATTTTGATTAATTTTAATTACAAAATAATGATTTAACAAAGTAAATTCAAAAACGTAAAACTTCAGTTAACTAAGCCCCTTTTCCAAATTTTAAGTTAAACAAACCAAAACCAAATTATTGCATAACAAACGGAAAGAGTAAATTCAAAAACAGAATGTAAAACAAGTATAATCATGAAAAACTCATAAGGTAGAAAAAAAGATACGTTAATTATTTACCCCTTGTACGGCTGCGGAGCGCTCTGCAACTGGAACGGGAAAGGGGCAAATGCTAGGATTGACCAAATTATTAAAATTATTTTTTGTTGTTTTTTTTTCACACGTTCAGCACAAGTTTCACACTTTAAGCACAAGTCGTTAAAAATTATTAGTAACCTTTCTAACACTTCAGCGTAGATATGCACTATTGTCACTCAATGAAGGGGCACAACGAGATTTATTCCCCATAAACTACTGATAATCCCAAAAACTCTCATCTTCGACGTCTTCACTCACTTTACGCACTGGTTGTTTTTAGTTTTCAATAATTTTTTTAATTATTAAAAAAAATTTAATGTAGAAGTGCACTATTGTCATTCAATGAAGGGGCACAACAAGATCTAATCGCGATAATTACTGATAACCCGCTTTACGCACAAGCTGTTTTTAATTATTGTTTCAAGAATTTTAATGTAGAGGTGCACTATTGTGACACAATGAAAGCGTGCAACAGGATTCAATCGCAATAATCCCGGATAATCCAAAAATCTCATAGGCAAAATCTTCACCCACTTAAAACTACTTTTTCCCTCGACCAATTCTCAATGCAAATATTTTCTCTTAATTAACACCCCCAAATCACATTACCATCAATTCTTAAATTCCCATCCTGCAATCCAAATTTAAATCACTTCCCAAATTCCAAATTAAATTCACTTGACGATTCCACTTTCGTCTTCCAACTCTCAAATCAAAACTTTTCGTTCTCGTAATCCAAATTAAAATCTTTTCCCGACACCGCACAAACTCAGTCCGACTCTCCTCAAAAGATCAATCCAGCAACCCTTTTTTTTCTCAATTCCCGCTGTTGCATCGAGGTAACGTAATCGCAGTTCAATACACTTCGACTCCGATACCCACACATCTTTTCCATATCGACAAATGCAACTTTTTCTATTTTGCATATGTGGCGGTTTGCATAACCATGACTTTGTTTGGTTACATGTAAATCGTCATATACAAGGGAATAATTGCTGTCGCCCATCTAAAATGTGTGTTCCTGCGCTCGGGGGAACTTAAATCTAGCTACCACCGGAGCCACCTTCTGTTGACCTCCCATTCATCAGTTTAGCAACTTCAACGTGAACCTTTTTGAATGGACATTGAAATAAAATTTGTTAGGAGGAAAGCGTAAATGAATTTTTGTTAGTATACCAAATAAAATTTTGGTAGTGGGAGATAATGCATAAAATTAGTTAGTGTGAAGGAAGGAATTAGGTTTTGTTAGTGAAAAAGTATCGAATGAAGTTTTGTTAATGAGAAATAATGAATAAAATGTTGTTAGTGGGAAAGATAAGATTATTATTATTTTTATTTATTTTTTTGTAATTAAAATAGGGTAAGAGGGTAGAATTAATACGATGAGGAAATATAAACTAAAGGTAAATGGTTAGATGGTTATAAATATACAGAGAAAAAGGTATCTGTGCTCAAAAGAAGGTGGAGATGTTACGCAGGCAATTTGAAGTTGCGAATGGGAGAATATCGGTACGGCCAGAATTTGCAACAGACCTTTTTTGTAGTAACAACGTGACTCATATGCCATTAAACTAACCGTAAAAAGACAAAAAAAAAACAACAAATTTAGCCCTGATTGAAGTCAAATACTGTCACTTCTTATTTCCAATGTTTTCCCGACAAGAAATTCTCATGTGTAGCAGATATCTACATTTCCATGTCCACTTTCAGCGTAACAAACTAAATTTTCCCCATACAAACCTAAAATGTTAGTACGTAATACACTATTCTGATGAATTCCTGGATTTTTATCAAAATCCTTATTCAAAATGTCACTCGGCATTGCAATTTTTAGTGTTGCCCCTATAATAACTTTACTTTACACCCCAGCTTTTGAAAACATGTGTGAATCTTTTCACACATATTTCAATGCAATCGGTGGTTGCCGTTTGAATTTTCCTTCGGTTTTCAACAAAATCGAAGCGACAATTTTGAAAGAAATTGACGATGACAAGTGTAAGTTAATATTGAAATAGGAATTTATAGAGTTTTACGACTCACCTTAAGAATGAAACATTCGGTGTTTGCTTTTTGTAAATGTTTCCACAAGATTGAGTCACGCATTTCATGTTTTTGTTTTTGCACTTAAATTCACCCCAAAACACGTTCGCGTTTATAGAGTTTTTGATTTTTAAGATCGCGAGTACAAAATCGGCACTTTTTTATTCACAAATCATGAATTTCCATCACCTTTGACACGTGAGTTTTCTAACCTATACGCTTGCTATATTGTGAGAGAACGTTTTTTATGTTGTACTCAAACTGTTCAACGATTGATAACGAAGGCGCGATCATGTACACGTGGAGCGATGATATTGTGGGTGTGCGCGGGTATCAGTGGGGGAAGTGATTCATCTGAAGAAAAAAAGAAAAAGATCTAAGGAAACAAAGGGAAAGAGAATCAGAGGGAATCATGTAGTTGCGAGAGCGTAAGGTATGTACATATGTGATAAAATTACGTAAGTTCTTTATGTCAAAGGCATCGATGAGTTGATTTTTGATGCAGACTTGTCATTGTCATTTTTGCAAGACGGACTAATTTGGCAGGGGTGCCAAATCAAAGCATTATTTGGTGTAGTACGTCACAATCAATATTGTCGTATGCTTGCTTAAAATTTGGTGTGAGTCTAAATTGAACTCCCAGCATTTTTCAATCACCTGCTTGACTGTCGTCGATCTAGCTACTGTAAAGCCATCTTTATACTTCCCAGTAATACTATTGGCGTATGATCCGATTTTATTTTCTAAGATTTTTGAAAATATTTTGCACGCTGTACAAGATAGTGATATGCCTCTATAGTTTTCGCACTGTAGGCTATCACCTTTTTTGTTGATAGGGCATATAATTGATTGACTCCTCTCGTTCGGCATATGTTCTTATTGCCAAATATACTGGATGATTTTATGGATGACTTTCTGAACATTGGTACCACCATATTGAATAAGATCCACTGGAATCTCATTGATGCCCGGCGCTTTATAAACCTTTTGGGCTTGGTAGTGATTCAACTGGTCACTTTTGTTGTATTAATGTTTTTCAGCAATCCGATTTCATGATTATGCATCTGAAAGGAGCAGCAAACTCTAAATATTAAGTCTAGTTTTTGAAATATTTTCCTTGACAAAAAAAAAACAATATGGAAAAACAAAACCGACTAAAAAGCGCCCTAAAAAGAATGAAATAAATTTCACGGAACTGGTGCCAAATCGATTTTTCCCTTCCAATTTAAAATCTACCAACATATACGCCACCACTAATGAAACATGGATCTGATATGGCACCGTTTTCATAAAATGTGCACATGGAAGTCTGATTTATTCCTAAGTCTGATTTATTCCACATGGAAGTCTGATTTATTCCTAAAAGTTTTTAAATTCACGCTTTTATTCCGTTAAGTTCTATAAAATTTAAGTTTCTTGACTGGATTATACCAACATTTTCTGCCATAAAATCTCTACAGTATAGACAAATAGCGCGTACATTTCATATGAGTCCATATATAATTTTAATCTCTCGACTGCAATACACAATATCTGCAGAGTTCTTCATAGGATTAAAATTCTCTTCCGAAACATTTTATTCTGAGATGTTTTCTTTCATATGCAACCGCAGTAATGAACATCTTAATATATATCGGTCAGTTATGTACTTAAATCAACGCGATAGTAGAAATTTTTTTCGTTTTGCTGGAAAATGCCCTTTGACATTGTTTGATTTTCATGCCATCAGATGGGACCTAATGGACAGCAAACACAATATTTAGGCGAAAACAGAACTCCTGTATCTATCTCTGTTCAAAAGTTATGCCCGGACATGCATACAATAGGTCATCAATAATATATAAAAATATGATACTCGTACCTACTCTTGGGAAATGCATCATCAATCTACGACTAAATAAACGTTGGAGGATTTTCAAACGTTGCTATCTTCTTCATCAATCCACCATTGCAATAGCTTGGTATCGTTTAACTCCTAACTCTTTAATAACTTTTAACTAGAAGTCAAAAGGTACATTCACATTCCTTTCATGAACTTATTCCAAAATCAGAAAGTCATGATACACTCCTCTAATGCGCTTGTGAAATGCAATAAAACCCATTTTCTCACACTTCAATGAGAAAGGTGTCGTGGCGGCCAACAAGAAACTTTCTAACGAGATTGCATTCTTGTTAACAAAATACATATTAAAGCATCCTTTCGAGCGATGGCTGCGACCCTCTCAAAGTATTGTACATCATGTACGATCCGTACGTAGCAGTGCGTTCAAAGTACTCACAGAATAGAATGGACTTAACAGTATAGTACTCAACATTATTTATTTTATCACGCGAGCCCCCCGTTGTCTTTCCGTTGACGATGGTGGCCAGCATTCACCATTTCCCCGTTGTGCACGATCAACTTCAACCAGGCATGGCTATCCAATTACAGCGGCAATAATCGCATCAACCATGAAAGCATGAGCCATTTAATTTGTTTCTATTGACGTTGAATCGAGAATGTATCTTCTATCTATTCCCATGCCACGAGTACTTTTGATATATCACTATGAGGGAATCAGACTTACGAGTATGTGGGAAACTGTCTCAGGAAATTGTTCCACAACCATCCTGGTTGGAGTATAAAGGAAGATAGCGCATATGATAAGTAGAAGTAATGAAAGTACCTTTCAGGAGTATAAAGTGAACTTCGCAAGTAAACGAGTATATGCATTGAATCGAACTTCATCTTAGTAAAGATTTCAAGTGGAGTCAGATCCATTTCTCTTCGCGAGAAAAAGAAAACTTGCGAAGCGTTCGAGCAAATAAACTGTGGACATTCTGCCCTATGATCATTGCACCTCAGGCATTTTTAATTGCCTCGCGCTAGAAAACAGGACGCTGCGGTCTAGAATGCGGTAGCGGTGCTAAAACCTGGACAAACTTCTCGAATGACGATAATCAGGCAGAAATTACAAGATTGCGTGTTTCCTGCTTCACATGCATCTATTGCTTCTACCGAGTGACCAGGGACGACTTGATGTTGTGTTGGATGAACGATGTGTGTGGTTATCACTGTTTAATAGGTTGTTAACTATGAGCAGATGCAAGCATGTCCTGAATAGCTGTTGATAGAATATTCCAATTAAAATGCCACTTTATTGATAAAACACTGGTAGGTATGCGCAAGTAAAACATGAACGACATGGTTTTGCATTAATGAGATTAGAAGCCGGTTTGGTTTAGTTATATGAATAGTAGTCAACAGAATGTTCTCACGATACATTTTCAACATGTAACGAGGATATGGAATCATATTAGCCCAGTCATATTAGGGCTTTCACCTCGGAATGAAAGATAATAAGCTGCAAATTGGTATGAACCTTTGTTTTGTCATTCTAAATGTTGTCTCAAAAGTCACAATCGTTATCGTGTCCGCGTCTCAAGATATTCAAGGTCAAAGGTCACAAAAATCGGTTTTTCGCGAATATCTGGCTTCCTATCGGTTGAATGAGATTTGCATTTATTATAAAAGTTGTAGGCTATAAAATTCCCTACAACTTTTGTTTAAACTTTTTTTTCATACGACCAACCGTTTTGAAGGTAGAGCGCGAAGAGTGCACATCGTACAGTCATATACGGCCTAATGCAAGGTCAAGCGTGAGTGATGGTTATCAGTACGTTATAAAGTCAATTATTTACTTGGAAATTATAATTATTAAACAATGCCTATTATTTATGTACTAACTATTAATTATTTATATTTAATTAAAGTAAGTAACTTGATTATTTATATATAATTATTCATATTTAACTATTTAAGTATAAAATATTATTAATTCTGGATTATATATTTTAGTTTTATTTTAAGTTAAAATGATAGTAAGAGTATATATTTTACACATATTTTTATTTATTATTAAATACGGCATAATATACATTTATCAAAATGTGAGTTCAAATATCAAAAGTATCTTTGTTGATTTTAATTGTAATTAAATTGGAAATGGAAGCTAATTATCTTCTTCTTGTTCGTCGTCTTCTTCTTCTTGTCGCTCAAAAATGTTCGATTCATTGTCATCATCCTCATTATCTGTCATGTTCATCTCCAAACCTTCCAGAATATCGGGATCATATGTATTTTCTTCATCGGGATTACTTGGATACAGTGAAGCGTTGAGGCAAGCTTGTCCGTTGCACTGGCCGCAAGCTAAAGAACATTGTAGCCCTGATTTTCTGCATCCACAGCGGGAACCACAACCATTTTGGCAATTGCAAAATATTACGTTTAGTATTTCGGCTGGTGCTGGAGGTAATAACGTTCGTATGGGCTCCAGGATTTCATTTTCAAGCATCCAGCCCCATTCTTTAGGTTTATACTTAAATAGTTAAATATGAATAATTATATATAAATAATCAAGTTACTTACTTTAATTAAATATAAATAATTAATAGTTAGTACATAAATAATAGGCATTGTTTAATAATTATAATTTCCAAGTAAATAATTGACTTTATAACGTACTGATAACCATAACTCACGCTTGACCTTGCATTAGGCCGTATATGACTGTACGATGTGCACTCTTCGCGCTCTACCTTCAAAAGGGTTGGTCGTATGAAAAAAAAGTTTAAACAAAAGTTGTAGGGAATTTTATAGCCTACAACTTTTATAATAAATGCAAATCTCATTTAACCGATAGGAAGCCAGATATTCGCGAAAAACCGATTTTTGTGACCTTTGACCTTGAATATCTTGAGACGCGGACACGATAACGATTGTGACTTTTGAGACAACATTTAGAATGACAAAACAAAGGTTCATACCAATTTGCAGCTTATTATCTTTCATTCCGAGGTTGACCCCTTTTTTTACCTAATATGACTGGGCTATATCGTGGTTTTAAAGTTGATGCAGCTATCAAGTGTACCCATGGTATTGATTATGTAATCTTTGCAACTCTGGAAAAAAGTCCTTTGGCAATGGTTTTTTTTCTTTAATTTAACTGCTGTAAAATTTCTTAGAAACAATGTAAGCTATAATTTCAACGTTTCTGGGTAATTTTGAAGTTTTCAAGTTATTGGGTGAAAAGATCTTAAGGCACTGGAGACAATTTTGATATTTCTGGACAAAACTATTATCCTTGTCTTCCCCTTATAAATTTGAACCTATTGTAAAAATGGCACTGCATTGCACTAAGAATGTCTTGAATTATTCATTTATTCATTTCATTGCCAAACAAGTCATCGTTACAAAATAATAAAACATAAAAATTAATAATAAAGGGTTTTCCAATAAGAGGTATTTTTTGAATAGCTGTCATTTTTTGACATTTGACAAGTAGAAACTACGCTATTAATAAAAATGGAAGGATACACGCTTCAACAACGCATTGAAATTATTCAAATTCACTATAAAAATGGTGAAAATTTGGCAGAGGCGGTTCGTAAAACTCGAATATTTTTGGGTCGTCGTGAAGCACCTTGTCGGACCGCAATACAGAAATTGGTGGAAAAATTCGAGTTGTTGGGACAACTTAGTGATGTGAAGAATAAAACCCGTGCACGTCACTCAAGAAGAGCCAAGAATATTGCTGCTGTAGCCGAAAGTGATCAAGAAAACCCAGGTTTGTCCATTCCTCGTCGTTCTTTGGTATTAGGCATTCCACAAACGTCATTACACCGTATTTTGCATAAAGATTTGGGTCTTAAGGCTTATAAAGTTCAGTTAACACAAGAACTCAAGCCGGTCTATCATCAGCAACGTCGTGTCTTTGCTGATTGGATCCTTGAAATGCATGAAAATGATCCGGAATTCCATCGAAAAATCATGTTGAGTGATGAGGCCCATTTCCACCTAGGTGGCTTCGTCAACAAGCAAAATTGTCGCATCTGGGGCTCGCAACACCCAAGAGTTATTGTTGAAAAGCCTCTCTATCCTCAACGTGTGACTGTTTGGTGCGGATTATGGTACGGCGGAGTCATTGGACCTTACTTTTTGGAAAATGAGGCTGGAGCCACAGTTACGGTGAATGGATTGCGCTATCGAGAGATGATCAATAATTTTTTATGGCCGGAATTAAATGGTATTGATCTGGACAACGTTTACTTTCAACAAGACGGCGCTACGTGTCACACAAGCAACGAAACCATTGATCTTTTAGGGGAAAAGTTTTCGGACCGTGTTATCTCTCGAAGAGGTGATCACAATTGGCCCCCGAGATCTTGTGATTTAACACCTTGAGACTTCTTCCTTTGGGGCCACATGAAGGAAAAGGTCTACGCCAATAGCCCAGCGTCGATTCAAGACCTCAAAGATGAAATTCATGAGGCTATCGGGGACATAGGGCAGCCACTTTGCGGTTTGGTTGTGGAAAATTTCATGAAAAGGATATTGTGCTGTAAGCGTGGTCGTGGTGGTTATTTGCCTGATGTTATTTTTCACAATTAACGGCATTCCTTCCTCTTTATAATGAAATGAACATCCGATCATTTATATTAAAAAATGGCATTTTCCTTTTAATATCAAAATAACACCTCTTATTGGAAAACGCTGTAAAATTTAAATTTCATTCTTCACCTGGGTTTGAGAGGTGAAGCTCGGAGGGTAAGGTACTTAATAATAAAGCTTTGAAATTGGATCTGAAAATGGTTGCTTTTCAATCAGCAGGCGAGAATGTCTAGTGAATCGCGATATCTCATAGACCTTAATTCTATCAGCTAGAAATGGTATTTTAATAGTGCCTTTAGGGATATTAAACGCGAAGCAACAGGCAAACAAAGTCCATCTAGAGGCCAGCGTTGTTCTATTTGGGATCCGAAGTCTACGCTCATATTGTGGCAAATCTAAAAAATTCTTCTGTTGCAAGCGAACAACTACCACCTATATACTCACACTTCATTAATAAAATTATATAATGACCTTAACGCAAAAAGGACGAACTATATTTGAACTGACTCAATCCTGTCAGTGTGAAAATTGAACCTGGCGTCCCGGATTAGACAAGTATATTCTAGGATAACGCGAACTACAGATAGGTATAATGGCTTAGAGACCCACACATTCTCAAATACTTTGTATCGACGTTTGATGAAACCAAGGAGCTTATTGGCCCTACTGAGGACATGTTCCGAATATAAACGGAAACGCATTTTTTCGGTCCAAAGTCACACCAAGGTCTACGATGCTATCCACCCGGCTAAGTTTATGATTTTAAAGATGATAATCGTAGATTAAAGATAAGCGTTTCCGTGAAAAACTTCTAACTAGACGTTTTTCAAAGTTCAAGGAGAATTTGTTAATTCTGGACCATTCTAACAAAGAGTTGACTTTGTTTTGGAGCAATAATGTGTCTTTTTGGGACTTCATTACATGGTAAAGCTTAAGATCATCAGCATAGAAAAGATGAGGATATCCGACAAGACCTCAGAAAGATCAGAAATGAAGATATTAACAAGTTGAAGTAGCAGGAAGGTGCTCCTGCCAGTAGGGTTTTGTAAAACAACTAGTACATCAAACAATATATTCTGCATATCAAAACTTGACTAATATACAGATTCCATAAATTGAGCTCGAAAAATTACTATGGTTGGTATGTTTTTAAACTCGCCGCTATTTTGTTTCAAGTTTCTTGGCCCCGTCGCTGAATTAGGCATGATAACACATCAATATTACGAACCATTTCTAAAATTTTTATCAAAATTCCTACATATTGGTAGTGTCTAGGTCCGTTGCAAACGTGTTTCTCCTTAGTATCACGTGTTAATGTTGTTGTAATTGTTTAGTATTCAATCGGCTGTAACTTAGCTGTTTATTGTTCAGTTATTATGAAATTTTCAGAATGTATACAATTGCTTTCATAAAACTTAAATTCCGGCTTATGGGAAATTGAAGCGTCCTATATTGATTTCATTTTCATTTTTATAAAATGTACTATTAACAAAGTTGATCGAATTTCAACTCCTGAGGTATTTGTTACCCTTGTATTCCTAAAGTCTCACCCCTGTGATTTTTTTCAGATTTGGGTCCAATCGCGAGAGGGAGGACAATAAATTTTCATTCGTTTCCCCTTCCGCTGCACCCTTCAAAGCAAAATTTGTCATTTAAAGACTTGTTTTGAAAATTTCTCATCAAAACCTTTCATTTGATACCCATATTGCCTACATGCAATGAAATGTTTTTTCAGGGGCCACTCGCCTATATGGAGAGACCCCCCTTAAACATCTTATAAATTTCTGCCTACAAAATCTTCTGTTTCTAGCTTATGTTGTTTGCGAGAAAAAGTGGTGTGATGCACGGACGGACGGACAGACAGGACGCGATTTGAGTAAGGTTTTGCAAAATGATTTTACAAAACCCTAAAAACGAGAGGGTCCAGATGGCTGCCTTGTGGTACACTGGAGCAAACATTTATTTCTTTGGACTTGAAACCTTGAAATTTAACATTTTGAGTCCGATTATGGAGACATGAGCTTAGCCAGCTCAGTAAGAAATCACCGGCTCCAAATCTTTTGAGCTTGTGCATTAGGGTTTTGTGGTTAACCCGATCAAACTCTTTAGTGAAATCCGTGTAAATCACGTCAATGCCCCAATTCTATTTCACAGAGAATGATAGACACCATCACGGCTAGATTAGTTGTGGTGGATTTTTACGAAAACCGTGCTGTTGGTCGTTAATCATGGCTCAATAATGGGAGATAGTTTAAAGCAGACTATTTTTTCATGGAAGGTGGCGAGGTTCGCGCTGATCAGCAAGAGGAAGGGTAATCCAGAATCACCGTTTGTATACCGCCCGTTATGCATGCTAGACGTGGCTGCAAAAGTGCTAGAGAAACTTATAAAAGAAGACTCACTAACGTGATTCCTGCTGTTTGGGAGCTATCTCCTCGGCAGTAGGGCTTTGGAGCAGGACGCTCCACCATTGATTCGACTGTAGATGTGATGAGGGTGGTCCAAAAGGCAGAGGCATTTAGCCGAACTAAGCGACGAATCGTCGTATTGGTGATACTTAACGTCAGGAACGCCTTCAACCCCGCTACATGGGATTGATATTCTGAATATCCTGGAAACCCCTTTTCATGTTTAGAATATCTAATGCGGCTCCTAAGGGACTACCTGAAGGACCGAAGACTGCTTTACGACACGACAGATGGCCAACGGAGGTTGGATATTACATCAGGTGTTGCCCAGGGATCTATCTTTGGTCCAGAACTGTGGAAAGTGTCTCAGATGAGTCGCACTTGATCGGTTATGTGGATGATGTTGTGGCTCTGGTCGCTGGACGCACCGTTGAACAAGTGCAAAGTAGGAGGCTAGATATGCTGATGCGCGGACTGAGAGACTGGATAACTGCTCGCGGGTTAAGTTTAGCACTGGAGAAACCCGAAGTGGTCATCTTGACAAAAAAGAGAATCCCTAGAGCAAGGATGATCAGTATTGGAAAGATACTGATCATCCTTACTGAAAAATTAGAGATCTGCTTTCAATATAAGAACAAATGTATTATGTGTCGGTGATATGAATAAAGATATATTTAAATACAAATGAAAGCAATGCTTATCTAAAAATGCTTAATTGTCATGGGTTTGTATCATTACACAGACAGAAGCATCCTAAAGTTGCATTATTCACGCGTTATTTCGATTCAAGCACTTAGACCAAGTAAAATCAGCAGTAATTCATTTAGACCTAATGTATCATAGTTTAATAGGAGTAGCTTTAAATACAAGTAACGACATAAACAAAATTATGGAAGAAATGAAGAAAGTTTGATAAATTAAAAGTTAAGCATTAACTACAATAATTTTCGTAATGAGTTAGAAAGCATTAATTGGAATGATTGCACTCTGAATTATGAGGTTAATATCAACATGAAGAATTTTTGTAGATTATTGCAGGAATCTATAGAGCGAAATAACGTACCTGCAAATAGAAGCACGTAAATTAATAAATCAAAAACTTAGAGTTTTTGGGTTAATTTGAAAATATTAAGGAACTTAAATGTAAGAGATAAATTATACAAAAAACTGCTAACTAGGCCTTATATCGTAACTTCAAAAATCATTATAATAAATTTAAAATGGATTTGAAATATGAAATTGATGAAGCGAAAAGTCATTATTATTCTAGATTTCTAACTGAAAATCAGGGAAGAGTACTCAGCAATGGAAAATTATAAATAATCTGATAGGTAATAATGTTAAATCTAAAGACATTACCCGTAAAATACAGTTATTGAATGGAGAAATAATTAATGAGCCTATAGAGATAGTCGAGAAACTAAACGATTATTTCATCAATATACACAAAAACATAGAAGTCGTGATCAACGATGTTGAGTACAAAATAAGAGAAAACGTGGCAAGCCAACCCGAGTCTTTTTATTAGTTCCACCGGTGAACAAAAAGTGCTATCGGTAATTGGAAATCTGAAAAATAAAAAATCCACGGGTAAAGACGAATCTTCTGTTGAATTAATAAAAAAATATTGAGAAAATATTAGCTCCAATTGTTGTACAACTTGTAAATATGAGTTTTGACTCAGGAATATATCCAAATCCCCTAAAGAATAGAATTGTTGTACCACTATTAAAAAAGAGAAACTTACAAAATCGATAACCTTCGCCCAATCAGCTTGTTGTCAATGTTCGCGAAAATTTTTGAAAAATTAATGAAAAAAACTAGCTAATTTCTTGGATAAAAAATCATTTCTACATAATAAGCAATTTGGGTTTGCAAAAGGAACGTACACAGAAGGGGCAATAGAGGCCTTGATTGCCGAAATATGTAAAAATGAAAACAACAGTGAAAAAACTTCAGGATTTCAAAAAGCATTTGATATGGTAGATCACAAATTGTTGTTGCTAAAGCTAGAGAAAGCAGGAGTGCGCGGGACTGCATTGAACTGGTTTGAAACGCATTTTGTCGATCGTCAGCAACAAGTACGCATAGGGGGTGTCACACGTAATGCATTAAAAATTAGTAAAAGTGTTCCACAGTGAATTGTTATGTCAGTGACACTCTTTTCGGTTTTTATAAATGATTTGTCAAAAATTCCGTTGCATGGAGCCTCTAATGCTTTTGCTGACGACGTGTGCTTCTTATATGCAAATCCTAACTGGCAAATTAATATTTTCCAAATTAACAACGATCTTTACCAACTTAAAAAAAATTATGTACGGAGAATTGCATGGCAATAAATGCATCAAAGGTAGTCCGCGTGGCTTAGTGGTTAGACCACTAAGACCGTAAGCCGAAGGTCTCTGGTTCAAGATTCGTTGGCGTCAACGAGATTTAGTTCGAGTGGTTCTTCGGACGGACTATATGCCTGTTAAGTTATGATACGTGCTGGTTTAAAATCAGAACGTATCGCAGCTGGGTGGACGGACATACAGCCAAAGCATGAAAATGATCATATCACCTTATGGAGTGCCGATAAATTAGATCATGACAATGAGATACTCTAACTATCTCTAAGCGAAGGCCTGAGAGGGGCTGTAGGGCTACGAAGAAGAAATGCATCAAAGACTCAAGTCATTAATTTTGATCTTCAAGGCAATAATAATAATGAAATTAAAATTATATACCATAAATATCAATGTTCAAACATAAATTCTTGTGACTGCACAGAAATGGAGCAAGTAAGCCAAGTAAAATATCTCGGAATATCAATTGATAAAAGGATGACATGGAAGCCACAAATCGAAAATCTCCAAAAATCGTTAAGAGAAAAAATAAGTTTCTTTTATTTTCTAAGAATTACTTCGCTCCTTATACCGTCCATTAATCCATTCAAGACTCCAATATACAATTTAATGTTGGGCAGGCACATGTAAAACTTACATGAATACTTTGAAAACTATTCAAAACCATTACGTGAGGATAATTCTATATAAAAATAAATTTGAATCCGCTTTTCTACTATATAAATAGTTAAACATACTTTCTTTACAACATTTATTCATTTTTAAAGTATTAAGAACATTTTTCAAAAAGAGCGGCAATCAAGGCTATTTAACGAGAAGTCAAAATAGAATGATTTTTAGACGCCCAAAAGTAAAAAAAAATAATGTTTAGAAGAAGGTTTGTATTTATTGGGCCTAAATGTTTTAGTTGTCTACTAATTGAAATAAAATTATCAAAAAATTTAATGATCTTTCAAAAAAATTTAGCCAAATGGTTACTCGGCATTGAAGATGATAATGTTCTGTCAGCAGTAGCTAGTTGAAATATTGTTTTAAAACAAAAAAAAACCATGGTGAAACTGACTTCCATCCATCCCACCTTTGAGTGGGTGTGGGTGTTTTCAGTCTTACCTGCACAAAATCAGTAAGTTAGAGAAAGAAAGACGATGCTTGCCACATATTTTTTGCGTACCCAAAATGGGACGGGAAAGCTCATCATGGATAGTATAGTCGCGGTGAACAAGGTGGCACATTATGTTCGGGCAGTCTTAAAAGATAAAACGGACTCACAGCAGCCGGTGACGTCGGGACTGGGAGATCGCTTGTCTGGCAATTCCTCTTCCCCCCTCTGTTTACGGTGTACCAAACTTAGACCTAGCCCGAAGTTTTGTGTTAAACTGTTCCAGGCTGGGTTTTCGGGTTGACAACGGAGGTGTTAAGTGGGTAGCCCAATCCCTCGCGAGCATGGGAGTCCCACATTCTGTGCTTAAATGACATTCAACTCCCAACCACTAAAAAAAAACGGCTTAGATTCTGCTTTTCAAATAAGTAAAATGTTTGCAGAAGCATACATGAGAGCCGCTGTTCTTTTGAATATTACTTAAATGCGGAATAGTACCACTCAGCCTGGACTTTTTGCCGATGTAGACTATCTTGCGGCTGAAATTTCTGAAAAGATGAAAGCAAAATTCCAAGGCTTCATCTTTCTACTAAAACTACATCTGAAAAAACACATCACCTATTGAATTGCCACATAATCGAAATAACATCGCTACCGGACATAACACATTGGTCTTCTATTTATGCACCAAGCTCTCAAATAACCTGGAGCATCCTCATCTCTTAACGTACCTATTTCTTTTACCCCAGCATTGCCGAAGAAGCTGGGGTATCATCTTTTCATGTCATTAAAAGTCACATATACTACCTGAAGATCCACCTTTATCCAGTCCTCCGCAGCAACCAGATACTGATATTGAATCGTTGTGCTATACTGGTCCACCGATTCCATCAACATCTCTCGATGCGAGGAAATCCGAAATTAGAATCGATGTTCCCACCATGCGAAAAGAGGTGTTCGTGTTATTCCCGATAATTTGCGGGCATTTACATCATTTCCCAAATCAAGTTTTCGTACTGCCTGTGTTGTTTCGTTGATACTACTTTCCGACATAGACTCTCAATGAATTTTGATGTAGTATAGAATTTGATTAGTTTAAATTCGAGCCTGCGTGCTGTCAAAATTTACATTGAAATGATTTGAGCGCGGATCTAAATATGAGGCAGTCGTTAAAGTCGATATTCTTATTGCAGCCACTGAGCCTCCGGCCAAGGACACAAACTCAATGCTCCACTGCCGCAAACATCTTCATACTCACGCAGATCCAACAGAAATCCAAACAAGCAACCAACGAGAAATGAGCTGAGTAACGAAGCCAGAGCTGCTGCTGAGGTAGCAGTGGCATGCATACAAAAGGAAGACACTCATTGGCAGCAATTAAAGCACAAGTAAAGCGCGAGCTCGAGGCAGAACTTAAATTAAAAGAAGCAGCAGCAAGAAACGTTGAACCCAAAGAATCCGATTCATCAGAAAATAAACACCTAGCATGTCAAGGCGTATCCGTCAATCAGTGGCGGAATTTTACCAAGACAGGAATGATTTGCGATGATGAATTAATATTAATTAAGCGTCCACAAGTGAGGATTTTGTCGTCGGTCATTCTGCGAGGACCAAATGATTTTTATAGTGATGAAACACGGATGCAATTAAACACGGATACAACATTGGCAAGCGACATCGTGCTGAAGCACACCATTCACTTTGTCCGCACAAATTCACTACTATCCACCACGGGGCGGTAAATGAACAAAATCGGGACATTCCCGAGGAGATACTCGACGACCGAAATAACATGGAACTGGTGGATAAATAACACGCACGGCACACCACGCGTTGGTACGGAGATATAATTACCGAAGGGGATGAAGAAAACTAGGAAATACTAGCACTTCGGCTCGAAAAAAAGGGAAATGCGAGAATTATCGACAAAGTCTTCATCTCGCGTCGAGATGTAAATAAACATTACTGACAGTTCGAACTGCCAATCAAATGTATTCAGCGCGTAATGCATTTTATTCTCATTAGGATCGCCATCGAGTGGAACTCGTTGTGACTGAAATCGAAGCGAGGGGAACTTCTCCCGCGAATGGGAAAAACCACTCCTGAAGGGTGGTGAACTCTGAAACAAGATTTCCTCAGTGAACGGGTGGGAAACGTTAACTGGTGGTTATTTAAGACCGGGAAGGTTGGTGCACTTTCTCTTTTTGGAGTTTCCCATCAATTAGTGGAGGAATAAAACGGCGAGAGCATTTTTTCCGAATCGGAAAATCTGGAATTAGATCGAGGAATTGGTAGGCGGTGGCTATATCAAAAAGTGGAAGAAAGGGGCCCCTTGCTAGTGTAGGAAATAAACGTATGTAAGTGGCTTGAATTTTTATCAGAAGAAATTTGTGTTGGAAGAGGTTGTTGAAAACAAAGAAATATAATAGATTGAACACAATTCGAGTGACGTTAAAATTATGTTTTTTTTTCTTGCTATCACTCATTTTTAGCGTATGAAAAGTGTGGCTCGGGAATTCTTTTTCCGGGATGGTAACCTGAAGAGTTAATTAAGATGGTAGTGTTCGGCGAGCGGAGTGAACGATTGTGTTGAAATATTTTGCCCTGTCCGATTTGAACGAGATTTGGCACATTGATTGATGAGGTCCAAGCCCACAAAGATTTAAAACAGTCCAAAATCAAATGCATGCATTCAAAATGGCGGCCCCCAAAGGTCAGGAGGCAAGCGCTATTCGCTATTTTAGTAGCAACTGAAATAATGAATTTTTTTCATGGAAACGTTTTAAAAGACTTATATTGAAAGTATTTATAAATCAGACTATTTTTTAAATATTGTAAAATATTTTTAACTATACCCTAAAAAATTATAAAATCGCGACTTGTCTGTCTGTCCGTCCATCCGTTTGTTCGTGCGTCACAAGTTTTCTCGCCAACCACATAAGCTAGAATGAGGAAATTTTCTACGTAGGTCAAAAGTGGTGCCTCTTGAAATTTGCAGTGTCAGAAAATATTTTAAAGTGTTTAAGGGGGTCTCCCCATACAGGGGGTGACATAAATTTTTTTTTTATTTCTGTAGCCCTCTAGCAGCCAAGTTTCTCAGCAGATTCCGATAAAACTTGAAATTATAAGTTATTAAGGCAAGTTAATTTAATTTAATTATGCAAATCGGATGACAAATAAAAAATTCGAAAATTTACAGCTTAATATTTTTAGCAGCCGTTTTCAATAAAAATTCAAAATGACGACCCCTGATGGTTCAGAAAAGAATTGAAAATGTATATACTAATGGCAATGCAAGTGCTGATTAAACTTTTATGAAAATCTTTTGAAATTAACTATTTGAGCTATTTAAGCCAAAAAGTGATCACCTTTGTGTGGTAACCACTGTGAAATATATAAACAGCAAATGTGAGAAGGGCGAAACCAGTATAAATATGTTTATAACAATTTATTACCCGCCGATTTTCAATATGTGATCCATACGTGTGCAACTCAATTTAATTAGCAAAATCTTTGCGTCCCTTGAGGGGTCTCCAAATACGAACGCCGGCAGATCCTTTTTGTTAATAAATACCCGTGTAGTGCTACAAAAATTGCAGTAAGAAGTCCAGTAGTAGGCAAGCCGAATTCTTTTTCGAAACCCTATGCTACATACGAGAAATTTACCTTTGCGGCTGGTGCTGCCAACGGGGATTTTTTTTTGCTATAAAACACCAATTGGTGAGTACTTCTAATAAACAAAAAACAACGAACCACATTTTGATAAAACTGGGGTTTTTAAAATATTTGTGCAAGAATAAATGCATTTATTCTTCCTAAAATTTTTGCAGTAGTAAAACTTAAAAATAATTTCATTTTTTAATTTCCCGTTTTCACATTTTATATCTCTACTTAGCAATTTAAATTATAACTGATGACACTTATTCTCATTCTACGAATTACGGTTTTTTCTTTTAATTCGAAGTACTAATTAAATGGATTGGTAAAAATTATACCTTCGGTCTTTCGTTTTTCTTTGAAAACCTGACCGGGTCCAGGACCCGCATCAATGGCAGGCTCCTCCGCTCGTGTGCCTTTTTATGATATAGGGTTATGTGAATTCATTGCATAACGCTCTGGCATAAATCGGTTACGTTTGTATTCCTCATTTGAGGAATGGAGTCACGCAAATTATGTTTGTATGAGTTTTTCACTCAAATGGGAAATACATGGAAACGTCTACATTTGGATCTTAATCCGTTTGGGAAGGAGCAAGAGCGCGCCGCTTCCATCTGGATGCCCCACTCTTATTTGTGGGCCATAAGAACCGTCGATAGTGACAAAGACTCCTTTTTTTCGACTCCGGTCGATAATGATGGAAACTTCTCGGAAACTCGTGGATGTGAAAAATATTTTTGTAGTGGGTCTTGTGCTGGGGAAAGGAACCCGCCTCACGACACCGCAACGCTAGCCTGCCAGCGCATTTACGCGTTCCTAGACAAGGCCAAATCTCGGCGGATCTTAACATCCTCTTTCATCGAGGCAGCAGACTATCACTGCAGTCCTTTATTGACATTTAATATCACTCCTTACACTACAATTTGCTGATACTAAAATTAATTAAATTAGTTAAAAATAATCTTACGGCTCTAACTTCAATGTAAACTTTAGAAGAACCGTTTTAAGTTAAATAAATTGATATTAAATTTTCCATTTTCAACTGTCAATTTGAACTAGTCTTTTCTGTCATCAAAAATTTAATTTTATGGATGATGGGTGAATCTACATTATTTATTTATTGTTTTACAATGCGAATTTCAATTTTTTTTTCTAAAATTAAAACAAACGATAATTACTCACGAATGCCTTTTTTAATTTCATTTGATTCAATTGATCCCGTGCTAGAAATCATTTAAGACAGCTGGCTGTATAAAACGATCCTTTATCGGACATTTACAAAATTTTTTGTATAAATAATTTAATTAATAAAGTTATATTTTACGGACACTAAATTTTAGATCGATTATTTTGGCTATCAGAAAAATTATCAAATTCGCAAATTTGTTTTTTGCCACTTTTCATATCTGTTTCCCTAAGAGGAATCATTTTGCGGCACTTTCTCCTAATTTTGTGATAAAACATTATTTTCATTATTCATAATTTTTTTCAAAAAATTGATTAATTTTGCACACACATACTCAAAAAAGTCTGCGTACACTTGCTGGTCGTAGCAAATATATCAATATAAAAACCTTTGCCATTTGTTTATAACTTAAAATCTTTTCTTTATTATATTCATTAAACTATATGGTACATAAATATGTAACTAATCACTCGTTCGCTGTTTAGAACAACCAAAATAAAAAAGTTTCTTCCAAAAAGTCATGAAAATCCATCCAAAAAAGTCTGCGTGCACCTAAAAAAAATTTATTCATTTTATTTGAAAACCACTATATTAGCTTTCAGATTTTGAACCTTAATATCTAGTAGCATAGCCTTTCCTATAAATGACTTCCTTTAGCCTATTTTGCATGGATTGAACAAGTTTTGATGTTTCTTCGGCCGTTATTTTGTTCCACTCGTTCAAAATAACATTTTTTAATGACTCTTTGCTAGTCATGTCATGCTCTCGAATTTTTCTTTCAAGTAAATCCCACAAATGCTCAATTGGGTTTAAATCTGGTGATTGAGGAGGTGTACCTAAGAGTTTTGGGACGTTGTAGGCCAACCAAAGCCTATTTATTTCAGCTGTATGTTAGGGGTCATTATCGTGCTGAAAGAAACATGCGTTCCCCAGCCGCAATTTCTCGGCACTTTGCTTAATATTATTTTTTAAAATATTAAGGTACCCGTATTTATCCATTGTAGATTCTATGAAATCGAGTTACCCCACTCCACTGGCTGCCATACACCCCCAAACCTTTTCTTTTCGCATATTTACATAATTTTTGGCGAATTCCACTCTCTTTCGGCGATTCCGATCCGATATGAACGGCTTTTTACGCGCGACTCGACCATGGTAACCGCCTTTTCTGAGAATTATGCCTACTGTTTCATCGCTTATTGTTTTATTGTATTTCTTTCTTATATCCTGCGCAATTTGGAACGTGGTTAATCGGGGATTTTGTTTCACAGCATTAATAATACTCCTACGTTCACGTGCTGCAAGTCTGGGAGTACATCCTGACCGATGCCATGAAATAATCAAACCGCTTTCTTTGTAATTAGCAACAACCCTTTGGACCGAGGAATGGGTTCTCCCAACTAATTTTGCGTTTTCACGAAAACTTTTCCCGTTTTCACGCAATTTTACTATGACTTTACGCTCACTAACACTGATTTCCTTATTTTTTACTTCCATATTAAAGAATAGTCTTTTATTCACGCAAAACACACAGACAATTTTCCAATGAAGTACTGTCACGCAGAACAATGAAAAAATGAGGGCATCAACATTGCACATTTCGGGGAATCCCCAAATTTTGTGATGTGTACGCAGACTTTTTTGGGGCTGCTCACAGACTTCCAAGTATTGAAATTACTATACATATGTTCGATAATTTTGGGAATTTGTTAAACAAACCTGCTTCTTGCATTTCTTGCAGTTTAGGCTCTTTTATCGAAATGATTAAATCAAGATCACGTTATTGATTCATACGATTCCAACATAATTCAGTTTGTACTAATGAGATGTACGCAGACTTTTTTGAGTATGTGTATACATATGTATGTATCTCCCTGGCAAACACGATTCTTTCACCGTCATCAAAATCACACGTCGTCTCCCTTATCGTAATATTAGTTTAACTTTGCTGTGAATTTTAAAAAAGTGTCCCATTAGTGCATTTTGGAAAAAAACCTCCCAAAAATACATATTTTTGGAAGCACCATTCAAGAATAAAACTGACTATTGGGAAACAAGACTTTGGTACTCGCGGATGGCAAAAGTGTCTACCAATCACTTGGTTATAAGAACCCCCCCCTTAATCTCCCAATTTAATAATTTGATTTCCATTGCTTAAAATCAACACCAAGCCAATGATGCATCCTAACCGGAAATTCTGTTCTCTCTTGACAAATAAAAAACCTCAAAACGGTTGAAAAATAAAGCGAAAAGTAAGGCAACGTAACGAGAGCAATGGTAGCTGTGAAATTACCAATTCAAATGTGCTTTTCATGTCGACCTGAACCCGTAGCCTTGTACCAACTTATCACCATTCAGACACATGCTAACACGTTCGCCGTGTGCTAGCCCAACTGAAAAAGCAGGAATCGATAAAGTTAATTGAATTCAAAAACCACATCAATGCCAACAAGGTAAATATAAAGAGCTTCTCGACATGATTTCGTTAACAAGGGTCTGACTTACTTCGCAGCTCCTCCACAAAAATGCTTCCACCGATGCAGTCAGCTTTCTCTCGTATGTGGATTGGGGGCTAGAGCGAAGCATTTGAGGTGGCACACAGCTAGTGCCAGGGTGGTCAACGAATTTGCATCTGTGGAACGAAAACAGGAGTCCTCGACGGGTGAAAAGATTGCTCCGTAGGATTATATGCATCTCCTCATCGCTACTCTAGCCGAGAAGTGTGCAGAAACCACATTAATATTAATGGGCATAGTGGCTGAGATGCGGCCAAAGAACAACCGAATTAGGCATAAGGATGTGCCCGCATTCGAATTGCTGTGGGCAGGAGGGAAAAATCTGACAATGTCAGGATTAAGTTGTACTAATTAGCAATTAATTTTACTAAGTGACTACCCAACTGTGGAAGCTTCTGGTTACAATCATTGTTCGAAAAGCTAAAAAAAAACTTCATAGGCAGGGTTTTTATGACCATATTCTGAAATTTTATTTATTGTGGTTGACCGTAATTAAACTATATATTACGTGATGAGTTATCAATTCAAGTCAATGGAAAATATCTACTAAAATACATCCTGCTGCATTTCCACCATACTTGGAAAGCTGTTAATTTGTACCAAATAACAGTTTTAACGATGTATGCAATCAAGATTCCTCACGTAGATTGAGATAGCAGCTTACTTACTATTGCAACTGACTGTACAAGGAACATTCAATGTAGCACTTCCGGTTACATGGGGAGAGTCATAAAGATAAATTGCTAGGCAAATGTTCTCTTGCCGTGGTTTAACTAATTAATGAAGCCGGCAGTGAATTTGACATTTGAAAGGCAGTGGTTTTCTATGCCGAATGTCTCCTGTTTCTTCACATTCTTCACTTGTGTGCTCATTCATTCCTGTTCCATTCAAGACACTTCCGGAGACTAATTATCGTACCAGCTCAATTTGCATGGCGGAAGATAGGGAAGTAATGAACTTCGTTTAAAGTGAGTTTTCATAGGTCATGGCACATGGAAGAGTAAATCCTTTTCAAATTAGTTGAAGCGACACCAGCAATGAGTTAATCATGTCTTTTCAGGACAGCTCTTCCTGCTTTATCAAGGCAAAGGGGGTTGAAAATTGAAAGAAAGAAATTCAGTACAGTAGAACATAGACAAGTACGCATCGACGGTGAACAGTAATTTTATTCATTTATGCTTCATGTGCATTTATCAATGGTTTGTTTTTTATCAAGAATAATTATATTGTAAAAATAATTAATTTGTGTAAAAACGTACAAAATAATTAGCAATTTATTGATATGGAAAACAAAATTAAACCTTTTCGTAAGTAAATCGCTGAGTACGAGAGTGGTTCAAATATGATCGAGACAAATGCTGTGCTAGAGTAGGTGGTAGCTGGATCCCTTACGAACAGTGTGGCATAGTTTTCGTCGAGAGTAAATGTTTCACGCGCGTTCTACGACCATGAGTGAACGTCAAGTGCCGACCGCCGTAATTTTTTTGCGTTTGCGAAATCAGTTTGGTAGTGAGTGCCTGAGTAGAGCTGTTGTGTTTAAATCGGCCAAAATATTCAAGGGTGATCGCGAAACCGTCGACAATGAGCTGCATGATCGTCGACCGCGAACCAGCATCACACCAGGGAAAATTTGCCGCGTAGAACAACTCATTTTGGAGGACCGTAGGATGAATGTTCGAGGCATTTCGGCTGAACTCATCCACGAACACCTTCCACATTGCAAAATAACGGCGCGATGGGTTCCTAAACTGTTGAACTTCGCCAGGATAACGCGCGCCCTCATACCGCGCGTCTCACGCTCGATACAATATCGGAATTGGGGTGGGTGGTACTGGAACACCCCCTACAGTTCGGATTTATCATCCTGCGACTACCACATGTTTGGACCACTGAAAGAAGCTTTCGGAGGGCAAAGGTTCAACACTGATGACAAGGTAGAGGATTTGTTGCGCACAGGGCTGTCCGAGTTGCCCAAGGAATTCTTCGATACCAGCATCAAAAAGCTTCCGGAAAGTTGGACCAAATGCGTAACTTGTAAGGGGGAGTACCTTGAAAAACTGTAAATTTTTTCGATAATAAATACAATAAATGTGTCAGAGCATTTGACCCGATGATATTTGAACCGCCCTCGTATATCAAAAAAATTGTTAAGCATTCAAAATTTTTTTGGATGTGAATTACTTATTTTAATCGTTGAATGAACTCAAATATCAGATAGCCAGGAGAAGTGGAAAAATACGAAAAAATTATGTTACATCCCTCTCACGGTTGAGCACCTGTGGATCAAAAAATGTGAAAAGAATTCACGGAAGCAGTTTTCTAAATATTCAATAACAAAAAATATCAGAAGTAAAAATTCACTCAACTTTGTTAATGCTAGTAAGGTTTATGAATGTCACATTTTCATCAATAAAATCAGATAAGTACGGAAAAGTAATGTGTCTAGGTAGTCCAGTGCAAGATTGTCCTAACCTGGAAGTTGAATTAGAATCTAACCGTATTCCATGAAGTTAAAGTCATTTGATAGGGGCAAATTCCTGTCATATTTATATCATATTTCAAGAACCTACTAAATCCTCCGCACAGCTCCGGAGCATCGGTGCCTATAGATATTTCTAGAGAGCTTCCATTGACTCCATAAACTCTGGCCGAAGCTTGTTCCAAAAAAATAATAAAGCACCGAGCATCGATAAGCTTCCAGTGAAGCTCATTAAGTATGGTGCCAGAAGTGTTCAAAAAAGCTGTTCTCAAAGTCATCCAGCACATTTGTCATATGAACATATGCCGAAAGAATGGAGCCAATCAATTATATTCCCCATCCAAAAAACGGGTGACAAGCTACAGTGCGAAACTATAGAGGCATATCACTGCTTCGTACGGCGTACAAAATATTTTCAAAGATTTTAGAAAATAAAAGCGTATCATACGCCAACAGTAATATTGGGGAGTGTCAAGGTGGTTTTAAACCAGGTAGATCAAAATAGACCGATTATTCCGCCAAGGAACTCTTCCTGAAACTCGACAGTGGAGTAGTAGCGCTACAAATCAATGAAAATAAAACAAAGCTCATGACGTAGGCAAAGAAAAATACCTCAAATACATAAAATGTATGTACTATGTATATAGTATATTTAGGTGTCAAAATAATGAGAACCAGCAATGAAAGAGGCAAAATACGCCGAAGAATACAGCTCGCAAACAAAATGTTTTATTCAGTTTTGACGATCTTGAAGACAACCTGCATACACAGGAAAACAAAGCACCAAATACACAAATCTGTGATAAAACCTGTGTTATGCTATGGGTGCGAAACATGTACCCTAACCAAAACATCCGCAAACATATTGGATGCCTTCGAAAGACGGGTCCTGAGGCGAATATTTGAAGCGAAGCTTGACGGGGACCAATGGCAAACTTGATACAACCATGAACTGTGAAGTCTCCAAGGGATCGAAAGAAAGAAGAGACTTCGTTACTTATTGGGCTTTTTCAGACGCAGCATGAAAAGTGAGCGTTAAACAGGTTATATGGGCAAGAAGAGTGAGAGGCATTGAGAGAACCTGATAGCAAAAACACGCCAAAATTTTATAGGCTGAACGAGCGTAACGCACATACACAAACGCATTTTCTTGATCATTTGGTGGGGGAAATTTTATACAAACGCCGGTAATCATTCAGAATTGAACATTCATTCGGTGAAGAAGGTAGTCGTCATGAAACGATTAACTTTCTTTAATTTGCGTGCAAAAACGGATGCGTGGACGCGAGAAGCTACGCGTTATTTAATATAATTTATTATAAAAGCGGAGGCCATGAAGAAGAATATCACGATTTCAATCAAGTTAAATTGCCTATTGTGAATCCATAGAAAATTAACAATACGCATAATCTTCCTAGAATCACATTATAATAAGCAAGCTTACAACACATCAAGAAAAATATGCAACTAAAAAAGATATTCAAATTTGGAATATCTTTTCCAGAAAGCAGAAAAAACGGAGGATCCCAATAAATCCAATAGAAGTTTGAATCGACAAACTTTAACAATCATAAAATACATTTTTCATTCCAGTTTTTCTTACCTTGTGCACAATTCAAGGCTAAAACATCAATTCTCAATCGCTTATCTCTATGTCTTCGCTCTCATGTTGTCCGCACGATGTTTAACGATCAAATGATCCTTTTGACACATCCACTCGCAAGACGTGTATCGTATACAAAAATAGCTTGGGTGAACTCTGCAACGTGTAAACATAAGGGCGTAAGCGCGAAACTGGTTTGACTATAGGTGCGTACCATTCCCGTGTGAAAAAGCCCTATAAATGGTTTTGGTTTGTTCAGGGGAATACGTGTGGATTTCAGCGTGGGTAACAAGGTACTATTGTCGCCACGCTCATACTTACACCGCGCTATTAAGCATATATGGCGCGATCTCTGAATTACATTTAATTTAACAAATAAACTTCGAGAAAATACCAAATTAAATTCAAGTATCCAACACTCCTCCCCACCGTAGCTTTTCGCATAACGCTTTAATGCGTATCTCAGCAAATTTAATGCAATAATTACTGAAATTACAAAAAGTCTTTTTAACTTTGATTTGATATTAAAATAAAATATTAAATTGTAACAAGTATATTAACTTAAGAAAAGTAAAAACTTTAAACGTTTTTCGTAAAATAAAACAAGAGTTATCACAAACAATAAATTAATTTAGAGCCACTTAAGTTACTGTTCACCATCGTTGAACGCCTCCGTATCTTGAAAGAGGTCCGCAGTTGCGTCCAGGCCTGATTTTCTTTTCTTGCGTTTTTGAAGTTCTTGGGGAATCTTCTTGTTCAGCTTCTCTTGTCATTGTATCTACCTCCCTTTCCGCGTAGTCAACTGTAGTCGCATTTTCACTATCATATGTTTCTACATTACTAGGCTATTTGTCTCGAGGTTTTGATTTATGCCATTGTTCGCGATGTTGAGCCTGGAGTGACGGATCACAGGGAATCTCGGTAATCTCTGGCAAAAAGTTGTCTTCCTGAGTGAGGCAGGTAGATGATGTTGACTGTACTAATCTTTTATCTTTGTCCTCGTTGCTTTCATGACTCGTAACCAGTTGATCGATACTTCTCGTCTACTACTATGTACAGACGTGCAGATAGTTTTGACTTGATGACTCCGCACGACCATTTGGGTTTATCCCTACGGTAGTCCTGGAAACGTACAGTTTCATTAACCTCGTAGTTTTGGGCTGTTTTTTTACAACTCAGCGGCTTTTCAACTTGTTGTTTGGGACTAGTCATGTTGATTGGCGATTGAATTTTCAAGTTTTTGTAAAAAAAGCTCTGCTTTATAGGGGCTTGATATTGCAAATTTGGCTGTTCTCATAGCGAACAGAACTCTGGCTAATCTTGCTCGTTTGTCGACTGCTTCTTTGTGTTCATAACACAGATTTTTGAAGCTGTGAACTGTGCGTTCTGCCATGCCATTTTTTGGTGGATGGAACGATGACGAAAGATTAATTCATGCTTGATTTTTCGAAAAAACTCAAAAAATTCCGCGGATTTCAACTGGTGCACATTATCCGAAACGATGAGTGCAGGCACCCCGTAATCTGCAAACATTTCTCGCACATTGCGGCGGTCATCAAAGCAACTGTTTTAACGATCGGGCATCTGAAGAAAATGTCGACAGCAATTAGGAATACGTCACCCTTGACAGGTCCTGCGTAAATGAACTTGTTCCCACAAGCGACTTGATATTGGCCATGACAGTGAAGAAGCTGACGGCGAGTTACCCCGATTTTCTTGGCATCTCTGGCAAGCGTTCACCACAGCTTCAACGTCTTTGTCTTACCCTGGACACCAAACGTAACCCCTCGCTGCCGCTTTAGTTCACACGATACCATGATGAGATACGTGTATTGCTTCGAGTACTTTTTCACAGAGAGATTTTTGTACAATAACTCGATCGCCTCGCAGTAAACAATCTGTTTGTAATGAGATTGCCATGCGAACGTTCCAAAATAACTTTAACTCAGATAATAGGCTGTGTGGCCATCCCTCTCGAACAATTTGACGAATCTTGCTCAGATTAGGGTCGAGGTCAGTTACTGTGGCGATTTCCATCCAATCTACAGGTCTGGATTTGACTTCTAACAAGTGAATACCCATTGGCTCCGGAAACTGATCACTTGAGCCGACTTGTAGTGGTAATCGTGAAAGTACATCTGCGTTGCCATGTCGATCGCCTTTCCGATACATGAATTGATAGTCGATGCCCCAAGTATCAACGATCAAAGAAGCAAACACGGCGAGAAATACCCTGGAGTAACGGCTCCTTTCTTGGAAACTCCTAAGAGTGGCTTATGATCTGTTACAAAGAGAACATAGGGTGACCAAAAATGTATTTATGGAATTTTAATGCTCCAAAAATGAATGACAAGGCCTCTTTATCAATTTGAACGTAATTTCCCTCGGTTGGAGAGAGTGTACTCGTATGTGACGCGGATGCAACTGGCCTTTCTGAGTCGTCGTCCATGAGATGACCAAAAATCGCTGATACCGCGTACGGTGATGGATGGCAAGAGAGCAGCAGTCGTTGATTTCGAACGTAATGAGGCAAAATTAGACTTATAGTGAGTCTCCTCTTGACCACGTTCAATGCATCGGAGTGAGCTTCAGTCCACGTCCTCGCTGCGTCTTTGTTCAGAAGATTATGCATGGGCTCAAATACTGTAGATCGGTCTTGCAGAAATCTGTCGTAGAAATTGATTATTCTTGGGAATGCTTGCAGCTCTGTTTTGTTGCGAGGCACAGGGGCATCCAGACTAGCCAGAATTTTATCTTTCAACTGATGAACTCCTTAGCATCTATTCTGTAGCCCAAAAGTTCAACGTTTTTTGTGAAAAGTTGGTCCTTTTTTTTCTTTATTTTTAAGCCGTATTCACATAAGATGTCAAGAACATTCTTCAGGTGTTGCGTATGTTCCTCTTTCATTCGGCCTGCCGCAACAATATCGTTTATCGGCACTACCACCAAAGGGTAACCATTTCACAGCGAAGATGCCTTTATTTATTGTCAAGATGATGCGAAACTTCTTCTTCGACTATCAACTATGTGAAGGCTTGATCCAAGTTCAGTCCGTAAAGGACTGCACCGATGGACTGCTGCCTGAATGAGCGAAGATTTCAGTGTTCCCCAGAATTGTCCTTGTCTGAGGACGCGTGAATTCGCTGGCAGGCTAGCGCTGTGGTGTCGTGGGTCGGGTTCTTTTTCCCAGCACAAGGGTTTACTACAAAAAAATTTTGCATTCACGAATTATGCGATGCAAATATCTCGGTTCGACAGTGTTGAGGCCGAGGTAACCTACCGAAGGTATGAACTATTAAAACGCGACTGACTGAGCATGATCAACGCGCACGGGACTCGAGAAGATTGCGTCTTTACAGCTAACATTTACGACCTCTACTTATAGTGGGAAATCCAGGTGGAAGCGTCTTAATCAATACCTTGCTCAAGAGTTGACCAGCGGCAATCTTTTCCAAGAGCCTAAATTAAAGATGAAAAAATGTAAGTCATGCGGGCAAGTTGTAATAACCGAGGAGCTATGGCTCTAAAAGCCAGCGCTGCTACAGGCACACAGCACAAACTCAATTTAACAATGAGTAACCATTCAGTCACCTTCCCCATCGCAACACTCGCTCCTTTGTTTTTTTTTTCACATGAAAAATAAGTCAAAAAAATTTCTTTTGTACTTAACCCCCGGGAAACAAAATTCTAAAACTGTTTAAAATTTCTAATGTGTAGTGATTTTATTACAATATCTTTTGAATATAAGTTAACGAATTGCGATGTAACACGGTATACAAATGCTTAGAACGAAACGGTTAACCCCTTTAATTATATGAACGATAAAATCATTGTATCATTTAAACCCCTCAAAAATTGTCAAATTTTACCCATTCCAACCATAATCTTAATTAAAAATTGTTTTGTTTGTCGGTAATTCAAGTGTGCCTGTCTAATTCTTCCGATTTTTCTTTTTCCCTAATTACGCCCAATCATTACAAACGAAAATTGCATTCATTTGATAACTTAAGCGAATCTACAAAAGACGAAGTAAATTTTAGAAACAACCGAAACGAGTGTGCATTATCACCATCGCGGATCCACCCATAGATGTCACTATTGAACGAAACTTTTCGCGATTTTCCACTACTGTTTCGTTGCTCGATGGTTCGGCCGCGCCATTTTGCAACTTGGGGAAAACACGAAAAAAATGAGGACATTCTCCACGGTCTGACTGACTGCACATTCCGCCAAATTTTTTCGCAGGCTCCAATAGCAAAATAATGTAAAATTAGTTAAGTCTATTATCGTTAAAATTGGAAGAGTGTCGGAACAAGGTCATGCTATCGAGTGGCTAAAAATGTTGGTCGATGAAATGAACACTCAGTGATACGGATTTGGATGTTGATAACGAGCCTGTTTGGCAAGAGCTTCGTAGGAGATTTTACGAAATTATTGAAGGCGCTACATTTTCAGACAACGAACTCAAAGAATTAGTTAGAACAATTTGCAGTGACGAGAAGGCACGAGATAGTTCTTCAGACGAAAAAAGAGTGGAAGCAACGGCGGCGACAAGCAAGTCGATTGCGAATTTGCTCAGCTCCGCGCTAAACAACGAACTAATTAATAAAACCTCGTTTGGTGGCGAGTGACAGCGAAACATATAATAGAAATTTTAATTGTCCTTCATAGGGGAGCCAGCGCGAATGCCAAATGGGACTTGCGCGTGAGTTATCGTCCAGATTTGACCAATCGGCGGCCAACCAGCGGAAATAACCACAGCGTTGGCAGCCATTCATTCAATTTTTTTTGTGGTGAAACAACAATCTGAGCTAAAAACAAGTGAGTGATTGTGCTCGAGACAACGCGAGGAAACGTAAAATGTTGGCTGGGGTGAGCGGCTTAAGTGTCAGTGAATTCACGCCGCTTGTGAAATTGCTAACAAAACGTAAAATTCGATTTGGCCCGGCAGCTGGAAAATATCAGTGCGTGTAAATCCATGTGTCGTCACAGCAATGGAATGTTCCAATTAAATCTCAACAGACTTTTCCGTTTTGTGCTGAGCTTGAAATTGTAAAGCAATAATAAACTTTGCCTGATCCTCATTTTGGAACAATGCAATGCTTTCCGACGGCCGGCTGCAGAGAATAGTGTGTGGAATTGCTTAAACGTATCATTGAAGTAGGAAATGAAACTACGCCAAATCAAACCTATCCTTGAGCAGTCATGCAGGCGAATTTCTGCACTTTATGTAACCGGTGATAAGGCCAACGAGAACTATGCAGTCCGTACTCCTTACATGGAATTTTCCAAAACATTAGTGCAGGAGCAGCATTTATGTCGTGAAAATATCTCAAAACGTCGCATGAAGTTAGATTTAGATGCGTTGATGAAAAAGTAGGATATTTATCTTTCTAAGGAGTTAGAAAAAGTTAGTCTAGAAAAGAAAAGGGATCAAGTAGCTCACGATATCAAAGAATTGCAGAAATCAAAAGCAGATACGTCGGAGTTAAATGCAAAAAAAAAAAAACTAAAGGAAGAACTATACCCAATCGAAGATGATTTTATTCATAGCTTCTTACAACTACCGAATCAACTACACAAGGAAACTCCCTTCGAAGAAACCAAATTACTTTACCGTCAAGGACTCCCAACAAATAAAGGAACCGGCAATAACATCAATCATTTGAATCGCAAAGACCTGATCGACTACAGAGATCCAACCTGTTATTATCTTATGAAGGAAGCTGCACGATTTGAATTCGATACACCTATAAATTGTGTACGATACTTCCTCGAAAATAATTTTATTCAATTTTGGAATCCTGACTTCGCTAGAACGCTACTGCTAGAAGCTGCTAGGACCGATTTAAACCGGATTGACATCGTTGATGAGGAAGATATTAAAGCGTCAAAAGTTAATTTACTTCATTTAACAGGCGGTGGTTCAATAGCGAGTTTCCTCGGTTTTATTGCTAAACTGACAATTTTTCCGACATTCTTACCTCTTCGATTTATTGCCAGCGGACGGGAATATATTTTACCAAGTGATTTTATTACTAAATTTTGTATGGCATTCGCCCAAAGAACTTTTATAGTGATAGGTGAATTATTCGGTCTTAGATCGTTGTCGAATAATTGTTAAATGAGCATTTATTAGCCTTAAATGAACGTAGAGTACCAGCACCCATCGAGCGCTCGACGGAACATGCGGTGAGTCCTCTTTGACTTAATTTATTTATATAATAATTAATTCTAATATTTTTGGAGTATTTGCATTATTTATCAGTTGCTGACTTGGAAAAGACTCGCGTATTCATTTGACTCGGTTTATTATTTCGGATCATATTTGATTTCCAATCAACAATGTGTTCTGAGTTAGAAGAATCATTTCTTTGATCATTTATTCAGAATTAAAAATTTACTTGCATTCGTAATGCTCAAAAATAATGGGATAATACTCCACCAGTATGTTATGAGTTCTGTTAAAATACGAATTTTTGTTGAATACCACTTTGAATATGTTCACAATCTAGTTTGCCATTGTACGTATAGAAATATGCTTTCAATTCAAGTTGAATTCGTTAATTCCAAGAAGAATTCGTTAAATTTTTTTTTTCATGCCATACTCTTGAAAGTCTAATTAAAACAAAGACAAACTTTCAATCCACCATATCTGCATTTTGTATGTCTCTCGTTTCAATGCTTTAAAATATTGTCGAATTCATAATTATAATTCGACATTTTTTTGTTATTGTTGTTGCTTTTTAAAAAAGTTTCGAAAACAAATAGTTATGATAAAACTATCGACAAGACATCGTTTTGAGATGTGTTCATTCTCATTTGTTCGTATTTGAAAGTTTGTCTTGTCCTTTTCTAAATGATTGACATGAATTCTAGCCTTGATATAAAATATTTAACTGATAAACTAGTCTATAACCCCCTGAAAAATTATTTTTTTTGTTTGTTCAATTTATAATAAAAACAAAAAAACTGATAACGTAAATCATATAAGGGCAAAGTAATATAATAAATGGTATAAAAAGTAAAATAGGAGTAAAATCTACACGAAAATATATAATATTAATTAAAGAAAAAAAATAAAAATGATGAATTAAACGAAAAATCGGTCTTTCCCTTCCGATTTTTCTAACCGAGTATAGGACCCGGTACGGTGGCAGGCTTCAACCCCAAAACATGAGCCAGCCACCGGGTAATTAATAATCCTTTCTGTTTCAGGTGACGTCATGGGTTGAGTGGCCCAAGCAGAGTGCCTTTTTATGGCATAGAATTATGCAATCCGATTGTATAATTCTATGACATAAATTGTTCACCGGGGTACTCCCCTTCTGATGGGAAAGTTCATATAATTCAAGTTGTATGAGTTTTCCACTCAGAAGAGGAGTACCTGGCCACTTCAACAAGCTTTCAATGGATTTATTCCGGTTGGGTGGGTATGAAGGGGCTCCACCACCACCCGGTTGCCCCTCTTTCATTTGTGGGCCATGAACTTCGTCGGGTAAAGACGAGGTTACCCCAAGTTCGCCTTTCTTCTCAGGTTTCACTTGTTCTAGTAACAAGTACGTCTCCTTCGGTGAGGTTATCTACAACTTTGCGACTTTGGTCGCCTTCTTTTTTTTTGACCTGAAAGCAATTCGTGAATGCGAAATGTTTTGTAGAGGGTCCTCGTGCCGGGGAAACAAACCCGCCCCACGACACCGCAATGCTAGCCTGCCAGCGCATTCACGCGTCTCCGGACGAGGGCATTCTCGGCAGAAACCGACACCTTCCTCTGCCGAGGCAGCAGACCATCGCTGCAGTCCTTTACGGACTTATGGAAACTCTTTTATTCACTACAAAGTTTAACTAGAACGCCAAACCTGAGCACTAGGAATGGTACTGTCACATACTTTGAGAGCACTGGGATTTTCAGAAAGCATCCTCATTAAGCTGGAGGATCCAATGAAGCTAGAAATCATTTGCTGTAGGGGAAGCGGTAGAGAACAGGGGACAATGTTGAGCTCTGCCCTAGTGGGCTGACTGTATTTGGCCAATTTGTCTTTTCTACTGGACTCACACGTTCATCTGATAAATTGGAGGCTTAAAGTCATCTTCCCCAAATGAGAATGGATTAAAACGGAATGCAAGGTAGGATTCTGAGTTTATCCTATACTCAGATGAACTTGTAGCATACCATTGCATGCATTATCTTTATTAGCACTTTACGCTGCAGAAAGGTAAAAGTAGAAGGAATATTCAAGAACTTCAGGAAAGAAAACTGGAAGGCTTGTGAGTTGAAAGTGAAGGAAGAATTCACTAAAATACCTAAGCTAAGTGTGGAGCTCTCAAATGTGCAAGACGGCTGTACTACTCACGAAACACCTCACCTGTCTACCTGAAAACCTATCCCCTTCACTAGTGGAGAAAAAGAGAGATTGCTAGAAAGATGATCCCCAACCCCGGCCCATGATCAAAAAAGGTCACGACGACTCAATGCCTCTAGCAACAAGGCTGTACTTGTATTGCGGCTCACCGAGGCCGTGGGAGGTGCTGAAATTAAAGTTGACGAAGTGGATGACTCTGAAATATCGGAAATGCAGCAGTCAATCGCGAATCTGACAGCGATTGTTGAACGACTTAGTGCCGATATCCATATTTCAAGTGGAAATCAACGACCCACTCAAACGTCAACTCCACTCCCCGAAAATGTAGGCGCCGCATCGTCGTTGGCCAGCGAACCGACTGCCGATCAATGTTTCACAACGTGGAGGACGTAATTGACCCTCTTCCGGACTTCAACCCGCCAAAAACCAGCCCCTTATCCACGAATGCTTTCGTACATCGGGTTCGAAAGTTAATGTGTGCGTATAGATGAGACGCAACCGTTGTGATTTTCGCAATTCAGGCCAAGTTGAAGAGCCCCGCAGAACTCTGGCTGGACTCGAGCAGTGACTTGCTTGTGAACTTTGAACGGTTTACAACTGAATTCCTGCGAACATTCCCGGATAATGACGAGGAGTCAGGCGTTCATTTACGTATGGCCGCTGACGTGAGAAAAATCAGTTAACCCGTATTGGACTGTCACTTCCGAATGTATACCGAGGGAAAAAGGAGTAGATTGTCGGAACGATCCATCGTACAGTATATTCGCCGCGGACTAAATTATCCGACACTACAAAACTCGATAGCCCCCTTGAATTTCCAGGACACAAATAAACTATATATGTCCATTTCACGATTTCTCGCGAACGTTAATAAACCGCCCGAAATTAAACTAGATAAACCTCCGCCAATACTTCCTTCCGCACCCCAACAAACGGTCGAAGGACAAAAACGTATAAGCCTGATAAAGGAATTGTGTTGTAATTGTTTTAAACCGGCTCACATATCAATTAATAACCCAAACCCCAGCGTCGCGCCCATTGTTCAAAGTGTCGGAAAGTTGGACATTCCATTGATAATTAACCTACGCGCCGTGATGGACATATCAACAAAGTAGACACTGTGCCGAGCTCGCATCAATCCGATCGTGTCATTAAGAAGGTTCTTTTTAAAAAAAATTTATCGATACACTGTTCAATCCGGTATGTAGCCATTCATTGATCCATGAAAGTGACTCCTCCGGCATAAGCGAATGCGCTCCAATCACAGTCGAAGGTTTTGAAGGAGGTACTTATACGTGCACGCGGAAAATCCGAGCACAACTAAAGGTGGATAGTTGCACACTATCAGCCGATCTGCTTATTGTTGAGAATGAGTGAATTCCCTCGCCTCATCTTGCAATCTGGAATGTGCTTGATCGAGGATATACGTAAACCGATCGTTACCATAAAGTTCGAATCCGAGTCATTCGAATTTGTATTGTTGTTTTCCAAATTTCGATCATATTTTGCCGACAAAACATCCGAGATGGGACGAAGTAAGTCATCGGTGGCGACTATTCAGCTAACGTATGATAAGCCGATTCAAAGCCACCCGTACCGGATTCCATTTGCCAAACGAGATGCCATAGATTCAATAATCGACGATGAATGAAATTATTCAACATAAAATATTTCTGTTTAAAACATCATATGAAACATTTAGAATTTAAGCTTTTTTTCTCGTAGCAAAACACTATTTGAAAGGGTATTCCTCAAAAGCCATATTCAATCGATTGAAGTCGTGAATCTCTTGCTAGTCCCTCGAATTCACTTAGTTGTATCGAAATTAGGATTAGATTTTTCTAAAAGTGAAATTTGCAAAAGTGAATTTTGATCCATTTGCTATATTGAGGGTGTGCTTACTTATTTTTTGAGTGCTTAAATATTAAAATATCTTAGTTTTCTTGAGCTTACTTGGTACAACCGAAAGGTTAGACCGATATCCCTTAAAATGTCATCAAAAAGAAAACTGGTGACTCTTACTATTTAAAAAAAAATCGAAATTTTGGACAAATTAAGTAGCAAATCGGTGAAGGAACTCTCTATCGAGCCCGGATGTAGAGATTACTAACAGCAATAGAAAAGTTGTCCTTTTTATAGATAACGCTCCATGTCATAATTTGACTGAAGAAACTGTACTAAAAAGCGTCAAAATTGTTTACCTGCCAGCAAATACGACTACCATTATTCAACCTTTAGGTCAGGGAATTATACAGACGTTTTGAGTATATTATCGGCAACAAATAGTCCGCAAGCAAATTTTGGCGATTGAAACAGGTTCATCGAGTCAGAATTTCTGCAAATCATTCAATGTTTTTCAAGCGATAAGTTTTGTAAAGAAATCTTGGTGTTGGTTAAGCCCACAACAATCCAGAACTGCCTTCGCAAGGCTGGATTTTTAGTGGGAAATCATCGAATTGGCAATAGCAGAGGATCAGTTCAATGAACTTTTAACCTGCGATGACAACCTCAATTGTTATGGGGAACTGGAGGAAGATGAAATCGTCAAAGAAATTCGATTCGAAAATGAACATCACTCCGATGATGAAGAGCTAATTGCAGAGGACGCTGGAGAATCTTCAGCTGCTGTAACTTTACAAGATGCATTCAATTCTCCCAATAATGGGAGAAGACCTAGCATGTCTAGATAAAGTAGAAAAAAGTCCGATGAAATGTGCGGGTAAAAATGTAATCCAAATATGTGCAAAACCCGGTTAAGTGCACAAAAAGTTTCTGGGTTTTCGATGTGCACTTATCCGGGTTTTACTGTATTCAAAGAACATTCGAAGAATATAAAAAACGAATGTGCTATAATAACATGTACATGTTATTACATGGTGATAAGGCAAAGATTATTAACTTATGTTTGGCGCCTGAAAATAAAACACTGCAATGTTTTCCACAAAATAATTCCCTGGGTTACTTTGAACTAAGCGATGAACGATCAAAACTAGATTATAGTTTGAATTATCAATCATTTCTTAAATTAATCAGTCGTTATCTGTTTTCAGCACACCTTCATACGATCACGCTCCAAATCCTGACAAACAATGGATCCTTCGTGTCACACAGCCGATGGAACCAGTCCATAAACGCTTCACTGATCTGTTAATGACGAAGCGTTTACAAACTCTGCAGAGCGTTGACATTGCTGTGGAACGCGTGTACAATGAACTGAGGAACCTTGGCGAGCTGGACAACACCTACATCATCTTCACATCAGATCACGGATATCATCTCGGCCAGTTCGGCCTGATCAAAGGGAAGAGCTTCCCATTCGAGTTCGATGTAAGGGTGCCGTTCCTTATGCGTGGCCCCGGCATCCAACCAGCATCGGTGTAAGTATATTTCGCCACATGCATTCATAAATCAACTCATCCATAAGGAAGTGACTCCGTCGAGTTGCCAAAGCAGTGCAAGTTTTTGTTCCGATGAGTCATGACCAAATTTCGAAATAAGATTGAAAGTTCGGAATGTATATCATTCAGCTCTGGTGCGTCCTTTCATGTGCCCGCATTAAATCGATGTAAAATCTCGGATGGCAAGAATAGATTGATTTATGTATTTGTAGATTTCAGAACATGACTGCGAGCTAAGCTTATGGCTCCTGAATACGAAAAAATTCTATAAACATAGACCAAACATATAATTACAAGCCATTATAAGAATCATCCCCCTTGGACCCACTCGATCTGACCATGCATGAATCTTTTGTATTGCAGCGTCGACGAAATCGTTCTGAACATCGATCTGGCTCCAACGTTTTTGGATATTGGCGGCGTGTCGACGCCACCACACATGGATGGACGCAGCTTTTTGCCCCTCATACAGAATCGGCGGCGGATGAATCGTGTCCAGTGGCCGGACACGTTCTTAATTGAAAGCTCCGGACGACGTGAAACGCCCGAGCAACTGGCTGAGGCCAGGGCCAAGCAGGCGGCCCTTCGAGCAGCCAAAGAAATGACAAATTGGACACGATCTGAAGCTGAAACGGAATCGCGAAACGTGACTGACACCAGTCTGGAACTAAACGAATTCGATTCACATGAATTGGACGATCTGGAAGGTGAGATTGGAAATTGAAATACGAGTACAATAGATACATTTGTTAGGGGGTCCGTACCAAGAAATTTCTTTTCGAACTAATTAACGTAAATTGGTTAAAGCCTAAATTATTCCACGGATCCAACCTTTCATACGAGCATATATGTAGTCAAAAACCGAATACTGGTTCGGCCTCTATCCTCCAATAAAGGACAAACAATGAATTTTAATTGAATCTAAATTTCCAATCAATCGCAACACGTATAGCCCCTTTAAGAAGTCGTGATGCTGTATTTAACTTTAACATGTACTCGTATACAAAATAGTAGTTCTTAACTATTGTTCGTTTTTTATTACATGGTTGTTATGATCGATTATGGTCACGAAGAAAAACTAGACGAATTGGAAGCTGAGAATGTCGAATTGGAGGAAGAGCAAAAGGAAAAGAACGAACAACAATCGGAACAACAGCAGATACAATCGAGTACCGAGAATTCGGAGAGCGTCAACTTCGATGGAATCTTGATGTCAACAACAAAAGACCTAGAAGACAATGGTAAGTTCTGCAGAACAAAAGCGATGCGGGTGTTTGCTTTGACTAGTCAGTAATGATGGATGTTATGTAATTAGTGCAACCAGATCAAACGGATAATAATCTCCCTATAGCTCCTTACCAATCAAAGATGGCTCGTCTAAATTCCGAATGTTCCGATCAAGCTTTGCTGGCTGATTGCGTTCCTGGGCAAAAATGGAAGTGTGTCAACGATGCTGGAAGATGGAGGAAACATAAATGCAAATTTCACGTGAGTACTTGAAAATTTATAAATTCTTAAGCAATTTGAAAGACTGTTGTTTTATTTTTGCTAAAATTTATTTGGTTTATATTTGATTGCAATTCCATAAATTGTTTTATAAAATTTAGTTATGATATAAACATCTTTAAACTAGTCGCTATCAAATATTTCCATAGTTGATGGTGATATGCATAGATGAATTATTTGATGCCCGCTATCTACAATTCCAGGCGCTTTGGTTGAAACCCAGCACAATGTTCATCGTTCTAGAAAACATGTTGGGGAACATCTACCCATTAAGCATCAAACACAAACGAAAACAATCAGCCAGGAGAGTACTCCTATCAGAAGGGCTTTGTAACATACTAGGGTTCTAAAAAAATTTTCTGACAGCATGAATCGATGACTTGAATATCATCCAACATTTGTTTGAAATTTATGCAAAAGATGCAGAGTTTCTATAATAAGCACATAACAGCCACAATTTCGTTCCACCTTAAATAATTTTTCCGAACACATACATTTATTTCGTTCATTCATAGATCACAACCCTATTGAAATCGTGATCTGTTTGCAGCAGCTGCTAACACCAAGCTCGGGCAATATACTTGTAGAACCAAGAAGTGATTGCTTTTTGAAAGTTTAGGTATCGAAAAGTTTCCAGGAAAGGTGTATTGGGTAAATCTTTCGGCTAACCAGCCAAATCTGTCGAGCAAAAACAAAATGGCAATCAAAGTATAGCTCCAATTTGAACAAAATTTGGTACAAAGGTTCCTTGGACTATGTGACGAAGCCCACAATCTAAAAAAGTTCTAAGTAAAACTGTCTCAGACAAAATGGCGGCCGCTCAAAGGTCGAAAAACTTGCAAAATATTGCTTTTGGAATTGTGACTAAACCCTTCAATCAATTTTAATGAACTCAGCGGTATGGTAGAAGCTATAAGTATGTAGGGAAGCATGAGATAAATTATTGCTATAATTTTCTTGCTCGTTGCTTGCACTCTGCAGGATTCGTATGATTTTCGGTGGGATAAAATGCTTTGTTCGTATTTCGAACGGACAAGCTTTGCAATAACAACCCAGTACTTGACATACTGATTACGTCGAAACCACCTTCTTGTAAAATTTGTTCTTCTCTAATAATTTTTCAGAAAAATTATTAAAAAGCAACTCAATTATGTAGCTAGACACAAAAAATTTTCATCAGTAGTTTTAAGCTATTGGAGCCATCCAAAATAGAGATCGATATCCGCGCGAAGCAATAAAAGATCACTGTAGAGCAAAAAATTATCGTATAGATTTGCATTAAATTGATGTAAAAAGGGTGAAATAAAAATTTAAAGTTTAGCAAATTTTGTGGATACCCAGAAGTCTACGCATTACGCTGAACGATTGCGACTTGAAATTTCGACATTGATCTGAATGCAACTCCATGGGAACCCCGTATCGGCTAATCCAGCTCAAAATAATATCTTCTGCAACAGTGTACGCCCCTTGATTTATGATTGTATATGCTTCTAACCATTTGCTGAAGTAGTCTGCTACGACCAGAATATAGCAATTTCCATTGTCTGATTTAGGAAAGGGTCCAGCATTTTCGACAGTTATCCTTCCAAAAGGAACACCCACATTACAAATTTGCATTCAATCTCGCAACTCGGGTTTCGGTCCTTGATTTTTTTTTGCTTTAGCTTAGAAATAATTAGAGTATCTCATTATCTTGATAGAATGTATCGGCACTCCACAAGGTTATATGGTCAGTACCACGCTTTGGCCGTGTTGTCGTCCACCCAGTTGCGATATGTTCTGATTTCAAATCAGTACGTATCATAACTGAACGGGCTTATAGTCCTTACGCAGCTGCACATTTGGAATATTTTTGACACCAGTATTCAAAACTCTCTCGAACGTGTAACCATTAAAATCTCTCGTACGAGTATTAAGCGTCTTGTAAACGCCTAATTAGCTTCCTGATGATTCATCATGCATCTCCTAAAGAACTTTTTCTATTTTACTCCTTAGTAGAACCATTTGCATGTAGTATTCGGACCGTTCAGTTGATTTCCGTTTACGTTTCAAAATCTTTCATCTAGTTACAGGGAGTCCCATTGGGCCCAATAGCTTTGTAAAATTTGCGCTGTATTTGGATATGCTTTGCTAAACAGGCTGCTGCCCTGATTTTTTCCAATTTACAAGATACTGGAGGTACTTGCATTTATCTACTGATTATGCACATACGAGCTCTGTCGGTGTTCAACACTCTTCTGCATTTATTGTTATAACTTAAACATCCGCGATTTCAACTTTTTGTCCCAACCGGCAACAATGTTTGCAACCAGGCAAACAGGGTCGACCAGAAACTGCATCAGAATTTTTGTGTGTGGCACCTTTGCAGTCGTTCGAGCCAACGTCCCACTTAACCTTCGGGTTCCTTGAAATCGGCAACCATATTAGTGCGACATGATCGGTATGAAGAGAGAATTTCTGTCCATATGGAAAGCTGTGAAATTTTTTGTTGTTGTAACACTACAGCCCCTTTTCGAGCCTTCGCTTAAAGATAGAGTATCTCATTATCATGATCAAATGGATCCGCATATGCTTGGGCCGTGTGTCTGTCCACCCAGCTGCGAAACGTTCTGATTTTAAGCCAGTACGTATCATAACTGAACGGGCTTAAAGTCCGTCCGAAGAACCACTCAAACTAAATCTCATTGCCGCCAGCGAGAGTCGAACCAAGGACCTTCGGCTTACGAAATAAGTGCTCTGACCAATACACCACGCGGATTAAATTTTTGAAAATGCTTTGTTGCATTCACTATGACTAACAACTCCTTTCTCGTCACACAAAAGTTTTGATCGCACTTGGAGAGCACTCTGCTGTAGTATGCTAGGGTCTTCCCTTCTCCATCAACATGCTGAGATAAAACTGCTCCGATTCCAGCGTCGCTTGCGTTCGTATCCAGTGCAAATATTTTTGCCAGAGCTGGGTAAGCTGATAGAGGAGCTTCACACAGCTCCTCCTTCAGCCGATCGAAGGATATTTCATGTTGGTTAGTTCAGTTGAATGCTAGGTTCTTCTCGGTGAGTTGACACAAAGGTTTAGCTATTTTGGCAAAATCTTTGATAAAGCGTCGGTAATATGTAGCTAAACCGAAGAAGCTGCGAAGCTCATGCTTACCCTTGAGGACTGGCCACTTTCTCACTATTATTGTTTTTCCAGGGTCAGTTCTTATCCCAGCCGAAGATATAACATGTAAAAATGTCCGAAGCAGTTAGCTTCTTATGCAAATACTCTGCACTTCTTCACATTTAAGTTTACCGTTTAGAGCTTCATGAATATTTCACATTAGTTTTCAATATGTTAACTTAAAGTTTTGCCGAAAATTGCCCAGGTATACAAGACACGTCTTTCATGTGAGACCCCATAAAACACATCCCTTTAACCGTTCGAATGTGACTGGGGCATTGCACAATCCGAATAACATTACAGGAAATTGCCACAAACTGGAGACGATTAACGAGGCAATTTTCTCCTGATCAGTCTTATGGATTTCTCCTTGCCAGTATTTGTTCTTCAAATCTAACTTGGACCATCAGGAACCAGATAATGTATCGATGATATCGTCAATCTTTGGAAAGGGGTAGCAGTCCTTTTTAATTTTTTCACCAAATGTGATTGTGTGCCTTAGAACAGCGTTACCAGCATCAAGAGATGCAGCGCAAGGGGAAATTACGAAAAAGGGTGACCTCCTCGCGTTTGAACACCTTTAATCTGAAAAAATCATCGATGCTATTCTCTATGAGTTGAACAGCATTATATACATTTAAATTCGAATTTTACTCAACTTCGTTAATAATAGTAGGATTTATAAATTGCACATTTATTCCAATTAAATTGGATACGTACCCTTAAATTCGATGCGAAATTGTCTCAACTTGTAAGTTTCCTTTTCGATAAGATAGACCCAAGCGCTCCAATCTGGTGACCTTGACGGCAATTTCACATTACCCGTTAAAGAAACTGGACGTCCCAAAAATCTTTCTGTTAAAACCCCATCGCATCTTTAGCTCCAGTCAATGCAGAACTATTAAAAGAATATTTGAGATTTTTAAGGAAAAGCAAAAACAAAAATAGTTGAAACAGTTCGTAACAAACCGTAGATTTTTCAAAAAAAGGAGAAATAATGTTAGAAATATATCTGGATTTATAGCATTGTGGGTTGAAGATTCTTGGAGTGTACAAATAAATTTTCTTTTCTGAAGCGATCATAGTCTAGACGAGGCTCCTTTAATGACTCAATGGGTTCAGTTCCAGGTAAACTGAATTACTAGATGTTTTGAAAGTAGGATCTTATTGCTGAATACTTCAATTCAACCTCTTTAGGTTCAGGTATCTGAAGAAAATACTGTGAAATAGAGATTGATGAAACGTTTTCGATATTGTGTTCGCCGAGTGTGTTACTTTGTACATATATTGGAGTCATTTTTCTTCGACTGCGTGATTATTTTTGTGTTGGACTTCATTGATTTGTAACCCTACTTGTTTTGCTTTGCTGTCGAGTTTCGTTGTCGACATAAATGTAGCATCTGTAAAAATAATTGCAAATTCCTCATTTTCAACACTTTTCCTTATTTTCATAGTCGAAGCGTGCTCACTCTAGACCAAGATTCTCACGTAGAGCTTGAGGTAGAGAACATAGCAATGTATTCTACTGATGGCATCCCTTTCTTGATCCGATCATAGATGAAAAGGTATTTCCGCTGAAAGTTTTTGGTAGGAAAGTGAAATACAGGATTTTCAGAGAGTTTCTTTGTTGATTCATGATCAATACTGTAAATAGGAAGAACAAAGAAACTAATTAGCTCCTTAAATAGTCGAGAAATCCAGATGGTCTCCTTGGGACCAACGTTAGCTGCAACTATTTCCGCCTCTCAGGTAGAGTCAGCAACCACTTTTAAACGATGGCTTAGCCAAGTGATTGCTGCACCAGCAAAATTCACCGATTACTCCACTGGTAATTCGCATTGTAGCAGGACACCAAACAAAGTTGGCTGCACCATTCGAGAAGACGTGTTTTAGGATTACACAAGTACACCAGTTTCATCTCGCAGGTGCCTGCAAGGTAGCGTGAACCCTCTTTGCTCATACCATATCCTAATCGGGCAGACTCTTCAGTCGACTCGACAGAACTATCACACAGGAGGCAATGTAGGCCAATTAACTGGCCATGAAATTTCAAGTCCAAGGATATGGGGTACTTCCTTTGTAACAATTTCGAATCTAGAGCATAACTGCTCAATGAACAAGTTCATTCATTATATTTAATTATATTTAACATTGTTGTCGGAAGTTTTCCAATGTAAATTTTAATTAATTAAATGAAAAAATTAAAAAATTTTGTTCCTTTAAACATTGGATTTTATTTATTTCAAAAAACGTATAACGCATTTTCAATTGTTATATACAGTCTTCCTCAGTACACTATGAAAAAGATTCCATTCATAGAGTACATTTTTTGCAATAAATAAAATCCAATGTTTAAAGGAACAAAATTTGTTCATTGAATTAATTATAAGTTCATTCAGTCCGGCTGGTTGCCGTCACTTGTCCATCATCGACATGAAGCGCAACTTTGATTTTCCATGTCAATGTTTTGCACATGTAGACGCAAGTATCTTCGCGGCTCTGATGTGTTATACCAGCAGCGTGGAGCCTTGAGGGCATACAAGCTTCGTTTTAGACGACAAACACGGCTTTTTCCGTCAGCATACTTCTCGGGCTGCTTCATGAAGATTTCTATCTCAACGCCACCATACAGCAGAGACGTCAAACTGCTGCAGGACTATCTTTGCAGCAACCGTAACGGACAACATTGATCGAATCACTTCCCAACGCGCTACTGGACTGAAGGTATATTCATAGTCAATACCGGGTCGTTAAGCCCATGCTTTGGTGACCAGTCTCGTGCGATACTTGTCAGTACTAACGTTAGAATTACGCTTGAGACAACAGATTCACTTATTGTCTACGACCTTTCTTCCAGGAGGGAGTTTAGTCAGTTTCCATGCATCGTTCTTGTGCACTGACTTGATTTTGGCGTCCATAGCTGGCTTCTATTCATCACTATCCTTGCTTTGGAAAGCTTAATTGAATGGCTCATCTTACATCAGACGTAATCTTTCAGTCATCCAGGAAGTTTCCTTTCCTGATTTGACGTTTTAGGTTAACCTTCAGCCTCATGGATTGACTTGCCATTGTCCTTGAAATTGTTATCAGAACCTTTTGAATCCGTCTTGGAGTCATATCTAGACATAATGACCACTTTTTCCTTCTCTACCAGCTCCTCGTGAATCGGCCATACGATGTCTTGTTCTCTGACTTTCTTGTGAAGGATGACGTTGTTTGAAACGACACGATCTTCCTTCCCAGGAACACAGATTCGATAACGCTAATCTCGATCATAGCCAAAAACGGAATTTGCGTCCATTTTGCATCTCTTCTATATTGGAATGTGAACGTTGCACTTTGGACTCATATCGCGAAGATGTTTGATGCTCGGTTTCTGACCAAACCAGAGCTTGTAAAGCATCTTTTCAACGATCGTTGCTTTCTTTACTTGTTTAAGGACGTGGCCTGCCGTTGAATTAAGTTACACACAGATGGCATCAGTGACTCCGACGTTAGAATTCGCATACATCAATGCACGAGCCATTTTTATGATATCCTGCTCTGCTGTTCCACTGCTCCGTTCTGTCCCGGTGTAATGTGGGTAAATTTCACGCATCTCAACGCTGCCGAGTTCGCTACCGTTGTCATTGAGGAACTGCTTAATGCTGTGACCTAGCGTATAAGTCTTAGTCAGCCCTTCACGCAAGGCCTTCTTGACAGTAGAATTTTTTCGCATTACATGTCAGTAGCGGTGCCTCATGCATTTGAATTTACGTTAACGAATTGTTTGATTGCCTTAGAATCAAAAAGAATTGCAAAATGAAAAATGTCAGCTTCGGAATTCTGGTTACAACAGTATGCAAACTTGAAAATGTAGTGTTACCCTCAGTTTTATTGGTTGCACTTTCCACTTTGCTTGAAATTATTGATGCGGGGTTTTCAAGGCAAACCACATGAGAAAAAGGGCGTCCTCAACCTATTTAGGAACTCATTGATTTCAAATAAACATTAACTATTATAAATGTAATGTATACCATTATAAGCACAAGACTCGGCTAGGTTTAGCTTCATCTTTACGTAGCAGTAGTTGAACAACCAAGATACACGAGGAATTTGGTAAACCTCAACACTTAAGACATGAAACATCAATCGGCAGCAGCCAGCAGGACACTCCATTTATCGAAAATTTGGAATGGTGTTGGTTGGTTTTTTCTCCTTTTTCCAATTGAGTCATAAAATATGTAATAATCTCAATTAATTTGCTATGATTTAACTGATAACGTATAAATTTGGAGAGCCATTTGGTCCATTAAGTTTTCGTATTATTATTGTTCGGACTTTGCTTTATTTTCTTTAAAAATTTATAACGATTAGTATTGAATAAAGTGCTTTTGTCTCTTGACTCCACTGATTGTATCTCAAACTTTCCTAAACACTAAAATTCGATCGATGCCAATTTGACGCTGCAATTTGAATAGCTTCACAGTGGAAAAAGTTAATAGTGAAGGAATGCGCTCGCAACACGGCGCATCGTTCGCCAGGGCCAGCTTTCTTCCACTAACTTGCACAAGTGCTTAGTAGGGAATGCGGGACGATGGAGTGGACAACCGAGACGGAGCAAGTTAAAAGCGGCAGGGCAGCCATAAAAAGGTACCACTCGCACACCCACGCCAAATAAATCAATTGATTAAATAAATGTGGTCCTAATAACCGCAATTTTGGGACCTCCTTCGAAAGTGTGTGGCCTCTGGAACTGATCTATTATTGATTTTTTAGAAAATATTTAAACCACTTCAATTTTATATACTAATTGATTATTATACTAGCAATTGCAATTGCAATTTCGTATTCTTCCGCTTCCCCTGCCTACCCCGTCAATAACATTGCAATTTTAAAAACAAATACTAAAAGATCCCATCAAGACCTTTCATTTAATACCCTAATTGACTATCTTTGGTGGTGGAAACAATTTTTAAGGGTTCATATTCTTATATGGGGGACCCCCTTAAAAGCGTTTGATTTTTTTGACTACGGAACTTTTATTAACCAGAAAGTTCTGAGCTGTTTACAAAATTTGATCACTGTCGCTTCTATAGTTCCTGAGAAAACTGACCCACTGACGGACGGATGAACGGAAGGACAGTTACCGGTATTTAAAGGGTATTGTAAAAATTGTTTTTACAAAACCCTAATACAAGAAGAAACGGATTGAGTCTGTTTTACCTTTCGTTGGAGTAGTTTCTTGGCGATTTAAAGGTTGGGGTGGAACTTTATTCAGTGTTGCAGGCAATATCCATTCGTTGATGTTGAATTTGATTAATTACGTAGTGAACGAAAAAACCGCTGGCAAGCTAATTAGAGATCGGGTGAATTCTTGGTGGAGAAAGAAAGGTTTCAATTCCCTTTCTGCACTCAGAACTTTTCCTTGTTCTTTTATTGAATTAGAGGGAAGCTTGTAGGTTGCGAAAAAAGATTTAGAATTAGTGGAACTAGGCGATCCGAAAGTGTATCGTGTCCCCATTTATTATATTCTCCTTGTTTTACAGCGGTAACCTGTGTGGTAATTTTCCTCGGCGCATCCAGGACCGAATAGCGTCAATCGATAAAACAAAAAAAGAAGAAGAGAGTGAAGACTCCGACGAGTCGCGAACTTACTCGGCGGTTCTTGGGGCTCACAAGGTGAGCGAGTTGCGCCTGTGACCCATCTTCCGGGGAGCCATCCAGGACAAAGCACACACACCGGAGCATTCTCTTTTTAGGGGCTACCAGTAGAGCTAGCGACTATAAAAATGACTGCAGATCCCTTATTTCTAACATAAAATACATACTTTTGTATTTCAAATGAATTTGACTCATGTCCTTCGCTATTGGTTTTGCAGCAAATTATCGAATACATGCTAGAATTCAAGGCTTCCAATGACATTCTCATTTCACAGTTCTGGTGCTGATGTTATAATTTGATTTATAAATTTAGAAACTCCTGCACTCAAGAGTACTACGTTTTCAATTGCTCTGCTACTGACCGCGAAAATTAAAAATTAATGTGTTTTCTCATGTGCAACTGCATTTGACCCACAATTTAACTAGTAGGAACAAACAGATTAAGAGGTTTTGAATGTTAAACCTAGTATATTCCAATACTCTGCATTTGTAATGTTACTTCATTTACACGTGTTGGACATTTTTGTTTGCAAATCCACAAGTGCGTATGATTTTATCATTTTACGTTTCCTTATTTTCCAGCTACTCGTAACATAAAAATTACAATGAAAATGAATACAATTCTACTTTCTAGATACAGCTTCAGGATCATCTTGCTCAGATAAATAAGTTTTCATCAAGGAACAAGCGAAATTGTGCTTGCTTCACACCGGAGGGTGTCGTTTACACGAAACTAAAGACAGACCGTGATTACCTTGGCCCCCGAATTCGTAAGAGGTTTGTACTTATCATATTTCCACATTACCATCAGCTTCCTTTCGAATTCAAATCGCTAGATTTCTTGGAATTACTACACTATTCTTCTAGGGGCCATCACGGACTTTTCATTCGCCGTCATAAACGTGACGTTGAAGAGCCAGAAATGTTGCCAATAACGGAGGAAATAATCTATAAAAGCAGTCCATCGCCAGGGATGGCACGACTTCTACATATTTCCAATATTGTATCGGAGATAGAAGGACAGCTCGAGGCAGAAATGGAACAAAAGGAATCAGGTCGCGCTCGAAGAAAACGTGATACAGTCGACAGAATTTCCAACGTCATCCAAGACATCCAAGAAGCACTTGACAATCTGGAGGAGGAGTTCCGCGAGGAACGCATGCTGAACAGTAATCGAACGCGGAAAATCAGCGGCGATAAGGTAGCCGAGAGATGCTTCATTGAATCGAATTTCAAGGTGAATTGCTCTGATATTATTGTCGATGATCATCGAGGCCTGAAGGAATCTCGACAGCAAATTGATTTGCTTATAAAAGTCCTCAAGAATAAAATTAACTATTTGAAAGATTTGAAAAAGGCCTTGCGCGACAATAAAGCCTCGTCCTTTTTCAATCGAGACGACAACGATAACGATAATGGCTCCGTGCAAAGTGGTGGCTCTACAATCGAGAATAGTTCAATGGATTCGGAATTCACTGGGCGTCGACAAAAGGGACGAAAGCATCCACACACAAAACCGGGACTCGATCCGCATTCACATCGCCACAAGAAAAATCGGAACAATTTGACGCAATCAGAAGTTGTGGATAGTAATGAAAAGGCATTCATTGAATCCAATCACTTTTCAACGGATCGGAACGACATTCCCGAGACAATAAAAGAGAATGTATCGCCAAATGGCGATGGAGGCAATGTACCTAGTGGGGCTAGTGCTGTAACCGCCGTGAACAATGGAAAACCCAGAAAGAATCACCGACCACAGGACAGCAGTGGCAACGCTAGACGACCACATAACGAGCATAATAGGTATCATCATCATGCGAATCACCACCATCATCAGCAGCACCATTTCACATTGAATTTAACCACCGAGTCGCCTTTCCACTCCACCACCATCTACGAAACTTCGCCTCATTCTTCGCCCACTACGAGTCCATATTCAACTCCCAGTGCAACGAAGGTCTTTGATAGTGGCAACATAAGCCAAAGGCATCCTGATGAGAGTAAGGGCGACATTTCGGAAAAACTTGGTTCTACGTCGACTGTTTCGCCCCATCTAACGACAGAGGATGTAACTGCAGAGAGTTATGGCCATGAAGTAAACAGGATAGAAACGAATTACAGGTAGCGAGTTAAATATTCAGAAGATTGATTAGAGTGTATAAGTTGGGAATTTATAAATAATGAATTAGAGTAATATAATAATAATGTAGCAACTTATTTCGTAAGCTGACTAACCAAAAATTAGTTAAACTCTTTGTGGTAGATGTCAGCTTTTAATCTTCACATTCCAACTCTTAAACGATTTAAATATTAAATATTCGAAATAAAATTCTTTTAAATATTATTATTTTATGTATTTTATTTGATAAGGACGAATGCATCTAGAAACGTGGAGTCCAGCACAGAAGGATATTGGCGAGATATAATGACTGCTAGTGTGGCTGTTGAAACATTCTCTACTACTGAAAGCCCAATAACAAGTACGACATCCACCCCACTCCGAACCACGACAACTGCCAATGATATAACAAATATTTTCAAGGGTAACTACCAAGCTAAGGAAAAATTATATTTTTCACTGACTAATGTTGTTTACTTTGTTTTCAGGACATGGAACCAAACCGTATAATATGAATGATCCGTTCCATCAACAGAAGTATCCATTCTCAGCACCTGCAGAATGTTATTGTGAACCGGATATTGAAAGGTAAGGATGGATTCTGCATGCTGTGCACAAAAAATAAAATAAAAATACATAGGATCTGAGAGTGTATTTCCAAATGGATTTGTTGCAATCATCCTTTTAGAATAACAACTAAGGTTTTTGCATTCCTTACACGTAGTAAAAACTTGGAGCTGTACGTTGAATTCAGTTATCACGTATAGTACTTATTTCTCATTTCAATTTAATGTTCATTGATACTCTTTATTGGAAACTGAAGTTGGGGATTTGTTTAACGTTGCATTTCTTTGGAAGCTTATGACCCGAAAAATAATTTTATGCAATGCAAGTCTTCCTTTATACTTAAGGATATCGAACGCTAATATTCATGAATATCGGATTATAGAGTTTTATAAATTTATACTTTTTTCGTTTTTGTAAATATCAATTTTATTCGAAAAAATATAAAGGATACACTGTATATCCCTTATGTTACACGCATGCATTCATCAATTCAAAATAGAAAACCTTTGTTTCCCTACATCTCGAACTAGTACTAGTCTTGAAATGTGTAGTGTTGTTTAATTATGCATTAAAAATTGTAATTGGCAGATTTGTAGTATATTAAATAAGGATAAAAGGTAATCAATAATAATTACAACTTGTAATTATTAGAACATTTTATTGCATTAAGACTTCCTTATTACACGTGAATACACGAACCCGTCGCCTTGACTGTTTGGCTTGATCTGAGCTTTAACTCGTACAGCTTACACATGATTAATTTAAGTGGAACGATCATCGCTAGATGTCGCTAGCATACAGACATGTTTCATAAAATCATACTATATTACATTCCTCCACCCTATGATAATACTTATTTTTATATAATTTCAACTATTTCTTAATTGTTTGAGGCCTTTCATTTACATTCCAAGTGACTTTAGGTTTAATAGGCTCTTTAATTAAATTTTTTTTTGATTCATTTGTTCTATTGTCTCATCAGCATCTCTTTGCAATAATTTTTCAGTATCATCATTTTCAACTTTAATACTTTCAGTATTCTGTTCATTTTCACACTCTTTTTCGTCAGCATAAATTGCAGAATCTTGCTCACATTCCTTAGTAACACGATTTTCAGGAATTACAGACAAATTTTCATGCAATTTTACAATTGAAGCAGATATTGAACTTGTACATTGCTGACTTTTCTGTGTTTTGTCATCAATTTCAACTCTCTCATTCTCTTGTAACAGTTCTTGAGTATATAAAATACCAGCTTTTCTTATTTGATCCAAATGTCTTTTATAAACTAATTTATCAACAATAGTTCTACAAAGATGATTTCTTGGACCTAAACATTGAATAACTTGAGCTTTTACCTATGTAGGTTTATTAACATCTTTTCTATAATCGCGTACCCAGACCATGTCTCCAACATCAAAATAGACATCACGAGTATCACGAGTTCACACCTCTCTTTTAAACATTAATTTTGCAGGAGTATCTCCCGTGGTACAGTGAGGAGTAACTCTCTAGCTAAATAAATAACGCGATACTAAAGTTTCTACTTTAATAATTTTGTTAGCAGGATCTAATAAGGCTTTTTTCAATCCGAATTTAAAAAATTTAACCGAGTTTTCAGCACCTCCATTAGATGGTGGTTGACGTGGTGCTGTTAGCGCATGTTTTATTTTATTCATTTTACAATAATTTTCAAAATCTTCCGAGATTAATTGCCCCCCATTATCAGACACAAATTTCTTTGGCAAACCATATCTCGAACAATAATCTCTCAATTTACACAAAGTATTTTCAGCAGTTATATTAGTCATATAATAAACTTCAGGCCATTTTATATGAATCCATAAGAATAAAATAAACTTTATTATTGATTAGGCCTAAAAAGTCCACATGAACTCGTTTTAAAACTTCTTTAGCTTGTTCATACTTAATCAAAGCAGCTTTATTAGGATTACTAGCAAGTGTATTGCAAATATCACAATTTTTCGAGTATTGCTCAATTTCTAAGTCTAATGTGGCCGCCAAAAATATTATCTGCCTAAAGATTTCATTTTGCTTGAGCCCGTATGTGTAACATAAATTTCTTTTAATAACTCATTTCGAAATTTTAATGGAATTAAAAGTCGATATCCCCACAAGAGCAATTCTTGTTCAATACTAATTTCATGAGCTCTGATAAAATAAGGTTGTAAATCTTTTTCTACTTTACTTGGCCAACCAATTGGAAGCTTATCTTCAATAAAAAAATTAAAATAATCAGCTTCGTGTTCACTGACAGAGACATAATTTATAGGACGCCTTGAAAAAAAAAACTGTTCCTCCATTTTTTACACCTTCAACATGTTTCAATGTATAGTTGAAACCACTGAGACAATACGCCCACCTTTGCATTCTTCCCACGGCCATTTGAGGAATACCTTTTTCTTCCCCCAATATTGCCAATAAAGGCTTATGGTCTGTTTCTAATATAAAATGAGTGCCTTTTAAAAATTGAAAAAAATCCTTTAAACCCCAATAAATTGCAAGAGCTTCTTTATGAATAACTGAATAATTTTTTTCAGAATGAGCCAACGTTCGAGAAGCGAAACTAATAGGTTTTTCCTCACCATTCGGGAAAAAATGCAAAAGGGCGGCTCCTATGCCTACATTAGAAGCATCACAAGCTAATTTTAATTCCAAATTTGGATTAAAGTGAACTAAATTTCTGTCAGAAATAATTTCTTTTTTGTTTTTTCTAAAGATGATTCACACTCACTTGTCCATTTAAATATTTTATCTTTTTTCAACAATCCATAAATTGGACTCAACATTGTTGCTAAAGCAGGCATAAATTTTGAATAATAGTCGACCATACCAACGAGCGATTGCACTTCTTGCAAATTAGTTGGCGTAGGTGCATTTACAATAGCTTCTATTTTAGAAGGACTTTTATGCAAACCATTTTTGTCTATTATACGGCCAAGGTATTCAACTTGAGGTTGCAAAAATTTGCATTTTTTAAAATTAAACTTCTTAGCTCTCTTGAAAACCAACTCAAAATTATTAAAATGCTCGACTCTATTTTTTCCCGTAACAAAATATCATCAAAATAAGTTTTACTATGAGGTATATCTTTTATGACCTCTTTAACGGCTTGTTGAAAAATAGCACAAGCTGGTTTCGTACCAAACGGTAATCTATTAACTAAATAAGCACCCTTGTGCATACTGCAAACTCAAAGCTTTTTTGTTTCATCATCAACCTCAAGTTGATTATAACCTCGCGCTAAATCTAAAACACTGTACTCCTTCCCTCCTTCGAGAACAGCAAACAACTATTCGATTCGAGGTATCGGATAGTTGTAATCGTCTAAGTGTTTGTTTACAGTCAATTTATAGTTTGCACAAACACGTATATCACCATCTGGTTTTAAAACGGGCACTAAAGGCGTACCCCATTCACTAGTATCGAATTTTTCGATAATGCCTTGTTCTTCAAGTAACTGCAACTCTTTTTGAACTTTTGCCTTAAACGCGAATGGAATAGTTGGGGTTTTAAAAAAATTGCCTTCGTATTCTGTTTTACTGTTAATTTAACTTTACAACCAGAAAATTTACCCAACTTTCCATCAAACAATGAAGAATATTTATTAACTAATTTTGAAACATCAAAATTCTGATTAATGTTATCTATTCCAGCAACACAAATATCAAATATTTTCATCAAATCTCTACCAAACAGACTCGTGCTGTTATTTTCTTTTGTAACAACCAGATTGTGATAACCTGTTTTGCCCTTGAATGTTATTTGGACATTCACTTCGCCTAATACTTTAGGAACACTGTTTTCAAAATATTTCAAAAATCGATTACTTTCCTTAATTTCAAATTTACTTAAATACCACCGAAATTTCTGCACCACTATCCACCTCCATAGGTAACGCACTTACTTGAACGCAAATCGGTGGATTTTTAAGTTTCGAAGAAAAACTTTCAACGTTGTAAATCCCCAAATAACATATGTCGCTCTTATTAGACTCCTGTACTACGCTATTCGTATTTAAAGTCTTCGCTTTATCTTTTTGACATGCTTTGGCTAATATGCCCCTTTTGAAAACAAATTTTAAATTTATAAGACTTATATTTACACTTCCTAAAATTGTGTTTTGTTTCGCCGCAAGCTCTACACACTGCTGTAGACTATTGTTGTGACTGCTTCATAAAAGTGCATTAGCGGCTTCTGAAGTAGACTTACAACGTTTTTATCCTCGTCGGCGATTGTAATATATTACCACCTTGGCAGAGTTGTAGTATATTAAATAAGGATAAAAGGTAATCAATAATAATTACAACTTGTAATTATTAGAACACTTTATTACTTTAAGACTACCTTATTACACGTGAATACACGAACCCGTCGCCTTGACTGTTCGGCTTGATCTGAGCTTTAACTCGTACAGCTTACACATGATTAATTTAAGTGGAACGATCATCGCTAGATATCGCTAGCATACAGACATGTTTCATAAAATCATACTATATTACAAAAATAATACCATGTATAACAGAACCTGCATGATTTCCTGGTCTTCTTCCTTGCAGCACTCACCACCTTTCCAATCTCTTGTTTTCTGCGTAAAGCGCCTCCAATTGTCTTGTAACATCATTTTCGAAATCCAGACATCGGTGATCTGTCTTCGTTGATAGAGTCGGTCCAGCTTTTTCTTGGGTTTCTCACTAGTCTCCGCTCTTTGTTCATCAAACGAATACATTTTTAGGTGCTCGTTGTTCGTGTCATAGAGGTATAAGGTGTTGGAGATGACAACAATCAATTTTTGTGTCGTAGCATCTCTTTTTACAAATATTTGCTAAAACTTACTACCACTATTAAATATTTCCACAATGGCTTGGATATCAAAGAACAACCTAATTTATTTCTTTGCTAAGCTAAACAAGACAGTCGCTCATAAAAACATAAAATACATACAATGACAATAAATGTAACGAATATTAAAAAATTTAAACTATGTAATCCACAACTTTATTTCTAGGAAAACAAAACAGCTTTTCAAGAGACGTGTACTCTGTGCAGCGACCCTATAATAAACAGACTTTTCCCTTTTTACAATCCATTTCATATTCACCACGAGATGGCAGTCGATAACAGCATTATTGAACCTACAACGCGCCCAACCTGATGCGCAGATAGTTCTCGATCGGACAAGTTTTTCCATTTTCCTAAGCCGCTTCGGAAGATTCACAACCCACTAGAGCTTCGGTCCATAACCTTAAACCTTGCGGCTTCCAAAACACGATCATATGGCGGCTGGATAATTTAAGAATATTCTATATGACAGATGACATATCGGTCGTTAGGTAGAATATTGCGGTATTTGGGAATTAATTTCTTATTGGTACCAGTGGTATTATCGACAGTACGATAAACAACAATATCTCTTTCTTTGAAGACGGGTGGACGTCGGTTTCGGTTAAGTATTGTACCTCATTATGAGCTTGGGATTGTTTGATTGCTGCGTGTGCACTCACGCTTAATTTTAACAAGTTTCCTTTGGACGAGCTGGTGGGTTTATCATTTAAATACTCGGTAAGATTATCTGTTTCTGGGCCACGCAATTTAATGTCAAAAAGCACGCGTTAGTAGGGATGCACAATCAGAATGATAGATAAACTCTATCAATTTACCTAACATAGCGTTAGATAAAAAGAATCAAGCGTACAAAGAATATGTAGGTGGAAAACCATGACGAAAAGAGAACACTATGAAAATCTCAGAAGAGTAGCGAATAAGATAATTAGGATTAAGAAAAAAAAATACTATGACGCCCAATTGAGAAGTATAGATGTAAGTTTAGCGATCAACAACACAAGACAAGTATAAAAAGTAGTGAAAAGCCTGAAACGTGGTTATTAGCCCAAACCACGCTCTGTCGTGATGACATCGGCAATATCACCGCTGATGAAACCAAGATTAAGGAAACATGGGCATCATATCTAAAGAACCTCCTTAATCCTTTGCACAGCTCCAGGACATCGGAGCCTATAGATGTCTGCGAAGAGGTTCCATTGGTCCCGCCAACTCTGGATGAAGTTTGTTCCATCATCAGCCCAAAAGAATAATAAAGCGCCGGGCATCCATGAGATTCCAGTGGAGCTCATCCAATATGGTGGCATTAGTGTTCATCAAACTATTCACAAAGTTATCCAGCACATTTGGCAACAAGAACATATGTTTCGGCATATGTTCTTGTTGCCAATCAATTATATTCCCTATCCACAAAAACGGTGAGAAGCTACAGTGCGAAAATTATAGAGGCATATCACTACTTTGTACGGCGTACAAAATATTTTCTATCTTAGAAAATAAAATCGGATCATACGCCAACAGTATTATTGGGTCTTACCAAAATGACAATGACGTCGACGACCTCCCAAGTCCGCATCAATAACCAACTCACCGATGCCTTTGACACAAATATCGGACTAAAGCAGGGAGATTGGCTGGCCCCATTGCTATTCAATTTGGCTCTAGAGTATGTCATACGGAAGTTACCTGTCGATATACGAGGTACATTACTATACAAGTCGAGCTAAGTAGTAGCCTATGCAGACGACATCAACATTCTATCATGGTCATTAAAAACTGCCAAAGAACTTTTCCTGAAACTCGATAGCAAAGCAAAACTAGTAGGGCTACAAACCAATGAAAATAAAACAAAGCTCATGACGCAGTCGAGGAAAAATACCTCAAATACACAAAATATCACACTCGGTGAATATAGTATCAAGAATGCCAATTTGTGCATTTAGGCGCCAAAATAACGAAAACGGGCAATGAAAGAGACGAAATACGCCGAAGAATACAGCTCGCAAATAAAATATTTTATTCAGTATTGACGATCTTGAAGACCAGCTGCATACACAGGAGAACAAAGCTCCAAGCATACAAATCTGTGATAAGACCTGTGTTATGCTATGGATGTGAAACGTGGACCCTAACCCAACCATCCGCAAATATATTGAACGCCTTTGAGCGGCGGGTCCTGAGGCAAATAATCGGAGCGAAGCTTGATGGGGACCATTGGCGAATTCGACACAACCACGAGCTGTATGAAATTTTTGACGAACCGGAGGTCTCAAGGATTGTAAGACTGCGGAAGCTGCAATGGGCTAGACACATGAATCGTATGGACGAACATCGGATACCCAAGAAGGTATTTGTTGGGAGAACTGAAGGCCGGAGGCTAGTGCGGAAACCGAGGAAACGCTGGTCTGACTCGGTCGACAAAGACAGTTTATCGCTGCTCGGATTTCGGAATCGGAGGACGCGGTCAATGGACCGAAACAGTTGGAAGCGCCGTTTGCAGGAAGCGAAGGCCCGAGAGGGGCTGTAGTGCTTAGAAGAAGAAGAAGAAGAAACGATTAACATACGGTTTACAGGTTCAACTTAACCCTTGACTTGACGAGAAGCAGTTGCATTTTTAATGTTTCCGTCTAGAAGAAATTTATCAATTCCATGGATGTAAAACACCAGCCCTAGTCGTCAATGCACGGGTATACTATTATGGTGAAAGAACTTCTGTAACGACGCACACACAGGCCCAAAAGCGGATAAATGACGTCACAATGCGCACCAGAATTTAGACCTAGTGACCTGTTCTTTTAGACCAATTGAACAGCTTTGGACGGTTCCCACTGTGACGTCATATACATTAATTGCTTTCGTTTCGGGCCTGAGTAAGCAGGCGTTGATACAATTCAACAAATTTAGTGAATGAATCAATCGCAAATAATATGTATTTACGTTTGGAATTCAAATTAGGGAGAGGTTCATAATGATATATATGCACGGTATCAAATGAGACGTGTTTTTTTGGAAATGCTATGTATTGTAGAACATGTTTGTGCAATCGTCTTGGGATGATATACATGATACAATGGATGCAATTCTGAACGTAATCGGTCATTATTTTATTCATAGACGGGAATCAATAATTAATTCGGATTTGATCATAACATTTATATACCCCCTAACCTAATTTTTCGTGTATAAGGCGAATAATATTAGTTTAAATTTTAGAGGGAACGTAGAACGCACGGTTGTGCATGTATAGGGAGTAAAGGGTAATTATAACGAACGGTAGCTTATTGCTGAAGGTAATCAACACACATTCGGTTTTCACCGGATGGACTATAGAGAGGATGCGGGCATTTTATGGCAGGTTAAACAGGAACCTTTGGGTCTCTTTGTGGGGCAGTGTCCATTGGCGTTTTCTATGGCTGCGGAAGATGCTGAAACCGGTGAAACCAGAACTTCAGCAGCGACTCTGTCTATTGAAGAAAACATGGGTCGCCTCAATTCGTCTTCATACAATAACACAGCGTCTTTACTTCCGTCACAAATTATCTGACTCTTCTTAATTCGTCTTCGAGGTTCACACAAAGTTTTGGCGTCTGTTTAAGCCACGTTCACACATTTTTCTCGGCTTTCTTCCAAAATAATCTGCAATGCACATATTTTTTGAGCACGTTCATGGTTGTTCAGTCCCTCGATTTGTAAATAGTTCTGAGCATCATTGACTTCACGTGGTACTAGCTGCCAGAGACTCAAAAAACTTAAAAAAAAATGATCGCCTTGCCACCAACAAGCTTCCTGCGTATGTTCTTGTATTAAAACTTTCATCAGTTTTGGTTAGATTTTCAAGTGCAATCAACGTTTCTTTGAAGTGGTGTCATTTAAAAAACGTGTGTCCTGAATCCTCTGCAATCTTTTACTTGTAGTCGCAATCAGAACTTCCCACCGATGTGTAGATACAGAAAAAAAGCATAGCAGCGCTCTAGCGTGCCGAAGAAAGTTACAGAATTTACCTCCACTGAAGTTGCATGCATACAAACCAGGTATAATGAGTGATTTGAGCATGGCACGAATCCTGCATTAGGATTGAAGTCTTTTATCCTCTGTTGTACAGCTGTGCACCTTCTAGCCATTGTCGTTGCATTATCATACGCTTGTCCTCTACAGTTCATAACGTCAAGACCATTAGCCATGAGTTTTTCAAAATCATTTCACTTATGCCTTCAGCGGTTTTTTTTTATCTCGATGATATCCAAAAAAGATTCCTTTACTCGAACCTCCTGATTTTCAATAACCACATATCGTAAGATTTGACTCGTTTGATCTTTATGCGAAATATCTGGTTTGCTGTCAAAAATTTTTGAATAAAATTTAGCCTTTTGTACACGAGCTATAATCTTTTGACGAACTTTACTTCCTAGAATTTCAATGAACTCGTTTTGAATTTCTGATGACATATAAGTTCGCCAAATAATTTTTTGGCCCATTTTGATTCTAACCAAATGCTCTCGGAAAACAGGATCGTACTTAGCCAGCAAATCCACTAATTCTAAAAAATTTCCTCTGTTAGCACTAGCCTCTTCTTCTCTGAGGCTGCGTAACGCCAAATTTTGTTTTGCGAGATATTGTATATTATCAAACATTCTGCTCAAAATGTCATGCCATTTTTTAGTTTCTCTTGTGACTGCTTCTTGTTCTTTCTTATCAATTGTCTGTCCTTTTTGAAGTCTTGTTTCTAGTTCCTTCCATTTGCAATAATTTTTATTATGTTGAAGACTTGATTCATGATTGCAAACTTTTGGATTCAATTTCCACCAAGTATGACATCCTTCGGAGCAGAAAAATTTCGACACGTTTGATGAATTTGCATCTTCAAATATACGACAACAGAAACAAAACAATGAGGCTTTAGAAGGCGAATATGCCATCCAAGAATGTAAAACTTTTTCGCCGTTTGGCAATGTGCGGTAGAACCAATTTCGTGATGGGCGTCTTGTTGACAATACTGTTGCTCTAACATAGTTCTCGTCTGACTGAACAATGCGTGGTACTGCTGATTCTTCAAAAAAGTCGAAATTCAAGTGTTGAAAAACTTCAGGATCTCTTTGAATCAAAAGTAACCATAAATTTGCAAGCTATTTTCCAATGTCGTTACTATTAAAATCTAAATCAGTGAGTATGTCACTTTGTTCTGGTACCAGAATACCAGAAAGCTCAATAGAAGTACTTGCACTCGGTTGTAGCAACTCATCGTTAGTGAATTTTGGCAAAAGGTGAAAACCTAAAGAAATAACATTAGAAGACTCTGGTGACTTATGGGTACGTTGCGGTGCGTCAGAAACTTTATTTTATTTTTCCTTCCAGCCTCTTCCTTGGCTTTTTTAAAATTGCGGCCAAACACTCCGCTTTCTTTTGTTCTTTTCATCTTCAGCTAGATAAGCTATAAATGAAAAGAAAAAAATACCGTAGCAGAGACAAATATATATCATGTCTATAATAGAAAGCAAAAGAGTTCTATCACAATATATTTACTTACCTTAACTCCTTTGGTTTTGTCCGAGAATTTTTCCGTAGAAATTAAATTTAAAACAAAATCAAACTATTCGCTGATTGGTATTTATTTAATTACAACAAGGTCATGAATAACCGGCCAATACATTATTTCACTGCACTTCAACTTTGACTTTAGTAATTTAGAGCTAATTTACAAAATTAATAATTCCTCGATCAGTGATATGAAACTTCGCTCATCGAACCAAGTATTAATGTGTCATGACAAAGCAATCAGAACAACAAAGCAGCACCATCATTTGTTTATGCTATTCAGAACACCAAACCAACATCATCATTTGTTTATGTTATCTGGAGCCAATTTTCAAGTTCCACTGTATCCACTGCCTACAAAAAGCTTCTTGAAAAGTTTTAAAAATTGTGTTATGTACGATTATTTTTAATTAGAGAATTTACTACGATTTGAATTAAAAAATTGAATGATCCTTCTTGAAATCTTCCACATCATTACATACTCTAAAAAGCATTTGAAAAAATAATCAGCAATAAAACTGGCTATGAATTTTATGTTTGAACTTTTGTGAAATTCAGGTAAGTCTTGGATGCAACGCTTTTTGGCAAAATAGGTAGGCAGCCAAACTGAAAATATGGCATAACTTTAGAATCCCTTCGCGAAAAACATTTCGACTGCAAAACAATTAATAAATGTGTGGCAAATATGTGTAATGCAAGTTTTGTCGCCTTATCAATCGGCTGCTTTTCTTGAAAAAAAAAGATCAACATTTCCTGTCATTCAAAATTAGCAAGGCAACATTGAAGTGTTAAAGGAATGCATGTTATTTCTTATGTCCTAGCTTTTCCATTTTGTTACGTCAAGTTTAGAACTTTTTTTGATGTATGGACTGACAGGCAAGCAAACAAGCGAAACGCGATTTCAGAAGAGTTTTGCAAAAAAACAGTTGGTTCAAAACGTTACGGGAAGAATTAGAAGAATGTCAAAGTCAAAGGCAAAAGCGCTTTATTCAATATCAACCATTATAAATTTTAAAAGAACATAAGGCAAATTCCAAACAATAAAACTATGTAAAACTTAATGGCCCGAATGGCTCTCTAAATTTTTAAGTTATCAATGAGACACATTTAATGAAAAAAAACATTAACAAATTTAAATTAATTAAGATTATTACAAATTTTTTGATTCAATTGGAAAGAGGAGAAAAAACCAACCAGCATTGTTCAAAAATTACTTATATTACTAACACAACAGTAAACTTTTATCCTATACCTAATATGTTACACCCTAATTCTAAATAAGCTCAATCAAAAAGAACGTTATCTTATACTGAAATCTATCCGTAATTTATAATACAAATAAACAACAACACTAGATGTAGCAATAATGAGATGAAACTAAAAACAAAGTAATGAGAAAAAACACAAAAACAGCAAATAAACACGAATAATTTAGACATTGACATAAAGCCACCAATACCTAGATTGCTCCGTCTCAACTCGACCAGCCTCAACGAATCTAGCAAATGGGTATCTCCATTGAAATTGTTGGTCTCGTGAACTCAGATCCGGAGGATATTTTATCTTCTTATCGGTGGCCTGTTTATATATGTAATATATGATTGGGACACCGTCAGAATCAAAAACATAACGATTCATGTCCAAATATACGAATGCTTCTGGAGGAACGAAGCCAGTAGTGAGGCAACTCACAATATACCCGTCTGTAGGGTGGAACGGCTGTGAAATCCAAGGGTTTTCACTCACAGTCACAGATCTTGCGATATGATTCCGAAGAAGTTTCAATATAAAGATATCGACTCTTGTCACTTGAGCAGTTTGGTAAATTCTTCTATTCGATATAAAGTGTTTCCAATCCGTCTCAGGCTTTCTGTACAAACCAATACATGCACGAAGACATTTCCTTTCGAAAACTCTTAATTTTTCCAGAGTAATAGCACTCTGGTTGTACCAGATCTGATATCAATGTGTCAAAACTGGTCCAACCAGGGTCTTGTAACAGATAATTTTGACCTTTTGATCAATGTATTTGGAATGAAAGCGTCTTCGTAGGGCCATGACTACTTTTAGTGCCTTACTGAGCATGATTTTCACATGTTCAGTATAGTACAGATACTGATCGAGATAAACACCGAGGTATCGAACACAGGATTTATGTAGAACTCGTTCTGAACTACTTTCACCAGCCATGATGTGGAAATCTTTCCAATTACGTTTCAGGTCTTGACTGACCCCCTGCAGCGTTGTCCGAAACAAGATTGTTTCATACTTCTGCGCATTGATTTTCATTCGCCAATTGTCAGTGTACAGTTGTACATCATTGAACATTTTTTGGAGATTGCCCTGAACTATTGTAGCTTTTCAGTCTGCCGTATAGATGATCAGATCATCAGCAAACGCTACCAATGATCGCGTTGGCGAGACGTTAAAATCAAAGCTGTTCTATAGCTTGCGAATATAGATTGAGAAGAGCAGAGGCGCAGTAACTGTTCCCTGCTGTAGACCATTCAAGACTTTGAATTCGCGCATTGTTGTCAGATTACGGTCAGTTACAACAAATGATTTTCCGTATAACATATTGTGCATTATGGTGACAAGGTGTCTGGGAAACCTGTTCTGATGGACTTTAAAAACTAGTCCATCTAACCACACCGTATCGAAGGCTTTCTCAACATCAATGAGACATGCTCCAACACATTCTTAGTTGTTTAGTCTCCAACAAATGTCTGAGGTTACTTTCGTTATCGCATGTATCGTCGAATGCCTGGCACGAAAACCAAATTGGCAATTCGGCATCAACTCATATTTTTCAATGTGGGCGTTTAATGCTCTGTTGAGTATCACTTCAAACACCTTGCTGATGTTAGGCAGCAAGCTGATTGGGCGATAGCTTTTAAGACATGACGATTCTTTTCCTTTCTTCATGATCGGAAATACCTTAGCCTTTTTCCATTCATTTGGGAATTTTTCAACATGTTGTTGAACAATATGCAATTATTCCTGATAGCAACCTCCGGCAAATGTCGCAGAACTACATTTGGAATACCGTCAGTACCACATGATTTCTTGTTGTTAGTTCTGCGAAATATGAGACACAAGTCTTCATAGCTGACAAAATAATCAATAAGATTCAAGCTCGGTATGAAGTCAGATGTTAATATTTCATTGAAATGAAGAATTGATTGGCCGTTCAGGCTTGATTTGAAGTCGGAAACTTTTGCTTCAACGACCTCTGAAAATATTTCATTCCCTCTCTCAGGGTTTGGTAGATGAACCAATTTAAAATAAGTCCCAATCAGGGCAAATTTCTGCAATCCATCACATATAATCCTGTTTCCGTTTCTATCCGGAGTCGTACTATCAATTTCGATACCAGCCCTATCGAGAAGACTTATCTCATCACTAGTGACTCCAAGATTCGATATCTTCATACGAGACTTCTTACGGAATAAGTTATTCACTTTCATGAAAACACCATCTGGTCTGGGTCCTGTGGGCTATTATCCCTAAGTTTTTCCGCCCATGGATTGCTGACCTCACTCCTGAAGTATGAACGGATTAAGTTCTGGACACTCTTCAGGTGTAATTTCAACAAAGCCAACGAGGGATGGTTGTAGTCCAAAAATCACCGATAAATATTGTTGACGCATGTGAGACGAAAGCTTTTCAATCTTTTCAACCTTGCGATGGTTGATGGTTTAATCTTGGGAACTACTTTGTCAATCATTTCCAACGTCAGCTTTTCTAACTTCGACAAATGGAGATCTATTTCATCGTCAGTTAGATTTATGTCATTATAAACCATTGAGAAAGCGTCGCCATCATCAGAAGGAGGACATGGCTTCTGGTACTCTTGATTAAACTTCTTTTGAAACTTTCCTCAGTCTGTTTTTTTAAATTCAACGGATGGTTTTCATATTGAGCTGGAATGTGGAAGACATCATCCTTTTGATGATTGATTTCCATTAGGTTTGCATTATGGTCGCTATCGTAAGGAAGCACAGTTTCCGTTGAGGACTATTAAAGCTGAATTTAAGTCTTGCCGCGTCAACAATGCAGAGGCCCAAATATGAATTTGTCCTAGAGTATGTTGGGAACTCCGACCCATATAGATTGCACCTGTATTCAATTTTGTTCTCTGTTATCCACGATTTCAGGAATACCCCTCTTGGATTATTGGTGGCGTTTAGCCATGATGTATGCTTGGCGTTTAGGTTACCAGCAAGAATATAATAACTATGCAGCCTGTTTAATTCGAGTATTTCAAACAAGGAATTGAGTTCCTCCTTGAGCTTGAGAACAGTTCCATCAGTTACATAGGCGGAGATTATCCCCACCTGGCAGTGAATTGTTGATAACGGACTCTTCAAGAGATTCAAAACTTTTGAATTCGACTTTTTCAATATTTTGGAAACGATAGGGTCTTCGAACCAATATCCCGGTGCCACTTCCCCCATCACCTGTCACCCTATCGTTTCTTACGAACTCAAATTCCTTGAATCTCATGGAGTGTGTAACATACCTGACCTTCGTAGCTAGGTCTAAGTACGTATTTGTCCGACTAAACTCAGCCCTGGGTCGTGGGTTGAGAGAAAAAAAAAAATGACAACACCTGAATAGGTAGCTTTCATATACATAGACTCTACTTTATTTATCGTAATATAATGTTTATAAGTAACAATTAAATAGTTAGATTTCTTATATATATAGTCTCTACTTTATCTGATGTATTAGATTGATAATAAGCATACATATAGGTAGTATATAATTTATATAAGTACCAGTAAATAAAACAAAAAAAACTGGTTTATCAATATGAATTACCTGATATGTAACATTACTTATTTGGTCGTCCGGAGCGCTCTGGAGACGTACATTGGCTGGGATTCTGCTAAAGAAATTTAATAGGCTACTAAAACCAAGATCAAAAATTATTTTTACGATAACCGCAACGAAACGTGTGGAGATTTCCAAACCAAAACAAATACCCTTCATGAGATCATTATTCCAACATATGATGCAAACAAAAAAAACTAGCGGCATCCAACTCCGAAGATCACTACGGTGATATTTAGAATGTTCTTTTTTTTCTGTGTCAATGTTTTTCATCAGTTATATGTTCTTTATTTTTTTTTTCTTCGACGATCAAAGCCGTGAGAATTAAATATAAACGATCGCTTCAATACTGGCAGATTTTTACTTCCTCTAGGGGCAACCGTCACTCATATTACGCGTGAATCAAAGAAAATGAAATTGCTAGATACGAACTAGCCCTTGATGCACCTGACTCACGTAATGTAAAATTCATAAGAGAAACAAAACTTTCACACACTCTTTCTCTTGGATATTCACTTATTCCTGGCACACTTGAGGACCAGAATAATTAACATCAAATTTAATTCAATTGAAAAAAAACAATTTCAATTCGGGAGCACAATTGACACATTATCCGTTTAGCGCGGAACACTCCATCAAAATCTGACAAGTCACCGCAAGGGGGAAAAAGGGGTGCACTCCAGCTTTCCTCACGACACCCAAAAATTCTCTGATGACTTCCTCTCGAATTTTGTCTTGCGACCACTTTCCGCGGCACAAATATAATTCGCACGTTTAGGGAAATTCCACAAAACAAAACTGTCTACGCGAAAACACGTTCAATCGTGTTGGTTATACTCGCGCGAAAATTCCCTTTTCTTCACCAATTAACAAAAACCACTCAGGAATCGGGATCACTAGATGCAGAGCTTCCTGCGCACTCCTGAATCCATAACAGCCAACCAAAAAAGATTCCCTGGTTCCAATCCAATTTTTTTAATTTTTCCTCCTCGTCCGCAACCGAGCGCGACTTCCACAAGACCCCGGTTTTTTTATTTTTCTTTTTCCCCATCCACTTCGACTATTTCACGATCTCGCCTTCTTTTATTTTCTCCGAATCCGTTATCCGTTTAGCCGCAATCCAACACAAATTGCAATTCTTCAGCCACGAAATCAAACGCGCCAAACTAAACTCCCAACATCTGTCGAACTCCCGACCAAAGCCAAAAACCATCGATCGACTGTCGCCTTCAAAACAAAAACCGAAAACCCCCTACCAACGCCCTTTTCCCCGATCGAAACTATCAACCGGTCGCGTCTTTCGTTCTTTTTCTTCCATCCAATATTCGGTTGTTCGATTCACTTATTGCGTTGCAGTTTTGGAAATAAACGTTTTAGGGTTACCGTGACAGGAAAATATTTATATTTTCAGCCCATGCACGCAACAAGTGCCATGGACTGAGGTGGGTTTCGGTGAGAAGCACGATATCAGGCTTATGTCTGGCAATGAATTCAAGGAGATAATCACGCCGATGTAAAGTAACAATGGAGTTGACGTTGATCGAGATGAGACGAATCCTATCCGTGGGAATGTGGCTAGATGACAAATTATTTTGAGGCATTTGAAAGCCCTAAACGCTGAAAAACAATGTTGATTTTCGAATCTTGTTTATCGATTCGCTCCGATAAGGAATTTAGTTGCTGATAAATTTTAAGGAGCAGCTCATTATTGCCACTTACATTATTTATTTTATTTACATTGTCTGCTGGTCCTCTCGCAGCAAGTGCAAATGACACCCCGGGCTTGACGAAGTTGGTAGGTATCACACTGCGGTGTGCTTGACTTTGTTTTGGAGTGACTTTAACCTTTGCATCTTGATACCGGGGGCATCCTCAATATGATGCTGGATGACCAAAGGCACCGCAGTTAACGCAGTATAATTTTTCTTTTGGCTCCGCCCGAGCCAATTTGCACTCGCCGGGAGCATGGATATCTTTGCATTTAACACACCTATAATGCATGGCGCAATTGGCAGCCGAATGCCCGAATCTTTGACACCTGTAGCACTGGTTGACCTCACTTTTCTGGCGGCGTTCTCACCTCACCACATGGAAGTTAAAGTACCTTATTTTTTGCAGGGCACTTGAACTGGTTTTGCTGGAAATCTGGACTAAGTAATAAGGCAAGTTTTTACGCTCCACAATCGATCTCCTTGTTGCAAAGTGTTTAACGGAAGTAAATTGTATTTCTGGTGCAACTTCTTGGCGCACCTGAAGGAGATTGACTGTGTCCTCTCCGCAGTCCAGACCCTTCAATAAAAAGGTTTGGTTTCTTCCGCTTTTGGGTATGTGTAAAATGCAAACATCTCGAGAATTTAACGCACTTTATGTTGCCTGGAAGTCAACCAACGACTTAGTCCTAATTGTCAGTTCATCAGCATTGACTCTGTTGATCTCAAAATCATTTAGCTTATTTTTGGCTGCCAAAAGCCGAACCATATCTTTGCCCGTTTGCCCAAATACATTGGTTGATGCTACTTTTTCTTTGTTTTGATTAATCTTGACGGGAGAACCAGCAGACAAAACTTTTGGTTTTTTCTCCCTATTTTTAATTTTTAGGTATTCTATAAATCCATCATTTAGCTTAGCAGTACAATAATCAGAAGTTTTACCTGGATCATCTTTGATACTCATCGTATCTTCTAGTCCAGCTAGCGCTGCATAATAATTCCTGCTGTCGTTTGCTCCGCCTGCGCTGAATACATCCTCTTGATGAGCTTCTTGTTTTGGTTTCTTAGTTGTCTTATATGCATTATTTTTTGAATTTGCTTCTTTTCCTTTCTTGCTTTCTTTAGCTTTGTTGAAGGTCAATGTTCCAACGAGTGCTTCTAGTGATTTTATTCGAAGTTTGAGCTCTTCATTTTCTTTCTCAATCTTGTCAGCTTTCTGCTTATCTTTAATCAACTGGTCGTTCTCGATGACCGATAAAATTTGCGGTTTTTCTTCACTATTATCGTATCTTCTTTTAAATTTTTTTTTTCGCCCGTCATCGCTAGCGATGGACACGATCGTTCTGGTTGATGGCTGAAGCCATCGGGCTCCTCCATCTCGTTGCTTTTGCAGCGAGACTAGAGGGAATGTTCTCAAACCGGGACTTCCCTTGAACGTATTTCCACTTCTGATACTTCTTCAGGAAATGATTTTCAGGTATTCGATAAATGCTCAAATAATTCAACGGTGATGGTTTTCAATTAAAAACATTATTTTCAACTGCCTTTTTTGAAAAATTTATTAATTTTTAAACTTAATGACAGGAGCGATTAAAAACACGTCTACACGCAACGAGTGTTAGATGTAGATTATCAAAGATTCCTTCATAGTAAGCCTTTTCACTCTCCTCTAGCTCCAAAAATCATCTTAAAACCTCGTAGGGCACTACGTTTATGAAAGGTCGCTCAAGTCTTTTCTCAGTAATTGATTGCTTTGCGATTAATAATATAAAATTTGAAAACGATACGTTGCTGAGACAGGTAAAACAACTATAAAACATTCATTAAATGTTCACGGTAAAGCATCTCTGTAAATTGTTTTTTTCTGATTTGATAAATACATAACAATGGAAGTGAATTACTCATTTGGCTAAAGTTAACTATACTTAACAATTGTTGACTATTCTTAAATAAACCTCTTATTTCGTCCCATATACAGATGAAAACTAAATAAATTTCCACAAAGACATGATAATCTGACTTTCACTAATCCTACAGCTTACCGAATTAAATCCTATTAAAGTTAATCCTGGTGTTCCTCAAAAATCAATTTCATTTCTTCCACCAGAAAATCCAATCTAACATGAAATCTCAAGTGCTAAACCAGCTGAAATCCAACATAACAAATACATTTTGTTTTTTACTTTCAGTCCGTTGATTGATGAAAAAGAGTTGGAACGTGAGGCGCGTCGTAAATTAAAGGAGGAACGACAACGGAAAAAGGAGCGAAAACGCAATAAAAAGGCACGCATGGAGAAGGAGTGTCTGTCGGAGCGGATGAATTGCTTCAGCCATGATAGTAGCCATTGGCGAACGGCTCCCCTGTGGAACGACGAGCCTTTCTGCTTTTGCATGAATGCCCACAATAACACTTACTCGTGCGTCAGGACTATTAACGCAACTCATAATTTTCTGTATTGTGAATTTACAACGGGTTTAATTACGTTCTATGATTTGCGAGTAGGTAAGTGGAATAATGGCTTTGCGTTAATATTTGTTTTGAATGGTAGTTGTTAACCAGTGAAATCTGTGGGGGATGATCCTGCTTGCTGTGAAGTGTCCATTGATGTTTTCGCCAATTTTTCTGAACAATTGAATAACCCTAGTGGTTTTTACGTTCATGCTAAAATTATCTATTCCAAGCCATAAATTTACTACTATACGAGTATGAAAGATACACACGCTGCAAGATGCGATGCTTGAGATAGAAAACGCTCTCGTGGCAGGATAATCCACCCACAGTGGCCGTGACCATTTATTGTTTATTTCCACTTCATAGCTTTATGGCCACTTATTTATGTTCCTTGCAGATCCCTTCGAGACACTAAATCGCGCCTCAATTCTCACCGCTGAAGAGCGATCCTACTTGCACGATACACTGGAGCACTTGAAAGGATGTCGAGGACGAACTTGTACGCTTCTTCGTCAAACCCAAGGTCAGAGTATAGGTGTCAGCCACAACGTTCACGGCATTCGCCCACCGAAAAGAAAGTACCATACAATTGGTGAGAACATAATTTATTTCACTTTATTTGCTCTAGAGTTGATAGCGATTTTTTTCTTAACGCAATCTTTTATCTCCACTGTGACTAAACAAATATCCTGTTTTTCTTGGGAAATTTTTGTATTGTGTTGTTGTCTTCAGCTGGAACTTACTTGTATCCTGAATTTGATGGTCCGCAAGCAAAACGGAGGAAGTTTTCAAAGTGAGAGTCGTTTCTATTTGTATGACATTTTAACTGTATTCTTTTGTCTTCTTTGAAAAAAATCTTTTGGATGTTAATATTTCAATTTCCGTTAATACTTATCGAACGGTTGATGCAATTTTTCATATTATTTCACTGTATTATGCTCTTTGCACTGATATTTGGTGTTTTGATGGATTCTTTGTAGCCCTATAATAATTATAATCACTTTATTATTAAACGTTAAATTGTCTTTCACAATATTTCGTACTCCTATATTATAAATATGCATGAAAGGCACCATTTTTTCCTAACCAATTAAATAGCATGGTTCTATGTATTTCTTCCAATTACTGTCTACAAAATTTTGATTAGTTTGATAATCGATTTATAAAAGTGTTTTAATTTACACTCTGTCTATTCGAAGTTACACTTGTTCCATCGAAAATGCATTTTTTGCGTGCAGTTTTGGAAAAAAACTACGACACAAATTTTTCGGTAACCCATTGAGGTTATTTGCCCTATTTGGTTAACCGCGGGCTTTTAGGGTCACTAATTTCAAATATGATGTCCAAAACCTTCCCTGATGAACCTGAAAATCGCGTGATTGAGAAAACCGTTTGGAATTTGAATTAACACGTTCGTGAATGCTATAGCATTCATTTTCATTGTGAACCGAAAAGACATGGATGTGTAGCGCACTCTTCGTATTGTAAAATAAAAGCTCACAATTATGTTTTCTAATTTAGATGTAATTTGATTTTATTGTTGCGTGTACGTTCTGACTGCGCACATTAACTTCTCTGTTCTTATTCAAACCGGATTTTTTGTCACTGCTGTTACTGTAGTGGTTTGGTTATTATTACTTTTAGTCATAGATGTCAGAGAGAATGGATACGAAATGCATCGAGAGAATTGAAGCACTTTATGATGTAGCGTGAAGTTGGCGCGTTATTAGCTGTTGATTCGAATTTCAAATAAATTTGACGTGACGTCTCCCACTAATTTTCGCATCTTGAACTAAATCAATTCCCGTGCGGGTATTCTAACTCGAACGATATAAAAGATTGAGCATGACTTACCCTACAAAGGATGCGTCCCTGACATGCTTCCTAGAGCTGTTTTTACAACCCCACACGCGTCACTAAATTTTTCGACACAAAAACACTCGCGATCCGTAACAAACTTTTCAGTTTGGTTAATTATCACATTTGCAACGCTTTTGCACTAGTTTCAACACGGTTTATCTTAAAAAATTGTTTTGTGTACAATTTCAAATTCAATTTGATTAGACGTTTTCCATCATTGTTGAATTTTCACGAATCATATGTTTTCAATCATATGGTTGATATCTTGTTGACAATTTGGGGGTTAAGGTATAAGAGGGGTGGGATTTTCGTGAGAGCAACTAGAGAGCCACTTGAATGTGTGGATTCTCTAGCGGCATGAAAGGAGGGGGGATTTCAATTCGCTTGCGAGAGGAAGGAATGTATGTAGTAAAAGTACTTCACTCACGTATGGATGAAAATACGCTCATTTCGCGTCCATTACTTTATATGTCTTTGCTTTTAGTGCAGTGGAATAAACTGTACAATTTAGTAAAGTGTACTAATAACCTTTCTGGGAAATATTGACTTGTAGAAATAAAAATGTATAAAATGAATTAAAATGTAAAACATTAAGTTATTTTGCAGTCGCTACATACCTTCCTGTCCAGTATGATACCTGTCATACGAAATGGTTAGGCTTGGCGATCTCGAAACCTCGCAGTTCTTCTGTATCGTGTTTGGTATGGTGATTGGGAATGACTGTTGCGCTGGTTTGGCTAGGTGTCATCGTTGGGGTGGTGTACTGATTTCCTGGATTTCGGTGTTTAGTCTTCCTGATCTTGTATTGTAAAGGCGGGTTTCAATCGATCGATAGAAATGTTTTGATGCTTTCCATTAACGACTACTTTGAAAATTTCATAGCCACGCTTAATGACAATGTATGGTCCTTTGTACGATGGCTGAAGTGGAGTACGAATGGTATCGACTCTGACAAAAACATGCGAACAATCTTTTAAAGCAGGATGGATGAAAACTTTACTAGTCGTATGATGCGTGGTCTTTACAGGTTGAAAAATATTCATTCTTCGCCAAATTTTTTTTATAAATTCTTCATCACTGGGGTGCTCCTTCGATGGTTCGAAAAATTCTCCTGGAATGCGAAGTGCTTGTCCAAAAGTCATTTCTGCTGGTGTTGCTTCTATATCGTATTTCCAGACGCTGCGAAATCCTCGTAAAACGAGGGGTAGCTGGATGTACCAATCATTAGATAATTTGACTCTAAGAGATGATTTTAACGACCTGTACCATCTTTCGACAATGCCATTTAACTGCGGATGGTAGCTTGTCGTTTGCAGATGTAATACTCCTAAGATTCTGTTTAGCTGGCGAAACAATTCCGATTCAAACTATCGTCCTTGATCCGTGGTTATTCTTGCAGGAATGCCATAACGAGATATCCAGCCAAATATTAGTGCAGATGCGACACTATCCGCGGTTATACTGTTTATTGGAATTGCTTCTGGCCATCTTGAGAAACGGCCAATTGCCTCTTTCCGTCCAACATGTGCCGGAAATATTTAATTACTTCATAGACTGCTAGCAGCTCTCGATCGTATGTGCTGTATTTTTTCTGAGCGTTATTTAATTTCCTCGAGAAAAAGGCAGTGGAATAAACTACAATTTAGTAAAGTGTACTAATAACCTTTCTGGCAAATATTGACATGCAGAAATAAAAATACATAAAATGAATTAAAATGTAAAAATGAAAGTAATTTGTAGTCGCTACAGATGCTATAGCATTCAAGTTTTAAAGTCAATTTTTATTTATTTAATATAATACAAACCTAGATTTTTGTAATAAATATACATTCTAAAGTACTGACAAACTAATTTTTTAGATTTAATTATCAAATATAAAATTTTCATCATGTATATAAAATGTTCATCCTTGACCCGGCACATTGAGTAAACAAAAAGTTAAATACTTGACGTGGATGCTATAGAATCTTCTGAGTCAGGGCGGACACTATCGTGGCTTATTGTTTTTCTAAAAAATGCTCTTTCTTTTTGGAAAGGACATTGAAAAGACCATTTATTTCAGTTTAATATTTACAATCGTAAAAGTAAAATTTTTTTGCTCATTGTTTGCCTATTTATCATTGTGTTTCTGCATTGCTTTTCTTTTTGTGCACATTTTTTTTTTAATTCTTGAAAAAAATGACGTATCGTAAAATGTACGCGAATTTCGAGAATTTTTGATGACTCTGATTTAAATCAAGATATAGGTAAGTGTGTTACGGATATAATAGGAAATTAAATCGGTGAATTTGATGGGAATCCTTGTATTAGGATACCGGAGACTCAAGTGGGAGTGCCCACCTACCAACAGCTTCATTGTCTAATCCAGAGGAGTCCACCAACACAAATAGTTCAAATAGGATAGGTGAGACCACTGCCTTGTAGAATGAAGATACTGCAGAAACTCTTGACTTTACTTTTGATCCCTCTTCAGCGGATGTAGCTTACGATGTTCAAAACAGTAAAACTCCGAAAGAGATCTTTGGATAAATTTGGTCAAGAGAAATAATGAATTTAATTGTAAATTGCACAAATGAATATGGAGAAACATTTCAGAGAAATTGGAGATTTTCTTTGGCATTTGTCTGTTGCAGTCTCAAATAAAGACACCTACAATTCGTTCAAGCTAGTCCAAGAATCCTTTGTATTATCATCATATTTATGACAGGGCGCAGGTTTGAAGAGCTATGGCGTTGCTTGAATTGTGAATCCGCACCAAATAATGACCGAATTTCTAAGATTTCGGAACTTCTGGAGCTTGTAAATAATTCATTTCAAGTCGCATATAAGCCAGGAAAAAATTTATCGTTGGACGAATCTATGATGCTGCATCGAGGAAGACTAAGTTTTCGGCAATATATTAAATCAAAGAAAAATAAGTACAGAATCAAATTCTATGAGCTTTGAACCCCTGATAGCTATGCTTTCAATCTAGATATATACAAAGAAAAAGGAACGAATGAAGAGTCATCATTACCTATAGTGGATTTTGTGGTTATGAGATTGATGACTCCGTATTTATCATTATTTATGGAAAACTACTATAATAGTATGGGACTGAGTAATCAATTATTTAGTTTGCAACTCATACCGCTGGAACATTACGTACCAATCGTAAAATGAACCCAAAATGCATAGTACAAAAAAAAAAATTAAAGAAAAGATAACACATATAGAGAAGACAGGGTAACGTCTAAGTATTCCGCGTGGTGTGGTGGTTAGAGCACTCATCCCGTAAGCCGAAGGTCCCTGGTTCGACTCTCGATGTCGGCAAAGCGATTTAGTTCAAGTGATTCTTACGATACGTTCTGGTTTAAAAATCCACTTGAAATGCCACTCGTGTTTGTTCTAACAATTGACAAAATAATACACCACTCTGACTCGTTCCTTTTTCAGTTGTTACTTTTGTTTTTCTTTCATTAAAGAATACCCGCAAGATTTCTACAGTTACTCTCTTTATTTTATACGTTTAAAAATATTTTTGGTTGGGTGATTTCCCGGCTTTCTAGCTTATTTGCGCTGCACTGGCGATGTCTAGATGAAACTACATAGAGGTGGGAACAAGACAAACCATCGGAATAGCCATACACAAAGGAATTAAATTAAAACTATGTCGGACCGATTTCCACGCGATGTCAAGCCAAAAACCAGAACAATACTCCGTGATCGGCGCTGTCTTAGCAGCTTTCCCTCGCAAAATTTTGGTCGTAGCTGCAAGCAAACAAAACACACAAACGATCGCGACAGCATCTCAAAACATTAATTGGGCACTCAGGTTGGATGCGTTTTCCAATCAGGATATCACTAGACAAAGAGTGATATCCCCTGTGCAAAATCACTTCACTGAACTTCCAGCACAACACAAATCCAATACGATCTTTGCTAATCGGTGAAACACTTTGCGAATGAGTTTGCCTTCGATTTCCTCTTGAACCGGAAACGCATCACGGAAACTTCTGAATGAAAAATTCTCACCGAAAAACTTCACCAACGGCTCAATTTTCGCGAATATAACGTACTCTCTGCAGTCTGCAGACACTTTTCAAACTCATTTCACCGCAAACGTCTTTCTTCTTGCAAAAACCACGAATTCGACTTGCCTTCACCGATGTACACTGACTCTCTACTTTCTTTTTTTTTCTTACATGGCCTACTCTAATCAAATCAAATTTTTATAGATAACAGTCTGTAAAATTGTGACAAGTGTTTTGTATAACAAAGGATTAATTTCGATATGTATTTTGTATGAGTAAATGCAATACATATATGACAAAACATTGACCCAAAAAGATAATTCTACTTTCCATTGATTCAAAAAAACGTGTTACAATCGCTTGGTTGATTTCTAATATTCCCTAAAATCTAACAAAATATGGCCGAAGTTTGTTTTCCGGGTTATCAAAGCACCAATTCGCAAATGTCCACATGCTAGCGATGGGAGAAACTACAGGAAAATGAGTTTCACAGCAAGGTAGTTCTCAAAAAAATTACGGTCAATTCAATCGCGTCGAAAATAACATTTTCTAACCGAAAATTTATCGTCATAGAATCAAAGTCTTCCGATCCAACCAAATATCTCTTCCGATCCAACCAAATATCTCTTCCGACCACGAAGAAAATCTGTCAAAAACTTCTACCCCGGACCAGCAAGAGCAGTTCCCAAAACTGACGTTAGAAAGGAAGCCACATGGTAGCAATTTGCATATGTATTAGTCGGCCAACTATGGACAAGCTTCCGGTAACTGTCACCCAACTGCGGCATTAGCAAATGCTTATATTTCGTCATATATACTATTTTCCGAATAAAAAACGTGCCGAACGCATTCTGTGCATGCTATAAATTCATCTTGTATAGCCCATTGTGCTCCTAAAGGTTCCAAGATGAGCAAATGAAGCACACGTTTTGCACTTTCGACTGATAGCTCAGCGTTGAGATGTAAACAAACTCCTATAAATTCACTTTGGAAGGCGATAAAAACTAAACGGGTATAAGAACTGAAATAATTTTTACTTCACTAGGAGCGCTATTGTGTTCTCCGCGGACCATCTGGATTTCACTGTAGAAATCCGTCTCTAAACCGTACAAAACCTCGAATTTTCGTTGGCACCTCCACAATTCTTCATATAATGTCATGTAAGTTAGCCAGCAAAGTCGGCCTACTAATGGTCATGTGTGTGGTAGTAAGCGCTGCTGCCATATGGCTTGTATCTATCGTCAGTTTTGGCAGTTCCCCATTCCATTTTCAGCCAAAACAGCCATCACATGAAGCCTGTGACTAATAGCTCTTCCAAAGCTGACGTAGGATAAAAGCCATAATGTGGCAAGTATGGAATATGTGCATCTGAGATGCCAAATTATAACAGTTATAAGTACGCATCCAATTGAATATGTATGGCATTTTGACCCATTTAAAATGAATGACTACTGTTACTCTTCCCTCAAGGGCGCTCCGATTGAGGGTTCTCAGGCCCCGGTTTTGCTCGCCAGAGACGGGCGTAGGCGCCACTCGCTTAAACTCTAAACCCTCACGTTAACCGCCAAGCGGGCGCACGGTTTATCGGAGAAATTTTACTGCCACACCTAAACTGGGAATTTTCAACGAACAAGTTGAAACTACACCAGAAACCGACCTCCAAAGGAATCCCACCGACACAACCTATCCACGAAAGCAATTTCCACTAAGCTAGGAGGCAGGAAAAAGTAAGAGAAATTGTATAGGGGACCACCTGGAACCAATAGTGCTCACTTTTTAGCGTTACCTGTGAGTCAAGTTCACAACACCGGTCAAATCTAAAATTTTCCCGAAGTTCACCAAAATTCACACAAATCTAAAACTTTCACGTAACTCACCAAAAATTCACGCTTCAATTTTAAAGAGGAAAATGTATTTTTACTGTTAACAATAATTGAAAATTTTGTAATTTACTTACTAAATATGAATCTACACATATATGGGGGCCCCCGGTGATTCTGCAGTCGATCAAAAATTCTTCCTCACCGCCTCCGGCGATTTTGCCACCACTTCCAGCTACTTGCCGGCCGCCACCAATTCGAAACTTCTTTTTTTCTTTGTGCCACTGATTCTGCAAACTGGCTTCTGAGTTTTGTTTGTTTTTTTTTGTTTCCGACGCCATCAATATTCGTTCCGCTAAAGAGGAAGATTTCATTGTTCCCGGGTCCCTCGTCGATTTGTCTTAAACGAGAACCCGTTAAGTTCTCTTCGGGAGAAACGAACTTTGTTCTACTTGTAGCTGTACGCAATCTCCCAGCGGCACCCATTCTGTTGAGATTTTGGGCAATGGAAATTTCCCTTCATCTAGCACATTCGTGAATGTTTACTTATTTGAATATCGAAGATTTATTTTAAAGCAAAAACGAAAAACTGGTGGCATATTCCATCATACGCGGTTATATTCGTAAGTTTGTCACACGTGAACAGGATATTTTCGATTGATAAGTGTTGAATGCGTTTGATCGGTGAGTAAAACTAGTGTATTTATTCCTTAAATTCTTATTGATCCTAGCATCATTGCTAGTTGCAGTTGCTGTATTTATCGTTGCCGTAATCTGCGCTGGTACGCCGAAATCGGTTAATTTTGCTTCTCCGTATACAGGGCGTTCGCTCGGCTTAAGTCCCTATGAATCGATTGTAACAACTTCAACCCCTTGTGTTCTTTACGGCACATATAGGTGATTTGTTGTTCTGTTGGTAGACCCAATACTTGGTAGATATCCTGCAATCTGCCGCCACCACAATATCCGATCAGGTCCAAAATTTTGTGGCGCCAAAAACTGACCATATGACAGTTTCTGTGTCCTGATGTTCAAGGGTGCTATAAATTGAAGCTGCAAAGTCGGAGGAATCGCAGTCGATGGCCATTTGTTCTCGTTGTGCTGGCGTCCCATGAGGGGAAACTTTTGCTTTTGCCTGTCTCGGGTGGAAGTGGATTTATCTTGCAGACTTACGCACTAGTTACATACAAGTACATTCGGTTGATTACTCTACTTCACACTGTATTTTTTAATTCGAACAACTATCTGAATTTTTCTTTTTCACAATAACTCCTAACTTTAAACCTTGTTTCGCGGTGGCTAATCTATTCCGGTGCTCAAAATAAGTTCTTGATTTTCTTACGGTCTTGCGTGAATCGTATACGCGAGATTTCCTTTCTAGGTGGTCGGGTGGGAAACAAGAGTCACTCGTAGCACTACACAATATGAGTAATATAAGCTTCAGCTTCCAACTTAAACGCCAGATGTTAATTGCAAATAAAACAAAAATTTTTCAAAGAATTATGTTAATATTTTTTGGTATAAAAGAAGAATCTGTAACAATTATGTGTGAAACAAAATATCTTCCAAATGCTCGCCACCGCTACCGATGGTCCATATTTTCAATGACTCTGAGACATAATTGAGGTTCAATGTCGCTAACGTGCTGAATTCTCTCATTCTTTAGCTCTTGGATTGTTCTTGGCTTATTGACATACACTTTTTCTTTTAAATATCCCCAGAGAAAGAAGTCCAATGATGTCAAATCACATGATCGTGGCGACTAATTAACATCACCACAACATGACATAACACGGCCATTGAATTTCTCGCGCAAAAGAGCCATTGTTTCGTTGACTCTGTGACAAGTGGCACCATCCTGTTGGAACCACATATCGTCCAGGTTCATAACCTCAATTTCTGGCCACAAGAAGTCCGTTATCATCTCGCAATAGTGAACACCATTCCCGGTAACTGCTTGGCCGTTATCATTTTCGAAAAAGTACGGCCCGATGACGCCGCCAGCCCATAAACCGCACCCAACAGTCAGTCATTTAGGATGCATTGGCTTTTCAACCATCACTCGTGGATTATCATTTGCCCAAATGCGGCAATTCTACTTATTAACGAATCCACCGAGGTGAAAGTGTGCCTCGTCGCTGAAGATGATTTCCTTTGCAAAGTCACCATTTCCTTCTGTCTGTTCAACCAACCATTCGGCGTATTGCCGACGCTTGAAATGGTCAGTAGGCTGAACATTGTGAGCGTGTAAATACAAATCTTTATTCAAAATTCGCATCAGTGATGTTCGTGAGATGTTCAATTGTTCGGCACGACGACGAGTCGAGGTTGACGGCTCTTCTGCTAGACTATCGCGAACAACAGTAACGTTTTCCACAGAACGAACTAGGCGAGCATGCACAGGTGATTCCACGTTTCCCAAAAATGCTGAAATTTGCACACAATTCTCTCCATTGTTAACACATTCAGTCGATTATGCTGACCAAAAAAAAATCACGAAATGCACGAAATGCATTTTGATTTGAACGCCCATTTTCGTAAAAGGCTTCAACAACCTTAACACGCTGCTCAATTGTGTACCTCTCCATGGTTGAATTTGTCAAATACTGAAGCAAAAAAATGTCAAATTAAGTTGGGCGAAAAACTTGACGATAAGGTGTGACTCACAATCAACTTCGTGCATTATGGTTGGATCGCCCTTTTATATTATAAAAATCTGAGCAAATTCTAGTTCATTTTATATTGATCTATAATGAAAAGCTTTCCTATTGTTTGTGTAACTTCGTTTTTTTGTGTATCAGGGCGCTAACTCAAAGTCTAAAAGTTATCAGAAAGAAAAGTAATTTTAGCACATAGCATTAACCGGTTTATTTTTCATAATTTGGATTAAAATTCAGTTAATTCAGATTCGAAATACATATGAAGTTTGAACAAATAGATCGCAATAATAACTCGGATGTGCCTTATGCATGATATTAACTAAAACTTTCTTTCAACAATCACTTACTAAATGCTTGTTGTTCGCGTCATATTATGAAACGTCTTTTGATTTTATTTAACTTCTTTTTACCAGTTGCACTACCTGATTCAAATTTCATTCACTTTTATACACTACTTACATAAAATTACAATTTTATCTTTATTTTCATCTTTAATTTCAAACACCATTCCGTTCCACTATATTGTGAACAAAAAATTTAATGATATTTTTAATTTCTTCAGATGGAACAGTAGTGCCAAACGAAAGGTATGGCACCAGCAGCAACAGCAAAACCAACAACAGCAACAGCAACAACACCAGCGCAACAACCACCAAAACAACGAATCACCAAAGCGAAATCGAAACGGACAAAGCAATCGACGACCTATCTGGACTGACCAGGACCTCTACAACTGAAAGTTCTTTTCCAACCAATGATAAGGAATAAAACGACTCTACATTGATAAATTAAATAATAATTCAATTATCATTAAAATCTACAATAAAATAAATATTTAATAGTGAAAACAAAAAAAATGCATAATGGAAATTGTATCATAGCTTATAAGTGAATCCTGTAGTCACGCGACAAGGAGAAGAGAAAATATTGCAAGATGACGTGCATTTGGACAATGATAGTCTTATGCCTGTTTTTATGATTTTTACAAACAACGTGTTCAACTTTCGTTAAATTATGTTAATTTTTTATAAAAATGTAAATTATAAGTTGTACTATGTGTGTAAGAATTGGTTAGAATCAATTTCTGTCGTACTGTTCAGTGCTACCAGCGCACTCATTCACTTTGGATGACTTAGTTGGAATCAAGTTTGCGAGGCTAATTACTAATTTGTTGGTGTTTCGCCATAGAATCTTAATGCAAAAAATGTGCACAAAATACAATATTTACCAAAATATATCTTCCATAGCTTTCTAGAATATGTTATCTAACACACTTACACTGAAGGTATCCTGAGGATAGAACTAATTTGCTGGTCGTAGTTTCCACTTTTTCTAGCAAGAAATATCTTGAGTTGAACATGCAACGGAAGTATCCTTTTCACTTTGACCTGAATCAGTTTCATATCTGCACCAGAAAATTAAGGCAGCAAAATTGGATACGTGCTTCTGAATCTGCTCTTTGCGAATATTACTTTCTAAAGTATATCTAGTCAAAAATGTAAGCGCTCCAATGTTGAGGAAAGTTACTGCAAAACATATCTTCATGCTTCCATAATTGATCCTATCTGCTGTTTAAACATATTTAAGTGAGATATAACGTTTCCTGTGAACATTTCTCCTATCACTGATAAATGATGTTCCAATCCACGGTCTTCAAGTTTCTCTATATTACAATGATAAAATTTTGTAGCCAAAAGAAAATTAACTTAACGAAAACGGCGACATTAAAATGCAAAATTGATTAAACTAACTTATTGCAATAAAAAACACGATCAACAGAGTTAGAATAAATCTCATGTAAATAATTAGAATAATAAATTAAAATGTTTTATTTAAAGTATTACAAATATTAATGATGTAATGAAAGAAGTATCTAATAATAATCTTATGAAATTCATTTTGTGGTTTCTGAATGAATGTTGTGAATGTATAGTTGTCATACGGCATTGTGGTGGTAAGTTTCATAAAAATTTTGAGAATACATTTGTGATGCCATTACGAAGTTTTGAAAAATCATTTGATATCCTCGCTATTTTGGGGTGCCCCATCAAAGACCTCCGACTGGGGCCCTTGGATCCGGTAAACCCACCGAAGAGGGGTCGTGCGCCACTCGCTTCGCCAGTGGGCCCGAAAAGAAACGCGACCGAGTCAGGAGGTCCGCACCGATCTAACCTTCAATTCAACTTGCGCAGGAAACCAAATCCTACCTAACTCTGGATAAAATTCCTAACTTCGCCCTGTAATTTAGCACGCCTCGCACTCTTACCCCACAGGTTGCACTCGGGGACACTTCCGCACAGCGGTCGTAAACCACCTCAAAGTCTCGCCACTGTCGCAACCACTCTCCAAGTAAACTCGCGAGCCAGACTTTACACTTTCCTCTAGAGACACCTTTTTTTCATCTATCAAATTTATTGCCAGTCACTATATATAAATTGTAAACATTTGTGAAATTCAAAAAGAACATTAATTACATACTACCTATCGCTATACTTGTTTTCACGTGGTCGGGGGCTGGTTTTGATTGCTCGTTCCTCGGCGAGTTGCAACTTGTAGCACAAACTGCTCGTCGTTTGCCTGTCCAGCTCGTCGTCTGCCTGTCCAGCTCGTACCATGCCTTTTCTTCCTTCCTTCAATGGTTCGCCTTCCCGCCAATCCCTTATCGCGGCTCGCTGAATTTTGTCGTCCTCGTCTAATTGCTCCAAATTAATGCGAGAGAAGAGAGCTTTTCCTCGTACTCAGGGGTCTTTTATAGCCTCGGGGAGATACGGCCCCCTATCGTGCAACACGCTTTCCAATGTTTCTTAAGCTTCGCAACCGGCAATGTGGCAATGCCTCATTGCATTACTGCCTTGTAGCTTCCACATCTACCATCGGGCATCTCGTTTGACTACTGTCATCATTTGCTTGCTTTGCTGCTGCACAACACACCTGACATTGAAATTCATCAAAATGTTATCATTTAAATAACATTTTTCGACTCAAACACATACATTGGGAGTGGAACTCTACACGCATTGAGACAAAATCGGATTGGTAAAAGAAATATTGTTCAAATCTACAACGTATTCCACTCAACGCACTTATTCTATGCAATTGAATGATTTTAAAGACTACTAAAGCTTCGATCAAAGTTTCGCTTAACATCGTTATGCACTGTATTTAGATTCAATTCATTAATTCCCGAGTGAGCTCATCGACAGCTTTGATGGGAGCTGCTTCCCGCACACCACTGGGTATATCTGTTTGATTTTCAGCTGCATTCATATTAGCCGCTGGTAGAACACATCTTACACCACTAACCCTGTTGTTATTAATCGTATTGTCACTACGTAGTTCCTGCAGTTGTAATCTACTTTTCCCAGTTATCGAAGATTTATAGTCTTCCAAACTTTTTCCGCTTAATGCGAATTTAAGAATTCGTAGGTTGACAAACAAATTGCTGTCGCAGGCATTGAATACAAGACTCGAGCACCTAAGCCTTTGAAGAAGCCGAGTGGTCCGGCCAATCTGTAAATCTGTCTTATCGCTTCTTTCATTCCTTTCGTAAAACTGGTTTCCTGAGTTTTAAGCAGTGTTTTCACAACATCTAGTAATGTTATAAATGCAGAGGCAGTAGTACCAGCTGCACCACTAGCAACCATATGAACTAGAGGATTATATTTTCTTTCATTATTTAACATTTTTTGGAAAAAATTCGTAAGTCGTAAAGTGAATTCCCTGATATGGCAGATTCATTATCAATTGTGTAGTGTATGAGCAATAAAATGCACTGAACCTTTCGTTTCTATAGACTCCTCTCGTGCATTCTAAAACTGAATAATATGGCGAATTATACATTTCTAGCCTCTGCTTTATCACGTCTGCTGGATTCGATATGGCATCATGTATAAGTGTCGTGGCAACTGCTGACACCATGTAATTGATTTGATTTTGCTTTGTGTATTTTGCCAATGTTTCTTTTGTAAATTCATTGTTACAAAATAAAAAGCATTTGCTAGTTCAGCTCCCGCTATTACGGCTAACATACCACGTATAGGTCTCAATAGTCCTCCTTTCTTGAACATATTCCTATGTGTATGGGAAATACTTTAGCGGATGTACCCGGCCATAAATTTTAAGTGATTTTTCGTCTAAATTCGTACGAACGAGTCGAAACCGACCTCTCAAAAAAATTTCTGTATGCAATTCTTGTTTTCGCCATTTCATCTGGTTTAACTTTCTGCATAAGCGGTTAAGAATGTACTAATAAAATATCATAGTTAGGTATAGCATTTCTCTTTTCGATCAATAAGATTTGAATTAGTAGTTATGGAACAAGGAAATCGAGAAAAAAAGTGTCAAGTTAGTTATTTTTGCGAAGGAATATTCGACAGAATGTTGCTGATGCTGATAAGTGTTTGGAGAAATTGATACGTTAATGTTTGAAGCAGAAGGGATGCGAGAAAAGAAAATTCAAATCGAAGAATCAAATATTATGGCTGTTGGTCATGCAATCTCTGCCGAAATAAATATTGGTTGGTTTAAGTGTACACACAACTACGTGTCTTTGTTAATTCGATTAATGATTTTGCATGCTATCGGAATACTTTTTGTTAGATTTGCGCAAGTTTTTCTTCAAAGGAGGATTGTCACTGGAAACGCCTTGAGAAAATATGAAGTAATGGCTTAAAAACAAACACAAAATATTATTCTAACGAACCAACTACCTTTTTGTTTTTCTGATCGTGCAAACATTGAGAATTTCCAAAATCAAAAACTAGCGATCGATTCAATATAAACATCTTGTGATTTTATCAACGCCCATTCAATGACTTCCGTAACCGAAACCAGCAATCTCGAAAAAAAGGATTAGAAATTCGAAAAATAGGATTAGATGATTTTACCCTATAATTTAATCAGACCAAATTTCGCGCGTTGCTTTTAATATTTTCAATTTGATTCTCTTTTGTCCTTCACCCATGTTACAAATTTATTTTATTTTTTTATTGTGGCTGCTGATGAAAGGTTTGAATTTTCTACAATGACTTTTAAACAGGATTCCGTTCAACTTTTTTTTTCCCATTTTGTTTTGATCGAATGACATTAAACCTTTAACATACCAAATATCAAGTACGAAATTTCTACACCTATTGGAAATGGGACTTTGTAATATAAATTGTTCAGATTTTCACTTCATCCATTATGGTTGGATATTTTGAACCGCAACGATGTTTTTATTTTGCAATACCTTCCAACCCTTCTCCTACTTGTGTTATTCTTTGAATGTATTGTCTTAAATGGTTGCTGTTTCTTTTTTTTTCTGTAATTTTCTCTTTCTCAATTTTATATGATATATATATATATATATATATATATATATATATATATATATATATATATATATATATATATATATATAGATTCCCTTATAAAAATACTAACAAAAAAAATTAACTTTTTTCATTAGAGTAAGCTAGCTTTTGTAGCTTTTGCTGTTAATGCTGATGCTGCAACCGCTCGACTTGCTAGCAATTGTTCCTCTGTCGGTTTTGTTCAACTTCAGCTAGCCTTCGGCCTTGACCGCTACCTTGGTTGCCAGCGCCATCATTATTAGGTAGTTTCTTAGCGATTGCCAAAAATATATCATTAACATTCATTGCCGTTTTCGCTGATGTCTCCATGAATAATAGACCATTTTCTTCAGCGTATTGCTTAGCTTCCTCTTATTCCACTACTCGACTGTTTGATAAGTCTGCTTTGTTGCCGGCCAAAGCTATGACAATATTTGGTGATGCTTGTCGTTGGAGCTTTTAACCCAAGCTTTGGCGCATTGAAAACTATCTTGATTATGTATATCATATACAACAATGGCCTGCGCTCCTCTATAATACATTGGCGCTAAACTGTGATACTTGTCTTGTCCGGCCTAATCACATATTTCAAAGTTAACTGCCGTATCACCTATGCAAAGCGTTTGCGTAAAAAAACTGCTCCTATCGTACTCTCTTGATACTGATGGAATTGTCCTTTGACCAAAACGTAAAACTAATGATGACTTACCAACAGCCGATTCCCCCAACAGGGCCAGTTTAAATGGACAATCTGATTTGTCGGTGCACCCTTTTGGTCGTGGTTCACTCGCTCGCCTATTCCCTCATGCGAAAGTGGTTGTGTGGATAGGTCCGCATCTTCCCTCGAAGAAATCCTCTTTATTTTGTTGCACGAGGTGAGTATCTTGTTCCAAATTCCGCTGCTCGGCAAATTCGCATAAGTTCCAATTGGGGTTATGTCCACTTGCCGGTCCAGGGATTTCCCAGTTGGTTCGCTGTTTTCGAATGCTGAAAAAGATTTGCCTGATGACATTTTCCTCTTAGCGAATTATGTTGGTGTTGTAGAAAGATTCCTTACCTTGTTGCGAGTCGTGCACTTAACTTCCAACGACCTTTTTTTCTTTTTGGTTATCTTCGGCTACCATGAGACGTCCTGCCGTCTGGCCCATTTAACAGTTACCGACTCCAACTCCCGTCAGCTTTGGGTGACTCAGACTGACGTAGGATGGGAATGTCACCCAAAGCTGACGAAAGCCATATGGCAGCGATGGGCATGTGTGCCAGCCGGCAGTGGCATAGGGTCGACTCATTACAAACTTTGCGTCCTGGTCTTGACTGAATCCAGCGGGTATATGAGACAATGCTCCAGAACTCCTGCAATCGCCCCCGCCGTCATCGTTGTCGCAAAATTCGTCGTCAGCAGCTGTTCATAGTCGTCAAAATTCATAATACCGGCGGTGGAGAATCAATAGATTCCGATCCTTTTCACTATTTCCTTGGTTGCAGGCACGGTATCACTCCTGTTGACACTCGTTTTCACACTTGCTGATCCAGAAGGCTGCGCGAACGATGGAAGCAATTGTTGGATAAGAATTATTTATATTTTCTTCGTATCCTGACCCTACTATAGCAGCACATGACATTGCCTGGCATTGCTTGTATTTCCAAAATATCACATCGTCTAAAAATAAGGCCCAAATTCGATGTGTTCCAGCCATTGCAATGAGGATACGATGGTTCCCTGAGTCCGAGACAGCATATAATTCAGCACAGTTGGTATCGAATGATGGCTTTGAACAAGTGATCTTCCCAGGAAACTTCAGATATGTCGACATCAACAATTCCGTTGATGGGTTCAATGGTAATGAAGTATTTAATATTTTCCCTTGGTTTGTATAATATTTCAGTGCCATCTCAGCATATTTTTCCAATCTATCATAATGCCTTTCATCCATTATCACAAATATGGGATTGGCATTTGGACCAAGGCCAACATTTTATTTTTAAGTCAATCCACATAGAAGAGGTTAAAGCGTTTACTACTGGATGTGTAATATCATATATTTGCGCTGCGGATAGAATGTTGGCACTATCTTTTCCATTGTCGAATTTAGAACTGTGGACACCTACAGCCAACAAACCATTTTCAACGCTGTACTTTTTCTCGAGTTTCTTCGAATCAGGTAGTATACTCGTATGCATACAATTGACGCAGCAATATGTGAAGAAGTCCAGAACAACTACTTTGCCTTTAAGCGATTCCGCAAATGTTAACGGCTCAGTTACATTAAACCGGTCGAGATCTTCTTTAAATTCTGGGATACGTTTCGTCTCCGAATCAGCTTCCTCTAAATATTTTCTCAATATTTCTTCAGTCTCCTCAGTCATTTTCGCCATTCTCAAATATTTCAATTTACCATTCCGCTGCTTATGCTAATTTGTTATCTGCATTGTCTCTCCTGGATCGCCGCTATTGATATTTCTTTGTGAGGTCGTAGTCTGGACATTTCGCTTAGAACTACTTAGTCTAGTCATTACATGTGCCAAGAAAATTACAATTGAAAATATTTAATTCCAAAAAATTGCGTTACCAATTCTTCTTCAGTCTGGCTGGCGTGATAAATATTACCTTTAGCTCGCGGGATCTCGCTTTTCGTATCACGTGTGAAAGTGTCCCGTGACACATTGCTCAAAAACTAAAATTTCGCTACCTATAAAATTTTTCAAAGAATAAGTTAACGTTTAAATTTCTTAACAAGTTGGGTGGACAGCGCTACGCTCATGTAAGAAAGGTTTTCTACTCAACCTACGATATGCAGAAAGGAATAATGAAAAACCCAAGAAAAACTTTAACGCCATCTACAACGAATCTGTACTCGTTTCAAAAGGGAAACCAATATCATTCCATTTGAACTTGCTGATATTTTGTTGCAATATCGAGTCAATAAGTCGTATAGGAGACGTTGACGAGCCAACATCTCCTGCAATTAATGGATGATTTTTGAAAAGTTGCAAGTAAAGAATAGTGAATAGATAGGATGGTGAGGAAAGAGATAGAGCATAGTAAGAGAAGGAGATAGAAGATCGAAGGAGAGAGAAAATAGCAGGAGATGGAAGATAGAAAGAGAAAGAAGATATGAAAAGCGATTCGAAAGAGACAGAAGATAAAAAGAGAGACCATACGGGACTGTGGGTGAGTATTTTAGTATTCTTTTGCTGACTTGGGTCCGTTTCAGATATTTTTTCAAAATTTTGAATTTATATTGCATTGAAAGTGAACTTCAAACTTATTTACCAACGCAAGAAACACTTTGCAAAAACAAATGCCAAGCTAGCCAATCAGCGAAACCAAAATGAAATGCCAGCTGCAAAAACTGCAGAACTTATTTAATTGCAATCGAAAAATAAGGCTAACTCTAACAGTAAATCTCAGAAAAAACGAAAGGTGAGAACGTCCTCACCTCAAAAGTCTTGTAACTCCTCCGAAAATTCGGAAAATGCGATGGAAGTCGACTGCATAATTAGCAGTAAAGAGGAAGAGATCTTCCCTGCCTTTCCATCACCAACCGGCCCCACAAACATAAGAACCCAAAACAGTTCCAATAATTCTTCGAGAGCCTAGAAAATGGCCCCTAACAGTTGGTATTATGGAAACACAAAACGTATCATACTCATCCGCAAAAAGGGTATATCTTGGCATGCAAATTATACCAACAACACCTCCAGATCACAGATGACTGACAAAAGCATTATCTAACAATGAAATACAATTCCTCACTTACATACTTTCGGAGGATAGACAGTTGAATGTTGTCATTAGGTGCCTGTATGGCTTTTCAGTTGAAGGATTAAGAAAGAATTATAGTCTCAGGGCTTCAATCTAATTGAAGTTTACTACATCGAAATGAGGGAAGGTATTCCTAGGGTACTAAAGGTTCTCCTCCCAAAATCTGCGACAAGCATTTACAACGTTAAATCTGTTTGCCACCTTATGTGCAACGTTGAGGTACAGCGTCCTCGTACGTGGCAGGGTATGTGCCACAATCGGCAACAATTCGGACATTCTTCTAGAAAGTGTCATGCGGAATACTGACGTGTTGTATGCGATTCGCTTCAACATTTCTCGGACTGCCCAAAGAAAATTGAGGAGAAGCCTAAATGTGTCCACTGTGGCGGACACATCCAACAAGCTACGGGGGTTGTTCCGAAAATCCAAAGAACGTGAGAAGGATCATTCACACAAATGCTACGGCCCAATCCATACAACTGGCTCAAAAACACACAGCTCCAACACAGGCACTTCCATGCACACAAAACCAATTTCACAATATGGGCCAAATGTTAGCTAAAATACTGACACAATTCCAAAACATGATGCAAGAGATGATGGCAAACATGATTCAAACCATGTTTGTTGCATTTCAAAATGTCATCAACACTAATGAGTTTAATGAATCACATTTCAATTCTAACGTGAAATGCGAATTCCTTGCTTAGGCATTCTCGTGAACTCAAACAATTTATATTTGACCATAATTTTGACATCATAATAATCCAAGAAACCTTTCTAAAGCCTGGAAGACGATTCCGCATCCCCAACTACATTGAGTACAGAAATGGCAGATTGACAGGTAGAGGAGGCGGAATCTCATCTAATTAATACACTCACTCTTCAAAAACTAAAGCCCACAGCAATCAAGGTGCGAATTGATTTTCTAGAGTTTTTGTGATTTCTGCTTACAGTCCTCCAGGAAATATAAATTTCTAAAATGATCTCAGACCACTGACTGCATTTAAAGGCCCTATCTTCATCGCAGGACATCTAAATAACTGGGACCGAGCTCAATACATTCATCACAGCCAACTACTTCAGCTTGCATATTCCCAATGATCCAACACATCATCGATCAGGATATGTCTTTGCTTTGGCAATTGGAATATCACGAGATTTTACACAAAATGTTCGGTTAAATGTCCTCGACAAATTGTCTTTCGACCCCAAACCAATCCTCATTCTCATAGAACACATCTTTATTGATGTTCCTATGCAAGAAACGAAAACTACGAACTGGAAAGCGTTTAAAGTCGCATTGGCCAGTGAAACTAATTTTCAATCACCGGCAATGGCCGAAGACATCAACAACATCATTCAGAATGTAACTCAGAAAATTGTACAGGCAAAAGAGGACCATATGGACATAACTCCGAAAAAGGAAACGAGTCCCTATGAACTCGAACAAAATAATCAATATATCAAATTAATAAACAATCTTTTGTGGAAATGGAATTTTCATAAGGATGGATCGCAGCAGTCTTTGCGTATGGACATCTTTTAAATCGCTCCTGTCAAAAGTTTCCAAAAATTAAATTAATTTTCAAAAAAACATCAGTCCGAAGTTAATTTTTATTTGGAAAAAGCTTAAATTGTCGAAGTAATCGACTCAGGAAACTTCTATCGAATATTATTTTACTTCGGTTGGTAAAGAAAAGCAAAGAACAAAAGAAAACTTCAGGGCCGCTGGTATGGAGGAGCCCGATGGCTTCCCACCGTTGGGGCAACCTGGGGAAACGACGAATACGAAACTGGTGATAATCACCAAGAGAGAACATAGCGAAGAAAACTCCGCAAATGGAAGATGCAAGCTGCAAATAATAGCGGACAATCAACAAATGGCCAAATTTCAAAAAGAAAATGATGAACTAAGGCTAGAGATACAGCCCTCAAGGATCTATTCAAGAAAGGGATGAAACCTCAAAAGACACAGCCGCAAAATCAATGGCAAAAGGAAATAAAGGCGAAGAAAAGTGCAGAACAAGCAAATCCAGAAGAAGTTTCAAGTGCTGGTGGCACCAACGAGAGTCAAAACTATTTTGCAGCGCTGGAGGAATTAACCGAAGAAATGGAAATTGAAGAAAACATTGAAGGTAATTCTAATCAAGATAATGACTTAAATTTTATTCAGTATTTAAAAAATACAAATAAGGAGAAGAAATCTGCCCACAGTTCTGCTGGTTTCTCTGGAAAAACTTCAAACAAGATAGAAAAAGTTCCGCCAATCAACGTGTTCGGAAGAAACGGAAAAGAAATGGTTCAGCTATTGGCTGCCGAAAATAAACTAGCCAATTTCGAGATCAAAAGAGTTAATGTCGAAAAATTAACGATGAGGACGAAATCACTGGTTGATTTCAAGTCATCCAAAGATGCGCTAAATCCTGGGGAGGTTCCACACTTCACCTATACCCCAAAAAGTGAGAAGAATCAGGCCTTTTTGTTAAAGCGCTTGGAATGTGGAGAGGATACGGTCAATTTTCTTCAAGAGCCCAAAGTAGCTGCACTAGATATTTAAATTGTTTCAGTAAAAGCCTTTGAGACAAAAAGATTGGTCGTATAAAGGAAGAATTTACCACTTCACCTGGTACAAATTGCAAATAAGAGCAGTCCAAGTGCTCTTCAGCAAATAAGGTATTTGAATTTCAGAGTGGTGAGGTGCGAACGCCTCCAGAAAAGAGAAGTCAACCAGTGTTATCGCTGTCAAAGATTTGGATATTTGGCTGTCAATTGACCAATTGACTATCGGTGCCGCAAATGTAAAGACGTTCATGCTCTCGGTGAGTGCAAATTGGCTCAGACGGAGCCAAATGAGTAATTATATTGTGTTAACTGCGGTGTTTTTGGTCACCCAGCATCCTATCGAGGATGCTCCCGATATCCAAATGCGAAAGTTAAATTTACTCCAAAGCAAACACAAGTACACCGTAATATCATACCTTCCAACTTCGTCTAGCCAGGAGTATCATTTGCACTCGCCTCTAGAGGACCAGCAGAAAATGCTGGAAATAAATTAATGATGTAAGTGGCATAACGAACTACTTCTTAAAATTTACCATAACCTAAATCTTTATCGGAGAGAATCGACAAACAAGATTAAAAAATTAAACTTGTTTTTCAGCGTTTATGTCCTAGTCCTTCAGTCACATTCCCATGGATAGGCTTCGCCTCATATCGATCAACGTCAACTCTATCGTTGCTATACATTGATGTTAATATCTCCTTGAATTCATTGTTAAGCAAAAGCCTGACATAATGCTTCCCACTGAAACCCACCTCAATTCATGACACTCCATGACATTCAAAGATTTTGTATTCGTCAGAAACGATAGGGTAAACGGTGATGGGGGAAGTGGCTCCGGGATATTGGTTAGAAGAACCTATTGTTTCCAAAATATTGAAAAAGTCGAATTCAAAAGAGAGAGGGAATGACATATTTTCAGAGGTCGTTGAAGCAAAAGTTTCGACTTCAAATCAAGCTTGAATGGCTCATCAATTCTTCATTTCAATGAATGGCTCATCAATTCTTCATTTCAATGAAACATTTGACCTCATACCGAGCTTGAATCTTTTGATTATTTTGTCAAATATGAAGACTTGTGTTTCATATTTCGCAGGATAAATACCGAGAGATCATGGGTACTGAGAGTACAATACTCCAAATGTAGGTCTCCGTCATTTGCCTGAAGTTGCTATTAGGAATTATTGCATATTGTTCAACATCATGTTGAGCAATTCAAATTTTCCAAATGAATGGAAGAAGGTATCTTCACGTCCTAAAAGCTATCGGCTTGCTGTCTAACATCAGCAAGGTGTTTGAAATGATACTCAACAGACCATATAACGCCCACATTGAAAAATATAAGTTGATGCCAAAACGCCAATTTGGTTTTCGTGCCAGGCATTCCACCATACATGCGATAACGAAAGTAACCTCAGATATCTGTTGGAAACTAAACAACTAAGAATGTGTTGGAACATGGCTTATTGATATGGAGAAAGCCTTCGATACGGCGTGGTTAGATGGACTAGTTTTTAAACTCCTTCAGGACAGGTTCTCTAGACACCTTGTCGCCATGATGGACAATATGTTATACGGGAAACCATTTGTTGTAACTGATGGAAATCTGACAACATTGCGTGAATTCAAGGTCTTGAACGGTCTACATCAGGGAACAGTTACTGCGCCTCGCCTCTTCTCAGTATTGATTCGGAAGCTTATGAACGGCTTTGATTTAACCGTCTCGCCAACGCAATCATTGGTCGCGTTTGCTGATGATCTGATCATCTATACGGCAGACCAAAAAGCTACAATAGTTCAGAGAAATCTTCAAAAAATGTTCAATGATGTGCAGCTCTACCCCGACAATTGGCGAATGAAAATCAATGCGCAGAAGTGCGAAACAATTTTGTTCGGCAACGCTGCAGGGGGCCAGTCAAGACCTGAAACGCAATTGGAAGGATTTTCACATCGCTGGCGAGGGTAGTTCAGAACGGATGTCACCTGAATCCTGTGTTCGATACCTCGGTGTTCATCTCGATCAGTATCTGTACTATACCGAACCTGTCAAAATCATCCTCAGTAAAGCACAGAAGTAGTCATGGTCCTTCGAAGACTCTTTCATTCCAGATACATTGATCAAAAGGGTCAAAGACCCTGGTTAGACCAGGTTTGATATATTGATGTCAGATCTGGTACAACCGGAGTGCTAGTTATATGGAAAGATTCAGAGTTTTCGAAAGGAATTATCTTCGTGCATGTACTGGTTTGGACAGAAAAATTTATCAAGCCGCTAAAGTGGCAAGAGTCGATATCTTTATACTGAAACTTCTTCGGAATCATATCACAAGATCTGTAACTGTGAGTGAAAACGCTTGGATTTCACAGCCGTTCCACACTACAGACGGGTACATTCTGACTTGCTTCACTACTGCTTCGCTCCTCCAGAAGCATTCGTGTATTTGGACATGAATCGATATGTTGTTGATTCTGACGGTGTTCCAATCATATATCACATAAATAGACGGGCCACCGATAAGAAGATAAAATATCCTCCGAATTCGAGTTCACGAAACCAACAATTCCAATGAAGATAATCATTTTCTAGATTTATTGCGGCTAAGCGAGCTGAGTGGAGCAATCTAGGTATTGGTGGCTGAATGACAATGTCTAAGTTATTCGTGTTTATTTGCTGTTTTTGTGGTTTTTTCTCGTTACTTAGTTTTTGAGTTTCATCTCATTATTGCTACATCTGGTGTTGTTGTTTATTTGAATTATAAATTAGGGATAGATTTCAGTAGAAGATAACGTTTTTTTTATCGAATTTATTTAGAATTAGCATGTAACAGATTAAGTATAGGATAAAAGTTCACTGTCGTGTTAGTGATATAATTAATTTTTGAATAATGCTGGTTGGTTTTTTCTCCTTCTTCCAATTGAATCAAAAAATATGTAATAGTCTTAATTAATTTAAATTTGCTATTGTTTTCTTTTTTAATTAAATGTGTTTCATTGATAACATATAAATTTAGAGAGCCATTTGGGCTATTCAGTTTTCGTAGTTTTATAGTTTGGAATTTGCTTTATGTTCTTCTTAAAATTTATAAAGGTTAATATTGAATAAAGCACTTTTGACTTTGACTTTGGAATTTGCATGAGAATTCCCCTCCCTGTGCGCCTTTCGAAACAAAAAATGTCAGTTTAAGACTTGTTTCGAAAAGCTGTGTAGTAATCGAGCAGTCATACAAGCAAACTGCTCGAAAACCTTCCTATCTCCTACCCGAAATTATAATGGCAGATTTAAAAAAAAATATGTCATTCTTTCCCTTGTAATTGGTAGAATAATTTTTCTTCTTATTATTATATTAAATGTAACTTTATATCAATTTTCCTCTATATTAAAATTTAAATGTTTTCCTTTAATTATATTTCTCATGAAATTTAATTTTTATTACTATTTAAAATTTTCCTCATTATTCGTCACTTCAGTTAAATTTTGTTAATAAAAAACAAAAAATAAAATAAAAACGCAGAGATGATACAGCATTCCATGGATTCCATTGCTAAATGCAATCTATAGTGGCGAGCAAGGGGCTCGTCTTCATCCACCATAACAGCGTGACGCTACGGTAGACGACGCACAAGCAGGGAGAAAAACATGCTTGGGCACGGAATAACCACCGTTGTGGGATGCAGACACAGCTGGGAAGGAAATAGGAGTGAGTCCACTGAAGATCTCAAACTGGGAAGTATGCGGAGAACGACCGTCGTGGTAAATAGGGAAAAGTGACGGGAGTTTTCTCGATCGAACTTGAAAAGAATCGGGCGTGAGCTAACATCGAAAAGGTGAAAAATTGTTACGGAATTGCGTTTCGTTGCGTGTTTTACTGTGCCGTGCAAATAATAAAATAGAGGCAATGTCGACAAATCACATGAAACAGTTTGGCTCACTTGTATTTTGTGCGGGACGTGAAATCTAGGGAAGAATAATCATTGCGCCCAACTATGTTCGAAGAAATTACGTCAAATCATCATGCAAGGGAACTGTGTAAAATTATGTGATTTCGATAAGCCGGCAGCGAAAGATTCGAAGCGGTACTTTGCGAAAAGATTTTCTTTACTTTACGTTGGTTACTGACGAATTTTTAGAGAGCTAAATTTGGATCCGAAACTCAAAAATCTTAAGTCGAATTGGATGCACGGCAAATGTAGATAATAACTTTTTCTGGAAAAGAGGCTATTTGTCGCGGATCGCGAAAGTAAATATCCCCGATTTTAAAAGTGAAGACGCATGTGTGAATTCGCCATTTCGTTTCGCATACACATTTGCTTTGCGCTCTTGTATTTGTGTCGTTGCTTTCCCTGCCAGCTGGCCTGATTTTACTGGAATATTTTCCTCGATTGTGCGACTTAAGAATGATGTTCGGAAAAGCGTTAGGGCGTGTGTGGATGATGTGATATGGGTTTAGGAAATTTTACATTGTTGTCAACGAGAGCAAGAATCTTCGAATTGGGTTTAGTGGTGGAGTTGTAGGCCAAACAAGAAAAGTGGAAAGGCAGAAATTTAAAAAAAAAAAGGAGTCGTGCGAACGTCAGGGAAAACAACACTTGATCACTTTGCAGTTTTCCATGAACTTACGCCCGAACTTCCCCTGGCACATATGCAAAAGATATTCGCCTGGGACTGAGCTTATCAGAGCGTTACGTCCACGCGATGCCCGTAACCTGCGTAGGCAGTAAAGTTTTAAAATGCACAAAAAGGTGTAGCCTGGATGGAATAAGTCAGAAATTGCAATGGTGGAAAATTTATAAACAAAGTTCATCACTATAACTAGCCTTCAATTTTAAATGTTTTTATGTAACATAGTGGCGTTAAGATCAGGGAGCTTAAATCTTTAAAATTGCAGGAGATCCAGTTTTATTAGCAATCTACCCACATCATCAGCGGGCGCCCACCGAGGATTTAGGGTAAGTACCCTTTTGGTTTTTATGCATCGGATCCAAAAAGTAATTTGCAGTTTGTTTCTAAAAATTTTTATGCAACGTTTTTTTTGCATGATCGTTTGTTAAAAAAAATTTCTTTTTTAAATTTTAAGTAAGCTCGATAGTAATAAATGCCTGAATATGCGATTTAATTTAGCATCGTTTTGGTATAGTTTTGGTTTAGGTTGGAAAGTAGTATCTAAAGTAGTTTCGCTTTTGATTTTTGAATGATAGCCTCATTAGATAACTTATAAATTGATTGAGAATATAGGAATTGAGTGCTTTATAGTAATTATTATTGTTTTTTGAAGTTTTAAAGGTAAAGCTGATATTTATGCTGTAATAACTTAACAAAAAATACAATGGATTGTTGAACGTACCCTGCGGTCTTTCCATTCTATCATTCTGACTGGGTATAGGACCCACCACTATGGAAGGCTTTCCGCATAACATGGGCTAGCCATTGGGTGCTCTCCACCGTTTTTGACGCTTAACAGGGGCTCTTGCCGGGTAGAGTGGCCTTCCGCTCGCGTGCCCTTTTATGATATTGGGTTATGTGATTTCATTGCATAACTCTATAGCATAAATTGGTTATGTTTGTGCTTCTCATTTGTGGGAAAGAGTCATACAAAGTACTTTTGTATGAGTTTTTCACTCAAATGGGAAGCACATGGCAACGTCTACGTTTGGATCTTGATCCGGTTGGGAGGGTGCGAGGGGGCATCACCTTAATCTGGATGTTCCACTCTTATTTGCGGGCCATAAGAATCGTCAGGTAACGACGAAGTCTCCGCCAGTCCGTCCGTTTTGCTCGCCACAATTTGTTTTTCGAACAAACAGAAACCCTGTGTAGGTTACCTCGGCCTCGACACCAGTCGATCGGCATTCAATTTCCTCCTAATTCGTGAATGCGAAATATTTTTGCAGTGGGTCCTTGTGCCAGCGCATTCACGCGTCCCCAGACCAGGCCAATCTCAGCGGATCCCTACATTCTCTTCCGCCGAGGCAGCAGACCATCGCTGCAGTCCTTTACGGAAATTTTTATACCTATTTCACTACAAACTGTTATCACCCCCTTTCATTTGATACCCATATCGGCTACTTTTGATGAATTTTTTTTCAGTGGCCTCTCTCCTATATGGGGAAACCCCCTTAAATACCTTATAAATTTTTTTTTGTAGTTGAACTTTGAAGCGAACACCACTTTACACATACATACATACAAAATTTGATGTTTGTAGCTTAAGTAGTTTGCGAGAAAAATTGTAAAATTATTTTACAAAACCCTTACAAGTATTGTACATTCAAAGTGTTCTGATAAAATAAAAAGAACCAAAATAGTCAAAGATTCTGTGTGCAAAGTGTAAACCTGTGAAAGGATTTAATAAAAGTTTATAACGTGAAACAACAATTTTTTTTTTTTTGAAACAACAATTTTTTATTGGCGTAGTATGCGTGGCAAGTCAAAAGTTACATTTCAGATTGATAGTTATATTACTTAACAGCTAAGCTATATCAAAGTATTTTTATTAAATTGTGATTACAAATGATTCTTATGTCTATTTTATTGTGAACAGTTATCAAGAGGAAATCCAAAGAAAAACCTCTCGTTATGTGAATGATTCCTTAAAGTCTAAATTATTTACAATGTAGAAGGAGGTTGGGATGAGGATTTAGGGGGGGGGTTTGTTGGGGTTATGTTTTTACGTACTGTGCGTCGGAGTAAATCCTGTGGGAGTTTTTGGTGGAGTTGAAATGTGTGATTCGGCTGTTGGAATCAAAAAGTTCGTCGTTTTCTTTCACGGCCCTAAAGTGTTGGGGAAATTGGTGTTTATTTGATTTGTTGGAGGTTGCTAGAGTGTTTAGTTGTAGTAGGCTACTGATGAGTGGGTTGGGGTGGCTAACGTATTTAGTGAGTGTTTTCAATAGGTGGGTTGTCAGGAAATGGTCGATTCTGGGGATTTTGGCTGTGTCGTAGAGGACTTGATTGCTAACATATTCGTCAGAATCTTCTTTCCGAAACGTGTTGCAGCAGTGTCTTAGGATCATACGTTCTTTTTTTCGGATTTTTTCCATTTGGTATGCGGAAAGGTCACACCAGTGGATAAAACCGTATGTGATTATTGGTCGGATGAGGGTAAGATAACAGGTGACTTTGGTGCGCTCAGGGAGGCAGGAGTTTTTATTTAACACTGGGTATAGTGCTCTGAAGGCGTGGTTTGCTTTGATTAGGCTCTTGGTTATGTGTGGGATTGGGGATAGCTTGGTATTGATGGTTACTCCAAGGTAGGTTGTTTGGGATTTAGTAGGGAGTACTTTATCGTGTATTTTTAGTTTTATTTTAGGTATGTTGTGTCTAAAGGTTTTGGAGAGATGTGTTTTGCCTGCGTTCAGAATAGTTTCGCATTTGGAGGTATTTAGTAGAAGTTTCCAATTATCAAAGAACTCGGCTAATATTGTTAAATAAGAGTTGAAACGGTTAAGGGTGAAGGGCAGGTTACGGGAAGCTGTGAAAAGAATAATGTCGTCAGCATATTGTAGGATTTGTATTGGGTTGCTGGATTCTACGTCTAGCACTCGTTGCGTGTAGACGTGTTTTTAATCGCTCCTATCATTAATTTTAAAAATTAATTAATTTTTCACAAAAGTCAGTTTCAAATAATTGAAATAATTTTGTACGAGTCAGTCAAAAGCAAGTTTTGATTTTATTGGGGAAGAATTAATCGTCGAAGGCATCGAACAACCATACCAATAAATCAAGAAAAGCAACAAACCAAAGACAACTCGGGACTGCTGCATGGAGGAGCCCGACGGCTTCCCTCCGTTGGGGGGCCCCGGGGAGAGTGACGGTGTGAAATTGGCAAGTGTCAACAAGCGGAGACACACGAGCACCCAGGATACCGCAGATGCCGGTCGCAAAACGCAAGTGCTCGAGGATAGACAGGAAGTGTGCCGCCTTCGAAGTGAAATCGAAGAGCTAAAGGCAAGAATTCAAACGTATGAAGAAATGTTCAAGACGGCAAAACAAGTTCAAGAGAGTGGCCCGATACGAAAAATCGAAAAACAGAAGAAAGCTGCAACTCCAATAATAACTGAAGAGGTATTAAGTGCTGGTGGCACGAACGAAAGCCAGAACTACTTTGCGGCGCTGGATGGACTCCAGCAGGACATGGAGGTAGACGAAGGTAACAAAGACGATAATTTTATCTTATATTTAAAAAATAAAAATAATGAAAGTAGAAATAGGGAGAAGAAACCAGCCCGTAGTTCTGCTGGTCCTCCTCAAAAAGTAGCGAAGAATACCGAGAAAGTTCCGCCGATTAATGTCTTCGGGCAAAGCGGAAAAGACATGGTTCGGCTGTTGGCAGCCGAAAACAAATTGACAAATTTCGAAATCAAACGAGTAAATTCTGAGAAGCTGTCAATTAGAACGAAATCACTGGTTGATTTCAAATCAGCGAAAGATGCTTTGAATTCTGGGGAGGTTCCGCACTTCACCTATACCCCCAAGAGCGAGAAGAACCAGACGTTCTTGCTGAACGGCTTGGACTGCGGAGAAGATACCGTCGATCTTCTTCAGGTTCTCAAGGAAACGGCGCCACAAATCGAGTTTATCTCAGTGAAAACATTCGCGACAAGAAGGTCGACGGTAGAAAAAAAAAACTTACCACTTTATTTGGTACAAATAACAAATAAGAGCAGTCCAAGCGCTCTTCAGCAAATCAGGTATTTAAATTTTCGAGTGGTGAGGTGGGAACGCCTCCAGAAGCGAGAAATCAACCAGTGCTATCGCTGCCAACGATTTGGGCATTCGGCTGCCAACTGCGCCATGCATTACCGATGCGTTAAATGCAAAGACGTGCATGCTCCCGGTGAGTGCAAATTGGCTCAGACGGAGCCAAAAGAGAAGTTATATTGTGTGAACTGCGGTGTTTTTGGTCACCCGGCATCATATCGAGGATGCTCCCGATATCAGGATGCAAGATTGAAATCTGCCCCAAAACAAACACAAATACACCGCAGTGTCTTAGCTCCGAACTTCGTCAAGCCCGGAGTATCATTTGCACTCGCCGCTAGAGGACCAGCAGAAAATGCGGAAAATAGGGTAAATAATGTAAGTGGCAATAATGAGCTGCTTCTCAAAATTTATCAACAATTAAATTCTTTATCAGAGCGAATCGATAAACAAGATTCGAAAATTAACATTGTTTTTCAGCGTTTAGGACTTTCAAATGCCTCAAAATAAGTTGTCATCCAGCCACATTCCCACGGATAGGATTCGTCTCATCTTGATCAACGTCAACTCCATTGTTACTTTACATCGGCGTGATTATCTCCTTGAATTCATTGCCAGACAAAAGCCTGACATCCTGCTTCTAACCGAAACCCACCTCAATTCATGGCACTCCATGACATTCAAGGATTTTGAATTCGTAAGAAACGATAGGGTAATAGGTGATGGAGGAGGTGGCACCGGGATATTGGTTCGAAGACCCTATCGTTTCCAAAATATTGAAAAAGTCGAATTCAAAAGCTTTGAATCTCTTGAAGTGTCCGTTATCAAAATCTCACTGCCAGGTGGGGATAACCTCTTCGTTATCTCTGCCTATGCAACTGGTGGAACTGTTCTCAAGCTCAAGGAGGAGCTCAATTCCTTGTTCGAAATACTTGAATTGAACAGGCTGCATAACTATTATATTCTTGCTGGTGACCTGAACGCCAAGCATACATCATGGCTGAACGCCACCAATAATCCAAGAGGTGTATTCCTGAAATCATGGATAACAGAGAACCAAATTGAATACAGGTGCAATCTTTATGGGTCGGAGTTCCCAACATACCCTAGGACAAATTCATATTTGGACCTTTGCATTGCTGACGCAAGACTCGAATTCAACTTTAATAGTCCTCAACGGAAACTGCAGGTACTTCCTTATGATAGCGACCATAACGCAATCGTAATGGAAATCAATCATCACAGGGATGATTTCTTCCTCATTCCAGTTCAACATGAAAATCATCGGTTGAATTTCAAAAAAACAGACTGGGGAAAGTTTCAAAAGAAGTTTAATCGGGAGTACCAGAAGCAATGTCCCCCTTCTGATGGCGGCAACTCTTGCTCAATGGTTCCTAATGACAGGAATCTAACTAACGATGAAATAGATGTCTATTTGTCGAAGTTAGAGAAGCTGACGTTGGGAACGATTGAGAAAGTAGTTCCCAAGATTAAACATCGAAACAATATGGAAGGATATGAAACACCAACCATCGCAAGGTTGAAAAGATTGAAAAGCCTCCTTCTCACACGCGTCAACAATATTTATCGACGATTTTTGGACTACAACCATCCCTCGTTGGCTTTGTTGAAATTACATCTGAAGAATGTCCGGAACTTAATCCGGTCATACTTCAGGAGTGAGGTCAGCAATCAATGGGCAGAAAAATTGAGGGGTATTAGCCCACAGGACCCAGACGGCGTGTTTGCGAAAGTGAATAGCATATTCCGCAAGAAGTCTCGAGTGAAGGTATCGAATCTTGAAGTCACTAGTGATGAGATAAATCTTCTCGATAGGGCTGGTATTGAAATTGATAGTACGACTCCGGATAGAAATGGAAACAGGATTATTTGTGAAGGATTGGATAAACTTGCCCTGATTGGAACACATTTTGAATTGGTTCATCTACCAAACCCTGAGAGAGGGAACGAAATTTTTTCAGAGATCGTTGAAGCAAAAGTTTCCGACTTCAAATCAAGCCTGAACGGCCAATCAATTCTTCATTTCAATGAAACATTAACATCTGACCTCATACCGAGCTTGAATCTTATTGATTATTTTGTCAGCTATGAAGACTTGTGTTTCATATTTCGCAAGATAAACAACAAGAAATCATGTGGTAATGATGGTATTCCAAATGTAGTTCTCCGACATTTGCCTGAGGTTGCTATTAGGAACTATTGCATATTGTTCAACAACATGTTGAGCAATTCATATTTCCCAAATGAGTGGAAAAAGGCTAAGGTATTTCCGATCTTGAAGAAAGGAAAAGAATCTTCATGCCCCAAAAGCTATCGCCCAATCAGCTTGCTGCCTAACACCAGCAAGGTGTTTGAAGTGATACTCAACAGAGCATTAAACGCCCACATTGAGGAAAATGAGTTGATGCCGAATTGCCAATTTGATTTTCGTGCCAGGCATTCGACCACACATGCAATAACGAAAGTAACCTCAGACATCTGTTGGAAACTAAATGATAGACAATGTGTTGGAGCATGTCTCATTGATATGGAGAAAGCCTTTGATACGGTATGGTTAGATGGACTTATTTTTAAACTTCTTCAGGACAAGTTCCCCAGACACCTTGTCGCCATGATGTGTAATATGTTATACGGGAAATCGTTTGTTGTAACCGATGGAAATCTGACAACAATGCGCGAGTTCAAGGTCTTGAATGGTCTACAGCAGGGAACAGTTACTGCGCCTCTGCTCTTCTCAATCTTTATTCGCAAGCTATTGAACGGCTTTGATTTTAACGTCTCGCCAACGCGATCATTGGTAGCGTTTGCTGATGATCTGATCATCTACACGGCTGACCGAAAAGCTACAATAGTTCAGAGCAATCTCCAAAAAATTTTCAATGATGTACAGCTGTACACTGACAATTGGCGAATGAAAATCAATGCGCAGAAGTGTGAAACAATCTTGTTTCGGACAACGCTGCAGGGGGTCAGTCAAGACCTGAAACGTAATTGGAAAGATTTCCACATCATGGCTGGCGAGGGTAGTTCAGAACGAATTCCACATAAATCCTGTGTTCGATACCTCGGTGTTTATCTCGATCAGTATCTGTACTATACTGAACATGTGAAAATCATGCTCAGTAAAGCACTTAAAGTAGTCATGGCCCTTCGAAAACTCTTTCATTCCAGATACATTGATCAAAAGGTCAAAATTATCTGTTACAAGACACTGGTTAGACCAGTTTTGACCTATGGATGTCAGATCTGGTACAACCAGAGTGCTAGTACTATGGAAAAATTAAGAGTTTTCGAAAGGAAATGTCTTCGTGCATGTACTGGTTTGTACAGAAAGCCTGAGACGGATTGGAAACATTATATATCGAATAGAAGAATTTATCAAACTGCTGAAGTGACTAGAGTCGATATCTTCATATTGAAGCTTCTTCGGAATCATATCGCAAGATCTGTGACTGTGAGTGAAAACCCTTGGATTTCACAGCCGTTCCACCCTACAGACGGGTATATAGCGACTTGCCTCGCTACTGGCTTCATTCCTCCAGAAGCATTCGTGTATTTGGACATGAATGGATATGTTTTTGATTCTGACGGCGTCCCAGTCATATATCACATATATCGACGGGCCACCGATAAGAAGATAAAATATCCTCCGAATTTGAGTTCACGAGACCAACGATTTCAATGGAGATACTCATTTGCTAGATTCGTTGAAGCTGATCGAGTTGAGACGGCGCAATCCAGGTATTGGTGGCTGAATGACAATGTCTAAATTTTTCGTGTTTGTTTTCAGTTTTGGTGTTTTTCGTTATTTAGTTTTTGAGTTTCAGCTCATTATTGCTACATTTAGTATTGTTATATATTTTTGTTAAAATCAGGTATAGGTTAGGTATATGTAATGTTTACTATATTCCGTTAGAGATAAGATTAAACACTTAGGTTAGGAACATTGTTATAGTATTTTTAGTATAAGATAAAGTTTTTTTGATTGTATTTTATTAGAAATAAGTTACAACATATTAGGTGTAGGATCAAAGTTTCACTGTTGTGTATTAATTATAAATAATTTTTGGATAGTGTTGGTTGGTTTTTTCTCCTTTTTCCAATTGAATTGTAAAAATATGTAATAATCGTAATTAATTGCATTTGCTATAGTTTGTTTTTTTTGATGAAATGAGTTTATGAGAACGTACAAATTTAGAGAGCCATTTGGGCCATTAAGTTTTTTGATTGTTATTATTTGGAATTTGCTTTATATTCTTTTAAAATTTATAACGATGAGTATTAAATAAAGCGCTTTTGACTTTGACTTTGACTTTGTATTGGGTTGCTGCACGAAGGGGCAAGGGGAAGGTCGGAAGTGAAGATTGAGAATAAAGTTGCGGAAAGCACGGATCCTTGCGGAATGCCTGCTGCATTTGTGAAGGTATCTGATTTTGCTTCAAGTACTTTCACTCGTGATGAGCGATTTGATAGGAAGCTTAAGATTAACTTACAGAGGTGTGGGTGGAAGTGAAAAACCTGTACCATTTTGTAGATGAGACCTTTCTGCCATACTGAGTCGAAGGCTTTTCGAATGTCTAACAGACAGGCGAGTGTGGGGACATTGTTATTAGCGTATTTGCAAACGTGGGATTTGAGTGTAAGGAGTGCATGATTCGTGGAGTGGAAGGGGAGTCCTGCAAATTGGTAGTTTGGGATGATTTGATTGTTATCGATGTGGGTGTCGATAAAGTCTTTAATGACTACTTCAAAGATTTTGGATATGGTTGGGAGTAGGGAAATGGGTCGATAACTATTAGTGAGGAGGGGGTTCTCGTTCTTTTTTGGAATGGGGACTATTATGGCTTGGCGCCAGTGGATGGGGTAGTAGGCATTGTAGATACAGTGGCTAAAAAGAATTGAGAGGAAGGGGGAAAGTAGCCTGTGGCATTTTTTGAAGATGATGATGGGGATGCCATCGCTGCCGGTGGATTTTTTGTTGTGTCTGCTGAGAACAATCTTCTTAATTTGTGAGGGGGTAGTGAAGTTTATCGCGGCTTGATTTTGTTGGGGTGAGGGTGAATTCAATGGGGTTCGTAGGAATGAAATGGTGCTTGAGATTTCTTGTCTAAATGAGGGGTTGTTTGTAAGATTTGTAATGCTTTCTTCTACTAATTGTTCAGTGGTAGGATTTGAGAGTGATATTGAAGTGAGGTGGGACTCGGCGAAGTGGACTGCTAATTTGTTTGCTTTTTGAAGCGAAGATGATGATTGGTCGAGAATAGTGCGAGGGCTAGTGAAGCTCTTTCCCAAGTTAGGGCAGGTTTTCCGTAATTCTCTATAGATGTTGGGGCCCAATGTGATTTTTGAGAGTTTGTTTTGAAGGTGAGTTGAGTAGCAGTCAGCGATTCTGGTGTGTATGAGGGAGCTCAATTCTGCGATTTCTTGCCGCAAACTTTGTTTGTTCGAGTTGAACTGGTTTCGGAAGAGTTGTCTTCGGAGTGTACGCTTTCTTTTAATAAGGTCCATAATGTTTTGTGGGAGTGTGATTTGTGAACAGTAGTTTAGGGTTTTCGTTGGGACGACTGAATCGCAGCAGTGTTGGATGGAGGAGGTGAGGCGTTCGGCCATCCTCTCGATGGCCGAATCAGTGATTGTGTTATCGGAATTGAGTTGGATTTCGTTTATTTTTCTTTTAAGTAGAGTTTTGAACTGTTTCCAGTTGGTCTTGGAGTAGTCAGGGATGGTAATTGGGTTTGGTTTGATTGGTTGATCATCTAGATGGAGTTTGAGGACAACGCCATCGTGATCGCTCATTCCGGTGAATGTTTCTAGATGGGGTGCTATTGTGGTGTTCAGGATAATGGGCAGATCATCACTGTGTACAAAAAGATCGAGGTAAGATGAGTAGGAAACTCGACGGTAGGTTGGTTGAGAGGAGCTGCTAAGTGTTATTTGGTGTTGGAATGAGGCGTTTGAGAGCCAATTGTATAAGCTGATGCCATTTCGATTGGATGTGGTGTTGAGCCAGTGGGGGTGTTTGGCGTTGAAGTCGCCACCTATAATAAAATAGGATTTTTTGTTGTGTGGATTAGGGAGGGACTGAGGGTAGGTAAGTAAGTCTTCAAGATGTGAGGTTTTGAGCATTTGTGCCTGGCTGTAGAGGGAAACTAGTAAAAGTTGAGTGGTTCTGGTTCCGACCATGGCGACTGTGCATTCTATTGGGGAGTTGTTGTTAATGGGGGGGAAAGAGTTGTATTCCTTTGATATCATTCGATATTAGGATAGCGGTGCCACCACCTTGGGTGCCGTTGGTTCTATCCGTTCGGAAAATAGAATAGTGGTTGAAGGATGGTTTATGCTTTGGGGAAAGCTTTGTTTCGCAAAGGAAAACAATGTTGGGCTTCTGGGCGGTGAGAATTGAATTGAATTCATGTCTGCGAGCACGGGTTATAAGTAAGTTTATGTTTAGTTCAAGTATTTTAAGATCCATTATAATTTGATAAGAAAGAAAGCATTAATATTTGTTTTTTGATGGGGTTATTTGCCGCTTGGAGTTTGGGGAAGAAATTGTTTAATTGGGCTGCAAGAGCTGAAATGCTTGTTTTGAACAGGTTCTGAACTTCTGTTTCAAGGGAACTTGTGGTTTTCGGGCGTGTAACCATAGCATATGAAGTTTGTGTTGATGACGTAGTTTAGGATTTGTTGTTGTTGGGGAAGGTGGGGGTTTTTTAGATGGGTTTGCACGTTTTTCCGTGTAGGATTTGAAGGTGGTGCAATTGCGATAGTTCGCAGGATGATCATTTGACCCACAGTTGGCACACTTGGGATTTTCTTCGATGGTTTTTTGGCAGTTGCCAGGCCCATGTGACAGGCTGCACTTAACACATCTGTAAAGTAAGTGGTAGTTAGTGGCTGCATGTCCAATACGCTGACAATTTTTACATTGCACAGTGTTTTGGTTTTTAATATTTTCAAAGGAAACTATGTTGTGCATAATCGCTTTGACATTTTTAAGGGTGGATAGTTGGAAGTTGGGTTCGAAGGTTATGAGCCATAAGTTGAGTTTGATATTGTTTTTTTTGGAATAGGGGGTTATGTAGGGTTTTATAGCTTTAATTTGTTGGATACCTTGGGATTGGAGGTCTGAAATTATGTCCTCAGCAGTATAGGAATGATGTAGGCCACGAATGACCAAGGTTTTGGTTTTCTCATCTGAGAGGGTAAATGTAAAAAAGTTGGTTTTTTCAGCCGTTAGTGCTGATTTGGTGGCCATGAAGTCTTCCTTTGAATTCAGGAGGATTTGTGTGTTGGTGGGGCTGGTCCTTTTTAAAAGGTAGTTGGTGGGTAGTTTATTTAGGTTATTTTGTAAGTTATTAATTTTAGTTTGGTCCTCATTCACTAATACAATAGGCGGGATTTTTCTTTGACTTACCTTAGTTATTTGATTTGCTGGTTGCTGTGTTGTCGTCTTCGGTAGCAGACTCGCTGGTTGCTTCGTTGTAGCCTGTGGGTCACGTGTTGATTGTGTTGTTTGACTTTGATTCGTCAGTTCGGGGTACATAACTCCATAATTGTTTGTTGCTGGTTTGTTCTTTGTTGCTTCGTGTGTTGCTGCCGTGGCTATTGTCGGTAGCCTTGCTATGTTTTTGCCTTGATGGGCCAGCAGAAACTGTACTTGTTTCTGTAGCCTTGTATTTTCCGCCGTCAGGTTCTTAACTAGCGCTTTTAGCTCGCTGACGTTTGATATCTCATTTGTTGTCTCGCTTGCATTGGTGACTGTGCTGCTTGTTGATTCGCATTCAGATGCGCCTTCGCTTTCTTCGGATGAGTCACTCATTGTTGTATCGCTCATAATTGCGTCGCTTATGTTTGTTGTGTTCGTTGTCTCCTCGTTCGTTGTTGCTATATTTCGTTCTTCTTTTCGTCTCCGCCTCCGTCTTTGTCTTTCCTCTAGATCGCTAGAGTCGGGAGTTTTGGTGCTTCGCTTGGTCTTGGGCATTTTGCTGCCACTTGTACCAATCGCTTTTGATCGTTCGAATCGCTGTCGTTCACCTGGATTGATTTTGCTCTGCACTCAACGGATGTCCAATGCAGACTGTTGGGTTTATAACGTTTTAAGTGCCGTGTTTTTATAATTCAAGAAGAGACCATAGCACACTGTACTTTTTCTTTGAATGTAGTCGTTAAATGATTTTTTTATTGCAATACAATTATCTTATACCAAACACATCATGAAATGGAAAAAAGTCAGGTGGAAATCAATACTCATGTTGTTTGGTCTGTTCAATTACACTTGTAAATCTCCAGATCAAATAGAAGATTTTTCTCAGCAAGTGCTTAATCACTAATTAACTTAAGTGATCTGCAGGCATTAAATGGCGATTCACACCATCTTGGTTCAATTCAGTTAACAATTGCAAAGTCAACTGAAAAATATTTTGTGTTGCGACGCGCAAATCACTCATAATCTACCATACACATGATATTAAACTAGATAATTATTAGATAACTTTAATAATTCTGATTAAGCTCAATTGCTCAGGGACCAAACTTTACCCGTCAGCGATCTGCTGAATTCATTGTTCATTACATGTGTAATTCCGCTATCTGTAACGATAACTATAAACCTCCCAGCAGGCGCCAAGTAAATGCATGTCGAGTTATTTAACGATCAGTGCAGTGAGTTTGTGACGAGTTCCTTGGTTTGATCTTCTGCCACAGATAGTTCAGTTTATTTTAAGCCTCTGTGTATTCGGTTTCGTTGATAACGCTGACGCGAGCGCGGAAAATTAATCTGCAATGGAAAAGCCACAACCGAGTAGCGATTGTAAGTGCATTTATGTTACATACAAGTATTCAATGCATGGGACTTTGAGAGAAAAGAAAGCGCTGTAACTTGTATTTTGTGCATTTGTAGGTGAACAATATGTGGAACATTTATTGGGTGAAAGTGGCCAAGAACCAGTCGATAAAGATGTGGATAAAATCAATGTCGAACTCCCGCCGTGGTTTGATGCAGAATTGTTTAAAAAGTAAGTTTTGTTAGTAATTTTCTCGTTTAAAAGATAGTAGTGTATGTCTTTTGTTAATATTTAGTATACGTGGTCATTAATACTCGTACAACAATTCATTTTTGGGTAGAATTTATTTCACATACACAAACAACTATGGGTCATAGAAAATGATAGCAGAAATATTTTTAAGCTCTTCCTAGTTTTTGTTTGGGAAAATTACCTAGATTTACACTGCAAAAAAAAGAGGAACCGGTTAGTAATTTCTGTTGATACCTTCACGCTTTAATGACTTGTGGGTTCGTGGGTTCATGCAAAGTCGATTTCGTACATTCCTACGTTGAATTACAATAAAATACAAATAAACTTGACAAAAGAGACATAACTGCGTGAATAAAAACTTGGGCATTGTCGTTGCACGTCTTGTATCAATTTAATTGTTTTATCTTAACACTTGATAAATATGCACGAATGCATATGAACAAACATTAATGGTACAATAAAAGATAAAGACTGGGTTTGTAGCTAGACGGTAATCAATCTTTGAAAATCGTACTAAGGAAACCGTATTTATTTAAATGTACATATATACAGTGGCTCACAGCTTATTTCATGCAATTCCAATTTTAAATAAAAATCAAAATAACAAAATTGCTATGCATAGTAATTTAAATAACAATTTTACTTGATTCTCATGTTTCAGCTTATTTCATGCACTTAAACTTAGATCTTAATTAAAAAAATTATTCATTTCAGCACTTAGTATGGTTAGTACATCCTAAAGTCTATTGGGCGCGGAATCCATGTTTTTGGGAAGTTGCTTAGGTAATTTTCGTCCACTCCTCCAAAATAGCCTTATTAATTGTTCCTTGTTGGAAATACTGTGTTTTCGAATATTATTTTTCAAAATTGCTCATAATTTTCAATTACATTCATATCTGGGTGGGCGGGGCCAGAACATGAGGGTAGTTTCAAATCCAAGGCAGCACAGTTACAGACTTATGATTGGGAACGTTGGCTTGGTGGAAATGAAATGTATTGGGTATTTCAAGATTCGCAGCACTCTGGAGCAAATTTTTTTTTTTGTTCAAAAAATTAAGGTACATGGTTTTGCTCATTCAATTTTCCAATCCCGGCTGCTAATATACAGGCCCAAACCATTATGCTTCTCCCGCCAAGCTTCATTGTAAGTTTTAAATTTTTTTTTTTGCTGCTACAGTTAGACAAAAAAGACTCCGTACGGTGCTTAGTTTTCTGTATAAGTAGGAATACCGTTCAGATATATCAATATTTTTTTATTTTAGTAATTAATATGTTTTCTATAAACTTATAATTACAAGATACAACAAAAAAATATAAACTTATCCATTCGTTTCGATATTGTAGTTCAAACTGGTAAATTTATCAACATTTAACATAAAAAAAGTCTCCGTACGATATTACATCTTAATAAAATTATTAGAAAAAGGAATTTTGTAAAAAAAAAATGTTTAGTACTTAGTAGGATTCCTCTAAGTCAAAGTCAAAAGCGCTTTATTTAATACTAATCGTTATAAATTTTAAAAGAATATAAAGCAAAATCCAAACAATAACAATAAAAAAACTTAATGGCCCAAATGGCTCTCTTAATTTGTACGTTATCATTAAACACATTTCAAACAAAAAAAAAAAACTATAGCAAATTCAAATCAATGAAGATTGTTACATATTTTTACAATTCAATTGGAAAAAGGAGAAAAAACCAACCAACACTATTCTAAAATTATTTATCATCTTAACACAACAGTGAACTTTGATCTTACACCTAATATGTTTTAACTTAATTCTAATAAATGGCATCAAAAACTTTATCTTATACTAAAAAAATCTATAACAATGTTCTTAACCTAAGCGTTAAACCTTATCTCTAACCTAATATAATAAACATAATACAAACCTAACCCATACCTAATTTTTAACAAAAATAAACAACCACTAAATTTAGCAATAATGAGCTGAAACTCAAAAACTAAATAACGAAAAACACCAAAACTGAAAATAAACACGAATAATTTAGACATTGTCATTCAGCCACCAATACCTAGATTGCCCCGTCTCAACTCGATCAGCTTCAACGAATCTAGCAAATGAGTATCTCCATTGGAACCGTTGGTCTCGTGAACTCAAATTCGGAGGATATTTTATCTTCTTATCGGTGGCCCGTCGATATATGTGATATATGACTGGGACACCGTCAGAATCAAAAACATATCGATTCATGTCCAAATACACGAATGCTTCTGGAGAAATGGAGCCAGTAGCGAGGCAAGTCGCTATATACCTGTCTGTAGGGTGGAACGGCTGTGAAATCCAAGGGTTTTCACTCACTGTCAGCTTTAATATGAAGATATCGACCCTGGTCACTTCAGCAGTTTGATAAATTCTTCTGTTCGATATATAATGTTTCCAATCCGTCTCAGGCTTTCTGTACAAACCAGTACATGCACGAAGACATTTTCTTTCGAAAACTCTTAATTTTTCCATAGTACTAGCGCTCTGGTTGTACCAGATCTGACATTCATATGTCAAAACTGGTCTAACCAGTGTCTTGTAACAGATAATTTTGACCTTTTGGTCAATGTATCTGGAATGAAAGAGCCTTCGAAGGGCCATGACTACTTTAAGTGCCTTACTGAGCATGATTTTCACATGTTCAGTATAGTACAGATACTGATCGAGATAAACACCGAGGTATCGAGCACAGGATTTATGTGGAACCCGTTCTGAACTACCCTCACCAGCCATGATGTGGAAATCTTTCCAATTACGTTTCAGGTCTTGACTGACCCCCTGCAGAGTTGTTCGAAACAAGATTGTTTCACACTTTTGCGCATTGATTTTCATCCGCCAATTGTCAGTGTACAGCTGTACATCATTGAACATTTTTTGGAGATTGTTCTGAACTATTGTAGCTTTTCGGTCTGCCGTATAGATGATCAGATCATCAGCAAACGCTACCAATGATCGCGTTGGCGAGACGTTAAAATTAAAGCTGTTCAGTAGCTTGCGAATGAAGATTGAGGAGAGCAGAGGCGCAGTAACTAGTCCCTGCTGTAGACCATTCAAGACCTTGAACTCGCGCATTGTTGTCAGATTTCCATCAGTTACGACAAACGATTTCCCGTATAACATATTACACATCATGGCGACAAGGTGTCTGGGGAACTTGTCCTGAAGGATTTTAAAAACTAGTCCATATAACCACATCGTATCGAAGGCTTTCTCCGTATCAATGAGACATGCTCCAACACATTGTCTATCATTTAGTTTCCAACAGATGTCTGAGGTTACTTTCGTTATTGCATGTGTGGTCGAATGCCTGGCACGAAAACCAAATTGGCAATTCGGCATCAACTCATTTTCCTCAATGTGGGCGTTTAATGCTCTGTTGAGTATCACTTCAAACATCTTGCTGATGTTAGGCAGCAAGCTGATTGGGCGATAGCTTTTCGGGCATGAAGATTCTTTTCCTTTCTTCAAGATTGGAAATACCTTAGCCTTTTTCCATTCATTTGGGAACTATGAATTGCTCAACATGTTGTTGAACAATATGCAATAATTCCTGATAGCAACCTCCGGCAAATGTCGGAGAACTACATTTGGAATACCATCAGTACCACATGATTTCTTGTTGTTTATCCTGCGAAATATGAAACACAAGTCTTCATAGCTGACAAAATAATCAATAAGATTCAAGTTCGGTATGAGGTCAGATGTTAATGTTTCATTGAAATGAAGAATTGATTGGCCGTTCAGGCTTGATTTGAAGTCAGAAACTTTTGTTTCAACGACCTCTGAAAATATTTCATTCCCTCTCTCAGGGTTTGGAGAAGAACCAATTCAAAATGTGTTCCAATCAGGGCAAGCTTATCCAATCCTTCACAAATGATCCTGTTTCCATTTCTATCCGGAGTCGTACTATCAATTTCGATACCAGCCCTATCGAGAAGATTTATCTCATCACTAGTGACTTCAAGATTCGATACCTTCACTCGAGACTTCTTGCAGAATATGCTATTCACTTTCGTGAACACGCCGTCTGGGTCCTGTGGGCTAATACCCCTCAATTTTTCCGCCCATTGATTGCTGACCTCACTCCTGAAGTATGACCGGATTAAGTTCCGGACATTCCTCAGATGTAATTTCAACAAAGCCAATGAGGGATGGTTGTAGTCCACAAATCGTCGATAAATATTGTTGACGCGTGTGAGCAGGAGGCTTTTCAATCTTTTCAACCTTGCGATGGTTGGTGTTTCATATCCTTCCATATTGTTTCGATGTTTCATCTTGGGAACAACTTTCTCAATCGTTTCCAACGTCAGCTTCTCTAACTTCGACAAATAGACATCTATTTCATCGTTAGTTAGATTCCTATCATTAGGAACCATTGAGCAAGATTTGCCACCATCAGAAGGGGGACATTGCTTCTGGTACTCCCGATTAAACTTCTTTTGAAACTTTCCCCAGTCTGTTTTTTTGAAATTCAACCGATGACATTCATGTTGAACTGGAATGAGGAAGAAATCATCCCTGTGATGATTGATTTCCATTACGATTGCGTTATGGTCGCTATCATAAGGAAGCACCTGCAGTTTCCGTTGAGGACTATTAAAGTTGAATTCGAGTCTTGCGTCAGCAATGCAGAGGTCCAAATATGAATTTGTCCTAGGGTATGTTGGGAACTCCGACCCATATAGATTGCACCTGTATTCAATCTGGTTCTCTGTTATCCACGATTTCAGGAATACACCTCTTGGATTATTGGTGGCGTTCAGCCATTATGTATGCTTGGCGTTCAGGTCACCAGCAAGAATATAATAATTATGAAGCCTGTTCCATTCGAGTATTTCAAACAAGGAATTGAGTTCCTCCTTGAGCCTGAGAACAGTTCCACCAGTTGCATAGGCAGAGATAACGAAGAGGTTATCCCCACCTGGCAGTGAAATTTTGATAACGGACACTTCAAGAGATTCAAAGCTTTTGAATTTGACTTTTTCAATATTTTGGAAACAATAGGGTCTTCGAACCAATATCCCGGTGCCACCTCCCCCATCACCTATTACCCTATCGTTTCTTACGAATTCAAAATCCTTGAATGTCATGGAGTGCCATGAATTGAGGTGGGTTTCGGTGAGAAGCATGATGTCAGGCTTTTGCTTAACAATGAATTCAAGGAGATAATCACGCCGATGTATAGTAACAATGGAGTTGACGTTGATCGAGATGAGACGAATCCTATCCATGGGAATGTGACTGGATGACAAACTATTTTGGAGCATGTTGACCTAAACTTTGAAAAACGAAATTGATTTTTTGGTCTTGCTTATTAATTCTATCTGAAAGCGATTCAAGTTGCTGGTAGATTTTAAGAAGCAGCTCATTATTGCGACTTACATTATTTACTTTATTTATATTGTTGTCTGCTGGTCCTCTGGCAGCAAGTGCAAATGATACCCCGGGTTTGATGAAGGTGGGAGGTAACAGATTGTGATTTACTTTGGTTTGCTTTGGGGAAAATTTAGCTCTTGCATCTTGATACCGAGGGCATCCTCGGTATGATGCTGGATGACCAAATGTACCGCAATTAACACAATACAATTTTTCTTTTGGCTCCATCTGAGCCAATTTGCATTCACCGGGGGCGTGGATATCTTTGCACTTAACACAGCGATAGTGCATTGCACAGTTGGCAGCCGAATGACCGAATCGTTGACACCTGTAACATTGGTTGACCTCAGTTTTTTGGAGGCGTTCCCACCTCACAACTTTAAAGTTTAAGTACCTTACCTGTTGGAGGGCACTCAGACTGCTGTCGTTGGAAATTTGGACCAAATAAAATGGTAATATTTTACCTTCTACAGTTGATCTCCTTGTAGCAAAATTTTTCACACAGATGAACTTAACAGCTGGTGCTGCTTCCTGCAACATCTCAAGGAGATCAACTGTATTCTCCCCACAGTTCAGGCCCTTCAACAGGAAGGTCTGATTTTTTTCCGCCTTTGGCGTATATGTGAGGTGGGGAGCTTGGACACTATTAAGAGCATCTTTCGCCTGTTTGAAGTCAGCCAGTGTCTTTGTCTTGATCGAGAGCTTATCCCCGGTCACTCTCTTAATTTCAAAGATTTTGATTTTATGTTCGGCTGCCAATAACCGAACCATATCTCCTCCACGGTGCCCAAAAACGTTTATTGGAGGAACTTTTCCATTTGCCTTATTAATTTTATTAGGAGGACCAGCAGACACACCGGTTAGCTTCTTCTCTTTTTGCTTATTTTTTAATTTTAAATATTTAATGAAATTATTATCGCTATCAATATTACCTATGTTATCGTTGCTCTCTATCTCGACGTCCATTTCTTCGTTCATTGCAGATAGCACCGCATAATAATTGGCGCTGTCGTTCGGTCCTCCTGCGCTCAGGATATTTTCCGCATCATTGATTGTCTTGCTCATATTTTGCAATTTCGTTTTTTATGTTGGTACTCCTTTCCCGTTTGTCTTGCTTGTTGTTGTTGTTTCCTGTTTTTCATTCTTCTTAGTTAGTATCGGCTCTTCTTTGCCAGACGTATTCTGTGGCTTCGCTTTTTGTTTGCTCCCATTTGACAACGTCCGGACCATATCTTCCAAACTCTGTATCCGGAGTTTTAATTCGTCATTTTGTTTCGTAACCCTCGCATTCTCTCTGGTTACTTTTTCATAATCTTCGCTGGAAAGCGTAATACGCTTTCCATGCTCACAATTGTCTTGTTCATTTTTCCGCTTGTTCATTTTATCATTTGTAGTTTTCAAAACGCCTGGCTCTGGGTCCCCCAGCGGTGGGAAGCCGTCGGGCTCCTCCATCCCCCCGGTGAAAAAAACTTTCTCGCAGGTAAAGTCCAGATACTCGATAAATTGTTCGAATAGTTCGACGATGTAATAAGTTTCTTTATAAAATTAGTTTCTAATTGACGTTTTTAAAAATTATTTTAATTTATAAAAATTCTTGACATTAAAAACACGTCTACACGCAACGAGTGCTAGACGTTGAATAGTAGGATTCCCCTTAGCTTTGATGACTGCTGTCAATCGTCTGGGCATCGTAGAGACTAGTTTGGATGTTATTTCGGAACCTATAAAGTTCCATTCTTCCTGGAGTTTAGCTTTAAGCTGTTGCCTGTTTTTTTATTGCGTGTTTGCGTACTCTACGCTCCAATTCATCCCATAAATGTTCTATTGGGTTTAAGTCGGGTGATTGTGGCGGACTGTGTAATTGCTTGGGTACATTATATAGTAGCCATTCCTTAACAATCATTGATGTATGCTTAGGATCTTTGTCTTGTTGGTAAATGAAATCACTTTCAATGCCTAAAGCTGATATGCTTTCGCGCAAACTCCTTCTAAGAATGTTTAAGTAATCCCACCGGATCATTGTGCTCTCAATAAAGTGCAATTTTCCAACTCCTGAAGCTACCATACACCCCCAAACGATTACATTACCACCGCCATGCTTGACTGTTGGAATTAGATTTTTGCAATTGAATGCCTCATTTGCTTTGCTCCAAACTTTTCCCTTGCCATCTGATCCAAATATGTTGAATTTACTCTCGTCGGAAAATACAACTCGATTCCAGAAGTTAGCGTCCTTATTTTGGTGCATTTTCGCAAAGTCTAATCTCTTCTTGCGATTAAGTTTTGAGACCAATGGCTTTCGACTATGGAAATTACTTTCCCGTAGAACATTTCTAATGGTTTCATTACTTACCGTTAAATTAAAATCTTTTCTCTCCTCGTCTGCTATTTTACATGCGCTGGTTCTAGGATTATCTTTTATCTTTCTTACTATTGACCGCCGCGCTATATCGCTTAAACTTTTTGGCCGTTCCGAAAGGGGCTTACTTTTGAACGAACCGGTTTCTTCATATTGCTTAATAATATATTGGACACTTGACTTAGGTCTACCAATTACTTTCGAAATTTTACCCATCGACTTGCCTTAGCTATAAAGCTTTATGGTCAATTTCCTTGTATCTACACAAATTTCTTTACTCATGGCGGAATATTGGATTTGCTCAAGTTGAAACAAATCTGCACGCGGCTGAAACTATACTCGCTGTACTCCAGGAAAAAATATGAACTCTTGTTTGTGCAAAGCATTGTTTATATAACTATGTAAACAATGCAAAGCATTGTTTAAAAAATTTCGTACGGAGACTTTTTTGATATAAAATTTTGTAAAATTCACTAAATTGAATTATGTACTATATATTAAGAAATGGATAAATTCCTGCATTTGTCCTTGAACTTTGTTACAAAAGAGCTGTAAAAAACATTGCAATCATTAAAGTAAAACAAGTTGGGTAAACAGACCTACGCTCATGTCAGAAGGGTTTTGTATTCAATTTTCAAAATGCAGTCACCAGATTGAATAAAGTCAAGAAGCATGTCAATGACGATTTTATTGGAGAAACTATGAAATTCGAAGATCATACTATTATTAACAAAGTTGAACGAATTTAGGCTTCTGAGGTTTTTGTTATTGTTATACTCATAAATATCTCCCTTGATAATTATTTCAGATGTCCATTCGCGAGGGAGGAAACAAATTTTTCATGTATTTCCCCCTGTGCCCCACTGAAGCAAAAACTGACAGTTTAACAACTGTTTTGAAAAGCTCCCAAAACTTTCATTTCAAACTCATATCGGCTACGTTTGATGAATTTTTTTTCAGGGGCCACTCTCCTGTACTGTTCTCATCGATTAATAGCCAATTTTTTTGAATCCTAGAGTTGTTACAAAGCCCTTTTGCTAGAAGCTCCCTCCCGCCTCCTTGACTTGTTTTACTTATGAGCATTCATTGTAGGTACTTATCTTCAGTCATTCGTTAAATTGAATCAAGTGTTCAAAGCATGCACCTTAAACGTTGAAGTTGGGAAAAAATAACTCAAAATTATTCAATCTTCGCATTTAAAACAGCCACTATTTTGTTATACGATTACTGATACCACTAGCTGAACTGATTCTCAAAGGTATTCATGACACCTATTATTCCTGAAATTTTCATGCAAATCCTAGCAAAACTGTAGTGTCTGAGTCGGTAAAAAGCGCATGTTGTTCCATAGCCATATGTTGCCATAGTAATACTCGTACATGCAGCGCATATTGCTCCATAGTAATACAGGAAAATTCAAACTGCTATAACTTCGCCAAATATGATTCAATCTTTATGAAACTTGCAGGGTTAATCAATCTTATTAATAGTCATCCGTGTACTGGATTTCATTGAATTTAAGGGTACCGTTAAGATTTTATTCAAGAAAACATAAAATTGATAAATCATACTATTACTAACAAAGTTGAGTGAATTGCGACTTCTCACGTATTTGTTGTTGTTAAGGCCTACATTCTTGATTTTTTCAGATTTTTTGGATCACAGGTGTCCAATCGCGAGGGGGGGGGGATACAAATTTTTCGTGTATTTCCCCTCCCTGTGCGCCCTTCGAAGCAAACTTTGCCAAACTAAGACCTGTTTTGAAAAGTCCTTATCAAGACCTTTCATTTGATACCCATATCGGCTACCTTCAATGAAATTTTTTTTCGGGCGGTCACTCCCCTACATGGGGAGACCCCCCTTAAATACCTGATCAAATTTTTTTGCAGTTGAACTTTGAAGAGAACACCACTTTACACCTACATACAAAATTTGATGCTTCTAGCTTAAGTAGTTTCTGAGAAAAACTGCTGTGACACACGGACGGACGGACAGACAGGATGCGATTTTAGAAGGGTTTTGTAAAATTATTTTACAAAACCCTAAAATTATTGAATTAAATGAGAGATGTTATTAAAAATCAAGAAAAAGTAGCGTCGTACGGAGATTTTTTTGTCTAACTGTAAGTATTAGGTTGCTGCCAAGCGTATGTCATGCAATCAGAGCCAAAGGTATTAAATTTAGACTTGGCAAATATGCCACTCTTACAAAAATCGGAGTTTTTGTTGACATATTCCTTAGCAAAGACAAGTCGACTAATCTGATTTTTCTACTTATGAATAGCTTTTTTCTAGCAACTCGACCATTGATATTGTGGCCTTGGAGAACGCAACGGAGTATTCCTGACCTGCACGACTTACCTAGTCCCTGTTGTATCCCCGTGACTAGTTTTGGAGCTTGTAACCTTGTGTTTGCTTAGATTTGATGTACAATAAATCGTTCGTCGGACGAGTTGAACATTTCGTTGGGTGCGCTTCTGCCTTTATCTTGAATCCGATTTTCATGAACGCAGAGTTCAATGATACTTTGTACTGACGAATCGACTATTGCAGCGATTTCTCGTTGGGATTGACCGTTCTTGAAATGACTTATCACCAATTCTTACTGCTTAATTGTCGTGGAATGACCTTTTTTTTGACAGTTGCTTCTTGACCTTTACACGTACAATATCACACTAAATATTGACTACAGCTGGTTGTGAGTTCTTCAACGAAAGTATAGGAAAAAAAGTCCTGTTATACAGCACGACACGCTCGAATCACCGTGGAGACAAGAATTGAAATAAAGGGCTTTCCAATAAGAGGTGTTATTTTGAATAGCCCGCTATTTCGGTAGATGTCACTTTTGAAGCTGTAATTTTTTGAGATTTGACAAGTAGAAATTACGTCATTAATAAAAATGGAACGATATACGCTTCAACAACGCATTGAAATCATGAAAATTCACTATAAAGATAGAGAAAATTTGGCAGAGACGGTTCGTAAAACTCGAAAATTTTTGGGTCGTCGTGAAGCACCTCATCGGACCGCAACACAGAAATTGGTGGAAAAATTCGAGCTGTTGGGACAACTTAGTGGTGTGAAAAATAAAACCTGTGCACTTCACTCAAGAACAGCCGAGAATATTGCTGATGTAGCCGAAAGTGCTGAAGAAAACCCAGGTTTGCTCATTCCTCGTCGTTCTTTCGAATTAGCGTTCTACAAACGTCATTACACCGTATTTTGCATAAAGATTTGGGTCTTAAAGCTTATAAAGTTCAGTCAACACAAGAATCGAATCCGGTCGATCATCAACAACGTCGTGTCTTTGCTGATTGGGTCCTTGAAATGCATGAAAATGATCCGGAATTCCAGTGTGGAGTGATAAGGCCCATTTCCACCTCGGTGGCTTCGTCAACAAGCAGAATTGTCGCATCTGGGGCTCGGAAAACCCAAGAGTTATTGTTGAAAAGCCTCTCTATCCTCAACGTGTGACTGTTTGGTGCGGTTTATGGTCCGGTGGAATCATTGAACCTTACTTTTTCGAAAATGAGGCTAGAGCAACAGTTGCGGTGAATGGATTGCGCTATCGAGAGATAGGCCGGAATGGAATGATATTGATCTGGACAATGTTTACTTTCAACAAGACAGCGCTACGTGCCACACAAGCAACGAAACCATTGATCTTTTACGGGAAAAGTTTCCGGACCGTGTTATCTCTCGAAGAGGTGATGACAAATGGCCACCGAGATCTTGTGATTTAACGCCTTACGACTTCTACCTTTGGGGCCACGTGAAAGAAAAAGTCTACGCCAACAGCTCCGCGTCAATTCATTACCTCAAAGATGGAATTCGTGAGGTTATCGAAGACATAGGGCAGCCACTTTGCGGTTTGGTTATGGAAAATTTTATGAAAAGGATATGGTCCTGTAAGCGTGGTCGTGGCGGTCATTTGCCTGATATTATTTTCCACTATTAATGGCATACCTTCCTCCTTATAATGAAATAAACATCCGATCATTTATATTAAACAAGTTGAAGTAGCAGGAGTATGCTCCTGCCAGAAGGGTATTGTAAAACAATTCGTAAATCAAGCAATATATCCTGCATATCAAAACGTGACTAATATACAGATTCCATAAATTGAGTTCGAAAAATCATTATGGTTACTATGTTTCAAGTGTTTTACCCCGTCGCTTGATAAATCATGATAACACATGAATATTACAAACCATTTCTAAAATTTTTAATAAAATTCCTACATATTTGTAGTGTCTAGGTCCGTTGCAAACGTGTATCTCCCTAGTATCACGTGTTAATGTTGTTGTAGTTGTTAGATATTCAATCGACTGTAACTTAGCTGTTTATTGTTCAGAAAACTTAAATTATAGATTTTGGGAATTTTACGGGTCCCATCTTGACTATTATTAACAAAGTTGATCGAATTTCGACTTCTAAGGTATTTATTGCCCTTGTGAAGGAAAAATTGTCAGTTTAAGTCCTGTTTTGAAAAGCTCTTATAAAGAACTTTCATTTGATATTCATATCGGCTACCTTTGATGAAATTTTTGTTCAGCGGCCAATCATCGATTCATGGCCTATTTTTTCGAATCCTAGAATGGTTACAAAGCCCATTTGCTAGGAGTTCTCTCCTGCCTCCTCGACTTGTTTCACCTATGAGTATTAGGTACTCATCTTCAGGCATTCATTAAATTGAATCAAGTGTTAAAAGCATGCGCCTTAAACGTTGAAGTTGCGGCAAAATACATCAAAATTATTCAATCTTCGCATTTAAAACAGCCACTATTTTGCTTTACGATTACTAATACCGCTAGCTGAGCCCATTCTCAAAGAAATTCATAATACCTATCATTCCTGAAATTTTCATGCAAATCCTAACAAAGCTGTAGTATCTGAGTCGGTTAAAAGCGCATATTGTTCCATAGTAATACAGGAAAATTCAAATCGCTATAACTTCATTAAATACCATTCTATCTTTATGAAACTTTCAGGACAGATTAATCTTATAAATAGTCATTAGTGTACTGAATATCATTGAATTTAAGGATACCGTTAAGATTTTATTCAAGAAAACATAAAATTGATAAATCATACTATTACTAACAAAGTTGAGTGAATTTCGACTTCTCATGTATTTGTTGTTGTTGTACTCATAAAGGCCTATATTCATGATTTTTTTCAGATTTTTCGGGTCACAAAGTTTTCGTACATTTCCCCTTCCCCTGCGCTCCTCGACGAAAAATTTGTCATTTTAAGACCTGTTTTGAAAAGTGCTCATTAAGACCTTTCAGTTGATACCCATATTGCCTACATGTGATGAAAACTTTTTTTCAGGGGCAACTCTCCTATATGGGGAGACCCCCCTTAAAGACCTTATAAATTTTTTTTTCGTATTGAAACTTTGAAGAGGGCGTCACTTCGCACCTACTTACAAAATCTTATGTTTCTAGCTTATGTAGTTTGCGAGAAAAAGTGGTGTGAAACACGGACGGACGGAAAGACGGACAGACAGGACGCGATTTTAGTAGGGTATTGTAAACTGATTTTACAATACCCTTAAAATGGCATTTCATGATTTTCTTATTAGTTTTTAAGATCGATTATTCCCGAGTTCACAAATAACACTGTATGAAATAAGCTTTGAGCCACTGTGTACTAGGTGTGTTCAAAAAGTAAGGTGACTTTTCGCGGACAACGTACATTCGATTATCTCCTCAATCGATGCAAGACGAGTGAGGAGATAGGCTATACCGAAAAGTACTTATGAGAAGTGCTTCGAAGATTGAAAAATCATTGGCACAAGTGAATTGATTACTTTGAAGGGGACAACATAAATATTGACGAACAAATAAATATTTTTTCCTAAAAATACAAAGTCACCTTACTTTTCGAATACACCTCGTATATGCAAGCAATATTCCTTGTGATGAACGCGTAAGTTCGAAATATTTTTTTATTTTTTGTCTTTACGATGTTATTTTCACTTAACTATGGTGCCACTTCGATTTCTTCTTCGTAGGACTACAGCCTCTCTTAGGCCTTCGCGTCCTGCAAACAGCGCCTCCAACTATCTCGGTCCATCGACCGCGTCCTCCAATTTTAGAATCCGAGTAGCGATGTACTGTCTTCGTCGATCGAGTCAAACCAGCGTTTTCTCGGTTTCCCCACTGGTCTCCGCTCTTCAGTTCTCCCAGCGAACACCTTTTTGGGGATCCATTGTTTGTCCCTGTGAAGCATGTGGCTAGCCCATTGGAGCTTTCACAGTCTTACAGTCATTGAGACCGTCGGCTTGTCAAAAATTTCATACAGCTATTGGTTGTATCGAATTCTCCTTTGGACCTCCCAGCTTCGCTCCGCTTATTCATCTCAGGCCCCGTCTTTCGAACGCGCTCAATAAATTCGCGGATGCTTGGGTTAGGGTCCATGTTTCACACCCAAAGCATAGCGTAGTTGGTAATGACCGTGACAAAATGTTGATGTCATCCGTATAGGATACTACTTGGCTCGACTTGTATAGTGATGTATCTCGTGTATTGACAGGTACCCTCCTTATGACATATTCCAGAGCCAAATTGAATTACGATGGAGCCAGCCTATCTCCCTGCTTTCTTCTTCTCCTTCATAGCACTACAGCCCCTCCCGGGCTTTCGCTTCCTGCAAACAGTGCCTTCAACTGTCTCCACCTCCTTTCCGCGCCTGGTAACGGAATCAACGTAATAACCATGCCACCGAAATGGAAGTGGGGCAACAGGCTAACTCCCCGTCTCTGGAAAACCTAAGATTGTTTCGAAACTTTCATATGCGTCTCGCAATGGATTGGACACGGCAACGACTTCGCAAACGAAAAAAGGACTACGATATTGGATCCTGGAATGCCAGGTCACTCAATTACCGCTGGTAAGGACCTTTAACTGTTGCCAGTCGATATCAATTAAGAATACTGACAATCCAGGAAATGAACTGGACAGGAGACGACATTCAAGACATGAGTTCGCACACAATATTCAAAAGCGGGAAGCCTACAGGAAATCGAGAATTCAGAGTGGCGCTCATTGCGGATAGGGAGTTCAAATCGCACGTTATTGAGTTTAAGGCAGTCAGTGAAAGGTTGTGTGTGATCCGTATAAAAGCGAAATTCTTCAAAATCTGGCTGATAAATGTTCACGCCCCGACCGAAGAAAAGGACGAAGAAACGAAGGAAACGTTGTACAATCACCCGGAAAGACTAGTCAACTTATTGCCTACAAACGACACAAAAATAATTCTGGATGATTTCAACGCTAAGGTTGGCATTTGTTTCATCATGGAGGGTATAGCCTCCATGATGAAACAAATGACAATAGCTAGCGCCTGATTGACTTTGTATATTATCGCTGATGAAACCAAGATTGAGGAAAGATGAGAACTTACATTGGTTCCACCAACTCTGGAAGAAGTTTGTTCTATCATCAAATCCCAAAAGAATAATAAAGCACTGGGCATCGATGAGATTCCAGTGGAGCTCATCAAATATGGTGGCAGCAGTGTTCATAAAGCTATTCACAAAGTCATCCAGCACATTCGGCAACAAGAACATATGCCAAATGAGTGGAGCCAATCAATTATGTTCCCTATCCACAAAAAAAGTGACAAGTTACAGTGCGAAAATTATAGAGGCATATTACTACTTTGTGCGGCGTGCAAAATATTTTCAAAAATCTTCGAAACTGAAATCGGATCATACAACAACAGTATTATTGGAGGGTACTTGGAAAACGCTGACAGTATTGATCGTAACGTACTGTACCAAATAATGCTTTGCTTTGGCATCCCAGCCAAAATAGTCAGTCTTACCAAAATGACAATGACGTCGACGGTCTCCCAAGTCCGCATCAATAATCAACTCACCGATGCCTTTGACCGATATATCGGACTAAAGCAGGGAGATGGGCTGGCCCCATCGGTATTCAATTTAGCTCTGGATTAGGTCACAAGGAAGCTACCTGTTAATACACGAGGTACTCGTCACTAACTGTTTCCTCAATGTGAGTTAAAATTGAACATTGTATACTAGTTTTACAAATTGGTGAACGGAATTCTATTATCAGACTATTTTATTCCTGCTCTTTCAAGGTGATAGCACTTGCTACTAAACTGTTTAATAATTGCATCGTTCAATGGATAAGACTCCTAACGCTGAAAGTCTTTTCTGACCCATTGTATTTATTTAAAAGTTTTTAATAAGCTCTAATTTAGAAAAGCTTCTTTCAGCGTAAGTTATACTTAAAGGTGTTGTTAATAAAATTCGAATTACAATATAAATATTTGGGTAAATTTCCTTTAAGTTATTCTTGGTTATGTATTGAAGCAGCTGTTTTACGTCTCCAATGCAGGCGGGCAAATTTGGCGTAGTTGCTTGATGCTCTTCATACAATTCATAAGATTCTGATGTCACTGCTCTCACCCACTCGTAGGACTGTATCTAATTCTAGAGAATGTTTTAATAAATGTTCTTTTCGAATATTTTTGACTTTGCTTAAATCATAGAGGAAACACGAATCTGCAAAATGTTGATTCAAAGATGTACATCTTGTATCCATACTGCTTATTATGGAATCAATCATAGTATTAAAGAACTCTGTTTCGAACCGAATTTGGGAGACTGCATGGGTTTATCACTACTTTCATAAGCGAACATTCTTTTCAATTTCAATAAATAGATGAGCGTCAGATAAGTATTTTTGAATCCAATTTGATCCAGTCACAGAACGTATGCAAATGATCAAGGGCAATGCTTAAATGGACTTCTACGGATTGTCATAATTTGCTTATATTTTCACTCGCAATAATATTGCATATCATAAAAGTAACGATAAACTCTAACCTGAGAATTTCATTTAGAACTGAATCACAATCACTGAGTGTATCGGATATTTCTATGTAATTTTTTAAAATCTCGATACATTCACAATATCATCAAATCGAAATAGTATTGCTTTAACTGCTTCGGTCCTGCTTTCCCATCTTGTGTCTGATGAAGGTTTTAAAGTAAGTTTAATTTGCCGTTGATAAACCTCCAGCGTTTGCTTGACCTTGCAACTAAATAAATTTTTTGAATAAAACCAAAAAATATTTTTGCTGCCACGGAAGAATTAGCTGCATCTGCTAACAGCAGATTCCATCTATGGCAACCGCAAGGTTTAAAAAAATGTCCGCGGATTTATATTCGAAATTCTCCATTTTTTATGCCTACCATATTCGCACCATTGTCGTACCCTTGGCCGCGACAATTATGAATATCTAATCCATTTTTTTCCTAATTCTTCAAGTATTGCATTATTTAGGTAGTTCCCAGTTTCCTGAGCGATAACAAGAAACCCAATAAAATATTCTGCTATTTGACCGGCTGTTATGTTACAAAATTGTAATATGACAGACATTTGTTCAACTCGACTATAGTCTCTTGTGTAGTCAAGTAAACTAGTATAATATTTTGCCTCTTTTACCCTTCGAATCACTTCTCCGGTCACTTTTTTCGCCATCAGCCTTATAAACTCATTTTGAATATGGTGGCTTAGATAATGTGTTACAAGTTGTTGATCATTAATACGTTTCATGTGTTCTCGAAGCGTGGGATCATATTTAAAAAGCAATTTGAATAAATCTATGAAGTTGCCGGAATTTTCACTACAGTCAATTTTAAGAAATTCTCTATGCCCTCTGAATGCCAGATTATGTGAAGCTAAGAAGTTAATGATGTCAATTAATCTTTCGAATGAATTGTACCAATGTTTTGGAGATTCATGAATTAGCCTTTCGTATTCCCTATCTTTTGTTTTCCCATGCTTGATTTGCTTCTCAAATGTTAGCCATTGAAACATAAATGACATACTCGTATGTTCTCTGGTATTCTTGTGTCTTTGTAAAATATTTGTTAAGTGACAGTATCCTCCCTGAACCATCTAAGCTTGAGAATTGCTAAAACTCTACACAGAAAACAGTGAACTTTGTTTTGACAACTAGAATAAACCAGACAGTGACGATATTTTCTTAAAAAATAAAAACGAAAAAAGTGCCTACGATCATCATCTTTGGGATAATCATCACCGCTGTTATTTGATGGCTGCATTGGACCACTGCGAACAATATCATGACGCTGAGAGTCGGTCAGGGGAAACTACCATATTCCTGGATCAGAACTTATAAACGTTTTTTTGATAATGTCGCTTTCATCACCGTTAACTGACCAAGAACTTATCTGTTGTTCAGGAATTCCTCTCTCCATCTCACATTCTAATTCGGTAGAGTTTGATACTACTTCTACTTGCGACTGTAGCAGAAGTACTTTCCAAATCGAATGAAGTATCGGACGTCAAAGAAGTCAATTAATCTGATTTGTCATGCTATGAGATGTTTTTTTAGGTATTTCATCAATCCTGAGCCTAAAGCCCGATCTGATAAAACCCTTTCAGCTTTCTTTTGTCTGTTTGCGGACCCAAATTCCCATTTTCTCCCGATATCTCTATCTCTCTTGTGACCTGGGCGTGACATGACGAACGTTGTTTAACGTATATTGAACATATTCGCAATAATAATAATTTTGTTTTTACGTACATATCTACAGTCACTCCACATGTGTACAGTTAGTTTATGAAAAATTACCTTAAGTAGCTCACTAAAATTCTATTTTATTAATTCAAGAGTTGTTATTTTCAAACCTTCAACACAATATTACTCATCCTCACTCACAACAGAATAATAAAAATGCTTAATGTACTCTGCTTTGTCTCGCGAGCCATAGAGAAAGGGTGGAGGTAGACACGAATTAACCGAAATCAGAATCGTTTGCAGGTACGGAAGTCCCTTAATAGCCGTTGCCATGTTCATCAGCGGATGTAGCATTTGGCACACGAATAAATACTCACGATTCTTTCTTAGAAGTAGCGGGGGAATAAAAATAACGTTATAGCCAATTCAAACCTGTTTCGGGACATTTACCATGGACCTTGGATCAAATTAGATGGCGCATCACGTATGTCTTACATAGGTGATAGGTCTCTGAAGTCCGTTGTTAAGTGTTGACCAAGATACACTGTGACTTATGATGGCGGGTTCATTATGTGTATAACATGAAACTTTGCGCATGATCAGTTGCAGAAAAATTGCATATCCTGTTAAGATAAAAAGATGTTCACGGTAAAGGAAGCTCATTTTTATATCGTTTTTAGGCTGATATTGATTATTGAAATGATGTGCTTACCCATCATGCAAAATTCTCAGCCCAAACATTTAGTCTGGTAGGCATATGTTAGTAAATACTATCGGACACCTCTTTCAAGCTTCGCGGAAGTATGCTGGCATTCTATCAAAGGGTCAAGAACGCAATAAGCACAATGTTATCATAAATTACACTAGAATTGCAGATATTACAACGAAGATAGGAGTGCAATTGTGATGTGAGAGACAACATTGATGTCGGTTGCGAAAGAATACTGTAAGCCAAGATAATCGCCACCGATGGTCTCATTCATCCTGAATGCCTTACTGTCGTTGAGTTGATCGTGGTCACTATTTTAGTATACTATACTATGAACTGGACAATTGATGCATACTGCCAAATCCTAGCAATTTGAATGGTTTTATTGTTTAGGTTTGAGCAAAATCATTCACAGCTTTCACTGGTATCAATACTTTTCAAACTTTTATTGAGTTAGAAAAGGCTCACAGGTGCGAGACTCCTATAGAACGAGGCCGTAGGTGGTCGCCCACGTCGCCCACGCCTTCCGCCGCCACTGGCTCCAAGTATACAAATCTGTGATAAGACTTGTGTTATGATGTGGGTGTGAAACATGGACCATAACCCAAGCATCCACAAACATATTGAACGCCTTTGAGTGACGGGTCCTAAGGCGAATAATCGGAGCGAAGCTAGACGAGGACCAATGGCGAATTCGATACAACCATGAGCTGTATGAAATTGTTAACGAGCCAGAGGGCTCAACGATTGTAAGACCGTGGAAGCTTCAATGGGCTGAACACATGAATCGTATAGATGAACAACGGATACTCAAAAAGGTCTTCGTTGGGAGAACAGAAGCTTTGCAGACCAGTGGGAAAACCGAAGAAACGCTGGTCCGACTCGGTTGACGAAGACAGTTCATCGCTGTTCAGATTTCAAAATTGGAGGACGCGGTCAATGGACCGAGACAGTCGGAGGCGTGCTATTTGCAGGAAGCGAAGGCCCAAAAGGGTGCTACGAAGAAGAAGACTCAATAATTGGGGCTGTGTCTCACCAAAAAGGCGGTGAATGTGTACTGAAAATAGGGATACAAGTGTCCGTTCAGGACTGCAGCGATGGTCTGCTGCCTCGGCGGAAGAAGATGTTAAGATTCGCTGAGAATGGCCTTGTCTGGGGACGCGTGAATGCGCTGACCGGCCAGCGTTGTGGTGTCGTGGGGCGGGTTCATTCCCCCAGCACAAGGACCCACTGTAAAAGAATTTCGCATTCACGAGTTCTTGCGTCTCAGAAAAAGGTCGAGCGAAGTCGGAAAATGGAGGTAACTTCCTGAGGGTGGAAATTGCTTGTTCATAGAACAAGTTGAAATGGGTAAAAACAGACGGACTTGTGGAGACTTCGTCGTTACCCGACGATTCTTATGGCCCACAAATAAGAGTGGGGCAACCGGATGGATGTCAAATGCACTCTTAGAACATGTTTAGATCACAAAGTAAAATTTTTCAGATCTCTTGATCATGCACTTGAAAACAATCAATTTCCTCAACTAATTACGATAACTCACCAGATATCAACCTGGATAATTTTTTATTCACATATTTTGATCCACAATAATGTGAAACAATTTGTAATACATTGCACTAGAATGGTATTAGCAACAGCGGTAACAACAACAAGAACAATTTCGGTTTCTTTATCATTTCAAAACACATCACATATAAGATATATGGAAAGAAGAAGAAAATGAAAGTTAATGGTAAAGCCAGGCAACTCGTCCACGTAGATGAAACATTTGACGATAAAACTCTCAAAAAAATCCCGCGAAATTATCTTGGTGCACGTCGTCGTGGTCTTCGTCTTCTCCAACCCCTCCGACGTGATCCCGCTCGGGATCAGAAGCCGAATCCCCTAAACTCCTCATTTTTCCTTCAAAAAGTATTCTATTTTTCCTTTTTTCTTTCGCACAATTGTGTTATTCAACACACAGCAAATACAATCGAAAGTTGAAATACCGTAATATGAGAAGTTTATGGTATTTGAATCTCATTACTCGTTTTTGTGTATTGACCACGTCGGATTATATTGTCGCGTTTCGTGTAAATACAAGTAGATCGATTTCATCAGCACAGAACAAAGAACGCTATCAAATATTCCATCTTGCCGTCAACCAACAAAATAACAACAATGAAAATCCTCCGTAATTACCAGGCGTCCAGAACAAAGCATGTTATACATTTCAGTTTTTCTATTGTGATTGTTTTAGCTGTAGACACAGTCACCTCATTAGCCTGTTGGATTTGATGTGCAGGTTCTAGAGATTCCGTAACAACGATTTGCATTTGTCCGAGGGTTTGACCGTTTTCTGCAGCAAGATTTTGTGCTTGAACAATGTTTTGCGATTGGGTTACAACTGTGATGGCTTGATCTTGGTCATTGTCGTCCGCACCACCGTGATTGTGGATATGTTTATGATGGTTTAGGAGGGTCAAGTGCGTGAACATTAGACCACAAACATCACATCTGAAACTTATGTTGGATATTGTGTTCGCCACTGGTTTATTCACCGCCTGTAAACGTCCCTGCCCATCGCCAGTAGCAATGCCAGCCACAGTTCCATTTTGAGCGAGTTGCATGAACGACCGATCACAGTGTTTATTTATTTATTTATTCATTCCATCTTACAGACTAAACAATCCAATCACAAAATGGAACGCAAAAAACAATTAGAGCAAAATTGAAATGAAAAATAATACTAAAACGTCGATAATTAAAAGTTAAACTAGTAGTAAGTCTCTTAGTTTTTTCTTAAATGCTATGTAAGAAGAGAGGAAAGGACCAAGCTCGAGATTATTATGATTTCGTACGATTCTTAAGATTGGTGAATAGAAATATGAATCAGTTCAAGCATATGGTATAACGAAATAAGAATTCATCCGAAATGAACGAGATATTTGTCGGAAACGCAGCTCAGAAAAAATATTTAACGGGACTTGATGGTAGCAGAGTTTGTACAAAAAACATTGGTCTAAATAAGTTCGTCGGGATATTAGGGATGGAAGAGATAGGAAAGATAAACGACTTTCATAAGGCTGATACGGCAAATTAAACTTAAGGAAAAGAAAACGCGTGAACTATCTTTGGACAGTTTCTAAAGAAGTCACGAGATAGGAATATCGGGGGGACCAGATAACAGAAAAGTATTCAAGCAAAGGGTGAACAAGACAAACAAATAGGCGAACAGAAGAAGACATGCTATTGAATTTATGTACATGTCTAAGGATAAACCCGGAAACTCTAGACGCTTTGGTAATCACATTTAAAATATGTGCATCAAATTTAAGTTTTGGATCAAAAGTTACTCCAAGGTCTTTATGACTGAACACTTCAGAGAGCAAAGCATCATTTAATATATAATTAAAATTAATAGGAGAGTCCTTAAGAGAAAAAGCCATTTTATGACATTTAGTAGTGTTAAGACATAAATTGTTTGAAGCACACCATTCATTTAGAGCATTCAAATCATTTTGGAGGAGTTGACAGTCTAAATGGGATTTGACTGCTCGAAATACTTTGAAGGCATCTGCATACAAAAGGCACGAGGAATGAATTACAAAGGGAAGATCATTTATGAACAACAGAAAGAGAAGAAGCCCAAGAATTGAACCTTGTGGAACGCCAGATGAAGGACAAAAAGGACTAGACGTAGTACCAGAGAGACTTACTCGACAGGGACGACACGATAGATAAGATGACATCCAAAATAGAAGAGCACCCGAGATGCCAAGAGCTTCAATATTAGGATCAAGAGCATTGATCAAAGCTTCGACTTCAGATGCATCTGTACATATAAAGGAAATTGGGAAGGGAAGATGATTGTGTAAGACAGCAGGATGCACAGCTGCCATTGCAATTTTTGCATAGGAGATAGGAAGGAGTTCGAGCAGGGTGCTAGTGTGCCTGCTCGATTACTACAAATATTGTCTTCTATTCCATCCTATTAATAATAAAATGGCAAGCCAAACTAACTATAACACGCATGACAGCTGTCATACCTTACGTAGTTTAACAAGGTGTTGCCAATTTAATATTCTATACCTCTAAAAAACCTTTCAATTCCACTATTCGAATATGGTGTCACATGGCACTAACAAATTATTCCGGAAATATATACCACCAGCCCACAAAACCTGTTCTTGATTAAATGGCAAATCGAAGTCACCATAAAACGCATGACTGCTGTCACACCATACGTAGCATTAAAAAGTGCTGCCAACTTAAAGTTTTATATCTCTAAAAAAACACCTTATGTAGGCCAATTTAATTTTAACCAATTTTATCGCAACTTTAATATTGAATACTATAAACACAATATGAATTTGAATTATTACAAAATATGCTTAAGATGAACTGAAATCAAACATTACATAAATTCCTGGAAAATAATTTAATTGCAGGGGACAAAAGAATTACTTCAAGTATGTAGCAGGAATGACATCGGGAATGCTAGTTGGCTTACTAGCTGTTCTAGCAATTCCTTCAATTCTCAAGGTTCTTATTTGCTCAAAAAAATCAGGAACGCCTCTTGATGCCTATCGACGATACTTGCGTACTATATACCATGTTGTTTCCTGGCATGATTTCGAAATGAAGCCCGATACAAAAGCCTGGCAAAGCATTACTATAGTCCGAAAGACTCACTTATCATCACGGAAAATGTGTGAGCACGCTGAAGGAATAACAATCACGCAACGGGATATGGCTTTAACACAATTCGGTTTTCTTGGCTTTATCGTTTTAAAACCTCACATGTTTGGTATACCCAATACACCAGAAGTTATCGAGCCTATTATACATTTGTGGCGAGTGATTGGATCGTTGATTGGGATCAAAGAAGAATTTAATTTATGCACAGGATCAGTGGATACAACAAAACAGAGATTGCAAATAATCCTTGACAGAGTATACAGGTAAGCTTTAGAGGACAAAATTTGTTATATCGACTCAAAATTATTTGTTTTAATATGCTTAGACCTGCACTGGAATCAACGGATAACAATTTCAATTTTATGAGCCAAGCACTATTGGATGGATTGTGGCACTCTGATTTCATACTCCAATTTAGAGCGTATATCCACTTCAGCAAAAGAATAGCAGGTTGTAAAGGGTATGAATATTATGAAACAGATTTTAAAGAAAAACCCTCAAAGGAAGAGCTCCAGAAATTGAAATATCGCGAATTGAACTGGTGGAATCGTGTTGTTCTTTGCTACTACATAACAGTGTACGAGCATTTGTACTCAATATCACTTTTTAGAATTTTGTATAATATAAGATCTTTTGTTTTAATGTTGTTAACCTTTTATTTACCTCTTTTCCCTATGTATAAATTTGGTATAAGGAAAGCATATGTAAGAATATTTCATGGCAAGAGTACAGAACCAAATAAGCATTATGGTTAGCAAATAGTTTGATTTAAATTTAAATTAAAAACAGCATTATGTACATTAGTTTAAGCTTTGTGTTGTTTACTCAGTATACAAATAAATTCTTAATCAATTGTTTTTCTTTTATCATAGCAAGACAATCATTCTAGATAACATGCTTAAAATTAGTAGGAAGATAACACAAAGAAACTTGTTTCAGACCTTGAACTTGATAATTCTATAATAGTGGTATTCACTCGACATTTTTAAGAATTATCGTATTGCATTCACCCTGGCAACGCAAGATTGCATATTTGCTTGGCCTCTATCGAATGGATTAATCTTTCTAGAGATTTGATTTCGCGGAATTTTTTGCGTTGAATTCCTTATCAAATACCTCTGCATTTGTGTTCGATGTGCTATTCATTAAATTTAATTGACTGAAGCCTTCGACTTATACAAATTTACTTGTTTTTAGCGCAACAGAAAATTAATAACTGCTCTATTCTAGTACCGTGTGGAAATAGGTTTCTGCTGAACAATTCTGAAAAATTTGCAATTGAGATTTCATTTATACATATTTTAAAATTTTAAAGCCGAATCACTTTCAATGGATTCCGAAAGATTTTCGAATTAGAGTTTTTTGTATTTTGGTATGAAATGTCATTTTTGCATTGCATTTTTTATGAACCAAATGTTAATTATTTCGTTAAACACATTTACATTTCATTCCTATAGTTTCTTCGAAATAATTTTTAAGCAATTCACAACATGCAGCCACAACCTGACCAAATCCATTAGCAGTTTTCAATTGAAATTGCATAGTATTAAGTCACGAGTAAGAGCTCATCAATTACTTTATTGCTGCAAAGCAATTTGCAGCTTTTCTATCTGTCTTTGCAGTCAGTCGACGCATGAAGCTTTTGAGAGTATGATTACAGAATATTGTGAGAGTCAGTATTTGTTAGACGTTGTTACTCTGGTTACGTCATGAATCAACCGGCGCCAAGTTTTGTTTATAAATATTAATCCCAAATAAACCCCAAAATTTTTGTTTAGATTGTGTCTATCTATCAACTAAGCCGTTATGGAGATGTCTAAAGCAGGTAAGTGAAATGATTTGTGGTGTTGGCGTTTTAAGAACGAAAAGTTTTCAACTAAAGTCGCTTCATTAATTTCTCCTCTGACAGATAAAAAATTTCTTTCTCTCCTTGGAGGAATTGACGCTCGGCAACCTGTTGATGCTGGCGCAGACGTGGTGCGAATTGAGTTCCCGCCATGGTTCGATGCAGAACGATTTCGAAGGTTAGTAGACAATTGAATATAAAAATTCATTCATTACGAACTAGGTTGTATTGAAGATGAACTAACACGGCTAGTATTAATATTGACTTATAAGTTACGAATCAAAGCTCGTTAAATTTGAATTAACTGCAAAGTTCTATAATTGCTCATTCCTTGAGCTTTGAGTCCTAATTAACTCATTCTTAAACAATTACATCCAAAGTCTTAATAATTTTATGCCGACATACAATAGTATATTTCATATTATCTTGACTACTTGTCTACACAGCACGCTTAATAAAATTCGATATGATTATTTATGATACTAATCTAAACTAAGATGCAACATTGTTTGTCACATCCTAGAGATCTACATATATGCAACAAAGTTGTAATCCAGAAATGAAATTCGATTCGATTGTAATACATGCAAAGAAATAAAAATTTAAAGTTAAAGTTAAGGTAGGTGCTACCATAGCTCTTCTATCCTTAAAATGAAAAACAGGTAAAAACAGCAGGAGAGTCCTCCTGCCAGAAGGGTATTGTTAAATAATTAGTAAATCAAACAACGTCTTCTGAATATCAAAACTTGGCTTATAGCATATCTTGGGCCGAAAACGGAAACACTTCGTCACGTTGCGAACTAACCTTTTCGAGCAGCCTCATCGGCGCCATCTAGTGCTGTTCAAATCAAACAAATTTTCTAAAGATTTTTGACAGTACATATGACTGTACGTTTGAAATTTTTTCAGTACTATGTCAACGATGTATTTAAGGTATGAGGCGTTAAAGGCATTAGCGCGCAAATATATGTATTTCCTTCTTGTTTGGATCGTTTCGGCTAGATTTCATCTGAGAAATGTCATATTTGACAATCTCAAAAGCCTATTTTCGGCCCACTGAGATGCTGCTTTCCAGTTTTCCGGACAACTGTTTCCGGTGCTCGAAGTGACGTCAGGTATATTAATTGGTTTCCTTATGGGCTCGAGTAAGAAGGCAACGCTTATATATGTATTCCATGAATCGAGATCGGAAAACTAATAAATGGTTATCATGTATTTTAATTTACCGCCATTTTATTTTTAGTCTATTGACAACCTCAATGATTGAGTAGTCATGATAACATATTAATATTTTAAAAAATTTCTAAAATTTTCATCAAAAATTTACAGAGAAATAAGAAAACTGACTTCGAAATACCCTAAAAAGGATGAAATAAATTTCGTGGAAGCGGAGCCATATCAGTTTTTAAGGGCCTTGTAAAATTATTTTACAAAACCCTACTAAAATCAGCTCCTGTCTGTCCGTGTGTCAAAGTAATTTTCCTCGCAAACCGTATAAGCTAGAAACATTAAATATTGTATGTAGATGTAAAGGGCAGGCCTCTTTAAAGTCCAACTACAAAAAAATTTTGTAAGGTATTTAAGGGGGGTCTCACCGTATAGGAGAGTGGCCCCTGAAAAAAATTTCATCAAAGGTAGGCTATATGGATATCAATTAAGAGGTCTTGATGAGAACTTTTCAAAACAGATATTAAACTGACATTTTTTTGCTATGAGGGGTGAAATTTTCCCCAATAAAATCGTATAGATTCCTTCAAACTTAACGAAATTCGATATTTAGGTAGTATCATAAAAGAAACTAATACTCTGTAAGTTTGATTAAAATTGAATGATATTCGCGGAAGTTATGGCCATTTGTAGTTTCTCCAATTACCACAATAACACACGATTTTGATATTTTATAGACTTTCCATCATTTCGGACATTGCAGTTTTGATTTGATCTTCTTGAGATTTTCAAATAAGATCAAAAACATAAATATTTTTGGGAATTCATGAGTTGATTAATTTTTGTTGGTTTGCAACAAAATGGCGACCGTTGTAAATGGAGAAACAAAGGATTTTCTTTTAATCATGAGCATCTCTTTGGCATGTTTCTTGAATTAATTCATTGCTAGCGACTGCATTTCGTAAGCAGGGTACAAAACCCTTCTGACATGAGCGTAGGTCTGTCTACCCAACTTGTAACACAACACTGAACTTTTATTCTACATCTAATATGTTATAACCAAATTCAATTAAAAACTTTATCTTTTACTAATACAATGCTAACACAATATTCCTAACCTAAACGTTAAGTCTTATCTCTAAGCCTAATATAATAAACATAATATATACCTATTCCAAATATTGAAACCTACCCCTAATTTTTAACATTAACAAACAGCTACACTAAATGCAACAATAACGAAGTGAAACTTCAAAACTAAGTAACGAAAAACACAAAAACAGAAAATAAACACGAATAATTTAGACATTGTCGTCAGCCACCCATACCTAGATTTCTCCGTTTCACCTCAATCAGCCTCGCTGCATCTAGCAAATGAGTGTCTCTATTGGAATTGTTCGCCTCGTGAACTCAAAATCTGAGGATATTTTATCTTCTTGTCGGTAGCCCGTCTATATGCGATACATAATTGGGACGCCGTCAGAATCGAAAACATATCGATTCATTTCCAAATACACGATTGCTTCTGGAGGAATGAAGCCAGTAGCGAGGCAAGTCGCAATACACCTGTCTGTAGAATAGAACGCCGGTGAAATCTAGGGGGTTTTCGCACACGCTTACAGATCTTGAAATATGATTCCAAAGAAGTTTCAATATGAAGATATCGATTCTTGTCACTTTAGCAGATTGATAAATTCTTCTGTTCGTTATATAGTGTTGCGAATCCGTCTCGGGGTTTCTGTACAAACCAGTACATGCACGAAGACATTTCTTTACGAAAACTCAATCTTTCTATAGTACTAGCACTCTAGTTGTGCAAAATCTGATATCCATGTGTCAAAACTGGTCTAACCAGGGTCTTGTAACAGATAATTTTGATCTTTTGGTCAATGTATCTGGAATGAAAGAGACTTCGAAGGGCCATGAATACTTTTGGTAATTTACTGAGCATGATTTTAACATGTTCAGTATGGTACAGATACTGATCGAGATGAACGCCAAGATATTGAATACAGAATTTATGTGGAACCCGTTTCGAACTACTCTCACCTTTTATAATGTGGAAATCGTCCCAATTAATTTTCATGCCTTGTCGGGCCCCTGCAGCGTTGTCCAAAACAAGATTGTTTCACACTTCTGCGCATTGATTTTCATTCACTAATTGTCGGTGTAGAGCTGCACATCATTAAACAATTTTTGAAGATTGCTCTGAGCTATTGTAGCTTCCCGGTCCGTCGTATAGATGATCAGATCATCAGCAAACGCTACTAATGATCACGTTGGCCAGCCGTTAAAAAAGTCGTTCAATAGCTTGCGAATGAATATTGAGAAGAACAGAGGTGCAGTGACTGTTTTCTGTTGTATACCGTTCAAATTCGCGCATTGTCGTCAGCTTTCCATTAGTCACAACAAATGATTTCCCATAAAACATATTGCACATCATGGCGACAAGGTGTCTGGAAAACCTATCCTGAAGGAGTTTTGAAAATTAGTCCATACAACCACACCGTATCTAAGGCTTTCTCAATATCAATGAGACACGCTTCATTACATTGTGTATTATTTGGGTTCCAACAGATGCCTGAGGTTACTTTCATTATTGCATGTGTGGTCGAATGCTTGCCACGAAAACCAAATTGGCAATTCGGCATCAACTCATATTTCTCAATGTGGTTGTTTAATGCTTTGTTTAGTATCACTTCAAACACCTTGCTGATGTTAGGCAGCAAGCTGATTGGGCGATACGTTTAAGGGCTTTTTCCTTTCTTCAAGATCGGAAATACTTTAGCCTTCTTCCACTCATTTGGGAAATGAAATATGCAAATGACCGCCAACTATATTTGGAATACCGACAGTACCACATGATTTCTTGTTGTTTATCCTGCCAAAGATGAAACATACAGGTAAGTCTTTATAGCTGACAAAGTAATCTATAAGATTCAAGCTTGGCATAAGGTCAGATGTTAATATTTTATTGAAATGAAGAAGGGATTCGCCGTTCAGGCTTTTGCTTCCCTCTCTTAGGGTTTGGTAGATGAACCAATTCAAAAGTTTCTGCAACCCATCACATATAATCATTTTTCTATTTCTATCCGTTTCTGGCATATGATTATTTAAAATATGTCTATTCAAGATTTCTCGTTAGGTGAATGGTAAGTGATAGCTGTTGTATTCTTTTCATTCTCTAGTTTTATGAATTTGGATGAATTGAATTTGGTCCCTTTCAAGATAATCAGTGTCTTAAATACGTTTAAAGGTTTCTCAGATATAATGATATATGCAGTGTTATCTTCTTCTGCTGTGTGGCAAGCTCAGGGGAGTCATGAGCTTACTCAGATACTATTTGGCCTAGGTGATGTACTCGTATTTCTATCTGTGACAAGGCATCTGCAACAAGATTCTCTTTAACAGGAATGTACCCAATATCAAAGTTGAATTTAAACAAAAAGAAAAATATAATTTAAAAAAACAACGCTATTTATTTGTTTTCTGACAAATATATATATTTCGGGAGTAAATGTTCTCCCTTCTTCAGTGTCTAATTTTTCTGAAGAGAAACCCTCAAGATGTACAATATATATGCTAAAGCTAATTAGTTATTAATGACCGTACTTAACAAAAGGATGCATATCAATGAAATAACAGGTCATAAAAGTATACTTTAAATGTGGGTCAAATGAATTTTGGTGGAACTATTAATTTATTTTAAATTATTTTAAAATTTTTGTAACCTGAACTTAATTATTTAGAAGTAATTTTAAAAGAGGTGAATCTCCATTGCCAACATCATCATTCAATCGCTTTTCCATAGGTTGCCGCATAATCCAGAGTGTCTCGTACGCATCCAGTTTCCTCAAATCTCGTATTTCTTTGATGACTTCCAACTGCTCCCAGTTGACGTTGTGTCCTTCGCAAATGTGACGGGCTACCGATGATCGAACGTCTTTTACTTTGTTTTTCGTTAGTGCTGATTGTGCTTCTTGAACATGCTCGTTGAACCGGACTTTCACGCTGCGTTTTGTCTGCCCAATATATACTTTTTCGCATTGCTGGCAGTTAATCTTGTAGATCCCTCGCTTTTCATGTTTGCTCCTTATGTCTTTGATTTGCGCTACGTTGGTTTTAAGCTGAAACGGTGAGCTTCTGGTCACCATTTGGATACCGTTTTTCCTCATCATTCTATTCAGGGCACCGCTAACCTCCGACATGATCATTACTGCTCTTTGCGTTGGTTCGTCCTTGAGTGTACTCAGTTTTGTGAGCTTGCGTCTTTGCGCTCTTTTTTCCATTTTTTTCCCCATTCGTTTCACTAACATGGGGTCGTATCCATTTTTGACAGCTGCGTCCATGATGTAATCTTCCTCTTTTTTCCGGTTTTCTTTGCTTAAGGGGACGGTAATCATTCGATGTAGCCAAGTCCGGAAAGATGCCATTTTTTGCGAAAAGCTGTGATTTGACGTAGCTGGTACCGTTCTTTGTGTATATCGAATTCAAAACTGCCTGTTGTCCTTGTTATTTTCAGATCTAGAAATGGGATAGTGCCATTTGTTTCGACTTCCATTGTGAAGGTCAAGTTGAATTTCTCTAATTTAATTTTCCAACGCTGTAGTTTCTGAATGGATTCTTTTAAATATGCTAAATATTTCAAAGGTGTATGATATGTTTGTAGTTTGAATTTAGCACCGTATAGGTAGGGTCTGAAGTAATTGTTAGTCCATAGTATTGCCAAGAGTTCCTGTTTGATCGTTGAATATCTTATTTCAGATTCACAGAGAGCTCTTCATGGATAAGCAATTTGATGCCTTGCTTGAGACAAGACTGCAAATTGCGATGAATCCGTGGTTACGATAAATTACTTTGTAAAGTAAGTGTATTGAAGGATTGGTTCTGTCTGTAGATATGATTTGAGTCTATTAATTGTGTCGACATACTCCTCATTATTAGCATCAATTTTTATATTTTTCATTAGGCATATTGTAAAAGGTTCGGCAAGCTTTGCGCAATCTTTTATTAATTTTCTATAGAACCCAAGAAAGATCTAATTCCTTTTGGGTTTTGGGTATGGGAAAATTTTTTATGGCTACTAATATGCTAAGATTAGGTTTTATACCATCTGTTGTGATGACGTATCCGAGAAACTCTGTTTCTTTTTTTTTAGGAATTTTTACTTATCCGTCTGTTTTTAGGTTTGATTTTTCTAGCGCCTTTAATGAAAGTTTTCAAAGAATGAATGTATTTGTCCAATTAAGCACTGAACACAAGTATGTCGTTCGTATGAACACAGTAAATTTTATTTATATTCGTTTAATCCCGTAAAACATCATTCATGAGTCTTTGAACGTTTTTTGTTCCTCCTTCGCAGTGATTTCAATCTAGTGGAAACCGTTAACTAGGTCTATTGTGAAAAATTATTATCGTTTACTCAATTTATACAAGATTGCTTTTATCAGAGGAACAGGGTATTTATCATCCTTAGTGACACCGTTTAGTATCTTAGAATCAATGACTACATGATACTTTTGCTTGCCACTGGTCTTTAGCTTTATTGGATCCACTGTATTAATCGAGCTATTCGATAAATTAACCAATGCACCTACTAATCTCATCCGCAATGCGAATGCTGTTTTGGCGGCAATATTATACCACAAACTTGTTGCATACCACGCGTAACGATACCCAGCAGATATTGGTCATCCCAACACCATTTCATATATCTGCTACTACTCCCCATCAGATTTCGTCAGTGTATGGAGTAAAGCTCCGCCACTAAACGAGCACTTGACGTCGGTAGTGTAGTGTTGGATTTGAGGACTATGCCACGACTACCGCTTGAATAGTTATCCCCGAAAATAGCTCATAAAGTGATATTTAAAACTACAAGTCAATAGTGTCAAACTGAGTTCAGTGAATTTTTCCCCATCGTCATTGTGGACTCAGTTGTTTATTAAGTGGTATCTTCTTCTTTGTAGCCCTACAGCCCCTTTCGGGCCTTCGCTTAGAGATTGTTAGAGTATCTCATTGTCATGATCGAATGTATCGGCACTCCACAAGGTGAAATGATCATTATCACGCTTTGGCCGTGTGTCCGTCCGCCCAGCTGCGATACGTTCAAATTTTAAACCAGCACGTATCATAACTGAACAGACTTATAAGTCCGTCCGAAGAACCACTCGAACTAAATCTCCTTGACGCCAACGAGACTTGAACCAGAGACCTTCGGCTTACGGGCTTAGTGCTCTAACCACTAGGCCACGCGGACTACGTGGTATAGTGAAGTGATAATCTTTGAAAGAAAGCAGAGTCCATTTTGGGAGGAAGTTTCCATTGCGCTTCTCGAGTTACATTCGACTTATACACAGAGGGATGGATTCGGTGAGTGTACGAAAGTTTCATATCAAAATAGCTGGGCTCGTAAATGTTCAGATTAAGGACAAAATCGTCTCGCACCCCGCGAGCATTAATCGAGCATCAGGGTCATTTTCCAATGTCGATTCCTTTGGTAGGTTACCTCCACATTGACGAAGCGTTATATTTCTAACGAACAATTCGTGCCTGTGAATTTTTTTTTTGTAGTGGGCCCATGTGCTGGGGAAAAAGAGCTCACCCCACGACATCGCAACGCTAGCCTGCAAGCACATTTACGCTTCCTCGGATAAGGCCAATCCCGACGAGCACCAATAACTGCTCGCTGAGGCAGCTGACCATTACTATAGTCCTTTACGGACATTTTGAACATCGATAAACACTACACCACCCATAATGGGGTGTTGTATGGTGAATAAAATTCGCGTATTAGACCTTGCTCAAGCATTTCGTGGATCTGCCTTTTTACTTCCTCCCGATAAACTATTGGATACCTGTAGCTTTTTGAACTCCACCGTAGACGGTATCAAGCCCATTTGAGAAAGGAGGTTGGATCTCTCTGTTTACCTAACCCTCTCTTACCATGATTCCTCATCCTAGTTCCCGTGACCTAATGGTCATGCAAATGAAAATTTTATGTCTCTTGCAAATGAGAATTTTATCGGATTCTTTTCAACGCCAAACATCAAGCAGAATCTTTATTCGATCTTGTTGACAACATTTTCGTCGTGAACTCGTTGCTTCTCTCAAATTTAAGAGGCCAGTGATACGATGGGGCATCAAATGTTTCTGGGAAAATCTCAGGATTGCAGGCACGTATACGTGAGAAAGAACCTCGAGTTTTGTTTGTGCACTGTAATGCCCATGACCTGAATCTTGCTGTCCAAGATTCAATTAAAAAAGTATAATCAGCCAGAAAATTCAATGGATCAATCAAGGATTTGATCAACTTTGTCCGAGATTCGCCAAATCGCGTTGCACAGTGCAAGCAGTTACAGACTGAAGCGATGGAAAAGAATGACGAAGATTCACCTTCAACACGACGAGGCAAAAAGTACGATCGGAAATTTCGTCAAATATTGTATCAAATTTTGAAACCTTATTAATATTTTTCAGATAGGCGATGCGAATACGGCCTCTTAAGATAATCAAAGCAAATAACCCCGAATTAATGAAATTCATCGATGATCGATCGGTGGACAACCAAGTCGATAGTGCGATTTCCGCCAGAGATTCGGGGTTTTACGCCTACATGGAGTCTTTTGAGTGTGTATTCTATTTAACAATGATGATTGAAATTTTCGATCGCATTGAAATATTGAACAAAGAACTGCAGAAGTCGACCCTTTGTGTTATTGAATCGCATGAAAAAGTGAAAGCAGTTGCTGATGTGCTGAATGCGTCTCGTGATTCCAAACTTGAAGAAATTCGGGAAAAAAGTGTTAAAGCTGTAGCTGAAACGTTCTACAATGTTTAACTCAGAGAACCTCAAATTCCCCGTAAGCGTGAAATTCCCAAACGTTTTGATCCAGGTTCAACAGAAAATTTCAAGTTGGCAAGATTGTCAACTTTTATAAAGACGATTTTGACAGAGCGAGGTTGTTGAGCATTCGTGACACGTTTTTGCAACTTTTGCGCAGGCAAAATCAGCAAGCAAACAATTTGGAGGGAGTTGAGAATTTCTTGAAAAGATATGAATGGGCTAGAGGGCTCATTCCAGGATTTGTTCGTTTTGTTCGTCTACTCATGACAATTCCTGGGTCATCCTGTTCAAATGAACGAAGTTTTTCGGTCCTTCGTCGACTGACAACATATCTAAGGCCAACAGTGTCATAAAACCGGCTCAACAACGTCGCTCTTCTACATATTTATTCGCTCGATCTAGAAAAACTTCTAAATCGTTTATTTCGCGTAATTTGAAGCGTTTTAGTGTGCGAAAATAAGTTTTTGATTTTCATGTTTTTTTATGAATATAAATAAAGATCTCAACAAAAACAATTTTGTCAATTTGATTTATTAATATGAACAACTATGAAAATTACCTGATCAAAATTTTTCTTGATTCACATACGCCATTATAGACGCAGTGAATACTGTGGAAGAATGAGAAATTCATAGTGAGCTGTGAGTTGCTTTAAAAGCTTTTGAAGAAGTCACGTGCGCCAGAAGTGGTGCGAAATATTTAACATACAGTATGCCTATTGTCCGTATAAAGGCATTATTCATTGTCTACCAGCAATAGAAACGTTTACAACTTTCAACACTTTCTGAATCAATAGTTGAACGACTAGAAAGTGTCCTGCAAAAAAGGGGTGGAAATTCGGAGGAAAATTCATAACTTCTTATGTATATTTTTAGATCTTTAGTTTAAATGCCACTATTTTACATTTACAACAGTCACTACCGAGCTGGCGAACAAAGCTTCTAATAGACGAGATCGAAAACTGTAAGGAGGGAGTTTCATAGAATAAAGCACAACCACAAGAATCTATAATTGATTCTAATAAAAGTATTTCTCTTTGGAGAGTTGTGGACTCACTGGTTGCGCAAGAAAAACAAAAACCTAGAAATAGCTCATTGGCAAAGATCTTTTGGCTAGACATACGAGGGCGGTCCAATAAGTGCCAATTTATTCCTCAACATAATCTCGTCTTAGCTCGATACACTTAACCCAGCGATGCTCCAACTTATGTAATCCGTCTGAAAAAAAAAAGAATACGGTGGATGGAGTACCAGTTTGTAGCCGAATTAGACCAATATGGTGTGAGCCGGTGCTTTGTCATGGTTTAAGAGTATTTTTTTCTCGCCAATTGGGGCCTTTATTTCAATTCGGCATCGAATCGGCCCAATGGCTTGGCATAGTAGAGCCCTGTGACCATTTTACCCTTCTCCAGGTAGTCGGATGCAGATCAAATCTAGTGAATCCCAGAATACGGTGGCTTTCACCTTTCCGGCCGATAGGAGAGTCTTCGCCTTCTTCGAAGCATGTTTGCCGGATGAAGTCCACCGTTTCGACTGCTCTTTGGTCTCTGGTTGCGTACCAGTGGAGCAATGTTTTACCGACGGTTGCACAACAATGCAGAAACCCCTTGGGCTTGCGCATGAACAGCGTCAAACGCTGCTCTGAAGTGGTCTCACGGTTGTGTTTGTTGTCAGGAGTGAGCAAACGCGGCACCCATCGCGCCAACAGCTTTGTCATGCTCAAAATTTCATACATTCGCAAACCCAAAACAGAATGACGGCTATATTTTGTTAACCCCTTATTCTCTCTCTTCGACTCTTGTGGTTCATTTGAAAGGTATGTGCGTCGAAGTAGATTAAAGTTGTCACTTGACATCATCAGAAAAATAGTTTAAACGTAAGTTGGTAACAAAGCTGTTCTGATAGGAGCACCCTCTTGCCTACCCAAATTGTTTTGTTTTTAGGGTTGCCGCGAAAATATTTTACTCCATTTTTTTTAAATAGAGACGAAAGTGTGAACTGGATTGAGAAATCAACAGCTGACACAGAGTTATCTTATGTTCCATGTTTTGCGACTTTCAAGATTTATTTTTTGAGGGATTCATTATATATCTTGAACATTTATTGATGGAACTATTGCTTCAGAAATTGGCATTATTTTTCAGCCCTAGCTTAATATATAAAACCTGGTAAGGGCAGACAAAACTCTTTTTAAGAGCTACGAGCATAATCTTTAGCATAATATTGTTATCTCGATACCTTTTTTGCCTTTGAAAGTCTGCTAACAATGATGCAAATTGATTAGAAGATGAATGATTTATAATTTAATTTAGTATCCCAATGTAGAAAATTTCTCAAGTCATTTATAAGATTCGTTTGAATCACAGCACTAATAATATAACATATGTATTTTACTTTTTACTCCCGTCGGGCCTTGCATGGTTTTACTTAAAATCAACTTTCGATTATTTTGAAGTCATCTTCAGTTCTGAGCAGTGGATTGAGGGAAACTTCTTTTTATAGGGGTGAGAAGGGCTTAGCAGGTAATTAAGTACGGTTAGAGGATATTAAGTCCACTGTCTTTTGTTCGGTTGATTCTCCTTCTGTTAGTCTCGTTTTCGGTTTCCTTGGAAGATGTGGTTTAGTGTGGTTAAGATTGTGTCAGAATCGTATACCATCATTAATCATATTTTCATTCTTTTTTTCTATTTATATTCAATGTTTCGAGTCATTCGGGCATTTCAAGTCTTGGTCCCTTGTTTTGATTATATAACAGTGTCCTTGAATTTGCAATGGTGTCAGGCGTGTGTGCGTGATTCTATAAATGTTTCACGTAGTAAGAGTCTGCTTTGTCGTGTATGTACGCGTATGTGGGTAAATATTTTTTGTATCTGGTCGATAATTTAAACGGTATTCCGCTTATGTATACCATGACGCAGTCCTTGCATGTCAGTTTGTATATGATGTAATTTTTGCGAGTTTTTCTATCATACATATATTGTACATACATACATACGCATGGCAAAATAGTTAGAAAGCAAGTGGTGAGTAGTCTGTGTGGAGCAGTGGGTTAGAGCATACTCCACTTGCGCATCAGCTCCCAAGGTTAAACCTTGTTCGTGGCATCGAGTTTGAGCTTCTCATTCGGCTATTGGACTATCAGCCCACCCAGCTGTGATGGGTACTAATTGAAAAAATTAGGTAATAATCACATGGTTGAGCATGATATTGACCATACTATTTCGAATTCCGTTACGGTTATGGAATGAGATACCCTAATAATATATATCAACGCCAAGTTTCGGATTCGGACTGGTGTGCAATGGATTATTATTATTATGTGGCGACCAGTTCTCATGTATTCTGTACCGTACTAGACCACACCCTCCAAAAAAAACGAGACAACACACTACAGACGAACAATCAACTGAATAAAAGGCAAAGGACTTAATATCCTCTGACCCTAACAACTACCTGGTTAGCCCTTTCCAATCCTATTGGAAGAATCTTCTTTCCATTCATTCCTCAGAACTGAAAATGACTTCCAGCAGTTGAAACACATTTTTAAGCAAAACGATGCAAGGCCAAATGGAAAAAATCGAATTGGCCTGCAGAAGAAAAAATGATAACTGACTTCAATAAAACATATGTTTTTTTTTTTTACAGGGGACAACAATTTCTCCGGAAATATTTAGCTGGTGCATATTCTGGAATGATCCTTGGCCTCATATCAATTCTTTCGATTCCTACTATTATTGAAGTGCTTATCTGTACTCGTAAATCAGGGACAGCGAAAGAGGCCTACAAAAGATATGTGGAAACAATTTATCATTACGTTGCATGGCGTGACTATGAACTAGTCCCTGGTTCGAAAGCTTGGCAAAGTCTGGAAATCGTCCGGAAAAAACATTTGAATGCCCGTAAACATTGTGAAAAAGCCAAAGAAATTACAATCACTCAACGCGATATGGTTATAACACAATTCGGATTCATGGGCTACATGATCTTGCGCTCAAAATCAGTAGGAATCCACTTACAAGACGACGCTCAATTAGCAGATGTTATTTACTTTTGGCGTGTCCTAGGTTTCTTTGTTGGTATCAAAGATGAATTTAACTTAGCCACAGATTCAGTATCTGAAACAAAAAGTAGACTCAGAGTTGTTTTACATAATTTCTTGCGACCAGCGCTAGAAAATCCTCCAGATAATTTTGAACCAATGACGAAAGCACTTACGGATGGACTTTGGCATTACTCTCATTACCTTAATGGACGAGTTTGTTTGTTTATGGCAAAACGCCTTGCCGGCTGTAAAGGATATGAATATTATGACAATGAATTTGTTTCGCCTCCCACAAAGGAAGATCGTGCTAAAATGGAATATTACAAATGTAGTCTTTATGAAAGATTTCTGATCTCAGCTTCAGTTTTTATACACGAGATTGAAATGAAATGGACAATATTAAGATGGTATTATAATTCATGTTCCAAGAGGCTTGAATGGACCAACTACTACCTTCCTTGGACAGCCGTGCTTGCGTATGGGGTAAAACAAGCATTCGTTCGAATTTTTAATCATAAACAAAACATGAATAGCATTCATAGTGACTAATCAGAAATTATGTTGATTGAACCACTGTTTCACAAAAAGAATTCATTTTTTGAAAGGATAGAATTTAAATAATCAAGCTTACATATTTTTTATGTTTCGAGCTACTCATATATATTTGTAATTCTTTATAAATTGTCACAGTTTTTACAATATATATAACTATATAAATCATTGAATTTTAATTTGCTAAAATTTTTATTCCACCAATTATTGGCGGTATCAAAAGAACACCAATGGATAGTTAATATCAGCATACAATATACAGCATGAATAATATAATAAGTGCATAAGGAAAGTCAATAACTTTATTTATTTGATATCTGCAGGCCAAAAAAAAAACTTTAGGAAAGTTTTCATAAAAGCACATTACCCAAGTTTTCTACAGTAAAAGTCCTCCATAGGAAATTTGCATTTGTAGTAGTCGGCCTATACGATTATATGGCAACCCAATAAACGTGACGATAAGAATGCGATATTGAATTACTTACTAAAATGCAATACGTTTTCCAAAGGAAAAAGTTGACGGACAAACATATCGCAGTGAATTAATGCATTCTTCTGGCATTTATAGGCGGTATTTTTATCGTATGGGCTTATCACCTTCTTATCGTCTTCATATTGCTTTCATGTTGCCTTATTACCCCCTTGTTATTGTCTTTTTTGAGTTTACTGATTCAATTGTATCAGTTACTTATAGTTTTTTGATAAAATGCAAATGGAAAGCATGAACAGTTTTTGAGTAGAAACTTCTCATCAGGCACGCACACACCGTTTCTTATGTTTCCTAGGTTTTCATAAGAGGGACAGTGTAATCTTCATGTGAGTTTAGAGAACGTTGTAAGGCATGTCTCACGTTTTCCACGTTGGACAGCTGGCAACATGTCAAAAAATCACCCATCCATCCATTAATTAAGTTGACATTCTTCCTATGTTTTGATAAAGCTGCGCAACAATGAAATTGTTTCAGTCTCAAAATTAGTTCTATCCTATGTCTTCTCGTTTACTGAAAGCAAAAACGACGATTAAAAGAACCGATTATAGCTAGTTTTAGAGATACAAGCTACTTTTTATATTTTATAAATTCTTCTTTTTCAATCTGCGGAAAATTTGTTTTCGAAATTGGCAACATTGTTAATTGTCAAAATACACATAAATTTTATTTGTCAAATTATAATTTGACTGCCAGAAGATTACTAAGTGTGATACTATTGCGGTAACGGTAAAATTTATAGTATTTCGTGAATTACATCTTGTTTTGGTTTACCTCACAAAAACGCAATTCGACGCCTCTTGAGAAGACTGCATATTAACATTATTTTGGTATGAAGGTAGGAAACCAAAATAAGTCATAGGCTCCACACATATGTTGCAATTCATGTTCAGTTATATGACGAGAATGGCTGAAAAATAAAAAAACGCTCCATGGCTTTTGCTGTGCCTACGATTTGGCGGGAGCCCACTAACCACATAGACGGCTACTATTTTTGGTTGACTCCGTCTATAAAAACAGGATTGTCAATGAAAAAAATAAAAACTGTTCAATGTCCGAATCTTCCATCAGCTACTCGACCTATTCGACATTCAGACAGTTTACCAGTTCCTACACCACCCCAGACTTATGAGTTGGAAGCAGAAAATGAAGACAGTGCAGAAGGAGACCTCAACGAGCCTTCAAAATCTTATGACGTTGATTTTAAAGAAAGAAAAAGGTGATCAACCGCATAAATTGAGTCAATCGTAGTTGAGTGATCTTATTAAAGATCTTGAACTTCTAGGATCAAGGTTATGGCAATGGATTCTCCTGCTGAATGATGTCAGAGTCACCAAGTACAGAAAACGTCATAGGGATTTGATTCCTTGTTTTGAAAAGGTAAATAACCTTGTTTTTTGTTGTAATATTAATGGCTTGATGAAAAGATTGAAGAAGCATGATCCAACTGGATGGAGACTTTTCATAGACTCGTCTAACTTCCATTTCTATTGGCCATGCAGTTCGCATGAAGCGACTTATGCAAACATGGCAGACCTTCTAGATTCAATCAACTACCTGGAATATAAGTGGCAAATCTGCGGTGATTTAAAAGTGATTGCTATTTTCTCAGGGGTGCAATTAGGGTATACGAAATACTCTTGCTTTTTATGTATGTGGGATAGTAGGGATAGAAAATCACAATATATTCAAGCAGATTGGCCTGCACGAAATCTTAATCCTAGTGAGAAAAACATAATTGCCGAGCCGCTCGTAGATCCAAAAAATGTTCTTCTCCCACCCTTACATATCAAGTTGGGCTTGATGAAGAATTTTGTCAAAGCCATGAACCGAGAAGGTCAGGCTTTTAAATACTTCAGAGACAAATTTCCTAAATTAGGTGATGCAAAGGTCAAGGAAGGCATCTTTGTTGGGCTACAAATACGTCAACTTGTAATGGACATTGCATTCGATTTAGTGTTGGAAGGGAAAGAAAAGGAAGCTTGGGAAGCTCTCAAAGGAGTTATACATAGATTTTCAGGGAACAAAAGAGATGATAACTGCCCTCAATTGGTTACCGAGCTTCGACAAAAATATCACCTACTCGGCTGCAATATATCCCTAAAAATCTATTTTCTCCACTCCCATCTTGATTTTTTCCCACCTAATTGCGGAGATGTTCGTGACGAGCATGGAGAACGGTTCCACAAAGATATTTCTGTGATGGAACGAAGATATCAGGGCCGCTGGAATGAAGCAATGCTTGCAGATTACTACAATTCTAAGAGGAAAGCTAAAGTATTAATCAAGTTGTTTCACTCGTTCTTTTATTATCTTAGACTATAAATTATAATTGCCGTTTTCTCGATTTCGTGAACAATATATAGCTAAAATGTTTGTTCTCAAGAATCAGGGGGCACTCAGCCTACTTTGGCAAAGGCCTTCGAAATGCAAAGTTCTGCTACAATTTAAAATACTTATATGTAATGTATATCAATCATCAATTATATTGAAGTCCGTATGCTGCCTTACATATACGAGCAGATTATATATGTATATATATATATATATATATATATATATGTATATATATATATATATATACATATATATATATATATATATATATAAATACATATATATATATATATATATATATATATATATATATGTATATATAAATACATATAAATACATATATATATATATATATATATATATATATATATATATATATATATATATCATATATATATATATATATGTATATATATATATATATATATATATATATATATATATATATATATATATATATATATATATATATCATAGCACTGACCCGTAGAGTAGAACAGATTGTACAGCGCTCATTAGTAGTCGTCTTCTTGATTAAGTGGGTCTCCCTATGTTAGCCATCACTCGAATAAATACCGCTGCACACTGCCGCCTTTTTGGGTGTTGTTTTAATTTGTTTATCGGTACTTCCATGTATTTCACTGCTGGTTTCGACTTGACCAGTGTTTCTGCGATACTTTCATAGTTAGGATAATTCGGGTTTCACCAGTGCTAGACTGAAGCCGTGAGTAAGCATCCAGTCCCTCACTCACCGCATCAGCGTACCTAGGCTGAATTGCACATGTTTGACAATGCATCCCGTGACTAAAGTCACTACATCATCTGAAGCCATACTGCCATGTTGATAGGTCCCCAGCGACACAGATGGCTTCAGCAAGTCTTTCCCGGCTGTGTCTAATATACATAGCAGTTGGTATGCAGAAGGTGACTCGAGATTCCCTGACCTTTGCTGGTCAGTACGAGTCTCGCTACCTTCCAGCACTCTAGGAATATCCCAACACATAAGCAAGCATTGACCATACTGAACAGCAAGTCGGGCAGAATTGATAAACAATCTGCAGCACCTCAGCGGGAGTTCCATCTGGTCTTGCATCCTTTCTTTTCTTCAAAGACAACACTACTCCTTCCATCTTTGTGAAAAGTGGGCATTCCTTTGGTGTTTAATCGTTGACAGTCTTAATATAAACTGAATGAATAAGGAACAGAGCCCGCACAATCTTGAACATCTTGCCCGCATTGAATGAGCTGGGCAATTTATGAGCACTGATCTTCTGCATGACTAGCAGTAGCTTAAGTTCCACGGGTCCTGGTTCATGTCGTTTAATATTTCTTGCCAGCGGTTGGACTTATTGTTATTGATCCTCTTGAGATCGTGCTCGCTGAGTCTCACGTTGCAGCTTGTGATACTCTATTCGCTTTTTGGCGATTTGACAGCAGCGATTGAATGGAGCCTCAGTGAGCTAAAAGTCTACACGTATGCATGCTGTGCTTGAGGACTGATTCTTTCCATTAGCATAAGGACCCACTGACAAATATTTAATACGCAAGATAAATTTGATTTAATGAAAATCGGACCAAAAGAGGAAATGCCAAGGCCAGAACTAAAGGGAGCTAGCTAATCGTTCAACCACTTTTCTCTTCTTTACCGCACGTGATCAGGGGTATGACCTTTTAATTGAGAAGGGGAATTGTGGCTCACACTAAAAAGTGAGATTGGTGCCCCCTTATACTCTTCCTAGCCAGAGGTAGGGTCCTGATAGTGCAAGTTAACAAGAGATGAATTCTCATTCCAGCAAAAGTCTCTATAACATCAAAAATACAGCTCAATAGCTAATTAAATTGATTGAAGGATAGCCACCAATCGTCTGAAAATCAAAAACTAAGAAAACCGAAGCATTTTAGTTTAACAATTCATTTTATTGAATGCTCATTGACACGAAACATCAACATTAGTAAATAAAAAACATTATTTTTTCTCTTTTTAAATAAAACTGTACTGAAATATACACTTAATCATTTAACCTCCCAGGACTGTTGCTAAACGCTGAGACAGCGCTGTTTCCCCTCCCTACTAACCACCACTCTGTCACCCTTACTTCTGCGCAGGTAGACGCTGCAATCACCAACACCGCCGATTTAGTGATTATTTGGTACAGGTGTGCAATTCGGAGCGCTCATTATCTCTGCATCTGTGCTAACCGCTTTTAGTGCGACCCCTTGTTTAGAGCATTACTCCATAGTTCTGGCCCGTAGAGTAGGACCGATTGCACAGTGCGCATTAGGAGTTGTCTCCTTTTGATGAAAAAGGTAACCATATGCTGGCTATCGGTCAAGTAAATGCCGCTACATGTACTGCCGCCTTTTGACCTGTTGCTCTAATTTTTTTTTTTTTTATTTACCTCCATTCCCTTCCACTCTCTCCATCACACTTTCTTCGTCGCACTACGCTCATGCGATCTGCACTTCACATTTCGTCGTTTCCTCAGGTGTGCCACCCAGGCAATGTATAACACATCGGTATAAGTGGGCGAAGAAACTCAACTTTGCGTCTATCAGTAGTCACTGTTAGTTGCAACTCCACCAGTATTTCCGCAATACTGGTAGTCCTTACTCGGGGGATTCTTTTCTTAGTTAGTATGAGGACTTCGGTTTTCTGCAGTGCTAGAATGAAGCCGTGAGATGTCATCCAGTCCCTCACTCGCTGCATTAGCGTACCTGGCTTACATTGGATGTATTTATGCAACAGAAAATTTTTCTTAAACAGTGGTTGACTTTTAAAGTGGCAGCCAATTAAATTATTATTTGTTTTTTAGAACGAAAGGTCCCTATGAGAAATTTTCCTTTCCGGCTGGTGGTGCCAATGGATGGAGTAGAGAGGCATTAACATTAGCTCACTCCAAACAGAACCATATCAGTCGCATGACTCGTTAAACGAAGCAATACTGAGCCACACTCGACTAGGGTTTTAGTTAATAATTTTTAAATGTACCCGTAGCAGTAATTCAAGTACGAGTACTTGAAGTCATGATTTTTAAAAGGAAAAAGATAATAACTATAGCCCATACGGGTAGATAGTTGGGCTTCTGTGAAAGTATATGCCACATCAGGTCCGGCATTAACCGAACAACAACTTAATTCGGAAGGAATGTTTAGAATCGCCACATTCACATCCTGAACAAGGAGCATATCGCCACATAGCCAAATGCTACCGAAATTCCATTTAATAAATGTACACCAGGGTTAAACATCGTTTAGAGACCAAAAGCGCATTAACGAGACGAGCTGCGGAGATGTACCGACCGACTACAATATTGTGCATCATGACTGATACAAGGATTGCCTGCAGCTAAAGATTAGGACGAGTCAACATCCGAAGCTGATCAACATTTCGGCAGCAATGACGACGACGACAATGTAGGTGAAAGGATGAGAAAGCAGAAAACACGAAAAGCTGATTAAAAGACAATAAAATCACACCATCATTTGCATCATGACCACACCAAGTAGACCAAGATCCAGCGCGAAAGCTGAGTTTAGTGCGATAATTCGCACAATATCTAACAACTCCATCAAAGGAGAACACAAAAAGAGGAAAACAATGTTTTCTACAGTACTAATTATTTATAGAATTTATTGAAAAGAAAATATTGTGATAAAATAACTTAGCAAAATATTCACTCTACCGGATATTCTCCTCCAAGCGTATTTGACGGAGCATCGTATGGCCACTAGCACTAGTCAAATCACGTAAAATAAAACCCGGAAAAGCACTACTTAAATCCACACAGTTTTATACCGGGACATCACTATTTAATTTAATTTAATCTGAAATTGCGAACTGTCAGAGAAGATATTCAGCCAATTCAGCTGTAATTGTGGTGATCGCCACCAGAGTGTTAGAAGGTGGAGTGGAAATCACGTCGATTTTGAGTTGAACCACTCCGCGGGAACAGGAAGAACCACTCCCAAGAGGTGGCTGAACCCGAGACATTCTTTCAGTGGAACCTTTAGAAAATGTTCAACGATGTACAAATCTATATGGACAGTTGGCGAATGAAAGTGAATGTGCAAAAATGGTAAACAATTATGTTTCAGACAAGGCTGCAGTTTCCCAAGTAAGACCTGAAATGTAATTACACAGATATTTATATTTTGTTTGCGAGGGTAGTCCAGAGCGGTTTCCTCATCAATACGATATTCGATACCTCAGTGTTCATCTCGATCAGTATCTGTAGTATAATGGATATGTCAACATCATGCTTAGTAAAGCTCGTAAAGTGTTCATGCTCCTTCGATGACCCTTTTATTCCAGATACATTGATCAAAAGGTTAAAATTATCAGCTATTTACAAGACTCTAGTTAGACCAGTTTTGATTTATGGATATCCAATTCGGTATAATCGGAGTGCTATTGAAATGGAAATTCTAAGAGTTTTCAAAAGGAAATTGTATTAATCGAGCTGTAGCACAAGCCAACTGCCCCAAAAACCGCATAACACTGTTCCGAAATTTCAACTGCAAATTCGAAAAATTTAGTTACTCAAATATAAATTTTTGGTAAATTATAAAATTTTTATTTTTTCTATTATAAACATAAATTTATATTCTTTCTTTTTATTCCATTACACGTAAATTTTTTCGTTGCACTGATATTCGTTTTAATATTTATCTATTATTTTGATTTTAATTTTCAATCTATTGAATTATAAATTTTATTAACTTAATTATACCAATCTGAAAATTGAAATTTTGGGCATGGGGACACTGGTTTAGTGCATCACATCCATGTATTCCATTGGCAAATGCAATCTAACCCAGCTGAGCTAGCAGCGGTTTTTAGATTTACCGGTGGCACAGCTAAATCAAGAGGATATTTGGATGGGTCGAGGAGTCTGTTATCAATCTTCACGGCGGATACGTCGCGACGCCCAAGAAAAGAGCGGTAATTTAACCTGTCGCGCAAGAAAAGAGCGGTAATTTAACCTTTGGCAAATAGAGATCATTTTCATCATTTACTAAGCGCATTTATTCTATTCTTGCCCGTTAAGTGCTCCTACTGAGGCATTTGCTAATTGAACATGAACGATTTCGATAAATTTCCCGAGGTTGCCGCGTAAATCAGATTCCGCTCAGGGATGGACGAACCGCCGCTGCAACACCTTCGTTTGTTTCGCTAATTGTGTTTATTTTCGCGTTCGTTTGCAGTGATTTCTTGTGCGCTCATATATTCAAGCCAATTCTGGAGTTTTTGATATGAACGCCACGCCAAGCGAGTAGTGATCTGGTGCGAAACTTGGCACCCCTGTGCGGAAAGGAACGGTTAGCGCATTAGAATATTCGAGTTGTTAAGAAACGGATGAGCAGTGTGCTCGAGATTGTGCACCAGCACGGACGCCGCGTTCTGTAGTGTTCTGTATGAAGTTTGCCTATAGAAATTGTTGAACAATACGCTGAATGTGCGACTTGTTTCCTCACACAAACACGTCAACGGCAAATTGATGTTGCCATGAAATGCCCGAAATTCTTTTCCAGGACGAAGTAACTCGATTATGAATATTATTGACACAATAACTTTATTGAACGAATAGTGTGTGGTGAAGTCGCACGTAGTCGAGGATGTGAAATATAATCGTACTGAACAATAACGAGAATAACCGTAGGAAAATCTAAAATAATTAATATTTCACGAGCAAAAACATCATATAATTTTGTTTTCAGTATTTAATGTGGTGAAGTTTAACATTAATTGTAACGTCTACCATCATCAGCATCTTTCAACTTAATTTCTACAAGTCGATCGCGTCAGTATCTTGAAATCAGCAAAGCAAGAATAACCTGTTTTCAGTCTTCAAAATAAGTTTTCAGAAAAATCATCCACATCACCCTCAGGTGCCTGGCGAGGATGTGGGTAAGTATCCCTTTATTTGCCTATTAATTTTTTTTTAATTAAATTTTCTGATAATTTTCTGAAAACATGGTTACCATTGATTGATTAAATTGCTTTAATCTAAACATATGAAATATTTCCAACTAATATTTTTAAAATTTTTCAATAGTTTAATAGCAAAATATTTTATTATAATTTGATTTATTTTGTAATAGTTAAATGCGATAAATATTAATTTTCACAAGCAATTTACATTACTGAGTTATGTTTTCTACTCTGTGTTAATGAGTCAACAAATTCTGGTTGTGTATTTGCATTGCTACATTTTGTTTAGTAAATATAAAAGTCAAAGTAAGGAATAAAGTCACAAAAATGAATTATGAATTATTAAACTATCCACTTGGTCTTTCCTTTCTCTTTTGGAACCTGACCAGGTATGGGACCCGCAACGATGGCAGGCCCCTCCACTAAAATGAGCTAGCAATCGGGTGAGCTCTCCCCTTTTATTGCGTTATAGAGGCTCTTGCCCGGGTAGAGTGGCCTTCTTCTCGCGTGCCCTTTTATGGTTTAGTGTTATGTGATTCCATCGCATAATATTATAACATAAATTGGTCACATTTATATTTCTCATTTTATGGAAAAATTAATGCAAATTATGTTTGCATGAGTTTTTTGACTCAAATGGGAAATATATGGCCACGTCTACATTTGGATCTTGATCCGGTTGGGAGGGTGCGAGGAGGCACAGCTTCCACCTGGATACCCCACTCTTATTTGTGGGCCTAAGTATCGTCGGCAACGACGAAGTCTCTTTAAGTCCGTCCGTTTTCTCCAGGCCCAATTTGTCCTTTGAACCAGCGAATTTATTTATTTATTTATTTATTCCATCTTACAGGCTGAATAATCCAGTAACAAAATAGAACGCCAGCAATATTTAAATGAAAAAGAATAATAAAATGTCGATAATTGAAAGTTAAACTAGTAGTAAGTCTCTTAGTTTTTTCTTAGATGTTATGTAAGAAGAGAGGAAAGGACCAAGCTCGAGATTATTATGATTTCGTACGGTTCTTAAAATTTTTGAATGGAAATATAAATCAGTTCTAATATAGCATATAGGATAGCGAAATAAGAATTCATCCGAGATTAACGAGATGTTTGTCGGAAACGCAGCTCAGAAAAAATATTTAACGGGACTTGATGGTAGCAAAGTTTATGCAAAAAACAGTGGTCTAAATAAGTCCGTCGGGATATTAGAGATGGAAGAGATAGGAAGGATAAACGACTTTCATAGGGCTGATACGGCAAATTAAACTTAACGAAAATTATACGCGTGAACTTTCTTTGGACAGTATATAAAGAAGACACGAGATAGGAATATCGAGGGGACCAGTTAACAGAACAGTATTCAAGCAAAGGGCGAATAAGACAAACAAATAGGCGGATAGAAGAAGATATGCTTTTGAATTAATGTACACGAATATGTGCATCAAATTTGAATTTTGGATCAAAAGTTACTCCCAAGGTTTTTATGACAAGACACTACAGAGAGCAAAGCATCATTTAATATATAATTAAAATTAAGAAGAGAGTTCTTGAGAGAAAAAGTCATTTTATGATATTCAGTAGTGTTAAGACATAAATAGTTTGAAGCACACCATTTATTTAGAGCATTTAGATCAGTTTGGAGGAGCTGACAGTCTAAATAGGATTTGACTGCTCGAAAAACTTTGAAGTCATTAGCATACAAGAGGCAAGAGGAATTAATTACAAAGAAAGAGAAGAGGCCCAAGAATTGAACCTTGTGGAACGCCAAATGAAGGATAAAAAGGACTACACGTAGTACCAGAGAGACTTACTCGACAGGGACGGCATGATAGATAAGATGACATCCAAGATAGAAGAGCACCCGAGATGCCAAGAGCTTCAAGCTTACGACAAAGAAGTAAATGATTCACAGAGTGAAAGACCTTGGAGAAATCTGTGAAAATCACATCAACTTGCAGTTGGTTATCCAAAGCTCTAGCAATACTGTTTGTGAACTCCATTAAATCAGAGGTAGTGGAGTATCCTTTGAGAAAGCCCTGCTGCTCTGGAGCAATAATAGGAGCTAATGAGTTTGAGAGTCGATTATGAACCAACCGTTCAAGTAACTTTGGAAAGCAGGAAAGTAAGGAAATGGGGCGATAATTGAAAACTGACGTAGGATCACCACTTTTAAAATTAGGCACAATATTAGCTGGTTTCCAAGGGTTAGAGAAAGTACCAGTACTCAAACTTAGATTGAAGAGGAGAGATAGAGGAAAACTAAGCGATGAGGCTAACGACTTTACAAATATGTTTGGCAAACCATCCGGCCCAGGGCTGATATTAGGATCAAGAGCATTGATCGAAGCTTCGACTTCAGATGCATCTGTACAAATATATGAAATTGGGAAGGCAAGATGATTAGGTAAGACAACAGGATGTACAGCTGCAGCGGGAGAAGTAAAAGTCGAAGAGAAAAATTGGGCAAATGAGTCAGTAGCACCTTGAGGAGAAAAAACCTCTGCACCATTCCAACGGACTCGAAGAAAAGGATTTCAGTGACCAAGAAGGCTTTGTATTATTAGCCACAAGAGAGCTATCCAGGCTACTGAAATAAGTCTTCAGAGCATATCTGATCTCTTTTTTGGCAAGAGCACGCAGCCTGCTAAAATTACATCTTGCTTCAATAGTGCCGAGTGTTTTAAAGACACGATGTGTCTGGTCTTTTTCTCGTCGAGCACCAAGCACTCGCTTTGTAAGCCAAGGCTTCTGGTTAGCTTTACGAGATGTCTGAAGAGGCGTAAAATTGCGAATAAGATTATAAATATATATGTAAATTTATCCAAAGCAGCCTCACAATTTAGGCCACTAAACAAACCTAGCCAGTTGAATGAAAGCAATTCTGTATCAATAGCTTCATAATTAGCTTTAAAAAAGTTAAGTTTTTGAGTAGGATGAGGTTTGTTAAAGTTGATTTCTATAAGATCTATAGATAAAGGAGGGTTGTGCCAGTCAGGAGGAACATACGGATGTGCGGCTTGAGATAAATATAAGTGACTAAGTGGAACATTTGATAGAACAAGGTCAAGGAGACGACCGTTAGGATTGCGGATGTGATTAAATTGAGAAAAGGAGCAATGAGATAGGAAAGATGACAGGGTTATAGCAAAAGGGTCAACTGACGAGATAGAAGGAATAGGATAATTTTTCCACTCTATTTATGGTAAGAGTTCATAGTCCTTAGCAGGTGACCTCCTTTCTTGACTCCGGTCGATAATTATTAAACCTTTTTCTGAAATTCATGGATGCGAAAAATATGTTTTGTTGTGGGTTTTGTGCTGGGAAAAAGAACCCGCCTCACGACACCGCAACGCATACTGGCTAGCCTGCCAGCGAATTCACGCGTCCCTAGACAAGGCCAAGTCTCGGCGGATAATACCATCCTCTTTCACCGAGGCAGTAGACCATCGCTGCAGTCCTTTACGGACATTTCATCTGCACATTTCACTACAAAATGTCTTCATACATGTAACGGTCTATACGGAAAAACTGAGATGGATTCGAAACTCTATATAGGGAATCGAAATATTTGTCAAACTGCCAAACTGCTGAGTGTCGATACATTTATTTTGAAGCTTGTTCAAAATTATATCGCATAATCTATGGCTTTTAGCGAAAACCCCTAGATTTCGCAGCCGTTCCACCCTACCGACGGGTACATTGAGACTTATCTCGCCACTGGCTTCATTTCTCCAGAAGCATTCCTATATTTGGACAAGCATCGGTATATTATTGATTGCGATGGTGCCCCGATTCCAATCATATATATATATATATATATATATATATATATATATATATATATATATATATATATATATATATATATATATATATATATATATATACACACACACACACACATATATATATATATATATATATATAGACGGGCCACCAAAAAGAAGATAGAATATTCTTCGAATTTGAGCTCGCGGAATCAACGGTATCAACTTTAATTTGCGAGGCATGTTGAGCTGAGCAATCTAGGTTCGCAATGGCAATTACTAAATGATTGGTGGTTGTTTGTGTTTTTTTTTTTTTGTTTTTGGGTGTTGTTGCAGTGCATTGTTGCTACGTTAGTTTTAATTGTAATTGAGAAATTTAACGTGTATGTTGGGAACATTTTCATTTTGTTCTGTTAGGATAAATTAAATTTGTTCTTGATAACAATCAAGTTGTTACGTTTTATTAGTAAGCTCAAATTACAGTCTTTTGTTACTTGTTTTTTTTAGTTATTATTAATTTTTAATAGAGTTGATTGGTTTTTGCTCCTTTTTTCAAATAATTAATAATATTTAGTAATTTTCATTTTATAGTACCTGACATTGTTTTTGTGACTAATTTGAATAATAATGACTAATTTGAATAATATTTAAGTTTGAATATTGTTAAAATTTAGAGTGTCATTTTAAGGTTTTTAAACTTGTTTTATGTTTTATAAAATTTATTACGATTGAATCAATAAAACGCATTTGAATTTTGGGATACTAAAATAAGACAAATATGCGACAGTTCTCATATTTAGATGAAACAATTGAAATTAATACTAGAATGAAGCATTCTAATTGAAATATTTTCACAACCATTTACCGCAAAGATAACTTCAATTTGAACTTAAATAGTCTTAAGGTTCCCTCTTCAATATCGTTTCACGAACAACGTGCCTTTAAACTTTAAAACCTTCAAAATTGCTAAACGTTTGCTGAATGGACTACGCACCCCTGCCAGTTTTGCAAATTCGAGATTCCGTTGTGTTCACACAATCTTTATCGAAGTACCAAAGAACCCGAAGGTGATAAGCACAATTGTTTGATTAAAATATGGATTCGTTTGAGAAGAGAGAAAAATTGAAATATATTCTTGATTATAATTCGTACTTGGCCCCACAGAATGTTTAGTTTTAATGCAACACTGGTTGAAGTTTAATTAACCAGGGTTTAGATGTTAATACGAGTTTTAAAATCTTGAAAATATTATTTAAATTTATCTTCTTGGCTTTTGGCCGTATTTTAAAAATATCTCAAGGTGTAATATTGTTAATGGTACTCGGTTGAATTTTGTGATGTTTGCCCATATCCGCAAATATCACCATTAAAATGTTTTTAGTGGTCATTAAAACAGTTTATCGCGCTGTGATTTTTGGACCTTTTAGTAACAAAACTCCATTGTGGCGTCGAGATCGAGTTTTAAATCTGAGTAGAATATCTTTTTCTGATTGCACCATTCACTAAGTGTAGAAAGACGTAAAACAATGTTTTCTACAAGTATAAATAATTATTCGACTAAATCAAAGTTGAATCAATTTAGTGCAGACGGAATCGATGAAGATTATATATCCCTTTTGTTAAGTGATCGTGGTAACGAACCTGTGGATGTGGACTTAAAATCAATAGAATTTCGTCTTCCAAGCTGGTATGATGCTGATCGATTTCGGAGGTAAGAAATATTTTTAAGCATGGATTAGAGCTGTTGAAGATTAGCTATATATATCATAAGTTAGTTGTATGTATCGGCTTATCTCAGAAATAAAGTAAAATGTAAATTGTTCAAGTTTTGATCGTTAAGGTGACTCCAAGAACTTTACATATACGTGTGTACAAACTAGTCAAAACAAAATAAGGCCAACATATTTTTAAGCATTGTCACGTTCCTATGAGATTTGGGGACTGATAATTGATAGGGCCAAATAAATTGATAATCTTTCAACGTAAAAATCACAAAAAAATTGTTGTTCTAACGCATAAAATAATTGTTTTTCGTTTCTACTTGTAAAAATCAATTTTCACCGATATAAAAAAAACATGTGACCCTTATTATATAAAGTAAATGCGTAGATACGTGGAATAATGAGAACAAAACAGAAACCTTGTAGGATCACTCATATGTCTGTCCGTCCTTCTCTTATAACCAATTCGCTCCGGATCAACTTGACCGATCTCTGTAATCCAAACACGTACGTGAAACGTAAATATTTAAATGAATTTTGAAAAAAGAAGTTGCTTTTGGGGAGAAGGCGATTAAAAATATTTTGCAAAGTGTAACCGTGTGGCATAACAGTTAAATGGATTTATTGTGAAAGGATTAAATATATTTTTTATAGGGTTTTCCATTAAGGACATAACAAACCGATCGCGAGGGATGCTGTGTGGCTAGTGGCACCGTCTTGTTGAAACCACATATCGCTGATGTCAAGTTTATCCAACTCTGGCCACAACTAATCTTCCAACATAACACGATAGTGCTTTCCATTGCCGGCAACATGACGGTCGGTTTCATCCACGAAAAAATACGACCCAATCACACCTCCCGCATGAAAACCGCACCAAACAGTAATTTTTTGCAGATGCATCGGTGTCTCATGAAGCACATGTGGGTTTTTGCTGACCAATAACGCATATTTTGCTTATTAACAAAGCCATTGAGCCAGAAATGAGTTTCATCGCTGAAAATGATTTTTCGATGAAGTCGACTCAGAATTTTGTGAACTTTACCATGATAAAAATGTTGGCTTTTACTAACGTTTTGATATTGACAGTTGATTTAAAAAGTTTAAGGGTGCGATCGTATAAAGATTCAATATAATTTCAGAATACATAGTTCTAAATTTATTTAAGAAAAAAAAACCGTTTAGGAAAAAAGTAAGCTGACTTCAAAATGCCCTACAAATGATGAAATAAATTTTATGGTACTGTGTGTATTTTCCCATGTTTAGCGCTCCAAATTACCCTTAATTTGTTTTATTTCCATCAAGGCGCTTTTTTTTCCTTTTGACATATATACGATTCGGAAGTAAGTTGCTCCCTTCTAACACTGAAGAAGGGAGCAACTTACTATCGCGTTTGCAAGGAAATAAAATAAATTAAGAATAAATTTTATGGAATTTGATGGTGCACATGTTGCAAGTTTTTATGTTGGAACGGGCAGATTGATTTGGCACCGCTTCCATAAAATTTATTTCATCCTTTTTAAGGCGTTTTTAAGTCGGTTTTCTTTTTTTCTAAATTTTTTATTTCACCGTTTCTGGTGACAAATTTTTTCATTTCGAATCTATTAAAATTTAGTTTCTTGAAACATTGTACCATGTATATTAGGATTTAATTTCTTGACTGGAATGCAAAATTTGCTCCTGCTAAAATCTGCAGCGCCCATAGGAATCGAATTTCGTTCTGATATACTTTAGTCCAACATCTCATCAACGTCTCCCTTGATTTCAGGTTTCATAAAAATCCTATATAAATTGTCACTTGAAGAAGCTTCCGAAATCCGAACTTTGCCAAGCCACCATTTTGATATTCTGACCTCATCCTAAAGCTGTTTTTTATTGTTCACTAGACGTTTACGGTATACGGTTCAAAGGTTTGTTCAACTTTGCACATTTTGTTTCAGATGTTTCAAATTTGGATTTTTTATTGCGAGCTTTATTGCATACTTGAATAAACCTTTGTACCAATTTTGGTGTAAATCGGAGCTATACTTTGGCCGGAAAAGATATTACAGATTTTCATCTAGAACAGTCACGATTTTGTTTCCTCCTAGACAATTTAAATGATCAACAAAACTAGCTGAACTATTTAAACAACGCATCATTTCTGAAAATTTGACAGCTATCAAAATCAGTCAACAAAACAATTTTATCTTGTGTGCATCATTATTATTTTTCACGATGAATAACTTCGAAAATTGGAGAAAAAGACAGCATTTGCGAGAGATTCTGTTGGGTCATTTTTTTGTACAGAAAACTGCTGCGGAAAGTCATCGTTTGCTTGTAGAAGTTTATGGCGACGATGTTTTAGTGAAAATACAGTGTTTTGAATGGTTTCAACGCTTCAAAAGTGGCGATTTTGACGTTAAAGACAAAGAACGCCCAGGAGAGCCAAAAAAGTTTGATGACGAAGAATAGGAGACGCTACTCGATGAGGATTCATGTCAAATACAAGACAAACTTGCCAAATCGTTGAGAGTGACCCAGCAAACCATTTCAAAACGTTTGAAAGCCGCCGGATGCATTCAAAAGCAAGGTAATTCGGTCCCCTATGAGTTGAAGCCAAGAGACGTTGAATGGCGGTTCTGTATGTCTGAAATGCTGCATCGGATCGTGACTGAGGATGAAAAATGGATCCGTTATGACAATCCCAAGCGCAAAAAGTCAACCGTGAAGCCCGGCCAACCAGCCAAATCAACGGCAAAGCAGAATATCAGTGGCGCCAAGGTTATGGTGTGTATTTGGTAGGAGCAGAAGGGGCCGTTATATCATGAGTTATTGAAATCGGGCCAAACAATCACAGGTGAGCTGTACCGAACACAATTAATACGTTTAAACCGTGCCATCATCGAAAAACGTCCGGAATATGCGACCAGGCACGACGCTATAATTTTTCATCATGACAACGCTCGGCCGCATGTTGCAAGACCCGTGAAAAACTATTTGGAAAATAGTGGATGGGAAGTTTTGGCCCACCCAATTCTTAAATTGCCTGAAAGATGGGGAAATGTTGTAGCTTCCGATGGACAATACTTCGAATAAAATATATTGTAAGATTTTTCCACAATAAAGCATCGAATTTCGCTAATAAATTCCGGTTATTAATATTGGATAGTCAAAAAAGTATTAAGCCTTTTTTGTCACTAGATGGTGTTCGTTGTCATATATCAGGCAATGCTAATCAGATTGAGTCAAAGTGACATTCGTTTGAAAGGTAACATTCCAGTCTACAATTCTCATACGGAAAGTTTTGTATTTCTTCATTCATGTCAAAAGTTGTATTCATTTAAAAATTAGTGAAATTTCTGAAAAAAATCGTTATATTTTACAATATCACTACGATCAAGGTGAGAATGCATCGCAGGCTCGTGAAAAAATTTGTGGTGTCTACGGTCAAGATATTTTATCAAAAACCACACCCAAGAAATGGTTCGCTCGCTTTCGTTCTGGAAATTTTGATGTCAAAGATGCAGCCCGCTCAGTCTATGAAATCTTACAAAAAAATGAAGACCGACACATAAGCAGCCATGATATTGCTAAGGAACTGAATATCTATCACCAAATAGTTTTTAACCATTCGCATAGGGCTGGATACACAAATAAGCTCGATGTTCGGGTACCGCATGAATTAACACAAAAAAATTTGATCGAGCGAATTTCCATTTGCGAAATGCTAATAAAACGCAACGAAATTGAGCCATTTTCGAAGCAAATTATTACGGATGATGAAAAATGGGTAAGATACAAGAATTTCGTTCAAAAATGATCATGGTCAAAAAAAGGTAAATCATCACAAAGGACTTCGAAGCCAGGATTGACACCAAATAAGATTATGCTGTGTGTATGGTGGGATTGGAAGGAAATTGTTTATCATGAGGTGCTAAAACCTGGCCAAACACTCAATTCGGCTTTGTATAGTCAACAATTAACCAGATTGCTATAAGCTATTCAAAAAATCAAAAAAACTGGCCAGAATTGATCAATAGAAAGGGTGTTATGCCAGACCACACACATCTTTGATGACCCGCCAAAAATTGACAGAGCTTGGCTGGGAAGTTTTGATGCATCCACCGTATAGTCCAGACTTTGGACGATCAAATTATCATTTGTTTCATTCTATGCAATACTTCCTTAATGAAAAGAAATTCAGCGATTGGAATCGCTGAAGAAGACCGAACGATTGTGGTAGAAAATCGATTTCGAGAAGAAAAATAAAAATAAAATACACAAAATTAAAAGGAAGCTGTGTTTTTCTATTTTTAGTTGGAGTATTTTGTGAAGGCGAAAATGAATTCGATTACAAATAAAGAAATTCACTTCAAAAAGGGGCTGTGAAAATCACATGGCCAGGTTTTTCGCGGATAAACCACAGAACTTCTACACAGATGGAATCATGGCTCTACCCAAAAAATGGCAAAAGATCATAGATAATAATGGACAAATAAAAGCAATATTCAATTGAAAAATGACAAAAATTCTTTTTAGACTTACCAATATATAAACACAAAGTGAGCTCCGCAATATGTAAATTTCTATCAACAAATTTACCTAAAAAGATCCTGCTTAACTCTGTCACTCGTTCACGTTTATTTGATTCCAATTGCCTTCATTTTCAGTAAACTTTGGCACATAATTTTCATGAAAATGATGTATTATAGTTGAAAGACTAAGCATTTTCATGTTCATCTTTAAAGTTATTATCAGGTATAGGAGGAAACGTATCATCTTTTTAGGTCGCGGTTCCCATCGGTCTTCAGTATGGAAATCATTTATTTTACATATCTGAGCATACTTGTATAATGTATAATATTCTCCAGAAAGCAATGAATCAATTTTCAAATGACGATTAGCTCTATAATTTACAATCATTCGAGTTTTGCAAATCAAAAAACACCTGCATTTAAGGATGTGAGAAGGATTCTAATTGGAATGAGCGTTGATGTATTTAAAGTGGTTGCGGTATAATTATCGGTGAGGATGCACAAAGAGATGATGTCGATATTGGTAATAGTGAAGCTGATGGCAATATATTTGGCGATGATGTTGATGAATTGCTTATGATTAAATTAGAATTTGTACTACTGTCACCGCTCGTTGGCAAATTAAGGCTAGACTGAGATGAATTCCAAATTCGCAAAAAAATGAAGCGGCAAAGGCAGGACGAACTAACAACGTTGTACACACAAAATGAACAGCTTGAACAAATCCGTAGAATCTCGGTACCATACTCTAGCTAAACGAAGAAAGTTAAAAAATTATTTAGAGCGCATGATATTCAGGTCGACACACACAGCAGAAACCATCAACTGAAGGCGATGTTAGGATCAGCTAAGGACAAGAAAACCAAGGAGGAAGTCAGCGGAATTTACCGGGTAAGCTGTACTCAGTGCTCACACGTTTATATCAGCCAGACAAAGCAATTAATCAAAACAAGATTTAAGGAACATATTAAGGAGGCGGAAGCGGCAGTCAGGCACAAGAAAAGCAGCAGTACAATTAAATCATCGGTAGCAAGACATATTGTAGAGCAGAAGCACAGCATGAGCGACGAGAATCTTGAGTTAATCAAAGAACTCAAATCGACATACAAATTGGACGCCCACAAAAGCCTGGTGATAGCAAGACAACCACAGGAGATACTATTCAACACCGATCTAGGTAATAATTTCTCACCCCTTATGAGAGTAATTAGCCATAATAACCAATTAAGGAAGTAGATAGGGTAAGGGGTAACATTGTAAAAGTAGTAGGTATATAAGTAGCTTTAAGGAAAATGTAAGATTAGTTATTGTACCACTGATGAAGAAGCAAGTGTGTGCTTCGAAACGTCAGCGTATGGGCAAATAAATAGTTACAACGAATAAAAAAGGGAAATAATAATTTTATTTTATATTTTTGGTTAGGTAGTTCGTTGAAGTATCCGACATAATTTAATAGTATGTTATAGTGTTATGTGGTGGAATCACAGAACCCTATACCATAAATAGGCACGCGAGCGGAAGACCACTCTACCCTGCAACAGCACCTGTAAACAAATTAAGAAGGGGAGAACTCACCTGATGGCTAGCTCATTACAGTGGAGGGGCCAGCCAACGCGACGGGTCCCATAGCCGGTCAGGTCTAACGAAAGGGAAGACCGAGTGTAAGTCTTTGATTACACACTTTCTTTATTTTTATTTGTATTAGATCATGTGAATACTGTTGTTCATTTCTATATAATTCATTGATGACGATTACTACCGTTTATGTTACGTGCTACAAAATAAGTGGGGTATCAACAGAATTTCGACAGGCTGGGCTAGATCATTTGGACATAAAGAACTCAATTAATCGTTTTCTAGCGAGCTGACGCATTTTTTTTGTTTTGAGTTTCAAACGATCGCTATCAAAATCCTGCACTAATTCCCAATGTATCTTTTAAGTTCAAGCTCATGATAATAATACGCATAGGCTCGTAGTTTCTAATAAGTATATAGATGATACTCGTGTCCCAAAATACGTTTATTTGTTTCTTAATGTTCTGATTTCAATTAAAATCCTTACCACTATTCTGTATGCAATTTTTTTTCTTCACAAACAAACAAGAAAACTTTATTTCTTCTCTTAAACTTGTCTCCAACAGAAATTTAGGTTATAATTAAAAATAAATTAAAAAATGCTATCTAAGTTTAAAACTTTAAATAATAAGATTTACTATTTGTTATTTATAATTTAAAATAGTTATTTTTAAAAAGTTCAGAATATGAAAAAAATACATAAGAAACCAAACGGGTACTCACCCAACATCCGCGACGAGCGCCCGTAGATGATATGGATGATGCCTGAAACTTGCTGAAATTATCGACTGAATCTAGAAAACCGAAGTTAAATATTTCAAATTGGAAGTCGTGTTAGAATAGTTAGCAAAGAAAACTAAATTTCAGTGACTTCACTCTATCCAAAATCACACTAAACATGCAAACCAACACAGTGGCTACTTTTAACGAGTAAAAGGAACGAACGCAATCAAAATACCGGAGATTATTTTTTTCATAAAAAATTCAGGGGTGTCTTTAATAGACTGATCTTGTTTGTAACAGAAATATACACAATTATGAATTGGATTAGGTACTTAATAATGTTCTTAGTAATTTCTCATTATAATTAAGTCTTGATCTAATCAGGATTGAAAACATGGTTTCCGCCTTCTCTTTTTGTAACAAACAACAGTTGATTACATCACATTACAATTCAGTCCTTTTCATCATGTTGAATCGTATTACCGTTGAGCAAAGATTCATCTAGGAAAGCACTTTTACTTAATTTCCGATGCACAGAAGTTTTCGTTTCACCATACACATGGGAGTCACTCGAATGTTTCATGGATTTGTCCGTTCTACTAAAACTTGGGATCAGGAATGTCAATCCCAATGGGGCGATTCTCGTTGTCTTAATTGAAACGGTGCTTTAGAACTCAAGGGATCTGATTTCAAGTTGCAGTTAGTGCACGTATACACACAACTCCTCCATTTCCCATGTAGATCGTTACATTTCTCTTGAGAATGGGGTGTAGATGTTTAAGGAAATAAATAAACACTGCAAGTTTACACTCATGATAACTAATTACAAGATTTTAGGGAAAGTTGAGACGTCCTCATTAACCAATTCTTATTGTTCACGGCTCGGGACTATCATACACAACCGCGGGTGTTCCTGCCGACGTGCTTGCTCGCGATCCAAAAACAGATTGTCCCTGTGTTGTTGCCAGTCGTCAACTTACGGTATATGTCGCACCGGGAGTTCACGAGCAACGTTCATTCGTTTATATAGATTGCCTTCGGCAATGCAAATCATGGATATACTGCGTGAAAAAATGTTGCCATATCCGAATTTTAATTGTAGATTTGAATAATTAAATTTGTCAAGTCTGCAATTAAAATTCGGATTCGTATTTAGGCGGTTTTCGAGCAGTTTGTTAAGGCGACTGCTCAATTACTATCGAGAATTTCAAGACACGCTGGAAGTCACAATTTTGCTACTATTTGCATAATCTTCTGCCATGCTTGATTTCTGCTTTGACTAAATTTGGGGCCCGATTTTGACTAATTCGGTATAAAAGTTTATTGAATTGTACAAGGTGTGTTCCAAAATAATTGAAACTGAGCTAAAATAGAAACGATAGGTGCTATGTTCTGATAAACTTTATTAAAAATAGTCTCCTCCGGTCTCGATACACTATTTTGTGCGATCCAAAAGCTTTTCGAAAGAGTGTTTCAGGTCAATGACCAGAATGTCCTTCAGGATGTTGATACAAGCCTTTTGGACACCCTCTACGGACGCAAAGCGTTTTTCTTTCGAATAGGTAGAAGTCACAGGGAGCCATATCAGGCAAAAAAGGTGAGTAGTTGATGGTTAAAATGCTATTTCTAGTCTAGTTTTATGACAAAAGTCTTGTTTATTTTGGAAAAAAACGTGCACAGACCTTTCGTAAGCCCAAATAATTGGTTAAAATGCGATAAATCGATGTTTTGGTGATATTTAACTCCGATTTCATGAATTACAACGATGATTTCGGCTCATTTTTGATAAATTCACGCACAATTTTGATGGAGTTTCGTTCGTTGATCACTGACCGACATTTATGTCCTCACGACCATCACTGAAACGTGTAAACCACTCATGAACTCTGGCACGTGATAGACAATCATCGCCATAAACTTTTTTCATCAACTCAAATGTTTCGGTAAACGTTTTACCAATTTTAAAACAAAATTTGATAATAGCTCTTTGTTCGAAACTCATTTTTGTACCGATGACACAAACATACTATCACTTTAGACGCTATCATACTGTCACTTTAACGCAATATCCACTGAACCAAATGTCAGCAAACTCTCACTGCAAGTCAGGGAGGGATGTCATTTTCTAACGCACTATCTCATTCACAGATAGTGCCACCGAAAAAATAGCATGACAAAAATCTCGTTTATTTTCGAAAGCACCTTGTATTATGAAGACCGAATAAATAATTCAAAGCTAACCCGTGTGAAACAAAATGGTCGGTATTCTAAAGCCAGAAAAACACGCGAAAACGTATTACTGTAGTTAATACCCCTTGCAGGGCCGATTTTGATTTTTGTTTTTAGCAAATACGTTTGTTTTTTTAACTTCAATGCAGTGACTAATCAAAATTAGGAAGTTTGAAAACCTGTAAAAGTTACAAGTTTTCCTTTGATTGATACGAAATCCAAAATTAAGGGAGATGCTTATAACGTCTAGCGGAGATATAACTTTGCCGCTCATATGACAATAGATTTAAAAGTGATGGCAGTTCAAAAATGTTAGTTTCTTAGACTTTTCTTAACCCTAGAGACCAAGTTGTTCAAGAAACTTTAATGAAACGTGGTATTTTGGGTCATTTGTTCAAGTTCCAACATAGAAATATGGTGCAAGTCGGATGTTAAATAAGAAAATCAAACATATAAAACATAATATTTTTAGAGGAGCCCGAAGCCACTGTTCGAAAGAATTTATTCTGTTCAATAATGGTGTTCAGCAAAGATCTTGACAGTTTCAACGTTTCCTGGCCAAATATAGAGGGACGCTTTAGAGCTCTGCTTTATTTAAGTTCGAAATAAAATTTGACTTATTTTATAGCAAATATAGACTTTTTTAGCAATTAAGCTTCTTTTTTTAGGGTTTTGTTAAGTAATTTTACATAACCCTACGAAAATCGCGACCTGCCTGTGCGTCTGTGCGTCCGTCCGTCAGTGTGTCACAGCAATTTTTCTCGCAAACCACATAAGCTAGAAACATGAAATGTCGCAAGCAGGTGCAAAGTGGTGTTTTCTTGAACGTTTCACTACGAAAAAAATTTTTAAGGTGTTTAAGGGGGTATCCCCATATAGGAGACTGGCCCCTGGAAAAAAAATTTCACCAATTCTAGGCATTATGGGTATCAAATGGCAGGTCTTAATGAGAGCTTTTCAAAAGATGTCGTAAACTAAAATTTTGTATTCCCCCTCGCGATTGGATACCTTTGACCTGAAAAATTCGAAAAAAAAATTTTGGAGGTAATTCTTTAGGAGTAAAAGAGCAACAAATACCTGACAAGTTGAAATTCGATCAACTTTGTTAATAATAGTACATTTTATTAATTTTACGTGATTACCTTTAAATTTCTCAAAAGCTACTATTTAAGTTTTCTGATAGTAGTTATTTGCATTCTAAAAATTTCATACTAATCGATCAATAAACAGTAAGTTACAGCCGATTGAATATTTAACAATTACAACAACATTAACACGTGATACTAGCGAGATACACGTTTGCAACGGACCTAGACACTGCAAATATATAGGAATTTTGATAAAAATTTTAGAAATGGTTTGTAATATTGATGTGTTATCATAACTATTCAAGCAATGGGCTCAAAAGACTTGAAACAAAATGGCGGTGAATTCAAATACAGATTTAGTTCTTCAAACTCAACTTATGGAATCTGTATGTTAATCAAATATTGATCTTGAGAAGATATTGTGTAATGAATTTTCGTGTCTAAATTGCACGAACGAAGTCGGAACCGACCTCTCATCAGTTTTGGACTTGAAGTCTGAGTCGTGCCAACGAATGGTACCAATCAGTCAACCAGTTTGTGCACCCGTAATCCATTTCGCGGTGACTGCTTGTCGGCTAGCTAGAACGGAGAAGATTTCGGTCGCAGTTCTTAAAATGGATTATGCTCAATTAAGTTTTTCAGCCACCATTAAATGCCCGTTTCAAACGCGTCGAAAACACAAACATACGGAAGAAAACCTACTTTACTTTATTCCGTATTCATTCATCCCTTCAGTCAATTACAAAAATCTAATTTCCATTTCGCGTTCCCGAATTTTACCGACGCGGTACCGAAAAATACACTATGTTAACTCAATCCCGAAGAACTCTATGCTAAGAAAAAAGCAAGGCAAACTAAGGTACCGCGTACCGCACGCGACGCGAAACCAGCCATCCGCGGATTTTTTTAAAACCCTACCCTCGCGACGGCATACTTACCACGCACTCTCCTTCCCGCTGGAAAGAAAAGAAGGGCAGGCTGGAAAGGAAAGTCGTTTTTTTATTAGCAATTCATCTTATTTATTATCCTTTTAACTTTCAATAATTTTAATTCCTTACGATTAGGATTTCTATTACAAACATTATTATCTTCAATTCAAAAAAAACGAGAAAATTCTTTAATTTAAAAATCAGTCACGTAAATAAAATCGTGCAAATATTTTTCTAAGATACTTTTCCTTATCTGACTTGATTTTAGTTGTCTCCTTTTCCTTATTTCAAGCTTTAATTTTAGAAAACAAAAAACTACCTTTCACTTTGTTTTGTTTTTAAATTTTATGTTTTTTTTTAAAAGTGATTACCTTCGGTTTTTCGCACATTCTAAGCCTTAAACAAATTTGATGTTTGCTTGTCTATTTTAAATTCAGTCATAAAGAGCTTATTTCTTACCGGAAAAGGTTTTGGGGTTTTAACATTTTTTAGAATTTCTCAAAACGTTTACATGCATCGTGTTGAAATCAGAAAGAAAAATTAAAATATCTCAAATAAGCCAAGAAACAAAAACAAATGATGGAGTTCAATAAGTTGTTTCATGGTGACAATGTTATCTTGCCTCTTTTAATTGCCAGCAACCTCTTTGTAAATTATTTTAGTAGATCGTATGTAAAAATTATCAGCAAAAATCGAATACACTATTTCAAGAGATTTCCCCTCCTAGGATTGTTTTTTTTTTTGTTATTACAAAAGAAAATCATCCCTCTATCATGGTTATTTTTAGTTCCCACATACTGTCTTCTAATTTTTCCAACGCATGTTTAAAAAAATCCGAAAATCCATTGTCTTATTATATCACGGGTAGTTTTTTCAGCAATACTGACTATTCAACGACCAGAACTTACTTTATAATAAATTAATTTAAAATCAGTTTGTTTTATTTTCTTTGTTATTTACTATCATGAGTTGTATTATTTATAACAGGGTTCGTTTCATTTCTTGTTATTATTTGTATTATTGGTTAGTTATTAATAGTGTTCGTATTATTTATTTTTTAGTATTATTTCTTATTTATTATGGTTGTTCGTTTATTAGGTACTCTATTATACTATTTGTAAGTACATGCTTTGTGTTTTGTATTCTATTGTGATCCCCGGGGTGTAATATGAAATGTTTGAATATGTTTATTTGTAATTGTTTCTAAGTTAAACTTGAGTCTAAATCCAAATAAATTCGAACTTTTAAATTATTCTATAAGCCTAGTAAATATTTCTAGATTAAGTTTTAATACGCACGGAAGATTCGTCTTTAACATAAATTCAACACTGCTTTCATGTTTGGCTAATAAATTAATCAAATCGATAAAATTAGTGGCCAAATATTTAATAATTAAAGCATCTTTAAGCCATTCGAATGTTTCAAATTGGGAGGATGTAGGATGGTCGCTGAAAGTTTGTCTTAATCGTAAAGTTTAAGACAAAATAAATTACGTTCAACATCAATTAGCGAATTTCAAGGTTATAATATTTCGGAAATATCCTTCGAACTTAACTTTTTATTATATCAGTCGGTTGTGATTTTTCATCTTCTTGTTTTTTTTTCTTCGTCGGTGTCTATCTTCTTGGTCATAAATAATAATGGGGACATCTCAATGAGACCACCAGCTGTAATTCCTTACAGGTTAGAGCATTGACCGTGACTCGGGCTGTAATATATTTTGAGCAATCAAACGCGCAGCAAGTTCTTCATTGTAATGGAATTTAGAGTTGTTTTCTTTCGGGGCCGCCTAATTATCAAAAATGCCTCCGACTATAGTTTTCGGTGCAATACCTTCTAAAGCATCTATCATAACGTCACGGTCGATTTTATTCATAATCATATTCTAGAACACGCAGGTAACCATCAATCTCAATTGCCCGAAAATATTTGAGGAGACCATCATATTTTTTGCGGCTATACTGAACTGTGTCCAACAGTTGATCATACGTAAAGAGTAATTTTCGCTCGACGCAGTATTTATTTTCAGTCCCTGAATACCTTGTCATTTGTAACGACTCTCTCTGCGAGTTTTTTCCGATCGTGGCTTTATTTGCCGGCATTTTAAGTATTCATGGAAAGTTCTCAAAACATCACCGCGTTCCAACTTCCGATCAACGGACACTTCCTCTTCGTTGCTGTTGTTCAGACTTTGGTCAATGGAGCGGCTACCACGTCTAGAACCTTTCAGCGGAGACGTGCTTGTTGCTTGTGCAAATTTCACATTTGGAACTAACAACAAACCATTTAAAATTTCAGCATCTTTTACTTCGTACGTTTTGTTTCCGTACATAGATTAACTTTATCGCGGGGTCCTCCCTTGAATTGAATTATTTGACCCTCCTTAATTTGTTGCATGAGGTGAGTAGCTAATTCCAGAAGTTTGAAGTCTCTTTGAGTGATCTTTTCATCCGGATAATAAACAGCCTAAGTAATTGGTGTTAAATTTCGTTCATCCACTTTTGCATTAGATAATACACTTGGCATCGTCCAGATTTCTTTCGTAGCTTTCCCTATCATGAATACGTTTCGATCAATACAATCTTATTGTAAATTTTTGAACTTATTTCTAGCAACGCAATTACGAAATTTTTCTGGCATTCTATACGACTTAACTTTTAATAGTAGGTAGAGGTAAAACTAACGAACAAAATTAAATTTAAGAATAATGGCGTGATACTATAAACTAAATTGTTTAAAAATCTCACTTACTGCAAACAGTTCTTATGCCCGGGTTATTTAAATTTCGGGATTATGTCCACTGGCCGGTCGAGGAATGTCCCATTTGGTTCCTTGTTTTGCAATTCTGAAAAAAAAGATTTGCCTGATGACATTTCCCTCTTAGTGAGATGTTGGTGCTGTAGAAGGATTCCTAACCTTGTTGCGAGTCGTGCACTTAACGCGCCATAACTACCTTCAATCCTGTAATTCCTTGACCATACGTCAATAGTCTTATATTTCCTATGCCAAATTAATATGGTATGCACTGAATCACATATAAAATAAAATCTTCATCTAGAACGCAGCGTATGTAAATTTGCGTCAACATATGCACCACTTGTTCAACGACCCGCGAATATCGTTGCACGTGTCTTCCCTCTTTGACAATTCCACTGACTCTAACTGCCATCAGCTTTGGGGGACATTCCTCGACTCAAACTGACATAGGATGGGAATGTCATCCAAAGCTGACGCTCGCTCGAAAGCCATATGGCAGCGATGCGCATGTGTGCGAGCCGGCAGTGGCGTAGGGTCGCCTCATTACAATTGTTTGAGTTACTAATTGGTTCAGAAGAACCTTCTGGCAGGAGTACTATCCTGCAACTCCAACTTGTTCAGAAGTTTGATAGTGATAAAGGAATCATATATATCATGGATGTCGATCAATTTTTTCTGCATTAAAAGATAGAGTGCTGTCCTCGGAATTGAAATTTAATATTCGCTAAAATAGTTCCATACTTTGATTGGGAAACATAATAATAATATTTTATCTTTCAGGGGTCAACAATTGATCAGGTATCACATTGCTGCTGCATTTGCTGGAATGTTAGCTGGCCTTATTTGTATTTTGGCAATACCCACGATTCTTCAAGTACTCATTTGCACTAGAAAATCAGGAACAGTAAAAAGCGCTTATCGTCGTTATGTGGAGACAATATATCATACACTTGCCTGGAGCGACTATGATTTATATCCTGGGTCGAAATCGTGGAAAAGCATTGAAATGGTTCGACGTAAACATGCTGTTGCTAGAAATTTTTGTGAACATTCGCATAATATGACAATTTGCCAACGCGACATGGCTATAACACAGTTTGCATTTTTTGGTTTCGCACTGGTTAAATCGAAAACGTTAGGTATTCATTCAATAAGTGAATCTGAGCTGAATGACATTGTTCATTTCTGGCGAGTTCATGGATACTTAATGGGAATAAAGGATGAATTTAATGCGTGCGTTGAAGATGCAAGTAATACAGTGAAACGCTTGAATGGAATTTTAGAAAAAATACTTCGACCTTCGCTGGAGAAACCAAATCAATCTTTTGTTTCGATGACGAAAGCGATGATAGGTGGAATGACATACTTCAATAGTCTAATTGACTACAATGCGGCCCTTTACCTTACTAAGAGGCTCGCTGAATGTGAGGGATTCGAAGATTCTCCGAATTCAAGTGAATACAACAAATTAACCAGAATGCAACGGTTAGTTGTAAGCGTGTATATATTTTTGAGTCAATATGCTATGAGATATAGTTTAGGCCGTCAGTTTATGAACTTTTGGGTAAGATTTGATGAGTTTGTCAGCTATTACTTCCCATGGACTGTAATTATGGATTATGGTTTTTCAAACGCATATGTTCGAATATTTCGTTCCAAATGAATTACTGTCACCTTATTCAAATGATTTATAGAAAAATATTTTAATATTCTTGAAGGCAAAGATCTTGATAAAATTAAATAATAGATACTAAATGTTTTAAAGCACGGTTCGGTGTTTGTATTTTTCTTTATGAAGATGCAATAAAATTTTTATTATATTTTTTTCTTGAAAAGCCTACTGGCCTACTTTTAGAGTGAGGTATTAAACAAAATAATTGACTGAAAAAAATTCATTTTTCCAGCTATATCAAAAATTAGGAACAAAAAAAGACTGTCTCAAAAATGTCTTCAAAGGTATGAAACAACTTTTGGAAAAACGAAAAAACAAATTTCTTTGGGGACGCAAAACTAATAAATCTACATCTAGCACTTATTGCACACAGACGTGGAGAGTACCTTATATATATATATATATATATATATATATATATATATATATATATATATATATATATATATATATATATATATTTGATGTACAACTTAACCGGAATTTGACGCTAAATGTCCGCACTAACAAATATCGTGAAAGCTCGGACTTTATATGTATACATATGTCATTTTAAAGGTACATTTGACAGCTATCAAAATCAGTCAACAAAACAATTTTATCTTGTGTGCATCATTATTATTTTTTACGGTGAATTACTTCGAAAATTGGAGAAAAAGACTGCATTTGCGGGAGGTTCTGTTGGGTCATTATTTCGCAAAGAAACTGCTGCGGAAAGTCATCGTTTGCTTGTAGAAGGGTATGGCGACAATGCTTTAGCGAAAACACAGTGTTTTGAATGGTTTCAACGCTTCATAAGTGCCGATTTTGACATCAAAGACAAAAAACGCCCAGAACAGCCAAAAAAGTTTGAAGACGAAAAATTGGAGACGCTACTCGATGAGGATTTGTTTCAAACGCAAGACAAACTTGCCAAATCATCGGGAGTGACTCAGCAAGCCATTTCGAAACGTTTGAAAGCCGCCGGATACATTCAGAAGCAAGGTGATTGGGTCCCCGATGAGTTGAAGCCGAGAGACGTTGAACGGTGCTTCTATGTCTGAAATGCTGCTGAGCGCAATAAAAAGAAATCATTTTTGCATCGGATCGTAACTGGAGATGAAAAATGGATCCATTATGACAATCCCAAGCGCAAAAAGTTATACGTGAAGCCCGGCCAACCAGCCAAATCAACGACGCAGCCAAATATCCATGGCGCCAAGGTTATGATGTGTATTTAATGGGATCAGAAGGGGCCGTTATATCATGAGTTGTTGAAATCGGGCCAAACAATCACAGGTTACCTGTATCGAACACAATTAATACGTTTGAACCGTGCCATCATCGAAAAACGCCCGGAATATGCGACCAGACACGAGGCTATAATTTTTCATCATAACAACACTCGGCCGCATGTTGCAAGACCCGTGAAAAACTATTTGGAAAATAGTGGATGGGATGTTTCGGCCCACCCACCTTTTATTCCGGACCTTGCTCCGTCTGACTTTCATTTATTTCGCTCGCTGCAAAACGCCCTCACCGGAATACATTTCACTTCAGAGCAAGGCATGCGAAATTGGATAGATTCGTTTTTGGCCGCCAAGCCGGCGCAATTTTTGGGATGGAATTCATAAATTGCCTGAAAGATGGGGAAATGTTGTAGCTTCCGATGGATAATACTTCGAATAAAATATATTGTAAGATTTTTCGCTTAAAAAAATTCCAGTTATTAAGTTGTACACCCATTAGATATATATATATATATATATATATATATATATATATATATATATATATATATATATATATATATATATATATATATATATATTTATATATATATACATATATATATATATGTTATATATATATATATATATATATATATGTGAATATATATATATATATATATATATATATATATATATATATATATATATATATATATATACATACATATATATATATATGGGATATAACGAAATTTGTAATTACGCTAGAGGTTGCAAGTTTGCTACGATTTTCGCCAAATCTTCAGGAAAGGCGTATTGAGTAAATATCTCGTTTAAGTTGGTGAATCAGCTAAATCCGCCAGGCGAAAACAAAACGGTGGGCATTTTAGATGAAAAATCGTGATTTCTGTTCTGACCAAAGTATAGTTCCGATTTGGATGAAATTTTGTACAAAGGTTCACTGATGTATGTGATGAATCTCACAATAAAAAATCCAAAGTTGGTACGGCTGAAACGAAATGGCGGCAGCTCAATGGTCGAAAAACGTAAAAAAATTTGTTGTTGTAGTTGTGACCAAAGCTTTCAACAGATGCTCATGAAATTCGGTAGTGTGATGGAACTTTTAAGTATCTAAAGAATTATGTAAAAAACTGGAGGTCAGATCACAAAAAACAAAATGGCGGCCAGTTGAAGCCCAAAACTTCAAAGCTTCTAAAAGTCGTAATTTTAATCCAACGTATATGAAGCTTGGTTTTAAGATAGAAAGCAATCAGATCTAGAGTCTTTGACATTTTGGTGATCATACATGTGCAAATTTGTGCGTTTTTTCAGATTTTTGTGGCCCTCTAGCGGTCACATTTTCCGACGGATTTTGATGAAACTTGAGATTATGGATCTCTGTACTAAGTTCTTGTATTATGCAAAAATTATCAAAATTAAATGAAAGATAAAAAAGTCGAATGTTTAAAACCTAATAATTTTAGCTGCCATTTTCACTAAAAACTGAAAAATTTTGCCCTGCCTAGAGTGAAACTCCGATTTGAACGAGATTTGCCACATTGGTTGATGAGGTCCTAGCGCATAAAGATTAAAAATAATCCAAAATCAAATGCATGCATTCAAAATGGCGGCCCCCAAAGGTCAGAAGGCAAGCGCAATAGCAACTGAAATAATGAATATTTTTCATGGAAACGTTTAAATGACTTAACTTGGAAGTATTTATAAACCAGACCATTTTTCAGATATTGTGAATTATTTTTAACAATACCCTTAAAAATATTAAATTGGCGACTTGTCTGTCTATCCGTCCGTCCGTTTGTTCATGCGTCACAACAAGTTTTCTCGCAAACCACATGAACTAGAATGAGGAAATTTTCTACGTATGTCAAAAAAGGTGCATCTGAAAATTTGCAGTGCAAGAAAATATTTTAATGTGTTTAAGGGGGATCTCCCCGTCAAGGGAGTGACTTAAATTTGTTTTTTTATTAATGTTGCCCTCTAGCAGCCAAATTTCTCAACAGTTTCCAATGTAACTTGAAATGATAAGTTATTAAGGCAAGTTAATTTAATTTAATTGTGCAAATGGGTTCACAAATAAAAAATTCGAAAATTTACAGTTTAATATTTTTGGCAGCCGTTTGCAATAAAAATTCAAAATGGTGGCCCCTGATGGTTCAGCAAAGAATTGAAAATGTATAACGCTGATTAAACTTTTATGGAAATCTTTTGAAATTGACTATTTGAGCTATTTAAGCCGACAAGTTATCACCTTTGTGTGGTAACCACTGTGAAATGTGTAAACAGCAAATTTGAGAAGTTAGAAAACCTGTATTTATACAATATGTTTATAATAATTAATATCTACCAATTTTCAATATGTGATCCAAACGTGTGCAACTCAATTTAATTAGCAAAATATTTGCGCCTCTATAAAAGGTCTCTAAATACGAACGTCGGCAGATTCTTTTTATATTAATAAATACCCATGTGGTGCTACAAAAGTTAAAGTAAGAAGTCTAGTAGTGGACAAGGCAAATTCTTTTTTGAAACCTTACGCTACATACGAGGAATTTACCTTTCCGGCTGATGCTGCCAACGACGATTTTTAATTGCTCCTGTCAATCGTCAATCGGAAACTTTTTATTAATTTGGAAAAAGCTTATTATCATAATATCGAAACAATTTATTCGAAAAATTCATATCGAATATCCTAATTTTACTTCGGTAAATGAAAAAACAAAGCAAAGCATAACAAGAAAATTTAGGGTTGGTGGCATGAAAAAACTCGACAGCTTCTCATTGCTGGGGGAACCCGAAGGAACGATCAATAGCAATCAGTCGGTTGTCACAATGAAGAGAAAACTCAATCAGGAGGGCTTCGCAGATGGTAGAGGAATCAATGAAGATAATGATCAACAATGACGAGCATGGAAAAATCATCTCAAAGAAATTATCAAGAAAGGGATGAAGGATCAAAAACAAAAACTTCTAATAAAAGGCAACCGAAAAACGGAGCTGAGGAAACTGATGAGATCAGAAAGAGAAGTGCAAACCACCACAAAAGACATCTTCTCATGAGAGTAGAAACTATTTCCGAGTACTAGAAGGACCAAGGGACAATATTGAAATGGAAAAAAGATTTTAATAATGAAGTAAATTTACTTGAGTGTTTAAAAAATAAAAATAAATAAAAGAAGCCAACTTGCGAGCCTGCTTAATGAATTGACAAGGAAGAGTTGAAACAGCGAAATCTGGCTACGCAAGGTACAAAGGCCACACTGATTGCACGCTTGCGTGACGCGATTGTATCGGAAGACATGACTGGATTCGGGTGAGCCCTCAGAAACGAAAAAAGGCGCAGAAGCAGAAACACCAAAATCAAAGGAACCAGAAAATGCGCTGATGCAAATGTTGATGCTGATGCAGCAAGAGCTTCGAAGAAATATCTACCAGTTCGAGGAGAAGGTCAGCCAGGTCGAGGAGAGAATCAACCATGAAATAGAAACAATGAAAAAGGCATTGGAAGCAGCGAAGGCAGTAGTAATCACCTCACCAGCCGCCCTTATAACTGCAGTGCAAAGCACATCCAGAAATGTGAAAGCACCAATGTTCGACGGTTAAACAGTATGGAGTAGTTACAAAACCCAGTTTGAAGCCACCGCTAGGACAAATCACTGGAATGAACAGGAACAAGTAACTGCACTAATTCTTGCTATAAGGCGCCCAGCTGCCGAGCTTTTGCAGACCATCCCCGTTCAGTTACGCTCAAACTCCACTGCTATAATGAATGCAATTGACTTGTGTTATGAAGACGATCATCTGAAGTAGATTTATCGGTCACAGCTACAACATCGGATGCAGAAGTCTAGCGAAACCCTACAGCACCCAGCCCAAGACATTGAGTGAATGGGACCATTGGCATACGCGGCTTACGACCCGGAACATCGAGATGACGCAGCAATAGGAGCATTTATTAGTGCATTAAAGGACCTGGAATTGCAACAAGCTCAAAAGCACACGGTTAAGGACGCATTGGCTTATAGTCTGAGCTATGAGGTAGCGAACAATGTGACGCACCAATACCCGGGTTGGCGAGGTAGAAATCGAGCAAGAGCCTCAGGTAAATAGTGCACTTAGATGCTGGAATTGCGGTGAGAAGAGGCAATTGCAAAGAGACTGCAAGAAGCAAAGAAAACTGAGCTATTGTCCAGGGTGTGCAGTTGGAAGGAGATCTAGACCGAGTCAGGAGCCCAGAACGGAAGCCCTTCAAAATGAGGGAGCCAACTTCGTGGGGCAGAGGTTGGCTAGGAGGATCGACATCTCCAGCACCACCATCACCGTGTCAAGGCTACATCGTGTAGAAGCGGACTTATGCCTTCCAGATCAAGTTGACGGAGAACATTGCACCATAATAATCGACACTGGTGCAACCCGATCGATTATCCGACCAGATCTAGTGAGGCAACAACTTTTTCACAAGGGCAAGATTTTCTCACTACAAATAGCTACGAGAGAAACTGCAGCTGTCCATGGAGAGGTCAACCTCTAGATGCAGTTGGGAGACCTTGCGTTCCAACATAATTTTCTGGTCGCGAACATTATGGATGACTGCATTCTCGGAATGGATTTTCTGCGACCACATGGAATCACGTTGGATTTGGGAAAACGAGTATTGAAATGGTGGAATGTCGAAGTATTGTTGGAGGACCCCAGCGTCCAAACTCCCAAAATTAATGTGGTAGTATGTGCCGGCACTGATGTACCGAATTCTTCCGAGAGCATTGTATAGACCAAGCTTGATAGTGATTTCTAGGACCACCTATCTTATCTGATAGAGCCAACGAAGACATCGGCAATTCGCAGTTTGATGGTAGGAAGAAGCCTCATAAGATCTATAAGGAACGGATACGTGTCGGTTAGAGTCCTTAACACCGCAGACTCATCCACAAGCATCAAAGTGGGAGGAGTCATCGGCAGCTGCCAGCTCGTTTCAACCATCACCTCTTTGGAAGCTACTCACGACCATCATTGGAAAAGGACGCAAGACACAGACAAAGTCCGCGATTTCACGTCTGCAATATTGAAGCAGACTAAATTGCCAGTGCAGCTATTCAAGCAAGCCTCTGATCTGGCCACCAAGTACAGTGATATCTTCTCAATAAGCCCGGATGACCAAGGTCGAACGAGTATGGTAGTTCACGTCGTTGATAAACACGGAACCAAGCCGATTTGACAAGCACCGAGAGTCTTTCTATAGCCAAACAAGGAGAAGTGAGCGCACTGATCTTGGATATGGAAAAACAAGGTGTAATTGCGCCTTCTATCAGTCCATGGGCTGCGCCAGTAGTTCTAGTAAGGAAAAAGGATAGTAGCGCTCGTTTTTGTGTCGACTATAGGCAGCTTAACGACGTCACTAAGAAAGATAGTTACCCGCTTCCACGCATCGATGACATCATGGACTTTTCGGCCGACGCATAATGGTTTTCTACACTCGATCTCAAGAGTGGCTGCTGGCAGGTAGAAATTTTTAAGATGAGCCGAGAGAAGACCGCATTTTCAGTTGGGACTGGATTGTGGCAATTTGTGGTGATGCCATTTGGGCTTTGCAACGCTCCAGCCACCTTCAAACGCCTGATGGAATACGTGCTACGAGGCCTAAACTGGAAGACTTGTTTGGTGTACCTAGATGACATCATTGTTATCGGGAGCACGTTTATAGAGCATGGGCGGAACTCAGAAGAGGTGCTTTCCCTATTGCGACTGGCGAATTTGAAACTTAGTCCCAACAAGTGCACCCTTTTTCCAGCTGCAGAAAATTAAAGCCTTGAAAAGCTAGCCAACACCAAACAACAAGCGCTAACTACGAAGTCTTCTGGGTCTGGCGGCCTGCTATCAAAGATTCGTCAAAGATTTCGCGAAAATAGCTAAGTGTCTCGATCAGCTAACCGAAAAAAAATCGTCCATGTGTCTGGAATTAACAATACCAGAAAGCGTTTGAGACCTTGAAGGAGAAGCTATGTGAATCACCCGTGCCGGCATATCCAAAACCTGGAAAAATTTTTGTAGTTGACACCGATGCGGCCGATGGCGGAATTGGAGCTGTACTCTCCCAGCAAATTGATGGCCAAGAAAGAGTCCTTTCGTATTACAGTCGAGTTCTCTCAAAAAGTGAGAGGAGCTACTGCGTGGCCAGGAAGGAGCTATTGGCTATAACAGAGGCCACCAAGCAGTTCCACAAGTATCTATATGGTCAGAAATTTGTTCTTCGACCAAACCATGCATCACTGAGATGGCTGCTCAACTTCAAAAACCCCGAGGGACAAGTTGCGAGATGGATCGAAAGACTGCGGTTATACGACTTTAAAATTGTTCATCGGAAGGGCAGAGTTCATGGAAATGCACACGCCTTTCTCATCGTCCATGTCCTGCTAACTGCAAGCATTGCCGACGGATTGAGGAAAAGGAGCCTAGCATTGATCTTTGAATGATAACGGCTGAATTCGATGAAGGTTGATTATTGGAGGAGATTCGAAATGACCAGCTAGCTGATGAAGACATCGGACAATTACTCGTATGGGAGGAGACCTGAGTGGATAGAACGTTTCGATGCATGGCACAACCCTGAAAAGTTATTGGGCGCAATGGAACTCCCTTCAGGTGGTGGGTGGCGTACTCAAGTGGAAACGGGAAACAGTGGATGGCAGCTCCTATAGGATGCAAACTATACTTCCCAAAAACCGAGTCTACGATGTGGTTAAGGAAATGAACGAAGGATATTCGGGAGGCCACCTCGGTGCTAACAAAACCTTAGCGAAATTGCGGGAAAGGTTTTACTGACTCCACGCTCGAGAAGACGTAGAAGACTGGTGCCGTAGATGCACAATTTGCGCTTCCATCAAAGGCCCAAAGTGAAGACTGAGAGAACAAATGCAAACCTATAACGTGGGAGTACCGTTTGAAAGGATTGCTGTTGACATCGCAGGACCCTTTCCTGAATGCGAATCGATACACGCTGGTTGTGACAGATTATTTCAGCAAGTGGCCCGAGGTCTACCCCATTCCCAACCAGGAAGCAGCTACTGTAGGTGAACAGCTTGTGTTGAATTGGGCCAGTAGGTATTGCGTACCTTGTGAACTACATTCGGATCAAGGCCGAAACTTTGAGTCACTTGTTTTTGACGAAATGTGCGAGCTGCTGGGAATATGGAAAACGAGGACAACACCGCTACATCCCCAATTAAATGGAATGGTCGAACGTTTGAGCGGCACACTCAATAAACACCTAGCCAAGATGGTTGACGAGAACCAAAGTGACTGGGACCAGCACATCCCATTATTCTTGATGGTGAAGCGCCACCCAGTCATCTTTGGAAAGACTATTCGTCTGCTGGTTGATATAAATTTCGGAACACCCCCCGAAAAACCCCAAACGATCTCGGATTACACAAGTGGTTGATAGTGAAGTAATATAGTTGAAGAAACATCAATTGATAGAACAAATGAAAAAAAAATGGATGTGCGATTTTTAAAATTGTGAAATTAATTATTGTGCATTCTTAGTAAATAAACTCTTTTAAGTTTATTTCAAAGACAGTGCGTTTTCACTTTCCCGGAACATTAAAATTATCGGCCGCGAACTATAACATACGACAATATATATATATATATATATATATATATATATATATATACATATTGTAGCATGTTTTCGGTTCGCGGCCAATAATTTTAATGTTCCGGGGAAGTGAAAACGCAATGTCTTTTAAATTAACTTAAAAGAGTTTATTTGATCAATCACAAAAATGCACAATTACTTATTTTAGTATTTCACAATTCTAATTTTCACTAAGTCTATAAATTTGTCATTCAACAGTCCACTTAAAATCACTTCGCACTCAAACAATCAATCGTCTTTACTTCGCGTTCCACTATATCGCAGTTTTCTATCGCGGTTGTAATGAATGAATCCCCCCATTCATTCAGCTCGCCTTTATATAGGGTCTCTACCTATTCACCCATTTCTCGTACGTTGGCGAATGTTCTACCGAGAGGTACCTGGTAGATTCGAGCAAATTAATGAATGGAGTGACGTCACTTGCAGATGTTGATCATGCTTGTTGGGTTCTCGTGGGTTCGAGTAAATTCATTTGTTGACGTTCTTAATGATTATGAAAACAATTGCGACAGCAGCTCGCAGAATTATTTGTACATGTAACAATATATATATATATATATATATATATATATATATATATATATATATATATATATATATATATATATATATATATATATATATATAAATTGTCATCTTTGCAAAAATCCTTTTGTTGAAATTATAACATAGCTTCACAACTAATGCAAACAAGAATTATTTCGCGTGTAGTTTATTGTCCTGATAAAGGATGCGAAAAAATTGAATTGTGCATTTTCTAATGTTACCGCTTGGTTTATTGAAGTGATAATTGATGCTTATTGCTAGGAAAATCCTTGTTTTTCAATATACTCGTAGTGGTAGTATTTGTTTAGGCCACATACTCGAATAGGCAATAACATAACAACTGCTTATCATTTACAACATCTGCGAACGCTTTATCGACATTTTCTATGGTTTTGCTTTAAAAATAAAACAAAGACGACATTGAACTTATTTAACCTAATAGGAGAAAAAGGTATAAACTTAAAGATTGAATTTCAAAAAGAAAAGGTAAAACCATGCAATTCAACTGGTGCGGTAAATCTAGTGTTAATTATATTCCTAAGCTATTATAATTTTACCACAATATTCTTGATCTAACGTTAATATCGTTTAATCTAATTTGTGCTTAACTAAAAAAATTTATGGAAAAAATAAATTCCTCTTAAGCTAATTTAAACCTATATAGTTCAAACAAGACATCTAATCAATAAAAGGAAAACTCAATCAAATAACGATGAGCGAAACAAAATTTAAAACAACAACAGTAACTTTTGATTTTTTATATGTAACCAACCATCCAGAAGAATCTATTGTTTGCTCCATTAATTTCAAAAAATCTTGCAACAGAGTATCTCTATCGCAAATGCTGAGTGTTTGCACTCAAATTTGGAGGATATTGTATCTTCTTGTCAGTGATCCGCTTTATAGATAAATGATATAAAATCGAAGCATCTACTGAATCAAAAACACGATGATTCTTATCTAGATACACAAACGCTTTAGGAGGAAGGAAGCCAGTTGTGAGACATGTTTCAACGCACACGTCAGTAGTACTAACAATTTATTTGATTAAACGATTTTGCTTAATGTTGTGATCTTAGCAAATTTAAAAGTATGTTTTATTTTTTTCTTTCGGATAAAAGTATTCGGTGGATTGAATGAAGTTTCCGTGGTGTAGTGGTTATCACATCCGCCTAACACGCGGAATGTCCCCGGTTCGATCCCGGGCGGAAACACACCCTTTTTGAATTACGTTGCTCCATATTTTCTTTATCAAAATTTTGCGACGATTATGCTAAAAGAATTTCAATATGAGTACGTGTGCGAAAGTGAATGCTATAAATTCCATTTGTGTTGCAAATAACAAAATAAAATCCGCGATGTTCATTACATTTTGGAAAAAGTTTAGTGAAAAAATGACAAAATTAAAACAAAACAGCATGTTTTCGTTAAAAAATGTAGTAAATCTCAGAAACTACTTAACATACTGAGTTGATTTAAGCTACGTTTGTTAGATATAAATTATTCACATTGAATTAACTCATTAAAAATTTGAAAAAGATTTTCGTAAAAAATTTCCTAGAACAAAATGTGAAAATTTGGTACAAATTAATGTGCGTGCATGTGTTTTGTTCAGTGTGTGCAAATTACACATTTTGTTCTAGGAAATTTTTTGTAAATTTTTTTTTGAGTTTTTGATGAGTTAATTAAATGTAAATAGTTTAGATCTAACAAACGTTGTTTAAATAAACTCGGACCGTTATGTAGTTTCTGAGATTTACTACTATTATTACTATAAAATGAAATAATCACTTTCCATTATATAGTAAAGCAATAATAATGATAATAACAATAATAAAAATTATAATAATCGTGTGTATGAGGTCCACAAACTAAATTTACAAAAATAAAATTCTGATGATGATGCAATATATAACTATTCATATAAAAGAGCCAAGTTTACTATCAAACAACTAACCGAAAAACCCGAATTCCCTTTTCTAATGCAAAGGGTTTAGAGCAGAACTCAAAAACATCAGCTACAAAAATATGAAAGAAATTGCAGCATCAAAGCCCGCATACTCGTTGGTACTTACTTCTTCAGGTAAAAGCAAGATTGTTGCACTTTATTTACGACTCCTACTTTAAATTCTTTAAATCTGGGACACATCGAATATCAATTTATGGAACTATTTAGCTACTCAAATCAAATATATAAATTACTAGAACTTGGCTGATGGTATTAAAATAAGTGATATTTGCAACCATCAAACAATCTAGATGCATATTAATTTATAAAAGTGATAATGAAGCAAATAATAAAAGTAGAACATACTTTTTAGCTAATTGAATAAACAGGAGAAGAATCCTACCAGCAGCTACTTTCAAGTAGAAATTGATATATTTGTGATGATTTTACTTGCTTCGTTGTCATCGTCACCTCACGAGACGATATTCAAACCTACCTCAAATCGGTTAAATGCATAAAGTCTTGAGCCACATCAACGAAATATCCCTCTTAAGGCCTACTCGTTCGGATGCTTCGGAGAGAAGTTCTAGTCGTGGGTCTTGAATTGAGTAGACTACGCTTGAATACATTCTTTCATCCACCGGTTTAAACTCCCCGTTTAAAACGTGTCAAAGAACTTGATATCTACTATACTTTACCGTTCTCCTTCAAACCGTCCGACATTTCAAAATCATAAACTCCCAAAAACAAAAGACGCGTTACCGAATACGTATCGACGTAGTGCCAGAAATACTCTACTCTTATTTGAAACTGACATATCCTACGGTAATTAAAAATCACAAACTCAAATGAGAGCACTACGTACCCGTACCGAAAGCCTGTACCAATTAGTTGCCCACTCGACGACATACCTTCCGCCTCCATTTCCCACTGAAACTCTACTCTGCTGAAAAGAAAGATCTAACAAATTATAATTATTTTCTTCTTTTTTCGCTTATTTCATCTTGATCCCTATAAGTAGAATATATTACTTACGAACTAAGTTTCTTTTGCTCGATTTTTTTTTCTTCAATTATTATGATCATATTTCTATTTAATGCAAATTCATAGGATGCATATCGCCCAGTACCAAAAAATTCATTTTATATCTGCATATATAATATATTGATTCTTCTTCTTCGTAGCACTACAGCCCCTCTCGGGCCTTCACTTCCTGCAACAAATGCCTCCAACTTTCTCGGTCCATTGATCATATGCTTCAATTTTTCAATCCGAGCAGCGATGACCTGTCTTCGTTGGCAAAATCAGACCAGCGTTTCCTCGATTTCTCTACTGGTCTCCGCCCTTCAGTTCTCCCAACGAATACATTTTTGGGTATCCGTTGTTCGTCCATATGATTTTCATGGCCATGCAATTGCAGCTTCCGCTGTCTTGCAATCGTTGAGACCTTCGACTAATAACTTCAAATGAATGGCTCTCGGATATTGTGTTCGCCATTTTTATTATTTTCTTTTTTCTACTACCATAGTAATTTAAGCTGACAGGGCTAATGTTCCCTCTAAGAAATGATAAATACTGAAACCTACTGAAATAATCTAGCAGAAAATTTATGGTGACAGCAACCTTCATAATAACGGGAGGAGGACGATACGACTTGTAGTGAAATGAGGTAAGTATAAAGTCCGTGAAGGACTGCAGCGATGGTCTGCTGCCTCGGCGAAAGAGGATGGTAGGAGTCACCGAGATTTGACCTTGTCTAGGGACGTGTGAATACACCAGAAGGCTAGCGTTGCGGTGTCATGGGCGGGTTCTTTTCTCCAGCACAAGATCCACTACAAAAATATTTTTCGCATCTACGAATTTCGGGAGACGCTCAATAATTAGCGACCAGAGTCAAGAAAGGAGGTAACCTATTAAGGGCTATTAAATCGCTAGTTCAGAGAGAAAATTGGGCCTGGAGAAAACGGACGGACTTAAAGGGACTTCGTCGTTACCGACGATACTTATGGACCAGTAATAAGAGTGGGGCATCCAGGTGGAAGTGGTGCCCCCTCGCATCCTCTCAACCGGATCAAGATCCAAATATAAACGTGGCCATATATTTCCCATTTAAGTGAAAAACTCATAGTAACATACTCTGCATGAATTTTTTCATTAAATGAGAAATATTAACAATCCCAATTTGTTATAATATTATGTGATAGAATCACATAACACTATACCATAAATAGGCACGCGAGCGGAAGGCCACTCTACCCAGGCAAGAGCACCGAATACGCATTGCAAGGAGAGAGCTCGCCCGATGGCTAGCTCATTTTCGTGGAGGGGCCGGTCATCGTTGCGGGTCCCATACCCAGTCAGGTTGCCACCGAAAGGAAAGACCGAGGGTGGTTTTTAATTACTAAACACTTTTTCAACTTTATTCCTTTCTAATAATAATACATGATATCACACAATCAGAAAACTAAAGAGAATAAAACAAAACAAAAAAAAATAAATTGCACTAGTTTCACAGTTACTTACAGTCGCGCTCACGTTATTAAAAATTTTGCAATTTCATATTAATAGCTTCGAACATCCGTATCTTGACTTTTTTCTCTCCCTCTCTCACTCTCTTACTGATTTCTACTTTACGTCTTCTATAATTTATCATATGCTTTTACCTATAATAATATCTCTTCATAGTTCAGCTCAAATTAATTTTATATTACTAATGTAATTGCTTTTGTTTCGTAATGGTTGAGAGATTTTTAAGTGTTTATATGTGTAGAATGATTGATGACATGAAACTTGACATTCTTATCATTTCAATGTTTTCTACCCATTTATATTTCAACCCGAGAATCATGCCAGGATTCTGAATAGCTATTTGTAAACTATAATCATGTCATGTCACGAACAAATAAATTTACTTTTGACTCATCCAAAATTTAATATCAACTCCATCCGCATTATAAAAACTTCCTTCAGTTCTCTATCTCTACGAGGACGAACGTCAAGTATTTGGTTTTTTTTCATTTCGCTTTTGATAAGCAATACTTGAGAAATATTCTTCAACACAACGTTTGCGATTTTTATTTTTAAATTTAAATTTAATTTGTTCTCTTTACGTTAATTGTTAATAATACAATAAATAATTTAATGAAAAATGGGGTACCAACCCTTATCCTCGCCGGGCCCCCGCTGATGATGTGGATGGTTCACACTGTTGATGAAATTCTTAAGTTCGTTATGAGTGTAATAAGACCTCTGATTTTAATTGTCACAATCGTATTACTTGGTTTGAATGAAGTTGCACACCATCAACCTGCCGCTGTTACATCGAACCGCCGTTATCGATTACTACTTTACCAGTATTGCGCGCCAAACAATTTGTATATGGTGGCGTTGCGATACACGTAGAGGCACTTTTTACATGCAATCTTCTAAATAACTTTTTATTTGTGCTGAACAAGAGTTTAAATATTTCTACGAAGGTGTCTTTTCTCCTTGGAATGGACTGGCGCTGTTGCAGCCCCTAACACAACATCATGCAATTGGAGCCACAGATAGCAACTTCACCCATGTGCAATGGGGCACATGTATCCAAACGAACAAATTAATCAGCAGATAGTATTGTGATTTGTGTTTTCGTTGTTTTAAAACCTCCAGCTATCAGCCTTACTTCGTTTCCAGTGCAAAATAGCGAGAAGTACGGCAATGTACGATGAATCTAACTATTTTCTTGTTCAAAAATACAAAACAAAAGCAGCCATGATGAAGGTAGCTTCTGTTCATGTTCACTATAATATTGTAATTAATGAGCGTTCAGTTTTCTCAGGCAGAATCAATTTCTTTTTGTGTGCATGACAATACGGGATAAATAACTTCGTTTCAGCATTTTTCCAATGCATTCTCCCTATACGCTAGCATCTATTTGAAACCGAAATTTCACAGTCGTTTGCTTTCTCTTATTCAAAATCACTTTTCTTGTTACTTTGATTTTGTGGGCTACAAATGTAGGGGAAGGGCGACATCCAGACGAAATGTTTAGTTTTCAATTTATTTCACTTATGGTCAACTATCAAATACGCACGTAGGCGCCGTTGCTACATCAAGATGAGGCACGTGAATTTTCGCCCGACAAACAACAATTTTGACTCGTTTAACGATTTCCGATTGGAATATTAACAATTTGCCAACGTAATAGCATCCAAACAGTTAGAAAGTGGCAGAAAATGATGCTTCACGCGTTCCGAACGGAATCGCTAAGCGGTCCAACACCTTTGGCGATACACCTCCGCACAGTGTTCACGCGGTGATAGTTCCTAATTGCTATTTGTCCGTATTTTCCGTTTGAGTTGGCGACATTTATTCCGCTGTATTGTCACATCTAACTTTAACGTAAGGGAAGGAAAATGAGTTCTCTTGCTGAGGAACAACGCCATGCGGGATCAAGGCTGAGATTTTCCTCGTTTTGGAGATTATTTCTTCAATTGGAACTCGCGAACAGCTAGACAATTTGTTTTCAATGTTAAAGTTTCCTGATATTGCTTCCAGACTACCAACAAAAGCACGAATAGGACAATAAAACAGCATGAGGAACGATTCCAAGTTGACTCCTCCTGTTGCTAGTTGTCAGCTTGCGGGACCATTTCCAACGGCGGTCGACGAGCCTTCCATTCATTCCGCTGCACACTTGCCTTCGACAATGCAATACGTGCATGTGCAGCAGGAAAAAATATTGCCACATCCGCATTTTAATTACAGATTTGAATTTTTATAAAGTAAAAAAATAATATAGAATAATTTTAGTAATAATAGGAAAAGGTAAAACTCATAAAGAATATAATTATAGCGCAAAGTCTGAATTTAATATAGAAAAAATGATCTAAAATTTATATTTGATAAAAATAAAAAGGAAACAAAAATGTTTTATGATTTATAACTATAAATTTAAATAATTAGAAAAAATTGTCCTTTTCGAATCTGCAATTAAAATTTCGAATAGGTGTTATGAAAGTTTTCGAGGAGTTTGCTTAGGCGACTGCTCGATTACTGCAGACTCAAACGAAAAAAAAAAATTAGGACGAGACTCTTCATGCTATGCTAATATAATCTTAGGAAGAACTACTGCCCCTGTTATATTCACTAGGTAGTCAATTCAAATTTTAAATTCAGTTTAACGTTTCAATGATTTCTTTGATTTTTGTTGTCTCTTTTTTTTTTTTATTAGAACGGGCAATAGCGCTCAATATTGTTGCGAGTAAATATTAGTGATACGATTTCATCTCTGATATCCATGCATCCCAAATTAATTTACACAAAAAAATAAACACATAAACTCGCCTCTAAAATTCGATTCACAAAGCAGTCGCTGAACGTGTTCATTCAACGCTTCCACTTGCAAAGCATTAAAATGGCTATGTTAAACGGAAATTGCACGGAATTATAACTGACTCTCTTGAGTTCTTGAGTTTTCATACCATTCTAAATATTTTCTATCACAAAATCAATTTAACGCCTAGACTAATATAGTATCTTTGCTTTTAATTTAATTTAAGTGAAACTAGTTTCAAACGCTTTCTTCCACTAGAATCACGCCCTCCCTTTTTATACAAACCTCAGTGCGATTCTATAATCATTTCGAATGAATTAATAACGCTAAATCAACATCTTATCTTTTGCATTTTATACTTTTTTTAAATACTTTATCATACTTTTTTTAAATACTAAGACAGCGTGCTATGTCAGTATTACTAAATTTTCATGGATAAAAATTGAAAACGATAACATCGAGGTTTTTCGTCAAGAAAAATGTTCATTTTGTTTTCGTAGAATAGTTTTGCAAAGACGGGACAATATTTTTCCATATGTTCATACTTATGTATGAATTAATTTAATGATTTTGAAGAAAATAATGTTTTTGTGGCCAAATTTTCGGTTTAAATTTAAAATTCCTTTAAAGTCATTTTTTACATAGTGTAATGCTTTTTAACGATCGTCCGATGAGATTTCTCAAGGAAATCTAAACTGACCTCTCATCGGTTATTTAGACGTAAAGTCTGAGTCATGCCAACGAATGGTACCCAATCGGTCAACCAGTCTGTACACTCTTAATCCATTTCGCGATGGCTGCTTGTCGGCAAGCTAAATCGGAGAGGATTTCGGTCGCAGGTCTTTTAAATGGATAACGCTCGATTACATTAATTCAGCCACCATTACGTGCCCGTTTTAAAAGCGTCTCAAATGCAACCATACGGAAAAGAAACCTATCTCTACTTTATTGCGTACACCTTCAATTCAGTCAAACAACAACAAAAAAAAACTTGATCTAATTCCGCGTTCCCGATTTTTTTTTACCGACGCGGTACCGAAAAATATACTACTCTAATGCAAACTTCAAAATATCCTACTCTAATTAAAAAAACAAACAATGGTACCACGTACCGAAATCGAACCGGGAAAAGATGACCTTACGGAAGGTCACTTACGGCCCCACCCTGCTCAACGGCATACCTACCGTTGTTGTCACCTACTTGTGCAAAGGAAGGAACTAACTAATGGAAGGAAAGATCGTGGTTTCTTAGCAATTCATTATTATTTTATTCATTACATGGAAAAATAGTTTTTATTCGTGAACATTCTTCTAGTCGAAATAAGACTTTTGATTTTTTTAAATGTAATTTACAATGAAAACTAAGTCTGAGAAAAATCTTCTCACGTGAAATAAAGATATGACATTAAATTAATACTCAGACATGGAATATGAGTGTTTTATAAAAAAAACATTTTCGGGTACAATCCTTTTTAATTTTACATTTTCATCTGGCATAATTTTCCTCCAAAAATGCAACTATGAACACCAGCCTTTTTTTTACTGTTTAAAATACTTTGTTCAGCAGTACCTATCGATTCTTATCTATTCCTTTACCGTCTCATTTCTTATATATATTTATCAATCACAACTACTCCTAGTCCTGTACTGTCCTAAATGCTTGTTATCCTAACCAGTCTGTGTAAGCAAACATTCATCACTTTGTAACAACTATCACCATAACCGTGTTAGGTTTAGAGAAAATACATTGACTTAATGTCTTAAAAAATTAATAATTATTTAAAAATTCAGGAGCAGAAATTTTACCAAAAAAAACAGTGCCCTGAAATAAATAATCTGGATACTTTCAAAATTTGGAATTCTAGCTTAATTTCTTTGTAAGCCGATTGGATTGCACTTGGTTTATGTAGGCCTATAACTTTTCATTGGTTATAGTCCTGCAATCTTTTCAACATTGACTGACTGATGCGTTTCCTCAATAGGAAATTAATTCTTTACCCAAACTTAATAAACGATTGAACAATCTTGGTTTATAAATAATTCATCAACATTCAAAAACTTCAAATAATTAACAACTATAAAAAAATTTGCGAAAGAATTATAATGTAATAAACAATGCTTGATGCAGGCATTTGAAACAGAAAAATCAATTGAATCCCTTAGTTCTTAAACTGTCAAATATGATTATGATAATTATTAACAGGAAGTTTTCTTATTTTAAATAATCTCAAAATTAAAAATAAGTTTTACTTATTACTTGAATGGATATTAAAAATCCAAAAGTGGTCAGGTTCCTTCGAAGTTATAAGTAGTTGTTCCATTTATCTAATGAAACTGAATTATTCGTAAGCATTATTACTTTCTTCTAGACAGAACTTCTTAATTTTGGCACGTCAGCGTTCACCAATATTTCCCGTTTCGTTTAAAGTTAAATTTTTTTGCTGATGCAGGGGAGAACGACAGACATCGCGGCTAATTCACTTATTTGACTATACTTAGGATAGTTATATATATGTTTTTCTTTAACCTTAAGAACAATTCTCAACATGTTACAGACGTAGCACGCACCTTATTTGGTTGCAGAGAACGCCTCCTTTTTGATCCACTGATTTAAGTTGAAATTTTAGGATGTTATATTTTTTTCTTCGGTACACGAAAATTTTCTTTCTTATGTTTCCTCTACGGACAGCTGGATCCGCGCAACACAAAGCATGTAAAACAAACAAATTCGCAAGCAAGCAGACAAGCGAGCAAGCAAACTTTTCTTTTAAGAGGGCACACCAACGGTAGTTCCCTCTGTAATATGATTAGGTTGAAAGATCATACCACCCGTCAGAATGCGTTTGTACCTGTGCCAGATTACCAACAATTGATGTGGTTGCGTGCATGAAAAGTGAATTATTGTATATTCCTTGGGTAGGTACTGTTCTTCCTCTTGGTGACAATCAGCAGGATTCACACTTTTCCGACCTTGTCAATGCAATTTTTCATACGTCCAACGTTGATTTGCTCGCGGATGTGCACAGTCGAATGTTCGCTTGTACGATTCACTCTCTCGGCTGCCACTCACAATAAAACGATTAGAATGCACGCAATTGATAAATTGTTGCGGAGGACCATGAAAATATTTGTAATTACCATGGAAAATCTACTTGTAACTATTCAATATGTTAATACCTTTATATGAAGGTGTCGCTGTAAATTTCATCTCAAAACTGGCCGGAACGATAAAAGTGAAACATGGGAGCTGCTTCGGTGCTTTCTACCCGAGTGTGGCTTGTTTCAAGGCGATTTGTCGCCAAATAAAGACCTTCCGTGTAATTATTGTAAATTGTGAACGCCGACACTTGTAAACAAATTTATCTACGGAACACGAGCGCTGATGCGGTGTTGCATTCCAAAGTTCGAACCAAACCACAAAAAAAAATTCTTTTGTTTTTTTTTCTCTTTTGACATTTCCCTGTCTAAGCACCCTTCGTTTCCCAATTTCGTTGGGTGCGAGTCGACAAACAACAAGTGGACGTGCAAAGCTTTCGTTAGGTGCAAGCCGGCACACAACATGTTGGTATGAGTGAATATTCTTTAAGAATCGGAATTAATTCAATTCCCTCATAGGGCGTACATTACAATAGTTTGACGATAGGAGTTATAAGGAAACGTTTAAGGATTTTTTAAAAATTTTCCCTTATATTTGAATATTAAATTTTGAAAAAATATCTGTCTTTGGAAAAATGCAAATGTTAGTAATTCATGGGATTTGAGAATATGCACCTTATTTACTGAAATTTTTTTTTCTCTCGGAAAGGATGATTTGCTTTTATCTAATCCACGTATTTCAAGTTACTTTATTCACCCAATTGGAGTTGTTTTGTTTGTTTTCGTAATTTTTTAGCTAGTTATCTTTTAGTTTGATTATATAGGATTATCCATTTTACGCTTGGGAAAGTAAAGCTAAAGAAAACACATAAAATATTCAAATAGGAACAACATTTTTTATTTAATATAAAGATTGAACTTTGCCATTATACATAAAAGACAACATAATTCAAATGTCCTCCACGGAACCCCTTACAGGCCTCAATCCTTTTGAGGTAATTTTCCGGCAATATCACGAATATTGGTTTTCAATTGCTTAAGATTTTGAGGATTATTCGCGTAAACACGATCTTTTGCATAGCCCCATAAAAAGAAATCCAAAGGTGTTAGGTAGCAGGATCTTGCGGGCCAATTGACATCACTCAATCTCGAAATTACGCGTCCTGGAAATTTCTCTTGCAAAAGTGCTCGATTAGCCTGTGTTGTGTGGCTTGTGGCTCCGTCCTGTTGGAACCACATGTTCTCCAGATCATAATTTCCAATTTCTCTCCAAAAATAATCTGTTAACATCCGTCCATAGCGGTCAGAATTGACTGTAATGGCTCTTCCTTGATCGTTTTCAAAAAAAATACGGGCCAATAACACCACCAGACCATAATGCACACCAAACGGTCACTTTTTCCGGATGCAAAGGCCTTTCTGCGATCACCTGAGGATTTTGAGAGCCCCCCATATGCGGCAATTCTGTTTATTTACGTAACCACTGAGCGAAAATGAGCCTCATCACTAAAGAAAATTTTGTTCGAAAAATCGTTATCAATGGCTTGTTGTTCAATCACCCAATTTGCATACATTCTGCATTGTGTATGGTCTTGAGGCTTAAGTTTTTGAGTGAGTTGGATTTTGTACGGATGGAGATGCAAATACAAATGCAAAATCCGCCACAATGAGCCGCAAGACAAACCCAAACACTATGAGCAACGACAGCGATATTTTCAGCAGAACGAATGTTGCGATGATACACAGGCCTTGCAATATCAATAACCGATCCAGTCTCTTCAAAATTTCTCACTGTGTTGAAATTGTTTGCTGTGTAGGTCGATTATGTCCACCGTAATCGGCTCGTAAAGCCCTAAATGTTGATACAGTAGAATCACCATTTTTATAATAAAATTTAATAATTTTAACGACTTCTTCGACTGTTAAACATCCATATTTCAACTAAAAAAACACGCTTTGGATGACATTTTATTTTGACAGATGTCAAATGACAGGGTTATACTTTCCCAACTACGAAATGGATAATCCTGTAATTCACGAAATTGTAGTTTAATTCAGATTTTTTGATTGTATTTTCTATTAAAAGTGTACATTACTTGTTTACGTTTTGTAATTCCCTTTAATAGGACGTGCATATTCAGTGGAGAGGTTAAGATCTTACGTAATATTTTATTTCAATAATGTTTTAACTTTATTTAATACGTTGTAGTTGTCTGTAGCTTATTGGGGTGGATGTATACGCTTTGGATTTTAAGATGGATGTAGGGAGTTAGATCTATTTTGCATTATCTGTTGTATGTCGTCATCGGTCTAGACTATGGAAATTTTTGTACGTGCGTTTATGTAGCATATATCACTATGTTATTACATACACATACTCAAAAAAGTCTGCGTACATCTCATTAGTACAAACTGAATTATGTTGGAATCGTATGAATCAATAATGTGATCTTGATTTAATCATTTCGATAAAAGAGCCTAAACTGCAAGAAATGTATTGAAGCAGGTTTGTTTAAAAAATTCCCAAAATTATCGAACATATAGTTATTTCAATACTTGGAAGTCTGTGAGCAGCCCCAAAAAAGTCTGCGTACACATCACAAAATTTGGGGGTTCCCCGAAATGTGCAATGTTGATGCTTTCATTTTTTCATTGTTCTGCCTGACAGTACTTCATTGGAAAATTGTCTGTGTGTTTTGCGTGAATAAAAGACTATTCTTTAATATGGAAGTAAAAAATAAGGAAATCAGTGTTAGTGAGCGTAAAGTCATAGTAAAATTGCGTGAAAACGGGAAAAGTTTTCGTGAAATCGCAAAATAAGTTGGGAGAACCCATTCCTCGGTCCAAAGGGTTGTTGCTAATTACAAGGAAAGCGGTTTGATTATTTCACGGCATCGGTCAGGACGTCCTCCCAAACTTACAGCACGTGAACGTAGGAGTATTATTAATGCTGTGAAACAAAATCCCCGATTAACCGCGTTCCAAATTGCGCAGGATATAAGAAAGAAATACATTAAAACAATAAGCGATGAAACAGTGCGCATAATTCTCAGAAAAGGCTGTTACCATGGTCGAGTCGCACGTAAAAAGCCGTTCATATCGGAACGGAATCGCCGAAAGAGAGTGGAATTCGCCAAAAATTATGTAAATATGCGAAAAGAATTTTGGGAAAGCGTTCATTTTTCGGACGAAAGTAAGTTTTGTTTAGTTGGGATAAAAGGACGCAAATTAGTATGGAGAAAACGCTCAACAGAATTCAATAAAGAAAATTTGATTCCCACTGTAAAGCATGGTGGCGGCGGTGTGATGGTTTGGGGGTGTATGGCAGGCAGTGGAGTGGGCAACTCGTTTTCATAGAATCTACAATGGATAAATACGGGTACCTTAATATTTAAAAAAATAATATTAAGCAAAGTGCCGAGAAATTGCGGCTGGGGAAGGCATTTTTCTTTCAACACGATAATGACCCCAAACATACAGCTGAAATAAATAGGCTTTGGTTGGCCTACAACGTCCCAAAACTCTTAGGCACACCTCCTCAATCACCAGATATAAACCCAATTGAACATTTATGGGATTTACTTGAAAGAAAAATTCGAGAGCATGACATAACTAGCAAAGATTCATTAAAAAATGTTATTTTGAACGAGTGGAACAAAATAACGGCCGAAGAAACATCAAAAATTGTTCAATCCATGCAAAATAGGCTAAACGAAGTCATTTATAGGAAAGGCTATGCTACAAGATATTAAGGTTCAAAATCTGAAAGCTAATATAGTGGTTTTCAAATAAAATGAATAAATTTTTTCAGGTGTACGCAGACTGTTTTGGACGGATTTTCATGACTTTTTGGAAGAAACTTTTTTATTTTGGTTATTCTAAACAGCGAACGAGTGACTAGTTACATATTTATGTACCATATAGTTTAATGAATATAATAAAGAAAAGATTTTAAGTTATAAACAAATGGCAAAGGTTTTTATATTGATATATTTGCTACGACCAGCAAGTGTACGCAGACTTTTTTGATTATGTGTATGTTTATATCTGAACTAAGCCCGTAAGCCGAAGGTCTCTGGTTCGAGTTTCGTTGGCGTCAAAGAGATTTAGTTCGAGTGATTTCTTCGGAGGGACTATAAGCCTGTTCAGTTATGTTACGTGCTGGTTTAAAATCAGAACGTATCGCAGCTGGGTGGACGGATACACGGCTAAAGCGTGATAATCATCATATCACCTTGTGGAGTGCCGATACATTCGATCATGATATTTAGGGGCTGTAGTGCTACGAAAAAAAAATATATATATATGGTTATATCTGGCGAAAACCACAGCCTATAATATGCGTGTTTATTCATATCTAGCTCTAGTCAAATGTACAATGTTTTAAAATGTTCGTATGTGCAAACTAATGGTTAAACGAATAAAACGAACATTTCCGAAGCACACTCGTAATTTTGTTCGGCGCGATTCCAATCTTTAAAACCCACGCTTGCCAAAATATCGCAATCGTTCATATGAAGTTTCAGTCGATGCATTGTACAGGCGTTCAGGGATGTCATCTTGTCGTCAATTCGCGTAGAGCTCATGGTAAAACTCAGAAATCCTCTGGAACAAATAGCAGAATATGTTTAAATACATATCTGGACTTCTATACACTATGACCGTCGGAAACGGATAAAATATAAAATACCCCCGATCAACACTAAATGAAAATAAACGGTTCTACACTGATCAAACCACACTTCGTTTTCGGTATCAGTATTACGACTACAACTACTTCTATAATAATAAGCAAACATACCAACTTTGTTAACAATTAAGGCCAATCCTCCCTTTGACAGTAATTTTAAGAAGCACGGAGAATTAACGGGTCCCCAGGCCACCTGATGCAACGCAACTTCCTTTCTCCCACAAATCAAGGTACCCGCTACACTTCAATGAATTTTCACCGATGTTTGGCAGCTTTATGTTCTCTTACCCTTTTTTCTTTTTTAAGTCACCTTTTCCGGCTGTTTTGAACCTGCTTTTGCGTCCTCTTCGGGCGGCACTAAGTGACAAGTGCTGTTGTACGGCCGCGTGGCAACACTCGATATTTAGCCTTAGGTTAGGGCCACAGCTAGTGCAACACCTGCGCTCAAATTCTCACGTCACACTTAAGCGGTCTCAATCGACTTCCGTAATAAATTGTACGCGTATTTCTCATGAAAATTAGGTTACGGTATTAGGCGACTTACCACACAGCCGACGTCAGGTGAAATCACAGTTCAGTGACAGAGATGCAAGTTATTTCACTCACCACTTGTCAACGTCAGTGGCGGTTCATTCGCAGAGATGCAAGTTCGCTCACTCTCCACTTGTCAGCGTCAGTGGCGGTTCAGTCGCAGAGATCTGTCATCCAACCTTATCAGCTGGTTGGGAAATTTGTATAGAGATGATAGATCTCTCTGAGGTATCGCTCCACAGGATCGGCGGTTATTACAATTTAAATAATAGTTCTGATGGAAACTGCGGAATGATCTTAACTGCAGCTGACGCAAAATTTGTTGCACGTCATTCCCGTTAAATGCAAATTTCTTTTCTGGAATGAACAAAATACCTAGAGCTATAAAATTCACATAGGGTGAAGGAATCCTAACTCACCCGTCCCGAATTACTGAAAATTTCGAAGAACGCCTCGATAGAGAAAATTAAAGTCAATACGATGTCTTCAATTCATCATTTGGTATACAACATCAACAGAAGCCAGCGAGATATCACATATTGCATCTAATCTTACAGAAAAGTAAATTAAAAACACAGTTAGAGTCCGCATCAGACTTCACTGGTAGCGGAGTAGCGGGAAAATAACAAAACATTCACTTAAACCAGACATCGCACCAATCCGTTCAAATTGCCGTGAAATGTTTTAAACTCCAATTGACTCTCGAGGAATTTAATCGTCATACTCATTGCTTTTGAGCATGCTTTCTTTGATCCTATCACAATTTAAACTGCGACGAATATCATTCAAGTGATAAGAGGGAGTGTTGAAGAGATAAACAGACATAAAAAGCTGGAAATGGTTGCAACTAAAGCATAGCAAAAAACATTGAAAAAGGAGGAACTCTTACCTACGAAATATATATATATATATATATATATATATATATATATATATATATATATATATATATATATATATAGGTATATATATATATATATATATATATATATATATATATATATATATATATATATATATATATATTAAAAATGTTTGTTTAAAACTAAATTATTTACTTTTTTTTGGAAAATTTGATTCGGATAAATCATTTGATTTTGATAGCTGCAGAATCGACTAATATCAATACATCATTCAAGTAAGCAAGCACATTTATACAAATAAATTTCACAAAAAAGAGTTTACTTTAAAATAATCTTTTATTCCTACATTTAATCGTTTAATCGAGGAACACATTTTAGTGTGCAACATAGGAGGAGCCTCCAACAAGAACAGTATATTTCATCTAAAATTGTTTGCCAAAATATCGAAGGATGGAACATTGTTTTATTTTAGTTAAAATTTGGGCGTTAAGCTGGCATGGATTGTAATATCATATTCACTGATAAATCTTATAATCTCAATGCGTTAAAAAAAATAGCTGCATGGGCGGTTACGGCTATTGGCTTTTGTGGAGTGTCAAATTGAATAAGTATGACAAATTTATTTTCCGTTTTGTGCAATTCCTAACTCTTGCAATTCACCTTCTTCGTCAACTGAATCTTCTTCGTCGGATCCATGGCGTGAGGCAGCTGGGGTAGTGTGCCCTTCGTAATGAAAAAAATTTTTGCAATAAAATTTTATGAATTTTCGGAATAATTATCTACTAACTTGATGAGCTTGGACTAGATGGTGCACTCAATGGTCGTGGGTAGTTGAAATTGCGACTTTGTTCAAGATAGGCTGGTCCTTCGTCGACATAGTCGGGATGAACCATTTGCAGGGCTTTCACTCTTGCTTGCCGATAATACTAAAACATTGAAGGCAATTTATTAATGAATGTCTAGGCAAGCGTTCTTATTCGATTGCTTACAATTCCTAACATTTTCCAATCCAACAAATCGCTGAGACGTTCAGTTCTGTTTCGTTGGATAACACGCTGCCGTCGGTTTAATTTCGAGAAATCATGCATAAAGGAGGATAATTGTTGTACACTTTGTTCAAGACCGATGTAACGTCGATCCACTATGTAAATACCGTAAGACTTTGGATCAGCAATATGTTCTTGCATGAAGCATCCAAAGCCCGATAAATTTGTTGTGATACTTGGAATGCCCATGACGGTACATTCGGCTGGAGTGTAGCCCCATGGCTCATAGTAGGATGGGAACACACCCAAATGGCAGCCACGTACGAATTCTTCGTAGTCAATACCAAACAAGGGGTTGGTGGAAGATAAGAACTCTGGATGGAAAACCATCTTTACACGATCATGCACCGTATTGAACAGCTGGCAGCGACGAATTTCATTAAGAACTGGATCATTCCAATCATCAACCTAAAGTGAAGGTGAATATGATTACTCATCAGTCTGGTAACATTTTATCAACAAAACTTTTATTTTACTTACTATATTATGAGTTGTGACTGGTGGCAGTGTATCTCTTTGCATAGAATAGAGACAACGTTTGATTTTAACGACATCATCCTTAGTAAGTAAATCATGATTGTCTGGCAACCGCCCACTAAAACCAAAACATAAGTACAAAATCATTGCACAAGTAACTTTCTCACTGACCTTAAACATACATCGTACAATCTCTTTCCAATCTGTTGTTGAACGTGGGAAATAGTGTCTCGCAATTGCTTCACAACGGCATGCCCTCGCAATGAATCAACATTAAAATTGTTTGTTTTCGTTGGAAAAATTAAAAACGCTACAACGGTCACATCTGAGTTTTCATGCTACAAATTGAACTGTAAGTAAATGCTCTAATTTTAGTGCTTTTATTTTACTTTAAGTAAACCATTGAGACGAGCAAGCGATTCAATGAACATGTCTGCTCCTTTGTTTCCGAATTCGTATCGTCCAGCGATAAAAAAGTATAAAGTTTTCTCCAAATCAAAATTAATGTGTCTGAAATTTTTTTATTTTTATCATTCATGTGAATGGAGCTAGTATTGAATCAATTTTTACCCATAAAAATGTCCTCGAACAAACTCATGAATTTTCTCTTTTGCCATTGCATGCAGATTTTGGAACTCGTGGATAGCTGAGAATTTCTTCACATTCAAACCGTTTGGTGTGATAATATCTGGTTTGCGCTTTAGCAGATGTTCTGCCTCGTACCCTGAGAAAAACATATCCTCATTAATTGAAACTACGAATATTTGGTATATCTTACCAGTAATTTCTGAAACTGTTGTGAAAACATGCGAAAGGTGAGTAGCAGCCCGTTCCAGGCAATATCTGAAATTTAGCACGTTCATAAAGCTTAAAATTTTTGGCGCATGTATTGTTCTTACCTATGATAGATTTGTCGCTTTCCTGCTTCAGTATCCACGGCGAATGTCGATAGATTGTTATAGAAATCGGTGTTGCCGGCGCAAAGGTATCGTCCCAAAAGAGTCGCATGTGTTGTGAAGACTGTTGCTACATCAATGTGACGCGTACGAAGCGCGATTAAACCTACACCAGCTTGCCACTCGTGGAAGTGTGCTACTATCCTTGGTGTTTTAATTTCATGATCTTCTGAATAGTGATCCGCACATCGCTTGAACTAATTAATTAAAAAGAAGGTGGAATTAAAATGAAAGTGAAAGAATTCTTGCTGTATAGGGATGAGATTTGTTAGTGAGATTTTGCTCGTTATTATACTTTGGCTAAATGATATATATTTTCACTGAATTAACACAAACATATAGAGGCCCTAAGCTATCGCTTGGGGCCGTGGATCACTGACCAATTGGAAGTCAATCGCTGAATCTGGTTACATGGCTTTATTTATTTATTTAATTTTTTGTGGTTGGGAGATGAAGGCTATTTATGCCCTGAGTGCGAAACTCCCAATCGCACCAGGCACTATGGACTAACCACTAAACATCTTTCCAGTCAGCTGAAAACCTAGCCTTGAACCGTTGAGCACCTTACTTCGAGCTAGGCCCCATTTTCCTTTACATAAAGGCGTCTTCGGGATCCAGAAATCTCATTTCTTGCGGGAAGAAAGGGAGAGTAAGGAATTATTAAAAATATGTCCGCTGCCCTCGACGACTAATGCTCAAATATGTTTTCTTTAATCTCCAGGACGGCCCCTATTTAATATGTTATGCGGTTCCATTTGTCAATGGATGTAAGCATCTTCCCGATTTTAGTCTCCGGGGACAACTTCACGCAGCCTGTCCCATCTTTTGCAGTTAAAAAATGTATGGCATGCAATATCTCGATTTCCTACGCAAGATACCCAGTCGGGAGAACATGACTTACCAATTTCGTGCAAGTAAGACCGAACATATTCATGCCCGCTGAGGAGCTAGATTAAGTAGAAGTCAATCTCACTATGCCTTCAATCCAGCTGATCAGGGATCAGACGCGCAGTCCATTTCCCCTTTGTGTCACTCTTCCAGCAATGTTGCCAGTTGCAGAGAGTGCGTTGTCTCTCCTTCATTGCGAGTGCTTCGCTGTTGCCTTCGCTTCTACGATGGTAAATATTTGTACACTCTCTAGTAAGGAAGGCGATGGGTATCAACCCTGCTATCAGTAGCACTGCCGGTCCGGAGCGTTTCTTGTCTCTGCTCCTGTACCAACCACTTTCGGTACAGCTCCTTACTGATAGTACCGCTCCATATTTCCAATCTGTAAAGTAGTGCAGACTACACAGCGCTCATCAAGAGTTGTATTCTTGATGAGGAGGGTCCGCCTATACTGATCATTAGACGTGCAAATCCTATTACCCTCCCTGCCGCTTTGTCAGCTGTTGCCCCACTTTGCTCTGAAAAACTCTGCGCATGTTCGACCCTATATCCAGCGACTTTCGCCGCAACATCATCTGCGTAGGCGATCAAGCGTGATCTATCTGGCAGCTGCAGTTTCAGGAGCCTATCATTCGAGATGTTCCATAAGTTAAGGACAAGTATAGAGCTGTGAGCGAAACACAATGTAATTTTCATCCTCTGCCGACTTTCTTTCGTGTCAAAGATCAGGCTACGGTCCTTCAGATAGTTCTTTAAAATCAGCATCAGGTGTTTTGGGAAGGATATTCTAGTGCTGCCAGAATATGCGCGGTCACCTGGCTTTATTGGAGCACAAGCGTTGACGCACAAAGATGCGACCGCAGGTCGTGCGATTCCACCCCGACTATCACGCAATTAAGCCTAGAGCAAATGTTAAATCATTGGAACGTGCAGATTGTAAGTACGAGTATATGCATAATGGGAGAAAAGTTCGTTAACTTTTTGAAATTTATCGTTAAGATTCAGTAGGAAGCTAGACTTTAGCTTTAGATTATGAAGGTAGCAGTTGGAATGGCGATCTGTAGAGGTATCAAACGATTGTAGCAGGATCAAAAAAATGGAATCTTTACCGCTGGCAACCCAACATTTATCTTGACATTACAGCATGTATATTCAAATATGGAGGCTACTTCGAAATTTGCCGATTAATGGCAACACGCACTAGGGAAAAGAAGATCACATACCGAGGATGAGTACTCCGACGATGAGGAAAATACTGTCTGAGATTTGGCTTATATACAAGCACCGGGAAGTCTGAGTGCAAAAGAAAATATCTAAAAGAAGGTTAACACTCCTGAGTATGACGATGATTCTCTTGACACGTTAATGGCTGGAATTGAAAAAAAGAAAGAAGAAGAAAAAGAAAAGCGAGTTGTTAAAAATCGTGTTATTGCAGATCAACCGATAATCAAAGTTATTGGAGCTGACATATAATGAGGACAGTTGCTCCAGGTACATTGAAGAAAATCCGCTGGTTGATATTCAAAATTAAGGGTTTGACGTAGAACTAGTATACGACGAAAATCAAATCGAATAGCGCCATCGAAAAATGCTATATTGATCCATTGCAACCGTTTCATCATTCGGAAATTGAGTATGTGCCTTTTGAGAAAAACTTTTATATTCTTCATAACGCAATCGCTAATTTTACAGATTATCAAATAGCAAATTTTTTTTAACAATTAGCGTTAAAGTTTCAGGCCCACTTTTACCGAATCTAGCGACTAGCTTTGCACATTTTGGCTTCAACTAATCGCTAGGCTGTGATACGTAAATCGAAATCTACTCAACCAACACTTACTTATTCCTGCAACTTTAGCTGGTTGGGATATAATTGGTATTGCGAAAACTGATTGTGGTAAAATGCTGCATTTGTTTGGCCAATGCTTGCGCATGTTATGGATCAAGAAAATTTTTAGTACGGCGAAGGTCCTACAGCTTTAATTTCAGCGCCAACTCAACAATGCGGCTACTTCGGGTGGGAACAATACGCGATGTGACATTCGCTTCGGACTCCATAGTACCAAGTGCATAGTTCTGAAGGACTACTCAGCTAGCCATCACTAGTATATTCGACTTGAGAGCTACTGCGGCCGCTCTTGGCGTGTACATACCTAGTCTAGGGTGGAATAACGAGAAAATTGACGTTAAGAGTTTCGTTGATATGCTCACGATAAGGATACCGTCGCTGGAAGCTTCATCAGGGAACGGAAGACCGACAGCTGAAGACTTGATGAACTCAACTATAAGGTTCTTCATGTCTGCTTGCAAGTCTTCTATGCCTTATCGAAGACGCCGACACACGCAACTCCACTTTAGTAACGGCACAATTAAATCGCAGAATAGCGAAGCGCATGTGACAAGTTCGATGGGAAGCTCAGCGTGCGCAGATTCGGGATGAGGCAAGTACCAGACCACCAGTACGTTGATCAGCCAAGAAATGCCTTAACAGACTGACCAATAGAAGTAATGCTCACTGCTCTCAAAATCTTGTGGAAAACGTGGACAGACATCGGTGAGACCTGGGCTGTAAGCTATTCATGTGGGAGGTCAGTGCCCTATGAGCGCCTGGCTTACATCATTTAGAAAAAATGGACGCGATCGTGTGGGGACTTCTCTATTTACATCCGTGTGAGTGCTATTCACAACAAAAGACTAGTGGATTACCCACTCTTCACCAAGATGAAACTGCAAGAAGTAGTTCGATCCATGGAGACGGTACGTACGTACGCTGGACACGGCCGGAAAAGTGCTCGAGAAACTCATTAAGGGAAGACTCACTGACGCAATCCATGCTAATAGGGACCTTTTTCCTTGGGAGCATGGTCTTAGAGGACGGCTCTCTTTTGATGCGATTGCAAGCATGGTGAGCGCGGACTAGCGAGTAGAGGCTCAGAGCCGCTCGTAAAAGAAAATATAATTCGATTCTTTGATCGACTTCATGAGTGAATGAGTAGTAATACTCAGTGAGTAGCGACACTCGATTCAATGACTCTATTCAGAGTGATTTTTGTGATTACCAATACCAAATAATTTCATGAACGAGTATACGATACTTATATTCACTCAAAGTATTCGTTACTTTATATTGAATGAGTGCTATCTTAGGGATGGGAAAAGCGCACCGGTTTGTCCTTTTAAATTAAAAAAAAAACGGATAAAAAACCGTATGTAAGGGAATATGTAGAAAAATACCGAAGACAACCGGAAAATAATTTTTTCGCCATTCCTTCTTAGGCAGCATTAATGACCACAGTCACCAGAGCAAAGCAGATTTCTATGTTTGATTGGTTCTTGGTATTATTTTTTATGTTCGTTTCAATACGGAGGACTCAACGTAGAGTGCAAAGCTAGCACAATTAATGTAGTATGTTTGGATACCAAACTGAAGAATCTTTCATAACTATACTGTAAATTAATGACTAAGCCAAACAGTAAGCTGCTGGCTTGGATTTCAATATGTTGGCTTCTTATTTTTAACACAAAGATGAAATATCCTTCAGTTCATTTCGATCTAAATAATTTTGTGAGTAAAAAATCGAAAAACCATTTATACCCAAAGTTAATCAATGGACATAAAAATATACTTTTAATTTTGATTCGAGTTTTTCATTAAAAAAATTAAATAAATAAATAAATAAATTGGTTCTTCCAAAATGTTGGCTATAAAAAACTGTCCGGTTAAACACAAAATGAAAAAACCGGAAAACCGAAGAACCAGTTTTTAACCAAAAACCGCCATTCCTATGCTATTTCTACAACAAGGACAATCCTTCTAGCATTAACAAAAACAATTCCATAAGAAATAAACTAGCACCACAACCACGTCGCGGTTTCCTTAGCTTTGTTTGGTATTTAGCCCATACAACTCTTCAGCCAAGCAGTTCATTGCAAAGAACAATAAATAAACAAAATAATCGATTATGTTCTGTTTCAACAGCGTTGGGCCTCGAGCATACTTGACGTCCGTAAATACCGAGTATATAATTGTAACTCGGATCATTACTTGATCAAATTAGCCTATCGATGTCGGATGTCAAAGGTGTATTCGGCGAAGACCAACTCTTTAAAAAACTTCGAAACCGAAAGGCTTCAAACGGCGTCTATTGCAAAAAATTTCACTGAGAGCCTCGACAATCAGCTGGCTCCCATCCTAAAAGACACGCCACCGAAAACAAGCAACGAGCTGTGAGTGGAAGCGAAAGCGGAAATTAAGACCATGGCAGAACAGACGATCGGACATCAAGCTCGACGCAAAAGAAATCATTGATTCGATGATGCGTGCATCGGAATAGTGTCAGTGTTTCTTAAGTACTTCCTGTCAAGTGCGAATAGAAACAGGTGATGTTATTTAGTAACTTATAATTTGGTGAAAACTAACACATGTTTCGAAATGGAACAGAGTATGGAGGACCGCCCTCCTGATCCGGGAATAAGAAATGAATTTAGTGTCAGTGACAGTACAATCAATGAAAAAAAAAGAAGGACAAATGGTTAGCACCAATGAGGTTCGAGCAAAGGGGAATGATTTTAGAATCAACAGCACAGCGACTGACCTAACCTTTAACCACCTGTGTGAATAATTAAATATATTAAAGTATCTGGCAATATGGAGGCAAATCAGCCCAATGAAGAGTCAGTCCTACCTGCCCAGGGCAAATCTAACCAATACGACCCAGAATCCAAAGAAAAAATCTTCCTGGTTATCATGGAATGGAAAGCCAACGGTAAACTCGTCAGGCTGACGCCGATGCGATTCTTTATGCTCAACAAAGAATCCAAATGAAATGCTAAGAATGTCAAGTAAAATGGAAGGACTAAAAGTTTCTTCGATACAACTAAGGAAGCCAACGACGCGTCGGAAAATGAAATTCTCAAGAATGTCTTCATTCCAGGCAGCCTCACCTGCAGGTATGGTGTAATTCGGGATGTCAAATTAGATCTTGACCCGAAAGAGCTAGTTGAAATAGCTAGGCCTTGCAACAAAATGGGAATGCTACTTAATGACATTAAGTTAATCAACGCCACAAGATTTCATTCCGACAAAATCATTCAAGATAACGGTATCGGCCAATACCCTCCCAGACTATATAAAAATCGCTTACTTCAATGCTAAAATCGAATATTTTAAATTCCGACTCAGACAGTGTAGAAACTGTTGCAGGTTGGGACATTCCATACCATCTGTAAAGACAAGATACGGAGATGTCCTAAATGCAGTTCAACCGAATGCAATGGAACATGCAACAACAGAAAATATCTGCTATGCAACAGCAAGGAGCATGTAGCTACGGACCAAATATGCCCCAAATGGGTAAAATATAAGTATGAAGTAGAAGTCAGCTCTATATTAAATATCTCCAGTAGATAAGCACGGGCAATTGCAAATAAAAACAAATATGAAGGGCTTCACCTTGAAGACATAGCTCAAATGAATGTTCCTGAATTGAAGAGGGATAAATTTACGAATAAAAGAAACCCGGTAGTGTTAGAAAACTTTTAATGAAACACACATATGCTCAAGCGGTGGCCTCTCGTGAGAAAACCAATAACATCAGAAGCAATCAAACGAAACAAAATGCCCTTCCAACTGCGGAAAACTACGAACTCCCCATCAAGTCTATTATCTTGAATCTCCACAAATCTTCATATGTTGAAAAAATAATAAACAAATTACAAAGCAACCTATCGTCACTAGCGATGCAGGGTTTTCAAGAAATCGACATGAACTCACTAGAAAACTTGTCCAAAATACCTTACTCAGGCTAAATTCCAAAGAAAAGAAAAAGCTATTAAAAAGCCAAAACCGAGGACTTCTGGTGCATCGAAAAATTAAGCTTCCAGTCTTTTTTAACCAAACAACAGCTCCAAAATAACCTAAATTACACCTTTCACTCGTGTACTCTTGTTGGTTAAAGCGAATTCTACGTGGCGAGTAGAATCAACAATTGCGGGTGAATTTGTATAACCTTTTATTCGAGAATAAAACCGACTGGGAGTACTGCAACGCTCTCTCCCTCTTTCTCTCGTTCTCGTATGGCCGGCATGATTATATTTATCCGATTGTAGGGTTGTATACAATGAGTGTAAAAAGTGTACGTACGACCAACAGTTTTGAATGAAAAGCAATATTTCACAGAACCGTGAGAATTTTTTGAATTTTTTTTGCATTATATAATTATTTCAAGTCTAAGGAATTAAGCCTCACTCAATAACAAAAAGAAAAGAAAATCAGCAATGAAGCAAAGTTTGACGAAACTTGAATCCACCCTCCAAGACGCGCAAAAAGTGTTCGTACGGTAGCACTTAACACGCAGTATGTTCTAGGGGACCCTTTATTTAATTAACTTTCTATCGGAAATATCAACAGCTGGTCAGTTAGTTAGTTTTGTTGTTTTCAGTGCGTGTCTCGTTCTTTAAGTGAAAAATTAGTAAAAGTTAGTGAAAATGAGCCCGAAACGGAAAGAAGCTCATCATCCAGCTGCATAATCAATGCAAATCATTGGGAGAAATTGCTCGTATTACTGGAAGACCTAAATCTAGCATACAAGACATTGTTGATCGGTTTTCAGAACGAAGAACAGTTGAAAATATGCGTCAGAGTAGCCGGCCTTGTATTCTAAATGATCACAACCGGCGTGAAACCGTTCGAAAAGTCAGGGATAACCCGAAAATAAGTGCACCAAGAATTGCTTCTGAGCTTCTAGCAACTGCAGGCGTTGATATCTCGGCGAGTACTGTAAGGAAAGTCTTGCGATCGGCTGGATACCATGGTTGTACAGCTAGGCGGAAATATTTCATTAGTGAGGCTAATCAAAGGAAGCACTTGGAGTTTGCTAAAATGTACATAAATGTGCCCGTAGAATTCTGGGAACGAGTGATCTTCACAGATGAAAGTAAATACAATATTTTTAACTCCGACGGAAAATGTATGGTATGGAGAAAACCAAACAGAGCTGGAAAAGGAAAATTTATGTCCAACAATAAAAAAAGGAGGAGGTCCTGGTTTAGTGTGGGGGTGCATGAGTGCTTCTTGGGTTGGAAATTTAGTATTTATTGAAGGCATCATGGACCACAAACACTATATTAATATCCTGAAGGATAATTTGGGTCCGAGTGCGGAGAAAATGGGGATATTCAACAATCTTATCTTCATGAACGATAATGACAAAAGGCTTTGGCTCTTATATAATACACCCAGCGTGTTGAAAATAACCCCACAATCCCCAGATATTAATCCTATAGAGCATCTGTGGGACGTTTTAGACAAGCGGATTCGAAAAAGGAATATCGCAAGCAAGGCAGCTCTAAAATCAGCACAACAGGAAGAGTGGAACTTGATATCGGAGAATGTGATCAGGAACCTTGTTAAATCTATGCCGAGGAGATTTAAGGCAATAATTAAAGAAAGAAGATATCCTATCAAATATTGAGTGTAAGTTATAACACTCTATTCCTATTCTTTAATATAATTTGGTAATTTTTACTATTCCATAGGAGCGATCGTACGAAGACTATTTGCGCGTGTTAAAGGGAGGATTTGCAGCTCGAGGAGCTTTTCTCCATTTATGAATTTTCGAAGTTTTTCTTTTAATTGATTTTTGTTTCTTAGACTTAAGATGATCGTGCAGTTAATTTCTGAAAAAATTATAACGTTTTGGTGAAATATTGATTTTTATTGAAAATTTCTGGTCGTATGTACACTTTTTACACTCACTGTACGTAGGGTTGTGGATTTTTCAGTTATTCAAATGAGGTTGCATTTAAAATTTTCTTTTTTAGTGTAGTGAAGGCCACAGTCTTATATGATATACGATTTATTTCCAAATTTTACTTATTTTTAAATTAAATGTTGATGAATCTTGAGATACTACTGACATATCACTATGATGGTCGGTAGATTAAAATTGCTATAATTGTTGTGGCCCTCCCTATCAATTATCCTCAAACTATAATTCTAACACTCCCCCACCTAAATAATTCAACTAAACACCCCTTTTGGGACAGTATTACCTATCAATCTCGCGTCAATGAGACATACACTTATGACTTGTCATTAAATTATCCATCACCATTGGTCCCAAGAGAGGACAGGATCGCTAAATGCTGGTTAAGTTCCGACTCGGACATACCAATTTATTTCCACAGTATTCATATGTGGAGCCTGTAGTAAAACAGGAAAGAAGCAAACAAAAAAATATTGTTTACAGCAGTTGGATAGTTCACATGCATTTATAGCAACAAAAGTTATCCTTTTTTGTACATCAAACAGCGTTTTCTGAATAACAGGTGCTACTACCATCGAATTTGGCGAAAAATATCAGAAATGGTGGACTGATAAATATTTATCATCCACTTTAAACGTAAACAGACAAGAGAAACAGACCTAACCGTAGGAATTTAAGCGTATTTTGTCATTGCATATTTATTCGATGTTTTTTTGAGTAGAGGAAGTCGTATTACGAGTATGATATAGATTCTATTTAATTTTATACTTGTTTGTGGCAATACAATGAAATCGAATTTTAAATGGAATCTTATCTTCAATTTCGTTCAAGGCTAAGAAGATATGCGAATTGAGTTTTTAATGGATTAGAGAAAAACAATAAATGGATGTTTCATTGCAGCAGGGATCATCTCATTTTAAGCGTGATAAGCATAATAAGATTTTTTTTTGTTCAAAAAAAGAAAAATATGTAATTACCTCCTCGATGAATTCTGCTACCATATATCCCAAAATAATAGCATCATTTGTTTCAATGTCCAAATGTGGAATTCCAATTGAGCATTTTTCAAATAATTCTGCTTTGTACTGATCTAACTTCCACGCTCCAGATCCAATATCGAAGAGAACAATTTGCGGGCTTCCATCTACCAACCATCGGCCTGTGTGAAGCTGTATTTTAGTGAATTAATAAAAGCTCCAATTGAATATGAGTGATTGAAGACACCTACCTTATATCCTCTTGCTCGGATATTATTCACGGCATCTTGCAAAGGACTTCCGCGCGGGAAAGCACACTCTTCCACTTCAGTGCGAGCACAGTGTTCCTTGTAGGGTCCAAGCAGACAAAATTGTTCGCCCATTTCTTCGGTCGAGACATATGCCTTTGACCGGATAACTGTGTAAATTCCACCAACTTTGTTTGCAACCTCCCACGCTATTTCGAAGGTCCATCTGTTCTCGCGCGTTGCCGTATATCCTCGATCGAAGAAATCCAGCAAATCCGCGCCGGATTCCACACGGGAAATTCTTCGCATCATCTAAAAGGCAAATTAAATAAATGCATTAGTACAATCTATTGAATTCATTAGTAAGTAAGTGTAGCACATCTTTATCAACGTATTTCCCATGCGGATACCAATTGTTGCCCTTCTTCTTATTATTTTTGCCTATATCCACTTTTGATATTTTTTCAGTAACGGCATCAATATTTGACATTTTGGATAAGTTGTTTATAACACTTGCGGAGATTAATAAATTTTAGTTTTATAGATTCTTTTTTTCACGACCTCTAAATCACTTTGACAACGTTTGGCTGCAAGCCACGCACTTCACGTAACATTGAAAAATTATGAAGAATGTATGCTTTATAGTAATTTAAAACATTTCGATATTGACAATCTTTCCACGATAACACTTATCTTTGGATAGCTAATCACAATAATGTCCACCGCTTGATACAAGTTAGATTGTGCTCGCAGTGGGTCTAAGTCAAGGTGTATAAACAGAATGCAATTGAAAGTGAAAATAGCTCAGAAATATACGGTGAACTTGAATCCTCTCAAAAATAAATTTTCTCACTCGCGTTGCAAGGTATCTTCTCTACTAATTACAGCTGTACATATTTGCTCAAAGAGTATGGGGCTCTAATTTTAATGCATTAAATGCGGCGATTGTTTACTTGTTAGTGTACAAAGATTTAAATAGTTAATATTAGGGGCGAATTTGATAGATATTCCTTCTCATCGAATTTCTAACTACCTTTTAAAGTTTTATTAATATCAGAATTTTAGTCTGCGTTAAAATTTGTTAAGAATGGTAATCAAATGCATGTAATTAATCTTATCAATAAAGATTTATGAAAGATTATTATCGAGGAATAATTGAGCGTTAGGAACTTTATGCGCTTAAAAAGTTTATCGGTGGCGCCGGTTGAATACTACAGTAAATGAGAGGCAACAGATATTTTGATTGATAATGATTGAAGCATTGTAAAGCAGACAGGCTTTACATCATAACAAATAAGCGATTTAATTTCCAAATAAAAAGCATAATTCACGAATTAAAACGAAAAGGTAAATCAAGTTCAGATAAGAATGTGAAACTGGTGTAAAATATTATTCATAAGTGCAGTGAAATCAGCGTTATCCTACCCAGAAATGTAACAATTAAGCAGCATATGAATCAAACAAATTCTTTTGGGGCTATTTTGTATTAAATGTATTTGAGGTACAATTTCAATTTGATATGAAATTTAATATAAAAGGTATATAGATATAATTCTTATTTACGAATTGCTCTTAAGAATTATTTTATTGAAAAAGATTTTGTTCATGACTGGTCTAAATAAATACAAAAAATACTTCTTCAGAGTTCTTAATATTTTTATTTTCGTGTTCAAACAGAATATGTTTTCAATGTTGCCGGCTATATTCGCCAAATTCTTTCGAATCATATTTGAGTTCTGATTGAATTTTAAATGTTATGTGGCTACCGTAGTAAATCTCGAGTTATTTATATAACATAATTTATAGCAATATGAAATATTTGTTTGGTAGAAAATAATTACAGAATTTATTGCTATCACTAGACATCGGATTTTATTTTGCTAGTTTATTAAATATTCATAACAAATAACAGGCGTAATTGTTGATTTATTTTCAAATTCAAAAAATACTTTTAGTTGCATTTGATTTATGGACTCTGTTATCTTTGAGCGAATTGCCCAGTTTTATATATAGGGTGATACAAAAGTTTTTGGAATTTGTTTTTTTCTTTGGCAAAAAACTTTAATTCGAAAAGCAAAATTATATTTTAATAAATTATCATTAATAGTATGCTATAAATTAAGGAGAATGTTCATTTCAGAAGTAATAGCGGCTAAAATCAAAAAAAAAAGCAAGTAAAAAGAATTTTCCAATTGTAAAGCGCTATTTATTAAATACTACTTCTTCGATGTTTTTGCGCCATTAAAAGATTTATCGAATTCCAGTTTTCCAATGGTTCCCATAAAAACGCAAATAAATTTAGGTCTTTGTAGAAATTTTTAAAAAATTTGTAGACTACATTTTCGCCCATAAAATCAAACAGTATCCTTGACTTCTTGAAATTTTGTAATCATCTAGAGCGGAAATTTTCTAATCAGCATTACGGTTACAATGAATGAAATTCTGCATCTTTTATATAAAATTGAACGATTTCTTATTCAAGTATTGGATAAATAATCGAAGCCATCTATTCACACTATTAGAAACCTTGTTTCATACCCTAGGATCGTTACAAAGACCTTCTGGTAGGAGTACTCTCCTGCTTACTCAACTTGTTTTCTATTACGTTTGTATCTTAATTACCTGAAGATATTATTATCCTCATTTGAAGGTTTTATTCATATTTTTTATTAGAATTCACATTATTATTATTTGTAAGTTTGTAAAGACTGTCCAATTATTATATTTAATTAACTTCAATCGTTTTGAAGATCCGTTGCCTATATCTTCGTTGAGTCGTGAATTCGAATAATCCAGAGGTCCTCATATACGTCCAATGTACGCTTTTTGCATGGTTGACAGGTGATTTTGTATATTCCCCATTTCTCATCTTTCTGCTTCTTATCCTCCGGTGTACCTAATCTGGATCCTATTTTGAATTTCTGGCTCGTGGATACAGCTGTAATGCCGACTTTCTTCAGGATCTTCCCGATTTTACAAGATCTTTGAGTACATAATCGTTACTCTTCGGGGTTGCTGCAGTTTCCTAGTTTGTCTATTTATTTCAAAAATCGATTTACAGACTAGTAGTCCAATTACAAGTCAATTAAATACAAGGTTTTCCAATAAGAGGTGTTATTTTGATAATAAAAGAAAAATGCCATTTTTTAATATAATGATCGGATGTTTATTTCATTATAAAGGGGAAGATATGCCGTTAATAGTGGAAAATAACATCAGGCAAATGACCACCACGACCACGCTTACAGGACCATATCCTTTTCATGAAATTTTTCATAACCAAATCGCAAAGTGGCTGCCCTATGTCCTCGATAGCTTCACGAATTCCATCTTTGAGGTTTTGAATCGACGCTGGGCTGTTGGCGTAGACCTTCTCTTTCACGTGGCCCCAAAGGAAGAAATTGCAAGGTGTTAAATCACAAGATCTCAGTGGCCAATTGTGATCACCTCTTCGAGAGATAACACGGTCCGGAAACTTTTCCCGTAAAAGATCAATGGTTTCGTTGCTTGTGTGGCACGTAGCGCCGTCTTGTTGAAAGTAAACGTTGTAAAGATCAATACCATCCAATTCCGGCCATAAAAAATCATTAATCATCTCTCGATAGCGCAATCCATTCACCGTAACTGTTGCTCCAGCCTCATTTTCGAAAAAGTAAAGTCCAATGACTCCGCCGGACCATAAACTGCACCAAACAGTCACACGTTGAGGATAGAGAGGCTTTTCACAATAACTCTTGGGTTTTTCGAGCCCCAGATGCGACAATTATGCTTGTTGACGAAGCGACCGAGGTGTAAATGGGCCTCATCACCCAAGATGATTTTTCGATGGAATTCCGGATCATTTTCGTGCATTTCAAGGAGCCAATCAGCAAAGACACGACATTGTTGATGATCGAACGGCTTGAGTTTTTGTGTTAACTGAACTTTATAAGCCTAAAGACCCAAATTTTTATGCAAAATACGGTGTAATGACGTTTGTGGAACGACTAATTCCAAAGAACGACGAGGAATGGACAAACCTGGGTTTTCTTCAACACTTTCGGCTACAGCAGTAATATTCTCGGCTGTTCTTGAGTGACGTGCACGGGTTTTATTCTTCACATCACTAAGTTGTCCCAACAGCTCGAATTTTTCCACCAATTTCTGTATTGCGTTCCAACAAGGTGCTCCACGACGAGCCAAAAATGTTCGAGTTTTACGAACCGACTCTGCCAAGTTTTTACCATTTTTATAGTGAATTTTAATAATTTCAATGTGCTGTTGAAGCGTGTATCGTTCCATTTTCATTAATGGCGTAGTTTCTACTTGTCAAATGTCAAAAATGACAGCATCAAAAATGACATCTACCGAAATAGCGGGCTATTCAAAATAACACCTCTTATTGGAAAATCCTTTAGATAAAAACAAAATATACAAATTCAAAATATGGAAGAACTTAAAGAAAAAAGATCACAATTCAATGATATCAAAAATTAAGAATTATAGGAATATTTATAAACTTGATTTTACATAAAACTATTAAATACTCCAAGAGACTGTGGTAGTCGACCAAGACCTCGCTGGTTGTGCATACGAGGTAAGCGTAGTAAGGGAGAGTGGAAAGAGGCGTCAGTAGGTGCATACGGAACATGAAATTGAAGCGAGGATCTATTAGGGCGAGCAGCGTCGAATGTATTATTTTGCCTGCATACTTTTTGAGGTAAAAGACTATGATGAAGCTTGAACAAAAGACATTCGTCAAGGAAAGATCGTCTGGACTCGAGGGTAGGAACTTTCAAAATATGTAGACGGTCATTATAACGGGAGTAAGGAAGATTAAATTTGAAGAATAGAGAACATGTGAATCTGCGTTGAATTGACTCAAGAGCATCGATATGCTTTCTGTGATACGGACTCCAAATTTGGGAGCAGTACTCTAAATTACTAAGTACTAGTGAGAAGTTAAGACACATACAGGAGGATTATTTGTGGAGAGTGGTCAATGACGCCGTTCCAACTCTCCTCTCCATTCTTATTTATATTGATAAAATTTCGTTCTCTTTGTACCCATTCAACTTCGCTGTATTCAATGTAAATGCCTTTTGCTGCTCATACCGCTGCTTCGTTAACGGAGTAGTCAGCATGCGCTATATCCTACTGTTGAACATTACCATCTTGGTTTGGCGCGAGTGATGTAATGTCGCTGGTATCGTTCTCCGTGTTTTCGTGGGTTTCCTGAAAATGTCAAGTTCCAATAAATTATTATTTCTTATTACTTTAAGGTCTAAAAAAGGTATTTCATTGTTGCTCTCTTTCTCCATTGTGAAGGTATATTCTTGTGTATTTCATTTGTTTTTCTTAACGTTTGTTAGATTCTATCTGTTTTTACTACTGCAAGCACGTCGTCGACATACATAAACATAAACACACTACTTCGCAATTTTTTGCTCTACCCATCCCATGAAAATTTCACTCAAGGCGTCATTGACCATCCTCGACAAACAAAATAGGAACCTGCAGCAACTCCGAAGAGCAAAACTTTATCAGAAAAACAGCTAATAACAAGCAACGGAAATGTACTGAACAAAATTGAAAATCTACGGTGAGAACAGAATTTTCTAAATGCAATGTAGAATTATGTTTTCCTTGTTTCATTCCATATCATTCTATACAATAAATATATTTTAGCTTTAAATAATGATAATATAGGGTTTTCCAATAAGAGGTGTTATTTTGAAAAGATCTTGTGATTTAACACCTTGCGACTTCTTCCTTTGGAACCGCGTGAAAGAAAAGTTCTACGCCAATAGCCCAGCGTCAATATAAAACCTCAAAGATGGAATTCGTGAGGCTATCGAGGACATAGGGCAGTCACTTTGAGATTTGGTTATGGAAAATTCCATGAAAATGATATGGTCCTGTAAGCGTGGTGATGGTGGTCATTTGCCTTATGTTATTTTGCACTTATTAACGGCATACCTTCCTCTTTATAATGAAGTAAACATCCGATCATTTATATTAAACAAGTTGAGTAAGCAGGAGAGTGCTCCTACCAGAAGGTCTTTGTAAACATCCTAGGGTTAGAAACAAGTTTTCTAATCGCGTGAATCGATAACTTGAATTATTCATCCAATACTTAGATATGAAATCGTTCAAATTTATACAAAAGATGCACAGTTTCTTTCATAAGCACAGTGCAGCCGCCATTTTAATCTAGCTTAAATGATTTTTCTGAATGCTCGGCCAATTGAACATGTTCAAGTTAAACACTATTCCTTAAATTTTCATGAAAATTGAAAGAAAATAAAAGTGCCTAAGTCAATTTTAAATATATATAGGGTTTTCCAATAAGAGGTGTTATTTTGAATAGATCTTCTGATTTAACACCTTGCGACTTCTTCCTTTGGAGCCACGTGATAGAGAAGGCCTATGCCAATAGTCCAGCGTCAATTCAAGATCTCAAAGATGAAATTCGTGAGGCTATCGAGGACATAGGGTAGCCACTTTGCGATTTGGCTATGGAAAATTTCATGAAGAGGATATGGTCCTGTAAGCGTGTCGTAGTGGTTATTTGCCCAATGTTAGTTATTGCTATTAACGGCATATCTTCTTCTTTATAATGAACTAAACATCCGATCATTTATTTTAAAAAATGGCATTTTTCTTTTAATATCAAAATAACACCTCTAATTGGAAAACCCCATATGAACCATAAACACGTGTTATCGTTGTTGTAATTCCATATAATTGAAATGGCTATAACTCACTTGATTATGATTCGATCTCAATTAAATGTAGTGAACATATATATCTTATGTCAGTCTATATAATTGCAAAATTTCAAGAAGTTTAAAGGTACCATTTTGATATTATGGGCAAAAATGTAAAATCTACAAATCATACTATTTTTAAAAGTTGAGCGAATTTCGGTTTCTAAGGTATTTGTTGCCCTTGTACTCATAAAGGTCCACATTCGTGATAATTTTCAGATTTTTCGGCTCAAAGGTGTCCAATCGCGAGGGGGGGACACAAATTTTGGGTACATTTTGCCTTCCCGTGGACCCCCTAATTCATCAAATGATTTTTTTATTTCAGATTCTAAAAGTTCTAATCAAGACCTTTCATTTGATACCCCACTCGACTACCTTTGATTAAAAAAAATTTTTAAGGGCCAATTCGTTTATAGGGGGGACCCCCTTAAACATTTTTTAAATTTTTGTCAAGGCCTTAACTTTTGAGAGACCATCACTTCTGACCTTTTCACAAAGTTTTAGCATTCTAGCTTCTATAGTTTCTGAGGAAATCAGCTGTGACGCACGGACAGACGGACAGACGGACAGGCGGACGGACGGACAGACGGACAGACAGGTCGCGAAACTAGTAGGTCTTTGTAAACATTTTTTTTACAAAGACCTAAAAATGGCATTTTTCTTTTAATATCATAATAAAACCTCTTATTGGAAAACCCTATATCATTAGTTTCATGTTTATAATAAAGTATTTATCACAAAATATTGTCTTCAATCGCCTTCATATCTTTCAGTTTGATTTTTTGTACTCGTTTTATCCTAGCGTCAAACGACGACATCCAATATTTCAGGATGTGTGTCCTTCGATGAAACCTGAACTGCATTTTCATTTGAGTTTAGGCTCTAATTTGATGGATCAGTAAAAGTTATAACATTCCGCACAATATTTTGAGGTGTCGGAACTAATGGGTTAAAGAACTTGTCGCTTAACATGAAATATTTTTCATTCATACATAAAGACACCAGTTTACTATAGCATTTGACTCTTCCTGTCCATTCCATTAAGCTATCATGATTGAGAAGCCCGTCTTCAAACAATGCTAAAGCCTGTTTTACTGGGAGACTTGGAGAAAGAGACTTGACGTCATAAGAAACCTGCATGACATCATTCATCAGCTTCACCTTTTGTAAAATATTTACCACCTCATTTATGTTTTTTATTGATCTCTTGCTAGGCTCGTACGGGAGTTTCATGCCCTCATTCAAGGGCCATTGTGGTATATACCCGGTAGGGCCGTTTGTGGATGCAACAATTTCCTTCATTTCACTTCCCTCTTTATGCATTTTTGAAAGGCACTTGATTCTGGGTAAACAAGGGTTACGTACTCTTAGATTTTTGATATCATGTCACTCATCTTGATTCTTTGGGGGCTTTTTTCACTCTTTTTATTGAATCCGGAGGAGGGTCTGTTCTCAGCTCATGGTAATTTTCGTGGTTCAGTTTTTCGAACACTATCGTACTGTTTCTTATCCATCAACACTAATGAATTCCTTTTGTCACCTGCTTCGATAATTTTTGCTGTTCTCTTCCGTACTTACTGTTTATCTTCAGCTCCCATAAAACGTATACCGGCTTCAATATCAAGTATAATCCCTCCGCTGGAAAGTGTTTGCTATTAACTGCATATTTCAGTCCCATGTTCAAAAATTCAATCTTATTCTGTGTGAAATTTTCGGATGACATAATTCTAAATGAAATCAATTTTTTTCCGGCTGGACCCGTTTTACGTTAAAATTGCTCAACTTTTGTAGCTTTTTATCTTAGGTCTTGCAATTTCTAACCTTTTCACACTCCTTGGTACGTTGTATTTTGTCAAGGCTGTCCAGCACGTCTCCTTTTCTTTCTGTGATATCACCAGCGATTTTTAGATGTAGGGAGTAACTTCCAGTTGTGATAGTTTCAAGTTTTGCATATAAACTATTGACGCTCCTTTTAATTTTTTCAATAACCACTTTTTCCTTATCCCTTCTATAAATTAATGATCTTAAATCTTGTGACTCTTCGGTGTTACGTTGTACCTGAGACATAATCTCAAAAATCGGATGCCCTCCGTCAAGCCTCTATCGACTTATGTATTTGTTTAATTAAATTATAGCAAATAGCGGTTTTCAATTGAAAAAATGTTTTAACTTGTTTATTTACATAATTAATACATTTTAGAAACTCCGTTGTTTCTAAACATTGAAGTATTCTTCTTCGAAAATGTTTGTATAAATTTTACAAGTTCTTTTCAGTAATTAACTTCCACTCATCTTTTAGTTATTGAATCAGTTGTGGCCTGTTTTTGGGCTGAGGTTCCTACATATAATCCAGGTTCAGTTTAAGGTCTGGTGAATTTCCTGGCCAATCCAGCCATACTTCTTCAAAATGTTCAAAAATCACCTCATAGGTTCTTAACACCTTATGTGCTCTAGCTCCATCTTGCATGAGTATCGCTTATTTTCTGCTTGAAAATCGTTGCTGGTTTTCTTGTCATTTTGCATATATAGGGGCAATATTCTTCTTCTTCTTCGCAGCACTACATCCTCTCTCGGGTATTCGCTTCCTGCAACAAGCGTATCCAACAGTCTCAGTGTATTGGCCGCGTCGTCCAATTTCGAAATCCTAGCAGCAATGAGCTGTCTTTGCTGACCGTGTCAGACAAGCGTTTCCTCAGCTTCCCTACTGGTCTCCGCCCTTCAGTTCTCCCAACGAATATATTTTTGGGTATCAGTTTTTCGTTCATACGATTCCCCATTGCAGCTTCCGTAGCCTTACAATCGTTGAAACCTCCGGCTCGTCAAAAATAACATACAGTTCATGGTTGTATCGAAATCGCCATTGGCCCCCGTTTAGCTTCGCCGCGATTATTGGCCTCAGGACCAGTCTGTCCAAGGAGTTCAATATATTTGAGGATGCTTGTGTTAGGGTCCATGTTTCACATCCATAGCCAAGCACAGATCTTATCACAGAATTGCATCATTGGAGCTTTGTTTTCCTGCGTATGCAGCTTACCTTCAAAATCATCACAACTGAATAAATATTTTATTTGCGAGCTGTATTCTTCAGTGTATTCTGTTTCTTTACATGTTCTAGTTATTTTAGCGCCTAAATACATTGAGGTATTTTTCTTCGAGGGCGTCATGAGCTTTGTTATATTCTCATTGATTTGTAGCCCTACTAGTTTTTCTTCGCTATCGAGTTTCAGAAAAACTTCTTTGGCGGTTGTTAACGACTGTCACAAAATATTGATGTCATCCGCATAGGCTACCACTTGGCATGGCTTGACTAGCCAACTTGATATTCTCCAATAATAGTGTTGGCGTATGATCTGATTTTATTTTCTAAGATCATTGAAAATATTTTGTACGTCGTACAAATTTTTGATATGTTTCTAACTTTCGTAATGCACATGGATGTCCCACTCTTAATTAGGGGCCATAAGTATCGCCGGTAAAGACGAGATATTCGCAAGTCTTGTTCGTTTTCGCCAAGCCCAGTTAGTTGTTTGTTTTGGCAACCTTTTCCTTTTAGAAGGTTACTTCGGGCACGACACATGACGATGCGAATTTTATCATGTAATTAATGAATGCGAAATTTTTTTGTAGTGAAAGAACCCGCCCCACGACAACGTAATGGTAGCCTGCCAGGGCATTCACGCGTCCTCAGACAAGGCCAATTTCGGCGAACACCAGCATCCTCGCTCGCCGATGCAGCAGACTATCGCTGCAGTCCTTTACGAATATCTACATCAGTTAATTCACTACAAAATGGCACACAGCGTGGGGCCCGAAAAGCCCGGCTGTATCAACAGTCGAGAGCATGAGATAGACCATCGTCTCTAGGTTACCCTACTAGGTGTTCAACTGATATTAGAGTCCTTTCGTGTGCTCGGAAGTTGTTACATAACGTCATTTTGCGGCGGATTCTGATCTGAATCCCAAACCAAGCGGTGCCTCAGTGTCTTCCGGTACATGGATTTTTGATTTCACGTGATTAGCTGCTTAGCTAGTCTACGACTATCCATGATAAGATACGCGGGAGTTCCAACCTTGGGCCGACAAACTGTACCCGGTTAAAGCAAACGAACAAAAGAGCATTTCCGAACTCTAATATTTACGGTGCCTCAAGAGAGTAATACTTGTGACGAGTGGGAAGAGCTCACCATTGGTGTCCCTGCATGCGAAGGGGGCAAAACGAATCGAAAGACTGAATTTTCATATACATCCCAAATTCACTACACGTTGTACGAAACAAGAATGTTTCGCAATTCTGCGCAATTGATTTTCATTCGACAATTTTCAGTGAAGAGCTGTGTATCATTAAACATTTTTGGAAGATTGCTCTGAACTATTGTAGCCTTTTGGTCTGCCGTATAAATGAACAGATCATCAGCACACGCTACTAATGATCGCATTCGCTAGGCGTTAAAAGCCGTTCAATAACTTGCGAATGAATATTGTGAAAAGCGGAAGCGCAGTAACTGTTCCTTGCTTTAGACCATTCAAGACATCGAAGTCGCGTATTGTCGTTAAATTTCCATCAGTTACAACGAATGATTTCTCGTTCAACATATTGCACATCATGGCAACAAGGTGTCTGGGGAACTTGTCCTGCAAGACTTTAAAAATAAGTCCATCTAACCACACCGTTACGAAGGATTTCTCCATATCAATGAGACACGCTCCAACACATTCTCTATTATTTAGTTTCCAACATATGTTATGTTACTTTCGTTATAGCATATATGGTCGAATGCCTGGCATGAAAACCAAACTGGCAATTTGACATCAATTCATCTTTCTCAACGTGGCCGTTTAATGCTTTGTTTAGTATCACTTCAAACACCTTGCTGATGTTAGGCAGCAAGCTGATCGGGTCATAGCTTTTAGGGCACGAAGATTGTTCTTTTCTTCAAGATCGGAAATACCCTGGCATTTTTTCATCAATTTGGGAAATATGAATTGTTCAACATGTTATATCTAGTTGGTTATCTTGCCAAAGATGAAACACAAGTTTTCCTAGCTGAGAAAATAATCAATAAGACTCAAGCTCGGTATGAGGTCAGATGTTAATGTTTCATTGAAATCAAAAATTATTTCCCCGTTCAGGCTTGATTTGAAGTCGAAACTTTTTATGCAACGACCTCTGAAAATATTTGATTCACTCTCTTAGGGTTTGGTAGATGGACCAATTTGAAATAAGTTCAAATCAAGGCAAGTTTCTGCACCCCATCACATATAATCCTGTTTCTATTTCTATCCGGAGTCATACTATCAATTTCGATACCAGCTCTATCGAGAAGATTTATCTCATCACTAGCGACTTCAAGATTTGATACTTTCACTCGGGGCTTTTTACAGGAATAAGCTATTCACTTTCGTGAAAACGACACCTGAGCCCTGTGGGGTAAGACTCCTCAGTTTTTCCTCCCATCGATTACTGGCCTTACTCCTGAAATATGAACGAACGAACGAAAATCGCCGATAAATATTTTTGGCACGTGTGAGAAGAAGGTTTTTTAATTTTTTAACCTTACGCTAATTGGTGTTTCATATCCTTCCATATTGTCTGGATGTTTAATCTTGGAAAGTCTTTCTCAATCGTTTGCAACGTTAGCTATTCCTGTCATTAGGAACCAGTGGGCAAGAGATGCCATCATCAGGAGGAAATTATTTATAGTAATCTAGATTAAAATTCCTTTGAAACTTTTCCCAATCCGTTTTCGTGAAATTCAACCGATGATTTTCATACTGAACTGGAATGAAGAAGACATAATCTCTTTCACGAATGATTTCCATGAAGATTGCGTTATAGTCGCTATCATAAGGCAGCACCTGCAGATTCCGTTAAGGACTATTAAGGCTGAATTCAGTCTTGCGTCAACAATGCAGAGGTCCAAATATGAATTTGTCCTAGGGTGTGTTGTAAACTCCGATCCATAAAGATTGCACGTGTATTCAACTTGCTTCTCTGCTATCCACGATTTCAGGAATACACCTCTTCGATTATTGTTGGCGTTCAGCCATGATGTGTGCCGGGTATTCAGGTCACCAGCAAGAATGTAAGAATTATGCAGCCTGGTCAATTCGAGTATTTCAAATAAGGTCTAGATCTCTTTGGACTTAAGAACGTTTCGGCCAGTTTCATAGGCAGAGGTAACGAAGACGTTTTCCCCACCCGGCAATGAGATTTTGATAACGCACACCAAGAAAATCAAAGCTTTGGAATTCGACTCGATCAATGACTTGGAAACAATAGGGTCTTCTTACCAATATTCCGGTGCAACCTTCTCCATTACCATTTACCCTATCGTTTCCTACGAATTGAACATCCTTGAATGTCATGAAGTGCCACGAATTGAGGTGGGTTTGAGTGAGAAGCATGATGTTAGACTTTTGCTCGACGAGGAATTCCAGGAGACAGTTACCTCGATGTAAACTCACACCAGCTAGCCAACCAGCATTGTTGACCTCCAGGGTACGATTCTTCATCTAAGTCGATTGCGAGGTCAACTTCGTTTTCATTGTTACGTTGTGAAAATTGCGAGTCTTATTAAATCATTAAACATGATGAAAACAATATTTTAGTGTATTTAAATGCATAATAATAAAGTTTTAGTTTTTAGGACGTTACTTGATATTCAGAAGACGTTTAATTTACCAATTAGCTTAGAAAACTCTTCCGCGATGAGCACTCTTTCTACTTCGACTGAATTTTGCTTAAATTCAGCCTATCCATCCTGTTTTTATTTAATAACATAGATTAAAATCTTGAGGTAGCCTATGGATAAAGGCATAGCTTTGAAGAATTTAAGGTAGGATGGAGGAAGGGAATTGGCCCACTATGACGAAACACAAATTAAATTGAATGATCAACTTCTTCAAATCCTGGAAGTAATGCAAGAAAACTCATGTAAATTGGGTTTATACCATTGAGAACAAGAAATGGAGAGAGCATATGCAAGACAACTTCCTGAAAACACCCCCTTTAATGTAGAGAGTATAAATCACACCGAAGATTATAAGATGGTTGGCGAAAACATAAACTATATTTTACGCATAGTTCAAAGACGTTGTGGAAATTGTGAAATGTTATAGGTGCACTTGAGTCTGTGTGGTCTAGTGGTTAGAACATGAGACGCATAAGCCGAAGGTCCTAGGTTCAAATCTCGTTGGTGAACAACGTGATTTAGTTCAGGGGATTTTTCGAACAGACTACAGGTGTTCACTCAGTGGAGATATGTACTGATTTAATCAGATCATATCATAGCTGAGCTGACACACGGGAGCATGGTACTGAACAAACCAACTTCCGAAAAAACAATACGGTCATGAAAATGAGATACTCTAACTATCTCTAAGCAAAGGCCCGAGAGGGGCTGTAGTGCTAAAAAGAAGAAGAAGGTGCACTTTGCGCTAAAGTTTAATATATTTCTGTATGTGAACATATAATATTTAATTACGAAATTCAAAAGTTTCATTTGTAATGCAATCGGTCTACTTTGACGTTAGAGTGCAAGAGGGACAACTCGTACCAATTTGACAATACGCTACGAAATGTGGCTTTTACTTCTTTCCATATACTTTGTGTGGGACTACCCCCTTCATTTCTTGTTTCTTAATGGTTAAGAATTGTAAGTTGTCAAAAATACGAGCGTGAATTAAATATAAAAGGTAATTTGGTTATTCTGCTTAGCACGCGTTTTCGAACTAGAATATGGTATGGTGGTTAGGAGTTCATTTATAAGGAGTGGGGGAACCAGTTTCGTTAGCGGCCACGTTCTGTTCTGTCTTCACTACAGTCATGACTGAGTAAGAGGTATATCTGTCTGTCGAGCAATGCGTCATCATAAAGTTTTTAACCAATGAAGGCATTAAACAGTTGGAAATTTTAACTCGTTTAAACGCGCAGTTTGGGGTCACTAAATTGTCTCAGAAATAAGTGTATATGTGGGCCAAAGAATTTATGGGTGGGCGAGAACGTGTCGAAAACGAAAGTCATGATCGACGTCCAAGGACACGCAACATCCGTGCTGTCTGAGACCTTAATGCGCTCATTGACTTTCTTCACGATCAATAAACAGTAAATACGTCCTATTACTACCAGTTGTTAAAGTCAACGAAAGCCTCCTACCACAGAAACAAAAGACGAAGTATGCCCATTAGAGAGGTTATCCTTCTTTATGACATAGCTAGGCCGCACACCGCGGCTTTGACAAGGAATAAACTGGAAGAAGTGAGCTGGGAAACACTCGAATACCTTATAGTCCAGACTTGTCCTCCTGTGACTGCTTTTTTCCCTAAATGAATCACCTGGAGGAAACGATTCGAGCTTCCAAAATGTTTTACCTTTTATAACAGATTCTCCAACGTAGTAAATATTATAATTAATTTTTTGTGCTTATGAACATTGTGTCCGAAATTCATTTCAAATTTTGGTAGAATATTTTCTAAAGTACACAAAATCATTTTGACTCATTTCTAATTGTTCATAGAAGAGTAAATTTTCAATTCCTTTCTACGAGCACTTTTTGACATCTTTATTGCTTAAATGCTCTTGGCTCACCATCTATACGGTAATTTCCGTATGCAGCACTGCGGTCTTCCAGCTGAGGTCGTTGAATTCTAGAGCGAAGTGTTAAGTTGCGCAAAGAAGAATGCAAAGAAACAAATATTGGAAGACCAAACCTGCGACCGGTTTCGGGCTTGAGCGGCATCGTTTGATTTATGGCTGCTCTGCGGGCTATCATATTTTAATAAACCGAAAATCACTCATAATGGGGCTTGTCACCAGCCTGAAAAGTATTTTTAGAGTGAAGGCACATGTGTGGACCATTCAATATTTTTGGCAATGGCATGTAACCAAGCAAGCTAGAGACACTATTTGTTTTCCAAGCATTTCTGTCAAGTGAAAATGTGTGGTTACACTGTTGCATTGGAAGCCGGCCAAGAGCGTTTGATCTTCAACTTGAATATGCAGCTCGCTCCGATCCATCTCGTGCCACGGTCCGTTCGTCGGTACTGACGTTGCATGGCCTGAATTTGAGTTTGGTACAGATATTGTGCATTAATTTCACTCAACGCTCAGCAGGAGAGCTCATTCACACATTGAAGACCGCGATTTTAAAAACATTTAGCCTCGTCCAATTAGAACAAGTTGCCATATCATTTGCCACAATCTGAATGCTGTCAACAGATCCCGAATTAAAAAAAATCATCCAAGCTCCGAGCTCGGACAAGCGGAATCTTCCTATTTCCTATTATCAGCAGGTGAACTGCTTATCGGCATCCAATGCTTTTCCGGTAGCGAAGCCACTACATGTGGCTCCAGTCAAAAAAAGCCTGCCGAAAGATTCTGGATGTCAAATAGAGGTCAACGACTAACCTTAAGAGTCCGTTGATGTGGATTTCACTGTCGGGCGACAAAGTTTGCTTCCAGCTCTTCCGCGACTTCAACTGCAGGTTCCTCGCACTGGCAATCACCGACGCACTGCACTTTTGATTGCACTAGCTCCCAATCGACCACTTTTTATCAGCAAAATCGAACTACATCCACGGACACTGATAACGCACGAGAACCGACTACCGAACTCGACTCGCGCATGAGATGTCGGAGCGGACTTGATATGTGAATCGAATCAAAAGTCGATCTGAAGAACGAAATGTTGCACGGTAGAACGGTACCAAGTGAGATGCTTATGGTGAGCAATGGCAGTGGCGCGCTGTAGTCGTCTCGAAATGCTGGGTGGAATGTGAAATGGTGAGAAGTGAAGTTTTCATGACTGCCGGACGATGGAACAACCGTCAAGGCGAGGGCGGCTCGGTCGGTGACGCTTTCTCTGATTCGTTTTTTGTAGTACACCAAAAACACCGGCAGATCTCTTTGTGAAATGTCACTTTCTCGCATGCGATTTGTTAGTTGTCGCAGTTAGTTGAAGGTCGTCTAGGGCAACTGCAGCTGTTGTAGCCGGTATGGAATGTCAAATAGGAAAGTGGATGCAAGAAGTGACGTTGCCTTGTAAACAAAATAAATGCAGCGACTCTCAAACTGCATAGGCATTTGTTTTCAAAAGAAATTTCACCTAAATAATAAATACTCAAACTTATGAAAAGCGTTGAGGGAATAAAATTTTCTTCTTGATACATAAAGAAATTATTTTTTAATTAATTTTCAATGCAAACTTTTTTTTTGAATGGTCATGATATATTATTTTCTCTGGTCCGGAAAAATTTAAGATATTTAAATTATTCTACTGGTACTGCGATGTTTCGAGTAGAGTGGTCAGAAGAGTAAAATCAGTTTTCACATCGTCAGACATTATTCTCTAACTAGAATGGCATGGTCTAAAATGAGATCAATTCGGTGAGCTTCTTCATTACGAACCAAAAAAGTACTTATTTTTGCAAGCCTCAAGTGTATCCTTAATTTATCATACTCCGATTAGAAAAAATGGATCATGGATAGGATACTGAAACCGCAATCGCAGCATAATCAAATAAATTACTTATATTCAAGATATTTCCTCATGTTTACAGTTACTCACGAATTGGGCGTACAGGCAGTAAAAATATATATTTCGTTACAATTTACAGCTTAACCATTTTTTAATAATAATTTTTCTTTGAATATCAGTTTTTATATTATTTCATTTCAAATACTGTTTGTAAAGCAAATAAAGAAAAAGATTAGTTTTCTCAGATTATATTAAAACAAAAATACCAATAAATTAACAATTCCCAAAATTGAGCGTATTCTTCACAAAAATATAGAAAAATAAAAATTAACAAGAACACTCATAAACTTAACATTTTGTATGATCTCCGCTTGCATCTATTACAGAAGGGAAGATTTCCAAAACTTCATGTTCCTTTTGTTTTAACTCATCTTTGTTCGTAGAATTTTAAGTGGTTCTTTATTTCATGTCATAGATTCTTTATCGGATTGAAATCTGGGGATTGTTGGTGGAGTTTTAAGATGTTTCGGGATATTATATAAAAGCCATTCTTGAACATTGTGGGGCCCTATGCTTCGGATTATTATCCTGTTGAAAACAGAACTCCGAAGGTAAATTCAGTTTTTGTGCTGATTGATGCAGATTCCTTGTTGGTATGTTGAAGCATTTTATTTTATTCATAGTTAATTCAATAAATTCCAAATCCCCGGTTCCATTTGCAGCCATAGAGCCCCACAACATAACACTACCACCTACATGCTTCACAGTTGGACAAATATTTTCTCTTGAGTTTAGTATTAGGTTCTTCTTCTTCTTAGCACCACAGTCCCTCTCGGGTCTTCGCTTCCTGCAAATAGTGCCTCCAACTGTCTCGGTCCATTGACCGCGTCCTCCAATTCCGAAATCCGAGCAGCGATGGACTGTCTTTGTCGACCGAGTCAGATCAGCGTTTCATCGGTTTCCCCACTGGTTTCCGGCCTTGAGTTCTCCCAACGAATACCTTTTTGGGTTGTTCATCCATACGATTCAAGTGGCCAACCCATTGTAGCTTCCGCAGCCTTACATTCGTTGAGACAAATTTCCCAACGAAAATGCTATTTTTTCCTTGATGCATGATATATTTCGAGAGAAAATAGCTCCCTTCTTCAATGTCAGTGGCTTTCCGAAGCAAATAGTATTTTAAGGCTTTTTTTAAAAGAAATGATTTTTAGTTTCCAAATTCTTTGCATGGTACTTAAAATATGATTGCATGGTACTTAAAATATGATGGATGGATGATTTTCACTCTTCCTTCATTATATAAATTTCTGTTACAAATGTACTTAAGATTTACTTTTTTATTATGATGACCTGCATCTTCTGCAAAATGTATCCTTATTATAATTATTTTTTCCCGATATGACAACAATTATATCCAGTCCAATAGGCTCGAGAATCCATTTCCTATGTCCTCATTCACCCTTGTCTCCAGTGGCTCCCTCATGATGTAAAGTGTTTCCAGAATATCTAGTTTCCTCGTGTTACTTACTTCTTTTAGCACAGAAACATCATCCCAGCTTACTTCGTGCCCCTCACAAATATGTTTCGCTACCGATGACTTGCTGTTGTTTGTGTCTTACACTTAGTTCTGAAGATACCGCTATTTCTCTCCTTTTCCTTTTTGCCTTTTGGATTCATAAATTTATTTTTTATTGAATTTCATGTGCTGGTAGGAGCTAGCTGAATTTTTGCTTCCTTCAATATTTTTACTTAATCGCTGTACAGGTTTGAATTTTAGCTTTATTGAATAGGTTCGTAAAGTAATCTCAAGAATCATATACATTTATCATTTGCTGTCATTTTATTTTGATATATATCTGCATGTGTCATGGCTACCTGGTATGCGGATGCCAAGTTTCTTCCTACACTACATTTTTCAAGGCTATTAGAGATATTTAAAGTATCTGATTATCTTGATCGTAAATATCGATAGTCAAGAAGGTGATATAGTCAATACCATACTTTCGTATTTAGAGACCCTTTATAGAGGCGCAAATATTTTGCTAATTAAATTGAGTGCACATATGGATTACATATTAAAAATCGGCGGATAATAAATTTTTGTAAGCATAAAAATGCAGGTTTCGCCCTTCTCACATTTGCTGTTTACACATTTCACAGTGGCTACTACACAAAGGCTTAAATAGCTCAAATAGTTAATTTCAAAATATTTCCAAAAAAGTTTAATCAGCACTTGCATTGCCATTAATTCTGCATTTTCAATTCTTTCTGAACTATCAGGGGCCGTTATTTTGATTTTTATTGAAAGCGGCTGCTAAAAATATTAAGCTGTAAATTTTCGACTTTTTTATTTGTCATTCTATTTGCATAATTAAATTAACTTGCCTTAATAACTTATAATTTCAAGTTTCACCGGAATCTGTTGAGAAACTTGGCTGCTAGAGGGCTACAGAAATAAAAACCCCCCTTAAATACCTTAAAATATTTTATTGCACTGCAAATTTCAAGAGGCACCACTTTTGACCTACGTAGAAAATTTCCTCATTCTAGCTCATGTGGTTTGCGAGAAAACTTGTTATGACGCACGAACAAACGGACGGACGGACGGACAGACAGATAAGTCGCGATTTTATAATTTTTTAAGGGTATTGTTAAAAATATTTTACAATATCTTGAAAATGGTCTGGTTTATAAATACTTCAAAGCTAAGTCATTTAAAACGTTTCCATGAAAAATATTCATTATTTTCGTTGCTACTAAAATAGCGAATAGTGCTTGCTTTCAGACCTTTGGAGGCCACCATTTTGAATGCTTGCATTTGGATTTGGATTATTTTAAATTTTTGCGTGCTAGGACCTCATCCATTAACGTGCCAGATCTCGTTCAAATCAGAGTTTTACTCTAGACAGGGCAAAATTTAAATTTTTAGTGAAATATTAGGTTTTAAAATTTCGACTTTTTTACCTTTCATTCGATTTTAATAATTTTTCGCACAATACAAGGACTTAGTACAGAGATCCTTAGTCTCAAGTTTGACCACTAGAGGACCACAACAACCTGAAAAAACTAGAGGACCACAACAACCTGAAAACGATACATGATCACCAAAATGTCAAGGACTTTAGATTTAAGTTTCCTATTTTAAAACCAAGTTTGAAGTTTTGAGCTTCAACTGGCCATGATTTTGTTTTTGCGACCTGACCTCCAGTATAGCTGGTTCACAAACTTAACCGAGATATTTACTCAATACACCTTTCCTGAAAATTTGGTGAAAATCGGAGTAAAATTGCAACCTCTAGCGTGGTCACAAATTTCGTTATATCCCATATATATATATATATATATATATATATATATATATATATATAAATATATATATATATATATATATATATATATATATATATATATATATATATATATATATATATATATATATATATAAATTTTCGCGTGATATGATTCGCGGCCAATAATTTTCGTGTTCCGGGAAGTGAAAACGCAATGTCTTTTAAATTAAATTAAAAAGAGTTTATTTAAAAGAATTATTAATTTCACTATTAAAAGTCTAACTTCCACTTGTCTATATATTTCTATCGCAATTGTGTTCTAAAATCACTTAACAATCACTCAATCAATATCGCCTTTACCTCGCGCTCTATTGCAGTTTTTACTATCGCGGTTGTAATGAATGATGCCCCCATTCATTCAGCTCGCCTTTATATAGGGTCTCTACCCATTCAACTCATTTTTCGTACATTGGCGAATGTTCTGCCGAGAGGTACCTGGTATATTCGAGCAGCTTAATGAATGGAGTGACGTCACTTTCAGATGTTGATCATGCTTGGTGGGTTCTCGTGGTTTCGAGTCAATTCACTTTGTTGATCATGAGGTTCTTAATGGTTGTGAAAACAATTGCAACAGTAGCTCGCAAAATTATTCGTGCATGTAACAATATATATATATATATATATATATATATATATATATATATATATATATATATATACACACATATATATATATATATATATATATATATATATACATATATATATATATATATATATAGATATATATATATATATATATATATATATATATATATATATATATATATATATATATATATATACATATATATATATATATTTATATATATATAGATATATATATGTATATATCTGTATATATATATATATATATATATATATATATATATCTATATATATATATATATATATATATATATATATATATATCTATCTATATATATATATATATTTATATATATATATATATATATATATATATATATATATATATATATATATAAATAAAAGATACTCTCCGCAATAGGTAAATTTCTCTCGAGAAATTTACCTAAAAATGAGAAGGGCTATGAGTTTCGTGTTATGACTGTCAATCAGTCTATCTATCAATCAAAACAAGTTTTTCTCAAGTCCTTTGGAAGTTACAAAATTCATGCTTTGTGAGAAGGTCGAAAGCTACCACTTGTTGCCCCTCAAACTGAGGGAGCTTTCAGCTGGGGCTGCTTGGTTCAATTAGCTCAACAAACATCAAGTTGCAAGCACCACTCACTCACTGTTTAAGCCCCAAGAGCTACCGAGTGAGTTATACGCCTCACCGAAAGCTTTTATTCGGAATAGCCCCGGGAATCAAATTGTTTGGAAACAATTCAACAACAATTCTATAGGAATTTAATGATTATATTACTCTGGAATTTTTCTACAATACACAGTAGATTCTTTGCTCCTCTGTCTATATCTGACGTGAAATACCAAACTGAATCTGCAAATTGGTACTTTCACTTTGTCGTCACCTTTTCTACAGTCAAGTAATTTTCTTTCTATAAGAATTTTTCAACCGTTCACGTCTTTCAGATTTCTGAAAGAACTCTGAACCGACATCTCATCGGTTATAGACGTTAAGTCTTTGTGTATACCAATGGACTGTACTCAAAAGGTCAACGAGTCTACTCCGAGGCGGCTGCTAGCAGGCTAGCTAGATCAGAAAGGATTTCAGTCACAGGTCTTCTGCGAACAGACTAAGTCCGCATACAATTTTTCAGCCACCGATTTAAATGCCCGATTAATATGAATTCCAAAGATTTCCCGAAGAAAACTTTTCACCATTATGAGGCCATTGATGAATCAACAATGGGTTCGCGCGTTCCTGATTTCAATACCGACGTGGTGCTAAACGGAAGCTACTCTAATTCTAATTGAAGCAGTCTACGTGAACAAATCACCGAGCCCAAAATAAGGCAACACGTAACCGAACCGATCAGTCGCGGATTGTAAAAACCCTGCCCTTTCAGTGGCATACTTACCTTCCCTCATCGTCAACTCCTGGAAAAAACTAGCTATCTAGTGGAAAGGATTTTTTTATATTGTTGGTATTTCATATTTTTATTTTTATATGAAGTATAAGGCATTTTAAATTTATTCATCAAATATTTCTGCTATTAAAATTAAATGAAAACTTTCTTCGTTGCACTACAGCCCCTCTCGGGCCTTCGCTTCCTTCAAATAGTGCTTCCAACTGACACGGTCCATTGACCGCGTCCTCCAATTTTGAAATCCGAGCAGCGATGAACTGTTTTTATCGACGAAGTCAGACCAGCGCTTCCTCGGTTTCCCCACTGGTCTCCAGCCTTCAGTTCTCCCAATGAATAGCTTTTTGGGTATCATTGTTCATCCATATAATTCATGTGTCCAGCCCATTGCAGCTTCCGCAGTAACGAGCTTTTGTAAGATGGTGGATTTAAAATATGCATTGTTGCGATTTTCTGTGCAATTTTTCAGTGATACTACTACTTTTATTTTCTAAGCAAACGTTCTTCGCATTCATAGATTACTTAAGAGTTCTACTTTGCCCAGTAGGAATTTTCAAGTCAAACTTCCAGCAAAAAATCATCCAGTGCACCCTTTATCGACCAATTTACAATCCATTTTAGTTTTTATTTGTCTGACCGCTTATTCTGGTAGATTTTTACTGCAAAATTTATGTTTTTGACAACTTATTGGACACAAAACACGAAAAATTGTCCTCTGATTGCATATCCATACCTCTGTTCTGAGTACAAGATTAAGCCAGACTTCTTGCCAGTGCAGCCCATTACGTTGCATGTCCGTTTTGGTTGTTTGAATGGTTGCATTTTGGCCAGGATATGTACCATTTTTGAGTGCATTTAATAGGAATTTATAGTAGGGAAAAAGTTTGCTGTTTTTAGTAAGAAATTTGAATTCCAGATTGTTGAATTATATGGTCCTGACTAAAAACTCCATTTGCAAACCATGTGTTGAAATTAATTTTGCTGTTCACTCGATGCTTTTTCATTGTGAAACAATGTTGGGTATCACATTAAAGTTTATTGGTGAAATGTCAACTTCATCAGCTAGGAACGTGGGAGTGATTTTCAACGGATTTTACCGTAAGATAAGGTCAATGTCACGTGTATTATTATTCTATTTGTTTCTAATATTTTGTTTTATCCAACTATTCTGGAACATGTCACTGATGATTCAGCAAACCAGCTACTTGCTGGGTAGATTAATAAAATAGCAATTTGCTGCAATCAAAAGATGAACTATTTCCTCTGGTTTAATTTTCTAGGGTACATCAATTCATTAATTTTGTAGGGTATATTAATTATAAATTTATATCGTGGTGAATTTATCATATTTTTAATAATCTTTTACCATTAAAATGAAGAGGCTTTAAAAAAACACATTGTTTTATTATTTATATATTTAACTTAGCTTATAACAGAAGCCTCTATGGTCAAATTAACTCGGGAATTCACTCAAATTTCAGCTAAAAAGATTCTTGTTTACAAATGGCTGTGTGACATTTATTTAAGACACTTTAAATTCTCAATTGGTTGAATTGATGAACTTTCCTGGATCTGGTTTTTATGTATGCTTTATTGCTTCAAAAAATGCTAAAGGTCGAATGTAATGTATCAAAAATGCTCGATTATCACAATGTGTTTAATTATTAATAACCTAAAAGTACGTCAAATTTCCATGAAAACAGTACATAGAAGGAATTTTCACAAATTTGATTGTGCTTAGAAGGCATTTTTGCAAATTAAATACTAAAAATTGTCAATGTTAAATTTGTTCATGTTAGTTGTCATAATTTGGAATTGATATAGTATCAGCATAGCGTAGCATGTATATATGCATTTAAAATTTTCTATCTAATCATTGGTATTAAAATTTTCTTTCTATGGTACGACAGTCTCAGCTGGGCCTTGGCCTTCAGGATAAGTCTCTTCCAGTCAACATAGTTCTATAATGTCGGCCTCCAATTGATCAATCCCAGCAAGAATCTATTGTCAGCTTCTATTGCGTCTTTCAATATACTTCTCGGTCTTCTTGCTAGACACCTACGTAGTACTCTACCCTTTAATGCTCTTTTGGCTAGCCAGTTTTCTTTCATTCTTTCTACATGGCCCGCTGATTGCAATTTGCGTAACTTTACGCAAGCATATATAGGTGGTTTGTCAAACAGTTCATATGACTCATCCTTGTGTTGCATTCTCCACTTTGTTCCATGTTTAACTGGGTTGTAGATTTTCCAGAGCACTTTGTGTTCAAATACCTTTACTGCCTTTTTGGGTTCGCTTGCCAAGATCCATGTTTCACTTCCATATAATAGCACAGATTTGATCAGTGATGAATAAGTAAGGAGTTTATTTGCCCGTGCACAACTCTGGAACTTAGAATGGAAAGTACGTAGCAATAGATTTATTCATGACGTTTAAGTGATGTCTAATTTTGTCCTTTTTAGCGCCTCATATTCAGATGGTCAGGTTTTGTCAGACTAAAGTATTCTTTCTCGTTTAAGTTATGAATTAAGTATTTGTTTAGTTAATTTGTAAGCCAATTCAATTTGCTTCAGATTCTACGCTCAGAAATGCTCTTTTGGCATCTCAAATTGATTGTACCATAATATTGACATTATAAGCATATGCTGCCAATTGTATGGACTTAAATATTCGTGTACCAGAGGTTTCAAGTGATGTCTTCTTATTGATGTGCTCCAGTCTAGTATTAAAAAGAATTGATGAAAGTCCACCCCATGCTTTAAGCGTGATTCCATTATGAAGCTTCCCATCAGTTTACCCTATACTTTCATCTGGAACTCTATGTTTAGCATCGTGACCTTGAATATGCGGACTAATTTTGATGGGACGCTAAAGTCAAGCATAATTTTGTACAGCGTATTTTGGTGAACACTATCATACGCTTGCTTAAAGTTAACAAATAGTTAGTGCACATCAATTTTACATTCCCAGCACTTTTTAAGAATCTGCTTTACTGAGAATATTTGAACGATGGTAGACCGTCCTCTTCCAAAGCCTCCTTCTTTCATAGTACGGTTTTAATTTTTGTATGATTTTGGAGACTGCTGTATGAAGCGAACAAAGTAGGGCGATGCCTCTATAATTTTCACACCTTAACTTGTCGCCCTTTTTGTGTACAGGACATATTATACTGTTGCATTGGTCCTCTGGTAACTGCGCCTCTGACCATATTTTACATATTAGTCGATGGAGGACCCCCCTTATAAGTAGTTTTGCTGATATTCCATCTATTTCTGAACCCTTATTTTTTCTGAGGTTATGTACTGTTACCTGCACTTCATCCCAGATTGGTGGTGAGACCAGAACCTCTAGCTCTGTTTCTGGAATGTTTACAGCTTTATAAGTTATTTGAGACGCTGTGAATAGCTTCTGAATATATTTCAGACATCTATTTTTAATTTTGACCGGGTTACTTATAATTGATCCTTGTGGCCTTTTACAAAAACTTGTTTATGGATTGAAGCCGTCTCTTAGTTATTTAATAGAGGCATACGGCAATCTGACTTCATGTAGTCATTTCTTACTTCAGCATATTTTTTTACATTGTTCTTCTTCGGACCAAGTTGATTGCTGGATGTATGCACTTGATTCCTTTTTTCAACCGCTTTCTTGTATTCTTTTTCATATCAGTCGTTCTTACTTTTTTTTGTCTGATGTCCCAAAACCACTTTGGCTATTTCTATGATTACATCTCTACTATATTTCACATGGTTTTGATATCTTCATTACTTTTTCCTACCTACGTGGCTACGTTGATGCAATTTTCCAGCGCTGACATGTATGTGGACGTTAGTGAGTTATAATTTAGCTCGTGTATCTGTTACTTTGGGGTGATTGATGTTCCTTGTTTACAGCTCTTGGAAATGCAGCATCAGGCCTTGACCCTTATGAGCTAGCAGTCCAAATCACAGATAGCGCCGTGGAACAAGGGTGTGTCGAGAACACTGGTACTCCAAAATCATGGCTTCCTTGCAATTTTGCTTTTTCAAACACGGTGTACATTTGCATGTGCGATCGAGTTTCTTGCACTGCGCCGCTGTTGATATTATATTTACTATATTCTATCCAGAAGTTGTTCCAGTGTACCTAGTGTATTCAATGATCTAACATTCCAAGTTCCAAAAGAATAGACCTTCATACGTTGCGATGGTTGTTGCCGTTTATCAAATTCGATCCGATGCTGTTGTTCCGGTTCCATGAAAAATGAATACTAAGTGAAGCGTTGTCGGTGCTTTAACTTAGTTCATTTTTGGTCCACACGTGGTATTTTATTTCCCACATATACATCGACCAGCCAACTAGGGCACCCTCTATCGCGTCCAATGGGAAATACTTTTTGATATGCTAAGACTAATTTTACAGCCTGTCTTAACTCATGGATCTGACTTCCATGGTTGATTCAGTTCTACATAGTGAAGGCAAACAGTCTTTTGAGGGATTATATTCCATGGTTGATAATTCCAAAATTATGGATTACTTTTGGTCGCTCATCATTTACTGCAGGATGATTTGCCATGTTCCTAAACGGCAATGTTACTTTTGCTGGTCTCCGAACTGAATTCCATTAAGCTAAAATAGTTCAATGAACTTGGTGTATAGTACTACTTTTGATTAAATCTTTAAATTCTAAGATTTATAAAAATTTATTATTCTGAAATTCTTCGAGTTTCCACTAAGATTTTGAAGATTCCTTCAAAAGAATCGAAAATTTTCCACTCGAATAAAATACTCGTAATTCTAAACAAAAATTACTTAGAAGCAGAAAAAATCTGTTTTTATAAATCTCAATTTGTAAAGGTTGCCTAATTTGTGTAGAAATTCGATCAATATTTATCATTTTATTTCAGTTGGATATGAAATTTTGACGTTTTGGGAGTCACATGATAGCGAAGTTAAGATTCACCGTGAACGATTCCGTCGGCTCACAATGGTATTGGGAACATTGTAATGGAATGGTTTAAAACTTAGCTATATTTAGGCATTATTCAAAGATAGGTTCAGATCGTCAATAATTGGGGACAATTGAAATTTGTTATCGTCACCAATTTGATTCATTAAGTGAATATATAAATATTTTAAGATCTGATTATTTCGGTATTTTGTTGAATTTTACTTAGCGCTTTGTGTTTCCGTTTCCTTTTGAAAATACCCAAAGCAAATCGTGTGGAACTTCTTGCAATCTTAGGTGTTGTACGGGGGCACGGACATTATCCATTTAATGCCCACTAAAATCTGGGAACTGAATACCTAATAGAAATAAATAGAAATTAATTTCATTTTCCACGTTGAAATAAAATATTCTCCCTAAAACAGAAAAATCATTTTTTATTTCTTTTTGTTTTCATAGCAACAACAAATGACACATTGACATGATATCAAGATACAAGGTAGTATCTTCCGAGCAAAGTTCTCTAATTTGATTCGTCTTCTGGCCTGGAAATTGCATCAATGTTTGTTTCAATTCGTTTTCAATAATGTTTTCGTAGTTTTGGATTATATCTGTCTTATACATATGTGTTAGCAAATGAAGGTTGCAAAACGTTAAATTAACTTTTAGGAGAAGTTTCGCTACATAAGAGAAATGAAAGTTGAAATTGTTTTGAATCTTAAATTACAAGAGTAATAATTCAAAGGAAAAAAATACTTTCATAAACCTTAACATGTTTTAGCAAAACTCGTATATTGATATTAACATTCAAGCATAAATGAACAATTTCATTTGAGTTCTGAATAATAAGTTTAAGGATAAAAGCTGAAATATTTTAAGCATAAAATTAATTATAATACAACAAAAGAAACCTTTGACAATAATAAACTCATGTAATTTTTTCCGAGAAATTCCGTAATACATCTTTAGATTAGAATATTATCGTCGAACAAATTTAGTAAATAAAATAAAGCGACAGAAAATTTTAGAAATCAAATCAGTGATAACTGATCATTCGCAATAAACAGTAGACTAGCCTTTTGTTACTAAAATTAAAGTATTGCCTACACTCCTCAAAATGCCGTTACGGTTACGCTAAATTGGGCGTAATTTTAACCGTGTACCTGCATTTTATTAACTTCCTTGACGATATGAATGGAAAGTAAAAGGATTCTTGGTGGTATTTTCCAGCAACGCTCTAAAGACATAGTATTATGCTACCTGCCGGCGCAAGTGAAATCATTGGTTCGATGATGAGTATCAGATTGCGTTAGACAAAAACAATCAGACGTACAAAGAATTCGTAGGTAGGAAAACCAAGACGAAAAGAGAACACTATGAAAATCTCAGAAGAGTAGCTAATAGGATAATTAGAATCAAGAAAAGAAAATACTATGACGACCAATTGAGAAATATAGATGTAAGTCTAGTGAGCAACAGTACGTAGTAATCGAGCAGTCACCTAAGCAAACTGCTCGAAAAGTATTATAACCCTAACCCAATTTTAATTGTAAATATAAAAAATTAATTATTTAAATCTAGAATTAAAATTTTGACATGGCAAAACCTTTATAATGCTGCTCATCCACGAACTGTATTGCCGAGTGCAATCTACAGCGGATGGATGAGGGGCTCGTCACGAATCTCCGTGGCGGCATTTACCGTACGGTGGCTGTTCGCATCAACTAAGCAGATCTGCTTGGACGGATCGGGGAGTCTGTTCTTAATCGGCACGCATTGCACACGTCGGGAGCATCGTGATCCATTAACATTTGCATTCGATCCATGTTTGCTCAGATATTTTTTATCGAACTCCTCTAGTGGAGGCACGTTTCAATTCGAATTTCCGCATTGAGCAAGAAAAAATGATCGTGCGCGAACTTTAATGCGGTTGTGGAAGTCGCGAAAAACTTCAATTTGAGTTATGCATGAGAGTCTACTTTGCACGGCGGGAGAACCGCGTCGGCAAGCGTTATATCTGCGGAATAGTACAAGAGATAGACAACAATATTTAAGATAGTTGAGTGCGCTTGAAATTGTGAAGCATTAATCAAATATTGCCAGACGGTTGCTTTAAAACAATACGTGAGTGAATACACTTTTGCCTCTTACAGGCACAATATCAGGTCCTAGGTGGGTGTTTTGCCAAGTGACGTGCGGTGCGATTCGCAAAAATTGATTTGGGAAAGACCAAAAAAGCGTGCAGATTTTGGCCTCTAAAATCCATTTATTGCAAAGAAGCAGTTCCTTTCCAAAGAAAATTGCTTAAATCTGTAATAATCCGGGAAAATGATTGACTTGAGGCCGTGTTTAGATGAGGAAAAGATACTGCGAGAAGTGAGTGCGTGCCGAACGTTCGTTGATCTCTTTCAAATGTGCCTTTGCTTATTCGTTGCATAGTTTTAATAGCCTGCTTGGATCGGCTCATTTGCATATTGACGATACGTGTGCTTCATCTGAGATGCCGCCATTATTTGGGCCGTGATTTTTTCTCAGATATGTGTAACGATATTTAATAAATAATTTTACTCCCAACGAGACTACTTGGACGGATTGAGCGATCGCATTTGGACAGGCTACATGCTTAGACTTCGAATTGAAATGATTGTGTGTTAGATGGGAAAGTGATCGAAGAGCGGAAGCAATCTGCTCTGCTATGCTGTATGACGTTTGGTAAAGAGACAAGTGCCGTGTAAGATTAAAAGAGTGAAATGATATACGTGTATGCTTATATCCTTGTCGCTTGATGCATATGAGATAGCACAATTGCAGTAATCGAGCAGTCGCCTAAGCAAACTGATTGCCAAGTTAAATTGCATTACGAATGCAATTTAACTTGGCTGAGCTAGAAGCTTGAAAATTCACTGTTGTGACACCGAGAAGTCGACGACGGACAGAAAAGATGGGGAGTCTGCTTTGAATTGCCATAGCGATCACGGGAAAGTTGTTATTGATCGTCACCGCGAACACGTTGCGAGAAGTGCGCCAGCAGCGGGACAAGAAAAATTTGCGATAAGAACAAACGATTCTATTAGCATGTGATAGACCATGGAGGTTGGGTAGTGGCTGCAATAAAACAATGAAAATCGGAATAGTAGGGTTTATGTAGTTTCACTAGTGAGATCATTCATGTTCTATTACAAATTGACGAAGTGTCATTCGTGGGTGGAAAATCAAGTCGATAATGCGTGGATTAAGCTGATAGACGTCAATTACCTGTGGATAGTTATCATTGCATTGGCTCTGGTTGATGCAGCATCCGCTTGGATGTACGCACTGTCATCGTCGTTAGAGCTATGTTTTTTTCGTTTTGCTATGTCTACGCAAGCAGTTTTTGCATGAAAATGATTCTACCCGTGAAAATTTAATAAATTTATCTCCTAGCTGACCATTGGAATTCTTTAACGGTTCTCTTTTATCATATAAATTCCCGCAATGTGCATCAAAACGGTAGAAACTAAAAGGAGTTTACGTGTATGTGTATGAAGTACGAACATTTTGCTCACTCGAAATCGCTCTGCATAAAAATAAAATTCCCGAGCAATCAGAGACAAACTTTCACTCATTTGATGATGAAGCATTTCGACTTATTTTTGTTTGAGACTCGTTATATGAAGGGTTGCATGAATGGACGAACGCGCGAACTAACCATCAGCGATTTAGGTCGTGCCGAAACGTGTTGATTACGATGTTTGGATTTTTCAGACATTTTTTTCGTTACACAACTCATTCATGAATAATATCTTGGTGGGCTAATGGACCGATCGGCGTTTGATTCGCGACCTATTATGGGCAGTTGGTTACCTCGGCCTCGACACCTGTTGATCCGCATTTGATCTCCCAATTCGTGAACGCGAAATTTTTTCGTAGTGGGTCCTTGTGCTGGAAAAAAGAACTCGCCCCACGACACCGCAGTGCTAGCCTGCCAGCGCATTCACCCGTCTTCAGACAAGGCCAATCCCGCCATCCTCTCTCGCCCAGGCAGCAGACCATTGCTTCAGTCCCTTACGGACATTGTACGAGTATATCTAACCATTTTCACTACAAACAAGACAAGACAAGCATTTAAAGTAGTGAAAAGCCTGAAAAGTGGTTACCAGCCCAAAACCACGGTCTGTCGTGGTGACATCGGCAATATCATCACTGATGTAACCAAGATTAAGGAAAGATGGGCATCGGATTTCAAGAACCTCCTGAATCCTCCGCACAGCTCCAGAGCATTGGAGCCTATAGATATCTGCGGAGAGCTTTCATTGGCTACACCAAGTTTGTTCCACCGTCAAAGCCCTAAAGAATAATAAACAGCCGGGCATCGATGAGATTCCAGTGGAGCTAATCAAATGTGGCAGCAGCAGTCTTTATAAAACTATTTAAAAAGTCATACAGCAAATTTGACAACAAGAACATATGCCGAAAGAGTGGAATCAATCAATTATCTTCCCTATCCACGAAAAAGGTGAAAGCTACATTGTGAAAATTATAGAGGCATATCACTACTTTGTACGGCGTACAAATTTTTTCAAAGATCTTACAAAATAAAATCAGATCATACGCTAACAGTATTATTGAAGAGTATCAAGGTGGTTTTAGAGTAGATAGATCGACAATAGAACAATTGTTCACTGTCAAGCAGATCTTGAAAAATGATGGGAATTTAACATAGACGTACACCAAATTTTCGTTGACTTTAAGCAATCATACGATAGTATTGATCGTAACGTACTGTATCAAATAATGCTTTGTTTTGGATATCAGCCAAATTACCATCTTATCAAAATGTCAATGACGTTGACGGCCTCCCAAGTCCGCATTAATAACCAACTCACCGATGCCTTTGACTCAAATATCGAACTAAAGCGAGGAAATGGGCTGGTCCCATTGCTTTTCAATTTGGCTCCAGAGTACGTCATAAGGAAGCTACCTGTCGATACACGAGGTACGAGTCGAGCCAAGTGGTAGCCTATGCAAATAAAATCAACATTTTGTCACGGTCATTAACAACTGTCAAAGAAGTCTTCCTGAATCTTGACAGCGAGCAAAACTAGTAAGGCTACAAATCAATAAAAATAAAACAAAGCTACTGACGCAGTTGAAGAAAAATAACCCAAGTACACAAAATATCAGGCTTGGCGAATATAGTATCAACAATGTGAGGGAATTTGTGTATTTAGGTGCCAAAATAATGAGAATCGGTAATGAGAGAGGAAATCCGCCGATGAATACAGCTCGAAAATAAAGTATTTTATTCAGTTTTGAGGATCTTGAAGACTAGCTGCATACACAAGAAAATAAAGCTCCAAGTATACAAATCTGTTATAAGATCTGTTTTATTCTATGGATGTGAAATTTGGACCCAAACCCTTTGAGTGAAGGGTCCTGAGGCGAATACGAGCCGCTTTTTGGGTACCTGTTGTTTATCCATACGATTCATGTGGCCAACCCAGTGCAGTTTCTGCAGTCTTATAATCTTCAAGACGCCCAGATCGTCAAAAATTTCATGCAGCTCAAGGTTGTATCGCAATCATCATTTGTATCCGTCTCAGGGTTCGACTTTCGAAGGGGTTCAATATATTTGCAGATGTTTGGGTTAGGGTCCATGTTTTGCATCCATAGCACAACATAGGTCATATCACAAATTTGTATACTTGGAGCTTAGTTTTCCGGTGTATGCAAAAAATCGTCAAGACTGGATAAAATAATAATTTTGGCATTCAAGGTTTGAGTGATTTATGTTGGTTTGCAACAAAATGACGGCCGTTGAAAATAGAGAAACAATGGATTTTCTTTTAAACGTGCACACCGCTTTGACATGTTTCTTGACTTTATTCGTAGCTGATGACTGCATGTCAGAGAAGTTGGGTACAAAACCCTTCTGAAATGAGCGTAAGTCTGTCTACCCAGCTTGTTTTCTATTCACTTCACTGGTAAATAGCTTTTTGCATGCAACACGTCCATTATATTTAGTATTTCTTAAAACTCGGCGCACTGTTTCACATCCCACTTTTTTTAAGTCTACGAAAGCTTCACTTAAAAGCGCTAAATTTAGTCTTTTTCTTGATTTTACGAACAATGGCGCGTTCTTCAACCGTCGTTAGAACCTTTGGACGGTCAGGATTATGCTGTAAGTTTATTCTGCATTCTCCTTTATACCTCCGGAGAATATCATAGACAGTTCTACGTTTCATGTTGTAATGATTTTCGTTTAAAATCACTCGAACGAAATCGGAACCGACCTCTCATCAGTTCTAGATGTGAAGTCTTTGGACGTGACAACGGACTGTACCCTACAGGACGACAAGTTCGGACACAACTTAGTCTACTCCGAGGTGGCTGCTGGCTAGCTAGCTAGTTCGGAGACATCTTTAGGTTTGTCATTCCCCTTGTAATACAACGGCCTTCCTCGGAGATGGGGTGGGAGCTAGTCTAATGACCGGCAGTTATAAAATCCGCATCATCAATTAGTCCTGATCGGCACTCGGTTGGGTCGGGATCAAGGAGACTGTCCTGTAATAAACATAAGCAGTCAAGCAGCCCCGTGGTGATCCAGGAGTGGCTGCTCCTGAAGAGATAAGGTGGTCACCCCGTCGAAACTGCTTAGTTTGTTGTTTTAATAGTTTAAAGTAAACTACATCTGTCAAGTTTCCATCCTTTTGGCAGAGATGAGTGGTTCACTTCAGCCACTTTAACATCTTTAGGTTTGACATTCCCCTTGTAATACAACGACCTTCTTCGGAGAAGGTAACGGTTGCTTTTTGTAAAATGTTTGCGTTTGTTTCAAGCCTCCGTGTCCGCTAACTTTAACAAGGAAAAAAAATGTTGAATACTGTAGAGTAGCTTAATTGACACATTATATAATATTTCCAAAGATAATAAAAATTGATCGGTACGTCTCGTAGAGTAGAGTACGCGTGACAATTTTTTTGTAGTGTAGCTTCGTGGCTAGACAAGAACCCGCCTCATATGATCCCGCAAATGCTGGTCATCAAGCACGCGTACGCGATCGTTAAGCGAAGCTAGTTAACGATGTTGTTCAAAGCTCACTGACACTTGTGCCAGACCATCGGCACTCGTGTTCTACACGGATTTTTGAAATAAAGAAATTCATTACAATGTTGAGGATCAAACATATTTTTGCCACATTCTACCTTCCTCATGATTAAAAACTACCATTTGGATCTCTCTGGGGACGTGTATTTGCCCATTTTGCATTAACGCAAGCACAACGTTTTTTGAAGCTACCAAAAACGCGCGGTTGCAAGATAATATTAAATACGATGCACCCGGATTTATTACGACTTTATCAGTGAAGCCAATATTAGATAAATAAGTCACTCACATACGTTAATATTGCATAAAAATACACGCCTTTGCTCAAGATTTATCGTTGTGCGGATCTTTTTGGGCATCTGTTTTTTTAGTTGTTCTCGAAATTTTTGTTTCGCGGAGATAATCTAATTCAAGACTTTGACTGTGATCGTCCACGCCATAGATGCTGAATTTCACGCGACAGCCTTCCGATTACCATTTGTAACGTTTCCATTTGCATAGCCGTTTTTTCATTCGATGTGGTTGTTGATGTAGCCGATATCGATGAATGCGAAATTTCCATTATTTTATCGGCCTGCGCCAATAATTTGGCGATTTCCCAACATACTCCGCCATTTGGTCAAGAAAGAATGTCTTTGAAACCACGTCGTTGAATTGGTCACCGGGTAAACTTCCTAGTTCTTGCAAGAAAAGAGACAGTTTTTCTTCTCCAATGTCAACACCACACAACACGCAACGCAATTTTGCTTCACTTAATTCCGCGAAAGATGCTAAACCTTTTAATCGCGTAATATTTTCCATGCTCGGGCGGATTAATCACGATATCCGAAACTGCTTGCAAAACCAAAGCGTCCAACTTCACTATGACATATCGAAATTTAGCTTTATCAGACACCACATGGGAAATTTCAAACACCTTTTGCACTTGAACGAACCACAAACCCGGCTTACCTTTAATAAATGGCGGGATTGTAACTTTGTTCATGGAATACATGTGGATTTCAGATCGCGCGGGGCTTTCTCCAGTCCATTTCGGTGTGTCAGGAAGCGTAGAAATTATTGAAGTTTAAATATTTTTTTGTGAAAATAATAAAAATGGCGTCACTATTTGTGTTTGGCATTACTATGCATTTCCTAGCGCCACTGTAACTTATACTGTCTTTTTCCTTTTCCGCGCATTCAGGGTCACCACTGTAGGGTTTTGCTAAATGTATAAGTTAAAAAATAAATAATAACTTTATTAGCAAACAAAAATATGAACTGAAATTATTATGTCGAAAGTTACAGATTACGTGTTTTTCTTCATGGAGATTACAATTCAAGTGATCGCTTGCTTGACAGGAGTTGTGAAATTCATTATATCCACTAAACGACTCACATCTCACCAACAGATGCGCTGCGATCGCACGAGTGTCACCACATGATGGTGCTTCAAATGAATTATTATAATATGAAATGAGTATTACAAACTGTGGTATATTCGGAAAAGTTTAGATACCTATCGCTACAATTTTTTTTTATCTCAAACAATGAACAAAAAATTTAATTATAATAATTTATCTTGGTTTTTGGTATTCTTAAGGTAAGGCATTGTGATTTCAAGGTAGGGCATTTCCCCACAATGCCCCCTAGCTAAGGCCGTGTGATAGTATTAAAACCGTGCCGCTTTTAAAAGTTTAGAGAGAAGGTTAAGTAACCATATTTAAGTAACCATATTTTATTAAAATATTTTCATCTCTCACCTTGTCAGTTGTATACCTGAAATAGGTATGAAAATTTCATAAGATGATTTTTGACCCGAATATAAAAACTCATTTTTTTACGAAGGACTAGAAACAATACAAATTTTACAGACATCTCATGTGTTTGTCCCAGTTTGTTGTGTTAAAAATCTAAAATACATACAGCTATAATGAATATATGAGCATATCCTTGACATGCAAATATAACAGTCAACCACAAACAGAACTTTCCAAAGAATAAAGGATGCAAGAGAAAAAAAAACAACTTAACGAGTCCCTCATTTGTATAATCGTTTTAAGTACCCTCCATACATATCTCGGTTAACCTGGTCGTTCTTTACAATGCCAGTCTAAAAACGCTGGGAATGGTAAAGCTTAAGTGTATACAAAATGTGCTTATGGCAAAAAAGGAAACACTGAAATAATTTTTCTCGGTCGTATCCCTCTTAACATTTAATGTGGTTAAGCGTTAGAAAGAAATGCTTATGGCAAGCAGAAAACATATTTCTGTAAAACATGTCATCGTTGCTGCCTTTTACATACATGCTAGCAAAAATATCCCTTTCGTCGGCTCGTACTGGATGAAAGTTAGTTTTTGTGTCCTTTTTCCCATGCAATGTGTAAACTCATTAACATATGGCATGAAAAGGTATGATGAAGATGTGAGGCAAATGCTAATTTATTATGGACAAAAATATGAAGGTTAATTAATATTGCTGTAAGTGCGTGACGGTAGAGTGTTTTATACCCACTTTTCACACTTTGGGAAGCACTACCCCAATTTTAAAGAGACATCACTAAATCTACTCTGTATAATCACCCAACTATGCTCTTTAGCTTACAATTTAACAAATCAATTGACCTATAATTTCACAGCATTCGATTAGCAATTCCATTAAGTGACCCAATTAAAGTTGAATTTCTATGAAGTTCCAAGTACGCTTTCATCCTAGCCAGGACCCGGAGAATGGCCAATTCTCATGAATACCAAAAACGTGACCAAGTACTTGCAGCCAATCGTCTCTCAATCTTAGCGACAAAAAATATATGGAAGCAACCTGAGAGCCTGAATGGCAAGGACGACGACTCTGCAAGAGCTTGGAATTGGTGTAACGCTCAGTATTAAATGGAGCCTCTATGAATTCCCCATCTTCGATTAGAAAGACCGCGGCCATCGTTGTCGGCGTAGTCTCGTATTTTATTTCAATTTTATCCCAAAACTCGAGCAGCTCTAGACTTGATTGGGTTTTAATTGAATGATTATTCCTGTTCTAATTTCAACTGAAAAAATCCTGGCTGGCTCCTTTCTGTGGCTGTACATGTTCCTAGTTCTGTCTGCTGAGCATTTCGCTACAGTTTACGGAAATTTCCTAACCCTACCATGGAGCACTTCAACTCATGATGGGTGCACCAGCCCTCAAACCACGTCGAAAGTTTTATCCTCAACGATTAGGGCTGTAAAAGTTTTATCGCTTTCGATGTAGATTTGCGGGCTTGATTAAACCAACGATGAAACTTTCCAGGACTTTTCCGGCGGTTTAATTTCGTGAAGACTGCATGTACGTATGGGTACGTATGTGTATATGTATATCGTGGAGGCAGAGTGGTGAAATTTCGATGTAGTCTTTTAAGTGGTATTTCGGGAATCAGAGCCATATTTGATAACAAGGTCTAGTTCGAGTATCCGTTGCAGATTTGGGTCACAATGAAAATCGAAAAAATACTTGTAGCTTGTTGATGGGAAGTACTGAATTTAGATAAAAATATCATAAGATCTTGCTAGATGATTAAACTGTCATGATTATGTTATAAATGAAAAGCTTTTAAGGAAATTAGTAGGAGATAATAGATGACATTATGTTTTTATGACCTTTTCAGATAATAGAAGTCTAATCGAGGGTATTTGGGAAAGTCTTAAAATCTACTGATACAGAAATCTAAAAGTTATTTTAAATAGCGAAAACTAAATAGAAGCTCACAAGATCCTTGTGAAAAGACACAAAAAAAAAAAATATTTTATTGATTTCTTCAAAATATAGATTAAATTTTCTTCAGCATCCACTCTTTATAAATTTTACAATATTTTTGCCATACAGCCAATCTAGTTCGCGATAGGTGGTACTAATTACCATAGACATGTAGCCGCCTTGAATCCCGGGGATTAAGACGTCTACAATGCAATCGTTAAACTCTCTTAATGTGGTAAATAACAAGTTATTGTAAAAATCTAAATATATCACATTTCGTTAACTGAAACTAAACTTGTCTGCTTCGCGACCAAAAGCCAAGAGAACAGTTGATGATAATTCTTGTTGTTGCTAACTGATTGATTGCCAGATGTGTAAAGTCAAACTTCCTCGAGATGATGTCAGCGCCACTCAGTGGTGGACAGGGATGGTATTCTACGCGATTTTTAGAGTCCCGTAGGTAATATACGTCGAAAACTGTATTCTACGTTTTCTACGGTTGAAAACCTCGTGCACGTCGAAAACTCCAAAAGACTCGGAAATTCATAGTATGAGTCATTCGCTGGCAGCGAATCGCTGCGCTGATTAAGTGTTAACTGTACGGGTACACACATACGCATCTCTAGCAGTCTATATGTAGCAGTCTATATGTCTTATCTGTTGCGTCAGCTGTACTTGTTTGTCATTTGATTTGTCATAACGTGTTTTCTCTTGTAAGATTCATAATTTTGTCATTCAAATCGTTGTCCAAAATTTTATGAAAATGTCGAACGCATTTGAGAAATTAATGAAACAAAGTGATGAAAGTGAAGCATCCACATCATCTACATTGAAACGCGGGAGACCAATGCATGAAGATTGGTATGGCTATAAAAAAATTGTCGTCAATGCAAAACCTGCGGCAAAGTGTCTCAACTGTATGTCCAACGTCATGAATACCGCAAAAGCACGTTTGATAAAACATCGGTAAAAAATATGTTATAATTTAATTTATGTAGTGTTCAAAACTTATTTTATGTTGATTTTTTTTATTCGCATAGTGAATCTTGTGGCTCTGACAACATCGTTGATAATGAAATCGCTGACAAGGATGACAACTATGATAAAAAACGGGTGACGATATCGATGACAGGGGAGTTGATTCAGTATCAAGTGAATTGAATGCCACTTTGGAAGGCAGTGACAATACAAACTCGCGTCCAAGCTCGCGTCCGAATTCAAGTTTAAGTCAAACATCGGATATACGAGATGTAATTTTTTTTCTTTTTTTTAACATATTAAATAATACATGTTGAAAGTTGAATACATAATTTAAAAAAAAAAAGTTAAATACATGTCAAAAGTTAAATAACCTTTATTTTATTTTAATTTTTACGCGTCCAAGCTCACGTCCGAATTCAAGTTGAGGTCAAACATCGGATATACGAGATGTAATTTTTTTTCTGTTTTTTTTTAACGTGTTAAATAATACATGTTAAAAGTTAAATACATAATTTAAAAAAAAATGTTGAATACATAAAAGTTAAATACATGTTAAAAGTTAAATAAAACTTATTTTATTTTTATTTCTAGCAATCAACGTCGAGTTTCAGAGCATTAACACCAAAGCAAATGAAAATAAAACGTTTCATAGACGATGTAAGACCAGTTGAAGGCGCAAAATTGGATTCGTTAGCGGCGACGTTTTTTTATGGATGTAACATTCCGTTCCAAGTAGCTGACTCAACATATTTTAAGAACTTTGTGCAAGGGCTGCGACCGGCTTATAATCCGCCTAATCGTCGAGTATTGGCAAGCACGTTGCTTGATAAAACGTACGAAGCAATCGAAAAACGCAACGAAGAATTGATTGCCAAAATGGGCAAACGCGTAACGTTATTGGTTGATGGCTGGCAAAACTCATCGGCGAACCGTCACTACGAGGTGATGATGCTCGCAACGTCAAATGACCAAACAGTATTTCTGGAATCCTTCGACTTTTCGGGCATTCGTGAAACTGGCTCTAATTTGTTCGATGCTGTGGATAAAGCGATCATATTAGCAAAAGAACGCTATGATGCGACTGTTTATGCTATTTTGACGGATAGCGCATACAATATGCAAAGCATGGGAAATGCTGTTAAAGCGAAGAATATGCTCTATTCAACATGCAATGCGCATACTGCAAATCTGTTGGCTGGTGCCATCGTGAATAAGACAAAAAACTCTCGCGTAATGAGCAAAGTAATGAGCGTACAAAAAGATTTCAAGAGAACTGGGTTAGAAGATCGTCTTCTGAAATCTGGTGGCCAAAAACCAGTTCTGTCTTGTGCAACACGCTGGACAACTCAACGGAATGCAGCCGCATCATTTTTGAAGAATTTGTCCGCTATGAAATCTGTTACTGCCGCTTGTGAAACGGAAGGAGAGTCTGATCCAAATGCAATAGTACCAAAACCAGCCGTTTCATCTATTCTCTTCGATAGAGAATTTGTCGCTTCAGTTAAGACATTGCTCGAATTATTGAATCCAGTGGCAGAATTGACGAACTTCTGTCAGAAGAGCAACACATCAGCTGCAGATGCAACTGAAAGATGGCTCGAATGGTTGCAGGATGGGCCAGGCGAATTGAAAGATTTTTTAGAAAAACGAATGTCGAAAAGCAACGTTCTGAACATCGTAACGATGACGGCTAATTTTTACCATCCGGTTTATCGCGGCAAACGGTTGAGTTCGGATCAACGTCAGCAGGTTGCAAGCTATCTTTTTGATAAGCTTGATGGGCCTGCGCTTGAATCGTTGCGTGAATTCACAGAAGTTGAAGGCAGTTTCGCAAAATTGACTGCGAAAAAAATCACTTCGCCAAAAACGTTTTGGCATTTCGCCGCTGAACTTGGCCATGATAAGCTTGCTGAATTTGCCATGGACTACTTGAAAATTCCCGCATCTACCGCACAACTGGAACGCTTATTCTCAAACTGGGCGTACATACACAACGACATCCGAAATTGACTCTCGAACGAAACATCCAAAAAACTCGTGAATACTTATTTCACGTTAAGGTCAACTGATCAAATGGTTGAAGAAGACGACGACTTTGAAATGCTGTTGGAAAATTTCGGACGCGATGGAGAATGAATGCAAAGATTTGTAATACGTTGAATTTGTTTTTAATCCACACAATGCTCTCATTTTTCTCGTGAAGATAAAAAATATACTGTATTCTGTTTCTGATATATAAATTTACTTTATTCTTCATGTAATCTACCACATAATGTTTTTGGAGGTTTTCGACACGTTCATGTAGAATACTCATTTTTGATTAAGTATTCTACCACAGGTATTTGACGTAGAAAACCTCGTAGAATACTACACGAGTTTTCGACATGACATCCCTGGTGGTGGACAGTACCCCCTTTCCAGAATTGACGTCAAGTTGATGTTGGCTTTGACGTCCGTCTGTACGTTCTAAGGGGAATGTCATGATGTTGTTCGTTGTCATCTTTTATAGTATACGCTGGTTTGAGTCGTTCGGTTAAGACGGTCACATCTTGTCCCTTTATCTTGATAATGAAGACGTGATCGTTGATTCGTTTAACCACCTCCTGTGGTCCTGTGTAGGGTTGCTCCAACAGCTGTCTGACTGCATCGACTCGCAGGAAGACATGAGTGCAAGTGTGGAGATCCTTGTATTGAAAAAGGCTTCTTTTTATGTGGTGAGCTGTTGGTGTCGGTCGAGAGAGTCGCATGTGCTCACGAAATTTCTCGACAAAAAAGGTGGGATCGGCTGACATGTCCTCGTTTGTAAAAAATTCGCCCGGAACACGTAGCTGTTCGCCGTAAAGTAATTCGGCGGGTGAAGCTCCTGAGTTATCCTTGAGTGACGTTCGCAATCCTAGTAGAATAGTTGGAATTAGTTCTATCCAGGATGTGGGTTGACTGCACATAAGAGCTGATTTGAAGGTTCGGTGTCATCGCTCAATCGCACCATTGGACGCAGGATGATAGGGTGTTGTTCTAACTCGTTTCGTTCCGGTCAAATTGGGAAGGGCTCAAAAAAGTGCACTCTCAAATTGAGCGCCTTGGTCGGCCGTCAACGTTTTTGGAGTTCCAAAACGCGCAACCCTGGTGTTGTAAAAAGCGTTGGCAACTGTGTTCGCAGTCATGTCTTGCATGGGGACTGCTTCTGGCCACCGTGAAAACGTGTCTACCATGGTAAGACAGTATCGATACCCGCTCACCAATGGCAGAATGACGATGTCAAGGTGTACATGATCGGATCGTTCGTTCGGTACGTTTATTGAGATAGGCTGGTTCCTGTTGTGTCGTTGGATTTTCGAGCGTTGACAGGAGATGCAGTTGCGGGTCCATCGTATCGTGTCCTTTTGAATGCTGGGCCATACGTACTTTTGGCGCAGTTTGTGAAGGGTGGCCTTGCTACTCGGGTGAGCTAGTCCGTAAACTAATGTGAAAGCCGGTTGACGAAGTTTCGGTCGGACGTAAGGACGAATGTGTCTCGTTGAAATATCGCAGTTAACTGTTGCAATACCGATTGACAGCTTTTGTAGTTGTAATCTCGTGTTTTTGCTGTTGTGTAGGAGCACACGAAGCTCGTCGTCTTCTTGTCGAGCCTCGGCTAGTTGAGTTGGGTCTTAGGTAGCATGTTGATTGTGTTAATTCTGGAGAAGGCGTCGGCTACCAGATTCTCCGAGCTGGAGATGTGGACTATCTCCATCTTCAGCTGAGAGATGAAGTCCAACTGTCTCAATTGTCTCGGATTGGCTTTGTAAAGACTTCGAGCGAATGCGTAGATTAAAGGCTTGTGGTCGGTTTTGATAATAAAATGCCGACCCACCAGAATATACCTAAAAACTTGATTGCGGCATAAAAAGCTAGTAGTTTGCGATCATACGCGCTGTATCTAGCTTCCGTTGGGCTCAGCTTACGAAAGAAGAAGCCAAGTGGATGCCAGTGTTCGCCATTGTGCTGTTCCAAGGCTGCTCCGATAGCAATACTAGATGCGTCAGTGACAAGTTAAAGTTGTGCCTTGTGATCCGGATGGACGAATAAGGCTGCAGTTGCAAGGTCGCATTTGCAAATTTGGAAATCTAATTCCGTGCGTGGTGTTCAAGGATCTTTGCGATTATCGAATCTCTTATTGTTGCTTAAGAAAGCGTTCAACGATGCCTGATGGTGGGCTGAGTGTTTAAGACAACGTCTGTAGAAGTTGCAGGCCCCAAGAAATCAACGCAGCTCGACGATGGTCTCAGGTTGCTTGAAGTTAAGTAGCGCAGTGATTCGCTCTTGTGTTGGTTGTGAAGCGTTTTTGTTGATCATGTAGCCCAAATACTCTATCCCCGTTCGACCGAAAGCACACTTATCAATGTTAATGTGCAAGTTATGTTGTTCAAGTTGTTGAGGGACAATGTTGAGGTGTTCTCGATGTTGGTCAGCATTGTCAGACATGATGATGATATCGTCTATATAGCAGAAGACGAATTCTAGTCCATAGAGGATGTTGTCCATGTGCCGTTGAAAAGTTTGTGTGGCATTTCTAAAACCAAATAGCATGACCAAATATTCAAACAACTCGAATGATGTTGTAACAGCTATCTTTTTTATGTAGGCTTCGGACATCGGGATCTGATGGTAAGCCCGTTCTAGGTCCAACTTCGAAAATATAGTTTTATCGTGAAGCCGGTCACCCACGTCGTGCATATGTCCAATTGGATATCGATCTGGTACTGTCTGAGCGTTAAGTTTGCGATAGTTACCGAAAACTCTCCAGCCCCCGGATTTTTTGGCCACTATTTGGATGGGACTGGCCCAAGGACTACTTGATGTACGGCAAATACCCATTTTAAGCATCCGATCGAATTTTGCTCGTGCTGCTTTCAGTTTTTCGTCTGTCAGACGTCGAGGCCGTTGAAAAACTGGTGATCCAGTTGTTTCGATGAAATGTGCAACTCGGTTAGCTGATGCTGGTGTCGGTATTGTTGTTGTTGAGGACGTGTCGTGAGTCGTAGTCTGAATGATAGTTGCCGTTGTGGTTGCCTTTGCATGTGTCGTGAACACCCCGAAAAAATCAACCAGATAGAATTGTCATCTAATAGCCTTCAATTTTTTAAATCGATCAAAAGCCCGTAATGTGTCAAAAAGTCCGCCCTGATAATTGGTGTAGAGACATTTGCTACAGTAAAATTCCACGCAAATAGACGCTTGAAACCTAAGTGTATCTTCAAGGATCGTTTACCATACGTGGTAATTGCAGTGTTGTTGGCGGCATATAATGTTAGCATTTGCGGCTGTTGAAGTTGAACGAAGCCTTTTGGCAGAATCGAGACGGACCATCTGGAGTTGATTAGGAAGTTTAAGTGTGACTGCTCATCGGCTATGTGTAGTCTGGATTCTGGAATTTTTTCTATGTTGTCTACCACTCCGGTGATGGAAGGCAACTGTCTTAAAAAAAAAGAGCTCGGAGCACCGCTTCGCTTTTACGCCAAATCTTTTATGGTAATAGCAAGCCTCGTTGTTAGTTAAAGTGCGGTGGCCTCTTGCACCAGCTGTCGAACCGTGCAAATCAGAGGGGTTGAAATTGTTTGTTGGTTTTGTCATCTGAAGGGCAACGCTATTAAGCTGACGCTCGATTTTTTCAAGCCGTTTGTTGGGTTCCGCCTGCCCGTGGTGGAGTAGCCTCTGTAGCCAATACGTAAGCTGTAATACTGGTGTCCACTATGCGGTCTGCTTTTTTGCGAGTTTGTAGAGTTCGGAGTCCTCGCTAGCAGCCAGAATGCACCTGACGCTCACTGATAGTCATTTTATCCACAACGGTTTGAGGATGTCCTCAGACAAATCCGAAGATGCGAAATTTTTCATTTCTCGAAGTAGTTGTGGCGGTTGTTTAGCGTCGAGGTCTGCTGTGAGCAACCAGTTTAGCTGTCGTTCCTTAGATTTAGAGAATCTGGTGACAAGATGCCGTTTGAGCGTGCCGTTTTTGTTCGTGACTGATGGCGAATGGATAATGTCAGATACTTGCTGCAGGATATCGATGTCCAGAGCAGCGATAATCGTGTAATAACGAGCGTTGTCAGACGTTTTTTTATTGATGAAAAATTGCGCCTCCGCCTGCACAAACCAAAGCGTCGGGTCGCTTCGCCAAAATGGTGGCAATTTCACGTCTTTGACAGAAGCAACTTCCGCAGCCGATGGAAAGTATGTTGCTACATCAACAGGTGGCAACAATTTGGGCTTGGTTCATATAGTGTGTCGAGTAAAGTGTTGCTGTCGCGCCTTGCCGGCGGCGGTGTATGTTGAACGGAAATGCCGGCTGTCAAGTGCTCAGTCGAAATTTTAATGGGTGCTCCCCTAGCCAGGGCTGACGTCGATGATAGGGTCCCCAGTTGTAGCCACCTTGAATACCGTGGATTAAGACGTGCACAACGCAATCGTCAAACTTACTTAATGTGGTAAATAACAATTAATCGCAAAAATCTAAACATACCACATTTCGTTAACTGAAACTCAACTTGTCTGCTTTGCGACCAAAAGCCAAAGAGAACAGCTGATGATAAGTCTTGTTGTTGCTAGCTGATTGGTTGCCAGATGTGTAAAGTTAAACTTCCTCGAGATGATGTCAGCATCACTCAGTGGTGGATATAGTTTTTATGATCGCCACAGACATAGCAACTTTCATTGCGGGAGACTGCATTAAGAAACTATACTTTACCATGCTCAAACAGGCATTAAGCGCAGCAAATCTTCAAACAAGCTGTGTGAACAGAAGTACGCTCCTATCAGAAGGGTTTTTTGAGACATGTTATAAAAAAAAATTCAATCTGAGTATCAACACTTGGCTCACAAATAAATTCTTTGAATTCACTCAAAACCATTACGTAATATTTCCTTCGCTAGAAGTGTGAATTTCCTCAAAAAACAGCTTGAATTTCACGAGCTTGGAAGAAAAGCACTATAATGAGTAGTAATCATACTTAAAAAATGTGGAAATCCTTTTTTTGGTGCTTTTAAATTACGATTTTTGTGTGATTATGCAATTTAAGTGATTCATACGATTCTGGAATGTATGAAAAGTTCACGCCAAAGCTCGGTTTCTGTACTCAAAATGCAAATCACACAATATCAATGTTTTTCCCGTAAGAAAACGTCTTTTGCAAGGGGAAAAATTTCCGGTGAATACTTAAGTATTTTTTAAGATATGTTTAAAGACCGTAAAGGACAGCAGCGATGGAATACTGCCTCAGCGAGCTAATGAGCGATGTTGAGCTGAAAACGATATGATCTAGTGACGCATACTTGTGCTGGAGGGCTAGCTATCTGCGGTGTCATGGGAGGGTCCACCAAAGTCCACTACAACCTATGTACGACAATGTGGTGATATGTAGTCCATGTGGAGCTGTGGGTTAGGGCACACTCCACTTGCGCAGCAGCTCCCAAGTTCAAGCCTCGGTAATGACATCGAGTTTGAGCTTCTGATGCTGCTGTAGGACTATCAGCCCACCCAGCTGTGATGGGTACTAATAGAAAAATTAAGTTATAACCACATGGTTGAGCGTGATACTGACCATATCACCTCGAATACCATTATGGTCATGGAATGAGATACCCTGACAATAAATCTCAACTACAACGTTTGGATTTGGACTGTTGTGCGGTGGATTATTATAATTAATTACAAATTCACTAAAGAATTCATCTTCAGGAAGTGATGGGATTTCAGCAAAATAACTTAAGCTTAAACTTATTAAAAAATCGCTTTACATTTAGTTTCATAGCTTAATATATAAATTTACATTGATTGGAACTTTCTCATTGGAATTTAAGATTGCAATCATTACCCCAATCTTTAAATAAGGTTGTGTAAATGGACCATGTAATTATAGGCCAATTAGCCCAACAAATTTGTGGAGCAAGGCATTCGAAAAAATAATTAACACACGAATCATTCGATCTACTGATGAGTTTTAAGGGTTTGGTTTAAATCAGTATGGTGTTGTAGAAAAGAGTAGTACTACATCTGCTACATATTTTGGATGCTTTACAGGTTAAACTGGATGATGGCAAATATGTTGCTGCCATATTTATTTACCTTTCTAAAATTTTTGAAATGGTTGACGTACAATATTAGCAACTTACCAAGGAAAGGAACTATTAGAGTTTGTGTGAATAAAGAGTTGAGTGACAAATTTATCATCAACATCAGGGTTCCATCTTGGGCCCAACTCCTTGCATTTAATATACACACGATATTTATTTTTCTAACTTGAAATGAAGACTCATACTCGTATATTATTTATGCTGATGATACTTTGCTGCTTTATTCGAATTTATCAGGAGCAAGAAATTAATGTTGACCTTAAGTTTTACGGCACTTGGATGTTAGGAAACAAGCTTACTTCTAACATAAACAAAACAAACCTCATGGTTTTTGGATAAATAAATAAAGCAGACATCAATTTAAATGTTGGGACTTTGACGAAAAAAATCGAACGAGTTTTTCAATAAAGTATTTAAGTTTGATATCAAAAATAAACGTTTGGTTGAGAGTGTGCATGTGGCATATGTCGGAAACGAATATTGACTCAATTCATAAAATGCTGAATAAGATTCTCAAGGCAATGCAGAACCAAGATGAGGTAAGTTTTAATCTTATATTACGAGAAATTTAGGAATAGCTTGGGTCAACCAATCTAAACACCACCAGTGAAGCTTTATCCAGGTAATGTAGTACGAATAGTTTGTCCGTGAGCCAAACTGGGTTTGGAAACTTAACTGTGTATTGTACGCATTCTTTGCAAAGTGAAGTACGTGATAAAATCATTATGGTAGCGACTACAGTAGAGTAGATTTTTGATAACAAGTGAACGCAATTCAAAGTAGGATAGTTAGGCTCCACGAAGAGCACTTGTTTACCACTCTCGTATGTGAGTATTGCTCCAAAACATACACGGTTTGGGAACTCTCGACTGGCTCAGCCCCGCTCCCATTAATTTTTTGTCACTAACTGGGAAGGTCCAGCGGTAACAGTAATACAAATAATTATGGGGCGGTTATCAAACGACAGCAAAGAACTACAATACAAAAAATGAGGCACCGTCATCAACAGCAGTTATCACGATCTTTGGTAGCAAGGTTGAGCCGCTCGCCTCTCGTTTAATAAGATCCCATCGCCATCACCACATCAACATGCTCAGGCTCACTCCCAACCAACTGAAAGAAGTAACTAGCAGCAACAATCATCAATTGTAAATAACTATAAGGTGAAATAGTCGTCTGCCAACAACCAATAATAACACCCCCACAAAATCGCCAAACTATCGCTTAGCAATCATTCGTCCCCAAATTCATGCAATTCATCGAAAAAGATATCAGAGGACGCTATTATGGAAACGACACGAGCAACGGGTAAAAATCCTTTTATAATATAATAAATGTTATATCCGTTACCACCTTAAAGGCGTGTAGCCCCGTAGGGGGAATGCCGGTCGACAGGAATTCTCTTGGAGGCTAGAATTCTTTAGAGAGTGCCACCTCCACGGACCGGAGGATATGGAGGGCACCATGAGGTTACCTCCTGGGATGACAGGTAATGAACCTGACTGAATCGGGACTAGACTTTGGACAATTGGAATTGATGCTTACGGCTGGCGGATATGATAGTTTGGACCTGGTTGCTTTGCACGGTAGCTCCGAGCTGACACTCGTGCGTATATGGCTTCAATTCAACTATCATATTGTCTTTGTCCCAGTAAAACCTTAACAGGCCTCGGAGTACGCTCGAAGCTCGCACCATTGAGCTAGTGCCGTAGGTTCGGTTGGGAGGGGCTCCCGATTAGCGCTGGTCTGGCTGCTTGTCCCAATTAGGGATTGTGCCAACTCTTGCCTCTGCTCTTTGGACCGCGTTCACCACCTCTGCAATCGCATCAATGGTAGAACGTCCTGCTCTAAAGCCATACTGCCGAGGAGATAGGTCCCCAGCAGCACGAATCACGTCAGTGAGTCTTCCCTTGATGAGTTTCTCGAGCACTTTCCCAGCCATGTCTAGCATGCATAACGGGCGGTATGCAGACGGCGAATCGGGACTTCACTTCCCCTCGTGCTGATCAGCAAGGGTCGCGCATGGGAGTCCCACACTCTGTGCATAAATAGCATTCACCTCCCTACCACAAAAAAAAACAATATTCATGACTCATCGGGAGCGGTACTAACGATGACAAAAGTGACGATGAATACAATGACAGTGAAGATGGACAAAAAATGGGGATTAGCGGACAGTCATACCCAGACTGAGACTTCTGTGGCTTATGGGCACAGAAAAAAAATGCGGCGAACGACAGAACATCCTAAAAAAAAAGAACAGGAAACTCTGCAGGACAAAAGGAGCGAAGAAACCACAAAGAAACTCCTTCAGAAAATGGCAGAAAATAAAGTTTGTACGGATGCTCAACAAGAAAAAAGACCTGATACGAAACAAGGGAGAAAGAAGCCTCGACAAAAATCCTGGTAGCAGGCACTACTTGTAAAACCCCAAGATGGCTGATCTTGGGCACGTCGTGAAATCAGGGGAGTATCGGGTTTTCTAGGAAGCTCTAGTCAAGGCGACACCAGAACTTCGATGACCCACATCTTGCAACTAAACCAACACCGCAGTCAAATAACCAAAACCTACTTCTGCTGTTTCTGAGGGACATAAAAGCTGATTTTTTTGCTGCTGAGTGAGCAACACCATGATAAAAGTTTTGCATCATAGTATCCTGATGAAATTGGTACTGCTGCCATCTGGATTCGAAACAATGATTTCTAGGCGGAGAGCTGTGGTTTCATGTGAGTTCAGTGCTCAGGGACCACCTTCTTAACTGTGTATCTAACACCGAACAAATCGATATTATCTTTCCAAGCCAAGTTTAATGCTTTGGAGGGCACTGTTTCGAACGCAGACAGCAACGTGCTCGTTGGAAGAGACTTCAATGCTAAAGCACTCGAATGGGGCATGCTTCAAACAAATCCACCTGATAAGCAAATCCGGCCTGGGTGGCGGTCATCCTACTAAACACCGAAAGTACGCCGACTTTCCCCCATATTCGAAAACCCCAGTACGGCAAGCCTCCAGTATAGTGGCTGTTGACTGAAATCGCTAAAAAGTGAAAGGAGTGTCATGAGTTTTGACACGAGGCTCAACGGGCGCAGAACCATTAAGAGACATGCAACTGGTTAGTAGCATTTAAGTCGCTCAGGAAATGCCTTCGCGAATAGATTAACGACAGCAAGGCTCGCTGCTGGCAAGATCTAGTGGACAATGTGAACAAGGAGGAAGCTTGGTGTCTTACACAAGCCTTGCATACATGATGCGGAAAAGATGAACAATATAGTGAGGGCACTCTTCTCCATCCATCCCATCCATATTGACTCTGTCCACGGCGAAACAGCAATCGAGTGCCGACTGTTCACACAGCCGCAATTGGTAGATAGCGTCGTTTCCCTGAAAGCAAGGAAGGCTCTAGGTTCAGATGGTGTTGCAACTTATCTATCCTGACTTGCTGCTCAGCACATTCAACACTTGCCCACGGGACGGGGTTTTCCCTGTGCGATGGAAGGTGGCAGGGCTCATGTCGGGCAGCAAGGGGAATGGAAATTGCGGGTCGCCGTCTGCATACCGCCTGTCATGCATACTAGACAATGTTGGGAAAGTGCTAGAGAAACTCATCAAAAGGAAGACCTCGGCAGTACGGCTTTAGAGCAGGTGTTCCACCATTGATGCAATCATAGAGGTGGCGAGTGCCACATCAAGAAACGGATCGTTCTGTTAGTGACACTCGACGTTAGGACCGCCTTCAGTTTCGCTAGAGGTGTGAATATTCTGGATACGCTGAAAACCTTCTTTTCAAGCTCTAGAATATCTATTGCGGCTTCTGAGGGACTACCTGAATGAGCGAAGCCTGCTTTACGACACGACACAGGGCCAACGAAGAATGGAAGTTACATTAGGTGTTGCCCAGGGATCTATCCTTGGTCCAGAGCAAAGTGAATCGATAGATACACAAGTGAACCTGATGTTTATCGAAAATTGATTTGTAATTGAATCTCTGTCTGGCTATGTTAATTTATGCATTCCTTATTAGTACTTGCGATTTATCAAGGATTTATGGTAATTATAAAAACGTTCTTTGGTCATATTTAAAAACCAATCAAATTCCGGATGAGGCAAATATAATAAGTAGCATGCAAAAGAGACGATAAATACTTTCCTTGTATAATTTTGCATATTCCTCATGCAAGGGAGTCATATTTAATAACTAATTAATCGCTCGTATTACATATTTTCCTCATGACGTAATACGAATTTACATATAATACGAAGTCATTGAATGAAAGCAGAATAAGAGAAAATATTGAAATTGATCGAAAAAAAAAAAAAAAATAAATGTGTATTTCCATTATAGTTTGATGATAAAATATTATTTGCAAAACCAAATAAAGATATTCCTACTGAAAGAAAGAAAAAAAAAAAAAAACAAAACTACTCAAGTTCTTTCAATTATTAAATGCTTTATATAATGTATTGAAGTTATTTTCAGGGGATGTGGGTGAGTGAGCGTTGGTACCCTGGAGGGGTCATGGTTCTCACGTGGAGCTTTTACTTTTAATTTTCAAATTTCTGTCTTTCCTTCTCTCTCTTCGATTCCCACTTGTAGATCTTGTCTTTGTTTGTTTATAACCCCACGCCATCGCATGTGAGCTACCGGGTGAGGTAGTAAATAAATTAAATTTTTGTGGCTACCATCATGTAACCCATTGCTTTCCGTATTAAGATACTAAGTTTTAAGCCTCATTTACACGATGATAGTACTATCACGATAGTACTCTTGTGATAGTACTACTCGATAGTCTGACATGATAGTTTAATGTTTACACGCGGACTAGAATAGAGCGATGGTTTATAAAGAGAATTATCATGGATGACAACTTGTGTAACGCGGTGCTTGCCGTCATCGGTGAGATTTTAAAAATAAAACATAAAAATGAAAAATAAAAGAAGAGAATATGGATCAGGCAGTGGATTCAGAAAAGGAAGGAGCTAGATGCATCTGAAAAATTGATTAAGGAGCTCGCTGTTGAGAATCCAGCAAGCTTATGCAACTTTCTACGTATGAACGAGGATATGTTCAATACATTACTTAAAAAGGTAAATATCTGGCTATAAGGCTACTGTTTATTATAGAAACGGAAATTCAATTCAGTTTTTTTTCATTTTATTTCTAAGGTAGAAGAAAGGATACAAAAAGCAAACACCGTAATGCGAGATCCACTCTTAGCAAAACTGAAATTAGCAGTCGCTTGCAGATATCTAGTTACTGGAGGTTCACTGGGATCATTGCAGTATCTATATCGAGTGCCAAAGTGCTCAATCAGTAAATTTCTTCCAGATGTTTTTGATGCCATATATGATGCATTGGAAGAATATATAAAGGTAATTATTAAAACACAAATTGCAATATTAATTTCGTGTATTATTGTGGGCTTAAAATTTCGTATACACGATCGCTCTCATCCCTCCAAGTTCTCAAACAAGTGTACCGCAGTTTCGTCAAAAGATTCAGTGTGATGAGGTAGCACATTTGAAGTGCTGGAAGAATCTTCAAAAGACTCAGTGTGATGAGGTAGCACATTTGAAGTGTTGGAAGAATCAATGCCTGACGTACAGCTGTGGGCAGATGTGGCGGTTGATGAATAAAGATTCTCACATTGTTCGCTGCCACTCGTTGTAGCTATTGCTGAGCTAGAAAATTGAAAATCAGTATTTCTTAAATGCCGAAGACGGGTAACTGTAATTAATTTTTGTATTGCTTCTTGAAGTAAAACTGCTTCCTCCAGTGATAGGCAGCTCAACTGAACCGCGACCTGTGTTCCAAAACTTGCAAGCTCATTTGTTCCGGACTGTGGTGGAGCTGCTACTTGCTTTAGCACTTCAACAGCATTGTCCAATGCGTCATCTACTTTTGCTTTTTTTTATCCGGCCAAAAGTTGCAGGTCTTTTACGGAATAGCTGGAACCTTCCCGGTGAAGAAGCTGAGACTGAGGTTGTCGTCGATGGTTGACTGGTTCAATTTTCCCATTTTCTGCTTCTCTTTCTGCTAATGTCTGAAATAAAAACGAAAAAATAATGACTTATTTCTTTTTAGGGTTTTGTATTGAAATACAAATCCCTATTGCAATCACGACCTGTGTCCGTCTGTCCGTCCGTCCGTCTGTATGTCATAGCACTTTTTCTCCGAAACTATAAAGGCTACAGCAATGAAACTTTGTAGAAAGGTCAGAAGTGGTGACTTCTTGAAAGTTCAAGGGTGAAAAAATTTTTCAAAGGCGTTTAAGGGGTGAAAATTTTTTTTTGTGGGGTCACGTCCCTATATGGGGAGACCCCCCAAAAAAAAATTTTCACCATTGGTAGTCAAGTAGGGTATCGTTGGAAAGGTCTCAATGAGATCTTTTCAAAACTAGTCTTAAAACTGCCTTATTGTTACCGAGGGGGACAGGGGAAGGGGAAATGTTCGAACTTGTCGCGTACCCCCCCCCTCGCGATTGGACACCTTCCATCCGAAAAATCTGAAAAAAATCATGAATGTAGGCCTTCATGAGCACAACAACAACGAATACATAAAAAGTCGAAATTCACTCAACTTTGTTAGTAATAGTATGATTTATCGATTTTGTGGTTTCTTGAATAAAATCTAAACGGTACCTTTAAACTCAATAAAATTTTGCAAAAAGATGACTATTTATAAGATTGATCTTTTCTAAAAGTTTGATAAAGATCGAATAGTATTTACCGAAGTTATAGCGATTTGAATTTTCCTGTATTACTATGGAGCAATATGCCCTGTATTACTATGGAAACATATGGCTATGGAGCCATATACGCTTTTTACCGACTTAGACACTACAACTATGCTAGAATTTGCATGAAAATATCAGAATTGATAGGTATCATGAAAATGAGTACATACAATTGAAACAAGTCGAAGAGGCAGGAGAGAGCTCCTAGCAAAAGGGCTTTGTAACCATTCTAGGATTCGAAAAAATAGGCCATGAATCGATGATTACAGTATAGAAGAGTGGCCCCTGAAAAAAAATTTCATGAAAGGTAGCCGATATGAGTATCAACTGAAAGTTCTCTATGAGAGCTTTTCAAAACAGTTTTTAAACTGACAGTTTTTGCTTCATGAAAAATGTGTTTCCTCCCTCGCGAATGGACACCCGTGATCTAAAAAATCTGAAAAAATTATCAAAGGAGATATTCATGGGTATAACTATACCTCAGAAGTCAAAATTCGTTCAACTTTGTTAATAATAGTATGATCCTCGAATTTCACATTTTCTCCAATAAAATCGTCTTTGACATGTTTATTGATTTTATTCGTTGCTGGTTACTGCATTTTGTAAGTTAAGTACAAAACCCTTCTGACATGACCATAGGTCTGTCTACCCAACTTGTTTTCAGGTTCCTCTGAGTGAAAACAAGTGGATGAAAATTATACATGGGTTTGAAACTTCATGGAATTTTCCAAACTGTGTAGGAGCGATCGATGGGAAGCATATTGTGATACAATGTCCATCACATTCAGGTTCACAATACTTCAACTACAAAGGATCATTCAGTCTTGTTTTATTGGCCTTAGTAGACCACAATTATAATTTCATCTTTATCGACATTGGGAAATATGGCAGCTGTTCAGATGGTGGAGTTTTTGGAAATTCATCCCTATATACTGCAATTGAGAACGACCTATTAAACATTCCCAATGTATCTGTCATATTAGGCGACGAAGCATTCCCACTTAAACCATACTTAATGAAGCCGTATTCTCGACGAAACCAATTAAGTGTGGAGCAAAAAGTATTCAACTATAGACATTCTAGAGCAAGGCAAATAGTGGAAAATGGCTTTGGGATACTGTCTTTTCGTTTTCGAGTTTATATATTAAATATAAACAAAACTTACCCAATTGGATTCACTTTCATTTTCGTCCATATTTTGCTTGAGGAGGCGATCCGCAATTTCAAACCATGCTAGCTTGGGATGATACATTACGCTGGTAGCTGATCCGGTTACTTTTGATTTTTTGACTTTCGAAACTTCCTGATTGTAGGTGCATCTTATATTCCTTATTTTTTGGCGAAGCAGCTTGATAGTTGGCAGTCGACAATTGCAGCAGCATCTGCTCTGCATGGTCCCATTTCGAATGGATTTTAAATTCTGGGCATCGTTTTTGCCACAGGCTTGGAAATTTCTCATAATCTTCGAGAAAACTGATTGTATCGAAACTTGACATAATGAATACAACACAACTTTTGAAATTTATTATCAACACCACTGCGAGCAAATATTTTATAAAAACAAAGCCAATTCAATCAGAGTGGCTTCGATAGTAGCACTCTCACTCTCAGAAACCTGTTTCCACGCGAGAGTTGATGTGATAGTGCTTATGATTATCGTGGGAGCACTATCAACTATCTAGCAGAGCTAGATAGTGCGATAGCACTGTCGTGATAGTGTGATAGTAACTATCAAGCTATTTACACGATGATAGTATCCGTGAGAGTTGCTATCATGACAGCTACTATCATACCAACTATCGTTGTGTAAATGGGGCTTTACTTTTGTTGCGAGAGTGACCTATCGGTCAACATAAAACTATTTATTTTCATTTTGTTTCGTTTCTTCTGAGGGATAAAGTAACACCGTCTGGAGTATTCACAAAACACAGTATGAAGACGCCGCTTGGACAAATCACTGGGATAAGTGGGAACGAGCGACTGCATTCGTTCTTGTGCTAAGAGGCCCAGCTGCCGAGCTTTTGCAGACTATCCCCGTTGAGTTACACTCAAACTCGGCTGCTATAATGAATGCACTTGTCATGTGTTATGGAGGCGATCATCTGAAGCAGATTTATCGGTCACAGCTACGCCATCGGATGCAAAAGTCTGGCGAGGGGTACCATTTGAAAGGATTGCTGTTAAAATCGCAGGATCGTTTCCTGAATCCGAATGGGGCAATCGATACACGCTGGTTGTGGCCGATTATTTCAGCAAGTGGCCCGAGGTCTACCCCATTCCCAATCAGGAAGCAACTACTGTAGCAGAACAGCTAGTGTTAAATTGGGTCAGTATGTATGGCGTACTTTGGGAACTACATTCGGATTAAGGCCGAAACTTGGAGTTTTTGGTGAAATGAGCGAGCTGCTGGGAATACGGAAAATGAGGATAACCCCGCTGCATCCCCAATCTGGTGGAATGGTCGATCGTTTCAACAATTCCAATGGAGATACTCATTTGCTAGATTCGTTGAGGCTGGTCGTGCTGAGAAGGAGCAATCTAGGTATTGGTGGCTGAATGACAATGTCTAAATTATTCGTATTTGCTTTGTTTTTGTGTTTTTCGTTACTTAGTTTTGGAGTTTCAGCTCATTATTGCTACATTTAGTGTTGTTGTTTGTTTGCGTTAAAAATCAAGGATAGATTTCAGTATAAGATAAGGTTTTTTGATTGAATTTGATGAGAAAGTTCACTGTTGTGTTGCAATTATATATAATTTTTGAATAGTGTTGGTTGGTTCCCATCCTTCTTCCAATTGAATCAAAAAGTACGCAATAATATTAATTAATTTGAATCTGCTATTGTTTTGTTCAGTAAATGTGTTTCTTCGATAACGGGTAAATTTAAAGAGCCATTTGGGCCATTAAGTTTTCGGTTTTTTATTGTTTGGAATTTGCTTTATACGTATTAAAATTTATAACGATTACTATTGAACAAAGCGCTTTTGACTTTGAATTTGAAGACTAATTCAGAGTTGAATTCTATAAATAAAATTGTATCAAATTTTATCCTTGGTTCTTACGCTGTATTTCATAAAAACTTCCTTCTAATGTTCTCATATATTCGTAGATTACAGAGCATACTTTCAAAATATTGCAATATAAATTCAATTCCTTCCACACCAGCTTATATTCGTCCTGCATTTTATGATTTCTGATGACTAAATCCATTTAATTCAAATGATTAAAGATGCCAAGGATATACTTTTCCGCCTTCAAATCAGAAAGATATATGGCAAAAGGAAAGGTCAGCCACTAGAAAACCTCTATTGTATCATTTTGGTCTCGATGGTGATCACAAATAATAGAGATGTCCGCAAGATGTTCTCTAACAAGTTTTCAGAAACCTGGAAAACGAAAGATTAGTTAACGCGTCGGTAAACATCAATAGGAACATAGTACCACGCGTTAGTTCTCCCACAATAAGATTATATTCTGAAGATGTAACGAAATACGATGGTCAGAGGACTGTGGGTGAGACGACAACGCAATACGTCCCTCGGAGTCAGGTTAATTCATTAGAAAACCTTGGAAATACGTTATTAAATGATAGTCATAATGTTGCAGTGTAGTTATGTGGAAAGTCTTTGTTATTGTTATACTTTTTTGTTATTCCGCTTCTAGGCTATTTTTCTTGGAGGAACCGAAAAATTATCTTCTAATAATAATTTCGTTTTTTATCCTCTTGTTATCTTATTCCTTCTGTGTTCAATGCTTGTATTATTCCGAGTATCCTTATCATCTCAAAGCTGTCGTAATGAATACTTGAAGCAATAACGATGTCCACAATACCCTCTGTATAATGGCCACTGAATATGAGGATAAGCCACGAGGAGACTCTCGTATAATGTTACCAACTGTTATGGCTAAGAGATGTCGATAGTTTGAACTAACTTCGGTGAGGATGTGATTGAAGTATGAGCACAGTTCAGGCTATTTACTGTCTGATTGAAATGGATCATATTCAGACAAACTCACTATTATTCAGTGTGAGTTTGAGAAATTCATTCGTAAATTTAAAATCAACAAAATTCATCAGTGGCAACACTACCGTACTTTCTTTCGAAGCTGTGACCATTTCTACTTCTGAGGATGAGGCTACCAATTGTAATCGCTACTTAAATTATGTTTTTTCATTCTTCTCAAACAAATGGATCCGTTTTTTATTCCCCTTGAGCTTCTTTCGCACTTATAAATACTAAAATGAAAATGATTTTTCGAGTTGTTTCGCATTGAGCAAAAAACAGGGACGTTCTGTGTGCTACAAGGATATACGGACTGCGAACAAATAAATTTTACTTCAAGCAGGAGGACTTAAGTAAAAGCCGACAGAATCATTTTTTGATTTATTACGCATTTGGGGAGCCGGAGGAACCGTCATAAATATAATTTTGTTAAATTCTTCATCTCTGATGAATTTTATTAAATAAAATTTCCAGCGTGTTTAATTCGCTTATGAAAGGTTTATCATGAAAATTTGTTTAAAAAATTCAACACTGCTTATTATTAGTAATGTGATTGATTTCAATTTATGTTTATTCCTGGAATAGGACGAGGGATGGTTAATTATATAATGATCGAATATGTATTTTTTCCAGTGGATTGAAAATTGGTTACGAGTAATCCTAAAAGAATCCTCTTGCTTTGATCTGCTCTCTTGTGAGCCATTCTGGTGTGACCAAAAAGTCCTTCATAAGTCCTCCAATATCCTGCATGATTTTCTCGTCATTCAAATCAAATGTTCATTCTCCGATCCCAAATTGATTTGCCCAGTCCCATCACGGAATGTCGGGATCACAGTCTCTTTCTCTATTCGATTACACATTCCATAATAACGATTACTTTTCTAAAAATACGTTCTTCCCATGTCCAGGTGTGAGCCGATTCCCTCCTTGTCATGCATAAACGGATTTCAAAGTGACAACAACTCGCACCTAATTTAGTTACGCATGATACGAATACGAAAATTGTATGATAGCTGGACTCGAAAGGTCTTCCACACAAATTAAGTGTGACACACGTTGTGTGTGCATTGGGTGCAAATAGGTTGGCATGGATTCAATGAAATCTAATCCGCAAAAGGATCCTTCCTGAAAGGATGTGAGGTTGAAAAGGTAACAATTATAAGATACATTGGAAATTTTTCTTTGAGGGATTATCCTGGGTATGCATGATGACATACCGAACGCATTGGCGGGAGTTTTTGAAGTGTGGCGAATCGTTTAATGCAGAATGATATATGCTAAAGCTTTTGTAATAATAGATCTGCGATTATAATATACTTTCCTGTTATATACATACATATTTTGATGACTTTTGATCGTGAAAAAGTTAAAGTCCACAGATAGCCTGTGATAACTGGACACTGCTCCTTTAGGGAGTGGTTGCCTACGCAGTCCTATGTGGATCATACAAGCAAGATGCGTAGCACCTTACTATACGACAATGGGAAAATGTGTTATCGTAATTTAATTCGTATAACAATGGCACGTTTAGGTGTGTAATTAGACCTCAATGAGTTGAATTAATCAATATCCAGTATTTTTCATGTGTTATACAGGGTGCGGCAGCATAACTTCCTTTTTTCAAAATTCAACAAAACAAATTTTCAGCGGTACAGCGGTAAATGCACGCTCCGCACTGTTCCAACGCATGATAGCGACTAACCAAGGGATGAGCAAAACTTTAAAATCACCTCTCTCGAATGAGACTACTAGCGCCGCGCTATAACAGGTAGCACTTTAAGGGCGGGCATTTCAAAAAAGGAAGTTATGCTGCCGCACCCTGTATTTTTCAAACTCGGCCAAAGCAACGCATAAGGAATTTCGTATGCTTAAGCCACACACGCAACAATGTTTGACATACTTTGAGTATTACCTACACTTTCGTGAAAACGTATAAGAATATCATCGAAAAAATCGGTTTTCGAGTTTGTCATTCTTTTTAAGGTTTTATACTAAAATACAAAAATCTATTGAAATCGGTACCTGTGTCCGTCTGTCGGTTTGCATGTCACAGCACTTTTTCTCTATAGAAGCTGCAGCTACTTCTCTATAGAAGCTACAGCCATGAAACTTTGTGGAAAGGTTAGAAATTATAACTTCTAGAAAGTTTTGGGGCGAAAAAAAATTTCAAAGAGTTTAAAGGGGGTCCCTCAAAAATATCCCACTAACAAATTTTATTTGTTATACCAACCAAAATTCATTCACGCTTCCCTCATTTCAATGCCCATTAAGAAAGGTTCCCAATTGAAATTGCTAATTGCATGAATGGGAGATCACCAGAAGGTGGCTCCGGTGGTAGCGTCGCAGATTCTCGACCGGAGGGTCCGCTGGGTCCCTGGACTCAAGTTCTCCCGAGCGTAGAAAAACACTCCTCTTGGGACATTGGCAAACGCAATTATTATTATTTCTGTGTATAAGATGATTTGCATACAACCAAACGCTATCATGGTTGTGCAAATCACCATATATGCAAAATGGAAATTGTTGCTTTTGTCGATATGAAAAAGATGTGTGGGTAACGGAATTGAAGTGTATTGAACTTCGATTACGTTACCCGGTTACGACAGTGGGAATTAGGGAAGGTAAAGGATTGCGGGATTGGTCTTTTGGGCAGTCAGTCGGTATTTGGCTTTATAAAGAAGAGAACGTTTTTGCGGTTTCGTGATTGAGAATTCAAAGCAAAGGGTTTTCACTGGAAATTAGGAGAGGTAAAAGGGGTTTTGGTTTGGATTGGGGGACTACAAGATTCGAAGAAAAGGAAAGTAGTTCAGACAATAAGATAATGAAATAAAGTTTTGCTTGTGACATCAATGAATAAAAGTGTACGACGAGTGTTAAACTCGAACCAAAGAAGTTCGGCAAATTAGAAAATGGAATGAATTTTAGCTTGTGGTAATAGTGAACAAAAGTGGAGGACGAGTGTTAAAGTCAGAAGAAAGTGAATGTCGTGTATTCTAATCTATTTGCGTGAAACAAAAAACAAACCAAACAAGAGGTGTGTCATGACCATCAATGATAATACTGTTACATGTACAAATAATTCTGCGAGCTACTGTCGCAATTGTTTTCACAACAATTAAGAACATCAACAATTTACTCGAAATCACGAGAACCCACCAAGCATCAACATCTGAAAGTGAGTCACTGCTCCATTCATTTGCGCTCGCTCGAATGTTCCCGCGAATTCGCCAATGTACGAGAACTGGGTTGAATGACTACAGACCCTATATAAAGGCGAGTTGAATGAATGGGGGGATCATTCATTACAACCGCGATAGAAAACTGCGATACGCGAAGTACAGGTGATATTGATTGTTTGAGTGTGAAGTGATTTTAGTAGACAATTGCGATAGAAATTTATGGACAAGTGGAAGGTCGAATTTTAATAGTGAAAATTAAAGATGTTAAATTGTTAATGAAGTGATTGTGCATTTTTGACAAATTTAATAAACTCTTTTAATTTAATTTAAAAGACATTGCGTTTTCACTTTCCCGGAACATTAAATTATTGGCCACGAACCAAAAAACACGCGACAATGGTGTCGAGAAGTGAGAAAGAAAATTTCGAAAAGTGAAAAAATTTAAACATTTTTAAAGTGCACAATAGTGTAACTTAACGTAAAAAAAAATAGCCGAAACAATAAAAATGCCAGGAAACTTACATCTTAAAATTAATGAATTGAGTATATCGGAGCTCAAAGAGAAGTTGGAACAGCGAAATCTGGCAACGCAAGGTACAAAGGCCATACTGATTGCACGCTTGCGTGACGCGATCAAGTCGGAAGGCGGGAATCTGGATTCGGGTGAGCTCTCAGATGCGGAGAAAGGCGCAGAAGGTGGAGAAGTGAAAACACCAAAATCAAAGGAGCCAGAAAATGCGCTAATGCAAATTTTAATGCTGTTGTCATCCAGTCTAACTGCAAAGCTAGACGAACAATCAGCGAAGTTAAATGAGCAATCAGTGGAGCTGGACCAGCAAGCGATCGAAATCAAGGCAGACATCACACAGAAGCTGGAGAAACAGTCAACCGAAATAAAAGCGGAGCTCGGTCATCTGAACAAACAAATTAAAGGCGCCGAGGAAAAGGTGGACCAGGTCGAGGAAAAGATTTATCAGGTCGAGGAGAGAACTAACCATGAGATCAGCTAGGTCGAGGAGAGAATAAACCATGATATCAGCCAGGTAGAGGAGAGAATCAACCATGAGATGGGAAACATGAAAAAGAAATTGGAAGCAGCAAAAGCAGTAGTAACCTCCTCACCAGCCTCGCTTATAACCGCAGCGCAAAGCACATCCAGAAATGTGCAAGCACCAATATTCGATGGGCAAACGGTCTGGAGTATTTACAAGATCCAGTTTGAAGCTGCCGCAAGGGCAAATCACTGTAATGAGCAGGAACGAGCAACTGCACTGATTCTTGCTCTAAGAGGCCCAGCTGCCGAGCTTTTGCAGACGATCCCCGTTGAAATGCACTCAAACCCGAATGCTATAATGAATGCGCTCGACATGCGTTATGGAGGTGCCCACCTGAAACAAATTTATCGGGCACAGCTACGGCATCGGATGCAGAAGTCTGGCGAAACCTTACAGCAGCTAGCCCAAGACATTAAGCGACTGGCACTTTTGGCTTACCCAGCGTACAACCAGGAACATCGAGATGACGCAGCAACAGAAGCATTCATCAGCGCCTTAGAAGACCAGGAATTACAACAAGCTATGCGTTTAGCTCAAAAGCAAACAGTCAAGGATGCATTGGCTTATAGCCTGAACTTTGAGGCGGTGAAAAATGTGACTCGTACCACTGCCCGGGTTCGCAAGGTAGTGGCAGACGAGTGCAGGTGTGAGCGCATGGAAAATGAGCGAGAGCCGCACGTAAATGGTGCACCTAGATGCTGGGATTGCGGAGAGAAGGGGCACCTGCAAAGAGACTGCAAGAAGCGAAGAAAACGGAGCTATTGTCCAGAATGGTGGAGATCCAGACCGTGTCAGGAGGCTAGAATAGAACCCCATCAAACTGAAAGGGCCAACTTCATGCGACGGACGTCAGCTAGGAGGATCGACATCCCCAGCAACCCCATCACCGTGTCAAGGCAACATCGTGGAGAAGCAGACTTATGCCTTCCTGGTCAAGTTGATGAAGAACATTGCACCATAACAAACGACACTGGTGCAATCCAATCGACGATCCGACCAGACATAGTGAGGCGCCAACTACTTCACAAGGACAGAGTTCATGGCAATGCTGACACCCTATCTCGTCATCCATGTCCAGCTTACTGCAAGCATTGCCAACGGATTAAGGAAAAGGAACCGTCCGTTGATCTACGATTGATAACGGCCGAATTCGATGAAGGTTGGTTATCGGAGGAGATTCGAAACGCCCAGTTGGCCGATGAAGACATCGGACCATTGCTCGTATGGAAGGAGACGACTGGGCGACCGGAGTGGAAAGACGTTTCAATGCATGGCGCAACCCTGAAAAGCTATTGGGCACAATGGAACTCCCTTCAGGTAGAGGGGGCATACTCAAGCGAAATGGGAACCGGTGGATGGCAGCTCCTATAGGATGCAAATTATACTTCCCAAAAGCCGAATCATCGACGTGGTTAAGGAGATGCACGAAGGATCCTCGGGAGGCCACCTTGGCGTTAACAAGACCTTAGCGAAATTGCGGGAAAGGTTTTACTGGCTCCATGCTCGAGATGACGTAGAAGACTGGTGCCGCAGATGCATAATCTGCGCTTCCGTCAAAGGTCCAAAGCGGCGACTGAGAGGACAAATGCAAACCTACAGCACGGGTGTACCATTTGAAAGGATTGCTGTTGACATCGCAGGACCCTTCCCTGAATCCGAATGGGGAAATCGATACACGCTGGTTGTAGCCGATTATTTCAGCAAGTTGCCCGAGGTCTACCCCATTCCCAACCAGGAAGCAACTACCGTAAGTGAACAGCTAGTGTTAAATTGGGTCAGTAGGTACGGTGTACCTTCCGAATAACATTCAGATCAAGGCCGAAACTTTGAGTCACTAGTTTTTGGCGAAATGTGTGAACTACTGGGAATACGGAAAACGAGGACAATACCGCTGCATCCCCAATCCGATGGAATAGTCGAACGGTTCAATGGCACGCTAAATAAACATCTGGCTAAAATGGTCGACGAGAACCAAAGGGACTGGGACCGACACATCCCACTATTTTTGATGGCGTACAGAGCTGGCGAACATGCATCGACGGGCCAAGCCCCAGCCAAAGTCCTTTTTGGAAAGACTATTCGTCTGCCAGCTGACATAAAGTTCGGAACACCCCCTGAGAAACCCGAAATGATCTCGGAGTACGCAAGTGATCTAAGACAACGGTTGAACCAGATACATCGGACAGTGCGAAAACACCTCGAATCGGCTACTGACCGCATGAAGACCAGGTATGATCTAAAGGCTAATTCTACTGGCTTCCAGCAAGATGACTTGGTGTGGCCATATAACCCGCAACGGCGAAAGAGTAGGTCTCCAAAGTTGCAACATAATTGGGAGTTACAAAGCGAATCAACGACGTCGTATACCGAATACAGGAACATCGTAAGCCGAGAGCCAAAATGAAAATTGTGCGTCTGGACCGTTTTGCCCCATATTACACCCAGGGAGAATTGACTACAAATGGCGACACATCTTTTCGGGGCGAAAAGAACTTAGGTGGGGGCAGTGTTACATGTACAAATAATTCTGCGAGCTACTGTCGCAATTGTTTTCACAACAATTAAGAATATCAACAATTTACTCGAAATCACGAGAACCCACCAAGCATCAACCTCTGAAAATGAGTCACTGCTCCATTCATTTGCGCTCGCTCGAATGTTCCCGCGAATTCGCCAATGTACGAGAACTGGGTTGAATGACTACAGACCCTATATAAAGGCGAGCTGAATGAATGGGGGGATCATTCATTACAACCGCGATAGAAAACTGCGATACGCGAAGTACAGGCGATATTGATTGTTTGAGTGTGAAGTGATTTTAGTAGACAATTACGATAGAAATTTATGGACAAGCGAGAGGTCGAATTTTAATAGTGAAAATTAAAGTTGTTAAATTGTTAGTGAAGTGATTGTGCATTTTCGACAAATTAAATAAACTCTTTTAATTTAATTTAAAAGACATTGCGTTTTCACTTTCCCGAAACATTAAATTATTGGCCGCGAACCAAAAAACACGCGACAATGGTGTCGAGAAGACAATACGTTGGGTTCAATTATACAGTGTTGACGTTCTTTGTGACTCCATCGTGCGAAATGTTCTAGTCCTTGGCCTCAAGTATTAACACGTGACAAATTCCGATGATCGTTCTGAAGTAAAAAGTTGATCACTCGCTCGCTTATTAAATAATTAAGATTGTTTGGTGCGAAATAAATGAACACCCTAAGTGAGAGGAGCTGGATCCTGGAACTTGAAATATTGGAACAGTAGACCAAACTAGTGGCCGATAAGATTCAAGAGTTGCATGTTATTTTGATTCCTGTAAATAGTTACCACAGAATCCGTTAATAGTTACTCTACAGTGCCACCCTCTTCTCCAGTTGCCGAGCGCTCAGCAGCATCAACAGGGGGTGAGTAATTTGTCTTTTTTATCCGTTCTTTTATTTTTTTGAACATCACATTCCGAATTTATATTGTTTTTGCTTTTCCATATAGTAGTTCTGCTTTAAAGTATCATATTTTGATCTTATGTTTTTTTCTTTGCAGTAAAAGTTTTGATAACAAATCCCTCTTTACAGTAGTAATTTTGATAACAAATTTCATTTAAATATTGTAGTATTGTTGGTTTATTTTATTTGAACCCAACTTTGAATTGTTATTAATCTTATTTACATAATTAAAGAATTTTTCATTTCTCAAAATGACGTCCCCCATTCTTGTCCTTTTCCCTTCGTGTTAGTTTTTATATGTAGGGTGGCTCAGCAAGAGCAGAGAGTGTCCCGGAAAACCCGCGACACGACTGAGTGCTAGGCGGCCTCAGAATGCCATCCCTGGGTTACACCCCCCTCTACTAGAACTTAATTTCTGCAACTGCGGTGACTTCCACGGTTGTTGCAACCTTTCATCCAAAATATCTGAAAAAAATCATGAGTGTAAACTTTTATGAGCACCACAACAGCAAATACGTCAGAAGTCGAAATTCACTCAACTTTGTTAGTAATACATAGTATGATTTATCAATTTTACACTTTCTTGAATAAAATCGAAAGCGCTCTGACAAATTGAATAAATTTAATGGGTTAATGTCAGTTTAATAAATTTAATCATCACTGAAAATTTTAGAAAGATCGAATCGTATTTAAAAGAGTTGTGGGGGTTGAAATTATCGTGTTTTACAACAGCAACTATACATAACTACGGGACAATATGTACTTCTAATCAGCTTAGCATTTGTATGAAAGTTTCAGGAATTTTATGTATAATGAATATCTTTGAGAATTTTTTCAATGGGTGGAATCCGTAATCGTAAAACAAAATGGCGGCAGTCTTAAATGAGAATATTGCATAAAATTGTGTTATTTTTCGCGAATTTCAATATTTAAGGTACATGCTTTTAACACTTGATTGAATCTTTTAATTAACAGTTGATGATGAGCAGCTGAAAATAATCGGTAAAAAAATTATGAAGGCAGATCCAATAACAAATAACTGGTTAAAATTCGTTCAACTTAGCTAATAATAGTAGGATCTCTAAATTAAATATTTTCGCCGGTAAAACTGTATAGGTATGATTCCATTGGATGAAAGTAGATATTTACGAGGGTTATTCAACAAGTGCTTAGCCTCACCGCCCGATGGCGCTGCTATTACAAAAGAGTTTTACCATCATGCAGTACATTTTTTTAGTAGCCTACTGGAAAAGTTTCAGTCAATTCCCTTCATTAGTTTTGTTTTGATAGCCTTTGGAAGCGAGTGTGTCGGTCGGTTGTACAAAAATGGAAGGAGAACAACATCGTTCAGTGATTAGATTCTTGTTTTTGGAAGGGAAAATGCGCAGCGAAATCAAAGATCGCTTGGGTGCTGTGTACGGTGACTCTTCTCCTTCGATGGCGACCGTCAAGAATTGGTTCAACGAGTTTGTTTGTGGCCAAACGTCGGTTTTTGATGAGCCACACCCAGGTGCCCCAAAAACGGCTGCTACGGAGGAAAACGTTTAAAAAATCCACGATCTCGTGTTGGCAGGCCGTCGATTGAAGGTTCGCGAGATAGCTGAGACTGTGGGCATCGCAGAAGGAACGGTGCATCATATTCTTCACGAAGAACTGGGCATGAGAAAGCTGTTGGCGCGATGGGTGCCGCGTTTGCTCACACCGGAAAATAAACGCAACCGGGAGACCACATCGGCGACGTGTGTGGCGTTGTTTCAGCGCAATCCGGCGGAGTTCTCGCATCGTTTCGTGACCATCGACGAAACATGGATTCACTGGTACACACCAGAGGCCAAGGAACAGTCGACATAGTGGACTTCACCCGGCGAACGTGCTCCGAAGAAGGCGAAGACCACTGGCCACTGTTTTCTGGGACTCACAAGGTTGATCCACATCGATTGCCTCAAGAAGGGTAAATCGATCACGGGGCGCTACTATGCAGACTTTTTTTGCCGATTTGATGTCGAAATGAAGAAAAAGCGGTCCCGCTTGGCGAAGAAAAAAGTGCTGTTCCACCACGAAAACGCGCCGGCTCACACCTCTGCCGTCGCCATGGCCAAATTGGTCGAATTGCGCCACGAATTGCTGCCCCTTCCACCGTACTCCCAGATTTGGCCCCCTGTGACTACTTTTTGTTTCCAAACCTGAAAAAATCACTCGCCGGGAATAGATTTGGGTCGAATGAGGAGGTCATCGCCGCCACGAGGGCCTATTTCGCAGCTCTCGAGAAAATGTATTTTTTGGACAGGTTGAAAAAGTAAGAGCATCGCTTGGCCAAGTGTATCGAGCTTGAAGGAGATTATGTGTAAAAATAAATTGCCGCCTTTCCAAAATTTTCGTTTTTCTTCTGTAGGCTAAGTACTTGTTGAATGACCCTCGTAAGTGTCCTTTAAAGTGCTGATACTTTATGTGTTTTAATAGAAATTACAGAAGTTATTACCGTTTGAATTTTTCCCCATCACAACAATCAAACACGGTTTCCTACTACATGGGCTTTGCATCAAACCAGACACTACACTTTTGATTGTATTTTCTCCAAATATATAATATAACAAAAAGACCTTTAAGATTCGGCTTAGTCAATGATTTTAGCAAAATTGCAATAAAATGTTGGCCAGCTAAAATGGAGTAGCACTAGTTTTTCTTTTAAAGCAAAAATATTGTTGTGCATTACAGTTTTTCTTGAATTTAATCATTATATGCTCGTATGTCCGATTATCGCATGTTAAGTACATAACCCTTCCGAGAGCATAGTCCATTATTCTCAACAGCATTTCATCGTTCTCTACAGCATTTTATGATTAAATACTGTGTATAAACTACAAAATAGACTATTTTGTTTCAATTTATGTTCATTACATTCAAATTTCGTATAAAAATACCGAAAATATCATGACAAGTCAAATCAATTTTTTTTTTCATTAATATGTCCAGCTCGTGCTTTGACGATTGCAGCGTAAATTTTTGGAAGCCTTTCAACCAATTTTTCAACTGTTTCACTTGCGAGAGTGTCCGAAGCCACTTTTAGACTGTTGAACAACTATTTTTCACCGGTCACGTGCATGTTCTTCACCTGCCGGTCGAGCACATTCAATAATAATTCGATCGGGTTGACGTCAGAGGATTGCGGCGGCCAATCCATGATTTTGAGCACAGCTTTCTTTTCCTTCTTGTTAAAAGATAAATCCGTTACCGATCAAACCAATGCCAGATGGAATGGCACTTCGTTGAAGAACATTGTGAAAGTGTTCCTTCCGCATTATTTCGTCAGTCCTAACCAGTTTTCCAACATCATCGTAGCTCAAAAACCCCCAGACCATCACGGAGCCTCCGCCATGTTAGACTGTTGGGGCAATACAATGAAGATGATACTCATTTTTATTTCAACGAACATACTGTCGCCGCCTGGATACGAAAGTCTCGAACTTTGATCTACCGACCAATTTTTATATTTTCGCGCAACCAATAAACTTTTTCGCTCATTTTGTGGTCGTGGAACGGAGTTTTTTCACAGCATCGTGACCAAAATATCCTTTCTCTTGCAAGCAACGTTTGAGAGTATCTACCAAAATCGAGTTTGTCAGGGTTTCGTTGATTTCGGCACGAATTACTGGTGCAGCTTTGAACCGATTTTTCTTGATCATTAATAAAATGTGTCGATCACCAGCTTGAGATGTATTTTTTTTCAAGTAAAATTTCTTTTTTTTGAGCCATTTTCGACGATCAAAATCGGTTTTGTGCGTGTAAACGTGTAATGACGGGAATGTATTTTGACAGTTCTGATGCATATAGAATACAGCAGAGCGAGCAAAGAACCGTTATTTTTTGCCACGCGCTCGAAGGATCTAGAATCACTGTTTCTGATATTAGCACCCATATTTAAATAGTTTAAAATAAAATAGTAGCAGTCAATTATTTTGTTTATTTGATATCAGCAGGCCAGTTCTCCTTCTTGAAAAGCCATCGGGTCTTGCTTAGTTGAGTGAGAAGACGCATTTCAACTCTGAAGCTTACTCAAGGGAGTCCAAACGCGTCCGCTAACATACGGAAGCAAGGCCCGATGGCTTTTCCAGAAAAAAAGAAAAAAATAATAGTTATTATATTTGAAATTACAGAGCATGATAAATGATGCTACTTAAAATGACGCTACTTAAAAATTTAAAGCAAATATGTGTAAGTGACAACAAAATAGTCTATAGTCTAGGTCCTTATACTTTTGCAAGGTAATGTATATGCTTTCAAAATAGTTGTTGAAGGTATTTAGTACTCTAAATTATGTTATAGCCTAGCAGCCCAGTTAAATTTTAATTTTTGTTGTGAGAAATCATGTAGTTCCGAATCTTTCACTGATGTGTTAAGGGAGGTCCCTTAAGTTGCGATTAGTATACAAATCTGTGATAAGACTTGTGTTATTTTATAGCTGTGAAGCGTTTGAAAATATATTGAACACCTTTGAGTGACGGGTCCTGAGGCAAATCATCGGACTGAAGCTAGACGGGGACCTAGGGCGAATTCGATACAACTATGAGCTGTATGAAATTTTTGACGAACCGGAGGTCTTAACGATTGTAAGACTGTGGAAGCTGGACTGGCCTGGCCACATAAATCGTATGGGCGAACAAAAGATATCCAAAAAAGTATTCGTTGGGAGAACTGGAGGGTGGAGACCAGTGGGGAAACCGAGAAACCGCTGGACAGTTCATCGCTGCTCGTATTTCAAAATAGGAGGACGCAATCAATGGACCGAGACACTTGGAGGCGCTATTGGCATTAAGCGAAGGTCCGAGAGGGGCTGTAGTACTACGAAGTAGAAGAAGAAGCTCTCAGGTCTACAAGATATGATCTGGCAATAATGGTAAATTAGTTGAAAAAATTGCCACTGATTTTATATCATACTTGCCGTGTAACTTTTTCACAATCTTTTTTACAGGAAACTCATTTGACACAAGACTAAATCGTTAAAACTATATTAGCATTTACTAATCCACCGTCAGAGGGTAAACATTTAGAGCATTTTGAAATTTTGTGGTTGATTGTAAGATTTCGCTAGGAACAGATTCGTGATTTTATTTCCATTTTCAAAGGTGTTAGCTCTCTGTATTATATTGACGGCTGTTTTTCTTCACGTAGTTGAGAATTGATATCTGTGTAGCTAATAAACTAGGTAGGTATAGGTAGACCTGTGACGCTGGTCTGACTCGGTCAATGAAGACAGTTCATCGCTGCTCAAATTTCGAAATTGGAGGATGCTGCCAATGAACGGAGACAATATGAGGCGCTTTTTGCAGGAAGCGAAGCCCCGAGAGGTATAGGTATTAATAATGCATACACATCTAAGTACAAAGTGTAATCGCTTAATTAGGTTAATCTTGGATAATTGACAAACTCCTAATGCTTTATATTAAGAAGGCTGTTATAGAAAATACTTCTGGGTTAAAATGGTGGATCAACAAAAGAGTTTGCTTTTATAGCCATCGATTAGATTCTGAGCACTTGGGCGATCAAGACCAGCGTGCCTAGGATTTTCTGGCAAGCATGAAGTGAGAATCTTGCTCAGAAAGCTTTATATGCGATTTCCTTGCTCTTATACCACATAAAACTAGATATTTGGAAAAAGTAGTAACGCAATTTTGTTAATGTACGGTCCTCACCCGCATTGTTTATTACATATGTATGTAAAACAAAAATTCAGGCCACGTAACTAGGTAAATTACTCACTGAGTTTGGTTTTAGAGCTTGACACTGTGAAGATCAACAGCTGAAATTCTCATTTCTCAACTATCTGCGGGCATTTACAACTACAAAAATATTCCCGACAACGCGGACTAAAATTTTGCCACTTTAGACGGAATCAGCACAATGCACACATCACTTTGTTTAATGATGCTTGAAACTACAACTCACCACCTTCAAATTAAAGAAGAATTGACAGATTGTGGATACTCCATGGAATATTTATAATGATTTAACTCTGTTCACTTGTCCGAGATTTCTCAAATGAAATCCAAACCGAGCTCTTAAAGGTTTAAGACGCGAAACCTTGAGGCACAACACCGAACTGTGTTTCTTGAGGCCTATATGTTCGGATGCTCACAGTCTACTTCGAGGTGTACTGTCGAAATTTCTACCGGCTTGGATTCGTAGTTTTGTTTTGACCACGTGCGAAAGCGGGCGTGTCCACGAATTTTAGAAAAATGGAGAAAGAGCAATATTGGTTGGTAATTTGATTCTTGTTTTTGGAGGTGAAATCGCGCAGTAAAATGAAAGAGCGTTTGAACGCTGTGTACCGTGGCTCTGTTCCTGCAATGGCAACGGCAAAAGTTAGCTTAACGAGTTTCAACGTGGTCGGATGTTGGCTTTTGATGAACTACGCCCAGGTGCCCCCAAAAACAGCTACCACGAAGGATAAAGTCACAAAAATCCATAAGATCGTATCGGAAGAACGCCGTTTAGAGGTGCAAGAGATAGTTAAGATGTTAGGCACCTCAATAAATTGCATGGGTCATACCCTGCATGAAATTTTGGGCATGAGAAAGCTACCGGTGCAATGGAAAATTTGCTTACTCCGGACAACAAACCAAGCCGTGAGACCACTTCAGAGCAGTGTTTGATGTTGTTTAAGCGCAGTTTGATGAAATTTTGGCATTGTTTTGAGACCCTCTATGAAATATGGCTCCACTGGTACACACCAGAGACCAAGTAGCAGACGTAACAGTGGACTTTACACAGAAAATGTGCTTCAAAGAAGGCGAAGACTGTCCTATTGGCCAGAAAGGTGATGGCCACCATTTTCGGGGATTCACAAGGTATGATCTGCACCGACTACCTGGAGAAGTGCAAAACGGTCATGAGGCTCTACTATGCTGAAAAACTGGGCACCGCCTCACACCTCCCCCATCGCTACCGCCATATAACTTATAAACTACTACACCATCCACCGTATTCTTCAGATTTGGGTTCGTGCAAATTTTTTTTGGTTTCCAAACTTGAAAGAAATTTGAGTCAAATGAGGAGATCATTGCCACCAGGGAAGCCTACTTTGCAAACCTCGAGAAATCGAATTTTTTAGACAGGTTAAAGAAGTTGGAGAATCGCTGGGTCAAGTGCGTCGAGCTAATAGGAGATTATGTTTAGAAATAAGTCACCGCTTTTCCAAAATTTTCGTTTTTCTTTTGTAGGCTAAGTACTTACCAGACTGCTCTCTGATTATAAGTTTAAAAATTATTTTCATATATAAATTATTAATAAATATATTAAAAATTTAATCTTTTTATTTTTCTTATAACTTTATCGAATATATATTTACATATTTTCATTGAGATGTCATTGAAATGTTTCTTTAATAAATGTTTTCATTATTGTCTTTTTTTCATTTAATAAAACATGCAACAATATGGTAAAATAGGAGTTGATGGCATTCACACCGTAATACTTATTGAAACCATTTTACGCTATTCATCATTTAAAAATATTTGTACTTCAAATCTGAATAAATTCCAATAATAAAATTTAATTGTATTTCTTTTTAACGTAATTGTAGATTATATTATTTGTAATTGATAAGAAAATTCAATTGAATCTTGATTATTATCCCTAGAAATTTAATGATATACTTAAATAACTCCCGTCAAAATACTTTCTAAATGGTTAAACAATCACTCATGGCATTTTTTCTTGGTAAAACTCAAATTCATTATAATCACTATTTCATATTATTCAGATTCGGATAAATTCGAGAAAAATTCCCAAAAAGAAAATGCTCAACCAAGCAGACTGATGGCTGTATACATGAGGCACCTTCAGCCTTGACATATTTTATTTAGCTAATTTTCGATTTGTTTAGCTTTAGAAAAAAATGCAACTAACGAATCCAACTTCAAAGCTTGGAAACGTGAAAAATGCTACATCATCGGTTGAATTGCATCTCTTTCAATTGTGGTGCATATATGTAGTTTGAGTTTGAACAGTTTCACTCACTAATGTTGACACATGGAGAAGAATTGCAGCCATTCTTTGTTGGAAGAAACGTCCACACTTGATATTAAATAGATTTCTTTATCTTGCAGTGAAAATGCCACCATAGACTGTATGCAGAACCGTGCTGTTGTGTCGATTCCAAAAAATAGCCTTCCATCGAATAATTTTGTTTATTTCAAATTCACGAAATTTCTTCCCTCTCCACGGTCCCGCCAAGACTCCAATGGAACCAACGGTAAATTAAGCTCGGAAATTTATTTCGTATTTGGATTCAAATACAGATTTTATGGATGCAGTCAAATATATGTAGTTACCGTTAACAATATTTGTACTCATGAATTGGAGAAACTAACATATGCACGCCAATTTCTATGAACACAGACTAGTAACACCGTCACTTAATTTTTTTCTGATAACTCAATTAAAAGTTTAAGCTTAAAATTCATTAAAAAAATTTTCACTATGACCGTAGGGTTAAACCGATCCTCGCACCGCGAACTGTCATCAGATGCACCATATGACACCCTGACAGAGACATGGATTGCAAATATATCCACGACAAAAACGCCATAAGGCCAGGGCCGGATTGCAGGAAGATATGCGAATACACATTTTTCTCGTGGTAGAATATATTAAAAAAAAAAAAACACAGAAGCGAGGCACTTTGTGTGTATGGTGGGAAGTTTAGCAAATGATTATGTAAAGGTTAGAAAGATAAATGCAGGGAAAATTTGTAAAAATTTTCATTTCATCGTGGACAATATGTTGGCCTTGATATTATTCTTATCGGGGATTTACGGTAGTTACCACCAGTGAGACCAACGCCAATCTTCAACCAAATTAGATCTAAATTAACTGGTACAACTCTTTGATGTTCTTTAACATTTTATGAACTCACCCAGGTAATGCACCAAAATAACGTCGTATTTCGTAATATTCTACCTAAACTTAGTAATAGAGAAGTATTAGAATCAAATCGATTGCAGCTCATAGAAAACAGATTTTTCACTAAAGAAGAGCCGCAAACATTACGTATTGAAGGAGTCCGCTTATTTTTGACAATAAGAAACCATGTGGACAATATGTTGGAAGGAAAGTACCAAAAATAATGATTACATACAGGTATCGTGGTTATGATAAAAATTATTACACTGAGTGTTTTGCCATATGATATGCATCCTAGATTTTTGAATTGGCCACATTAATTCCTGAATTTTTCCTGCATTTAGCTATATACAACTTTTTAACCTTTATATAATCATTTACAAAACGAAGCTAAGCTTCCACCGGGCACTCCCAGAGGAGAGTGTGGTCGCAATGATGCTTGGATCGGTTGGCAAATGTAAGCATGTGACACATTATGTTCAGTCTTAAAACATGAAAGCGGCTCACAGTAGTCGGGGACGTAGCGGCTGAGGGACGCTTGTCTAGCAATTGGATGGATCCCCTAGCTTGAAGGCGCTTTATAGCGCAGCTAAACGAGAGTTGGCCCAAAGTAATAAGTCAAACAATTCAAGCTTAGGCTCTCAGGTTGACAGATACGGTGTTTACTGGATAGTCTAGTCATTTACAAGCATGGGAGCTCTGCACTCAGTACGATTTGCCTCGTAACCACAAAAATACCAATTAATTCTTTCGCATTGAGCTACATAGCCAATTATTTGTTCGGCTAACGTTTTCAGAGCCGCTTTTATTGTCATGTCATTTTTTATCAATGTACTTTCTAACATGGCGGCATGTTGATTTTTATGGGTTTCCTTGAATCGTTTGAAACTTTTCGATGTAGACTTAGAATTGAGACACGAAACTTAGATGCCGAAGCTGGCATGGCAAAGCTTTGTCTGGTCTCTGCGTAAAGGTATGTAAAGGGCTAGTCTTTTGAGTATGTCCTTGACATTTGATATCCGTATATTGGTTTGAACAAGTAGTAGTTCGAGTCGATACTCAGTCCTGAGTAAATATGGACCTCTAATCTGTTTGAAAACCATCTCAATTTAGCTGAAAGTTGTGCCCACCGATAATGCCCAGTTCCTTTTATGGATTCACAATGTGGGGGGATGGCGATTTTATGAATAAACTTCTGCCATCTACGAGGTCTATCCGGTATTAGGTATTTTTATTGCTGTCCATTGTGTAGCCATAACCCTATGGGCCAATTTTGGTATCGAAATCACCTAGAATAACATCTGTGTATCGTTAGATGGTAATGAGTCAAAAAGTTCCTAGGTGACTATAGAATGATTCTTTTGTTTTATCGTTATTTTTATCCCCCAAGGCGCAGACATTTATCGGCCAAATTTCAAAGAATGTCGTTTTGATGTACACATGTATTATTCTTTCGCGTTCGAAATTTGAGCTTTGTCTAGCTGCCATATTGGTATTCTGATCTCACCCTGAAGTTATTTTGATTACTCACTAGCATTTCCTGAAATTGCCAGCGTATTTATCTTATATCGACTGATCTATTGTAATTATATATCTTTAATGGTGCCAACCATGTTCAATGTTCTGACATTCGAGGTTCCAATGCCTTAGTCCTTTTTTCTATTGTGAAGTAGTTTCCGTTAGTCAATTCCATTATGAAGCTCTGCTGCAAGTTACAAAATAATTGTGGATTTTCCACAGATGGGGTGTTAGTTCGTCGCTAAATCTTTACTTCGATGGCACGGTTTTTATTTGATTCCATTATCAGGCGTGGATGATTCGTCTCCACCCTCTTGCATCAGCCTTTTATAGTTTGTATAAGCGACCACCAGATAGATTTGTAAGTAGGGTTTGGTAGTAGAGCCATTGATATAAGTACAGTTATTGGCATGTCTTGGCATTTAATATAATACCTCATCCTGAAGAACCAGTATAGTCAACGCGCGATACCGAAGTAATTTACTATCATTTGAACAGCAAGGTCTTGGTTTGTTCTGGTCATGTTTTGCGTAATAAATCGTCTAATCTGATTTCATGCATATTCAACTAGAAAAATTGAATCCAGCATTTAAATGGCTTTCTTTAAACATCCTATTTTTCTGCTCAATGTTGCAAAGAAGCTTGTCAAATATTTATCCCCATCAATGTCTGGAATCCGCTTCCAAGAAAATTCAATACAATAAAAAATTATTTTCAAACACAAATCTCCCTCAAAGCAGTTTAGTTTTTCTTTCGCAGACGTTTTTTTACGCTTGCCAAAAACGTCTTGTCATCTTCAATCTTTTCCATTAAATAAAAACACCATCAATAGAAAAAATAAAACGTTTTCGGATTCTGTCAAATTTCCTTCAATCTGTCAAATGGTATGACAACGGATACCCATAAGCATAAAAGAAAATTTTATTATGAAAACTCGACGACGACTAATAAAATCGTCCATTTCGACATAAAGTGTCCTCTTGCTACTGTCGAAACAGGACGCTCGATGAAGAGACAGAGCAGTAAGCAAGCTAGTCAGCTTGTAATACCAATGCAGGAAAATCGTGAAGTGCAGGAGACTTTGGAGCAACAGGACGACTATGAAAATATATGAGTGGGGTGAGAGGGTGGCTGGCTGGTTGGTTGGTTGTAAAGGAATGGGTGATAACAGGCAGTGGAATAGTGAACAAGCTGGAATTGTGAATATGATTCAGACCAATTTCACTATGAAAGTTTATTGGGAATAATGGTGCGAATGCTGTTTGTTGTGGGCAATGTAATCCAAACTAGCTGGAATAGATTTCCGAATGGAATCGTATTGAAATCAGATTTTGCTCTCTGAGACAATTTGTGTATGCTTTGATACGGTGTGGGAAGGATATCCTTTGGGTCGTTTGGATTTTACATCGATTTCTATTAAAGCGCCGTTTCGGACATCAGTGGTACGAGCATGACGATTCCTTTGAGTGATAGCAAAATATTTGGATGGAATCTGATTAAAGATAAAATCTAGTATTCAAATTACTAGTGAGTTTTAATATTTTTTATGCTACATTTTTTTGAAGTCTTGCAAAATTTCATGATTTTATTTTACAGAGATAACAAAATTGTTTGAATGAATTTCTTAAACATGAAAATTAATCGGCCGTATTAAATGCAATTTGTTCTTCTGTAAATTGAAGGAGCTGAATTTTCACTTGAAGGTGTGCTCATGTGACACCGCGGGTAATTTTCGGTTTTATATCAGATGAACCCTTAAGTGGTGGGCAGAGGCATGCCCTCATCGCATAACTTGAATCAGAGCTCTGACAATGTTCCTTCGGTATTCATTTTTGGGAAGGGATTAATTCAAAAACTGTGAACTTGTCAAAAAATAGACTTCCAGCATAGAACCTGAAATGTGATCCAAACCCACTCAATGCAATTATTACCTTTCACTTCTGTTGCCGCTAGATATCTAACCTAATGAAAGGAAAGAGGAAGTTTAATTTCAGCATTTCATATTTGTGACTTCTTTTGATTTAGGCATAAAATTTACAATGCTTTGCAATAATATACGGCTTGGTTCCGGAGATGAATCTAGCATTTGTCACCATAGCAGCCCCAGTCAGAAGTTGATAAGTGTCCGATGACAGACCTCTGTCCGGGAACCTCCACGAGACGTCGAGTGTTGTTAGGTCGTCTGCGGTGCCCAAGCGCGTTTTTTTTCAATATAATAGTTAGTGCGGGCAAGTTTACAGTAAGCTTATAATCACTTGCGTTTTCGCCATCCTTCTCAACGCCAAGCAAGGTAATTTATTTATTCACCAAACAAGGCACAATTTAAAATCAAATACAAAGCAAATTGAATTAAAAACAAAAATACAAAGCACAAAAAATAGTGTCTATGTTGTCGAGGAGTTGAGGTTTGTAATATTTTGGACTTAAAACAGAACTTGGAAGTGGTTGGGGAGCGATGCTCGCTAAACTTATTGAAGATGTGACAGCATCTGTTAACCGGTTCATTGTCTGCATAATTGGTGTGGTGCGTACTTGTGGTTGACATGGAAATGTGTCTAGTGACTCTAACAGGATCGTGAAAATGAGTCTTAAGACGTAGGAAGGTAGACATGCCGACATAGCGACTCTTCTGAAAGCGAGTGATGTCAGGTTTAATATTTGAGACGATCCTCATAATATGGTAGATTATGAAATAAAGTCGGGTCGTACAGAGATCTTAGAGTAAAAAGAAAAATTGTTTTTGTACGGTATAGGGTACCAGATTATGCAGCCGTTTTCGAGAATAGGACGGGCTAGCGGGGTGAACAACGATTTTGTTGCCCAAACATTCATAAATTCGTTCACTCTCCATTTAATAAAACCTAGAAACTTGTTAGCTTTACACAGTACTTCATCATAGTGAAGGTTGAATCTGAGTTTGGAGTCTAAGACTACGCCAAGGTCTACAACTCTTTCAACTCTTCTCAGTTGTGTGTTATTAATTTCATAATTGTGTATGATGACATTCTTTTTTCTTGAAAAGCTTCTTCTTCTTCTTAGCACTACAGCCCCTCTCGGGAGTTATGTTACTAATCACTTTAAATTATAAAAAAAAAACAAAGTTTTCTATAAACACGACTTTATTACTGGGCAGCTATGAACATGATAATTATTTTATTTAAGTAAAATGGCAAATTCAAGTGTGCCTACGATGCACCAGACAATTAAATATGAAGCTTTATGAATTTACAAAAATAGGTTGAACGGATATGATGTGCAGACAAATGTGAGACTTTCATACTACATTAGCAAAAGCAAGTTAAGTGATATGCTAGATGGAATTTACTTAAATGGAATGTAAGCTTTTGAGGAAATGTGAGTAGTGGGTCATGTGGACGTAGCGTTGAACCTGATGTCATCAAGGTAATGGGGTCACGAGGACCTTGTGGAGGCGCTTCCAGCAAACAGCGCCTCCTACTGACTTTGTCGTATCCGTTGTCTTTGGGTATCCGTTGTTCGTTCATACGATTCATGTGTCCAGCCCATTGCAGCTTCCGCAATATTACCATCGTTGAGACCTCCGGGTCATCAACAATTACATACAGCTCATGGTTGTATCGAATTCACCATTGGTTAACTTCTAACTTCACTCCGATTATTTGCCTCAGGACCCGTCGCTCATAGGCATTCAATATATTTGCGGATGCTTGGCTTAGGGTGAATGTTTCAATACCATAGCATAATACAGGTCTTATCATAGATTTGTATACTTGGAGCTTTGTTTTCCTGTGTATGCAGCTGGTCTTCAAGATCGTCAGAACAGAATCAAATATTTTATTTGCAAGCTGTATTGTTCGGCGTATTTCGTCTCTTTCATTGCCCGTTTTCGTTATTTTGGCGCCTAAATACACAAATTCGCTAACATTTTCGATACTGTATTCGCCAAGTGTGATGTTTTGTGTATTTGAGGTATTTTCCCTCTATTGTGTCATGAGCTTTATTTTATTTTCATTAATTTGTAGCCCTGCTAGTCTTGCTTCGCTGTCGAGTTTTAGGAAGAGTTTTTTGGCAGTTGTTAACGGCCGTGACAAAATTTTTAAATCATCCGCATAGGCTACTACTTGGCTCGACTTGAATAGTAGTGTAGCTCGCGTATTGACAGGGAGCTTCCTTATGACGTACTCTACAGCCAAATTGAATAGCAATGGGGCCAGCCCATCTCCCTGATTTAGTCCGATATTTGTGTCAATGGCATCGGTGAGTTGGTGAGTTGGACTATGACATTGGATGCTGCCATGTCAGGTCACTTGAAAAGCTTATTACGAAACTTTTTTCCAAATTAAGTTCAAGGTGATTCACATTGCACCATTGGTGGAGGGTGGTTAATTTGAACAGGAGAAAAGATACATCAGTTAAAGATTGTATTCTGTGATACAGTTTGAGGTCGTGGCATAAAAAAGTTACGGAATATCAAACAGCGCTTTTGAATGACCTGATATGAAAATATTGAACAGAAGTGGACCGAGATGACTGATGACCCTAGAGGCAACATTGATATCACGTGACATCTGACCTTGAAACTTTAAAATTGTGTGCGGTTTTTCAAATAGGACTGAACCCAGCTGAGTTGCGAACCGGATATGCCGAAGCTACGGAGTTTGCTTAACAGAATCCCATGATTCACTCTATCAAATGCTTTGCTGAAATCTGTGTATATGGCATCAGTCAGATTTTCTTGCTCCATCCCACTAAGAATATCTGACGTCAAAGTGATTAGGTTAGTGGTAAATGATTTATTTTTTAGGGAAGCCATGTTGCTCTTCATTAAGAAGTGATGCAATAAGGGGAGAAATTTTACTGCATATAGACAAGATGGCAATACCCCTGTAGTTTACCACAAGCCACTTTTCACATTTTTTAATGTATTGGTATTATAAAGGGAGGCTTCTAAACCTTAGGAAAGATACCACAAGATAATGACTTATTAAAAATAATGAAGACGAATCCTTGACAATATTTCCGGCAGCTCTAGGTCTGCTGAAGTAGCAAGATTGAGGTAAAGATGCTGAAAATGGTCTGCAAAAAACTCACAGATCTGTTCTGTACCAGATGACATCGAGTCTTTATGTGTCATAATCGAAGGGTAGCCATAAGTTTTACACTTAACATTTACAAAGTCAAACAACTTTTAAGGATTCAAAATAGTTTCCTCCACTACAACCTTAACACACGATTGATATGCATCTTGGGATTTAAGGTTGTTATATTTACTCTTAATCTCATCGCTGGAATCATTCCTCTTTTTTAGAAGCTTGTAGAGTTTAACGTAAATGCCTGAAATTGCCCCCTAGGCATGGTTCTGACATTTTGTCTTTTTTCTTTATTTCAGGTATAAATGATTCAACAGTGTCAAAGATTATGGTATAAAAGATGGAAAGAGCTGTATCAAAATCTAACTTTGACAGCATATCATTCCAATTCACTCGGGATATTAATTTGATCATAGTTGCCATTTCGAAAGTCATATACAATAATGGAATTGTACGATATAGAATTAAAAGTATCAGGAATGGACAATTCAACAATAAAAGCAGAGTGTGAACTGAATTAGAAAACAGATGCTCGTTTTCATCAGTTGAACTGACCACTACCTTGTCGTAAGGGTTAGAAAAAATAAGGGCTAGCCATCTGCCATTCTGTTTGGGTATATCAGCTACTTGCTGCAAATCGTTACTATAAAAGATGCTTATGAGATTGAAATCATTACTTTCTAGGTGATTGATAGGAAGAAGGAGACCGTGTTCTTCATCGACCACAAATTTTAAGTTTGTCCGATTAACGTCACCAGTAATGATAATTTTATCTTCTTCATTTGTTATTGCAGTGACTCCAGCTATAACTTGACAAACGTGGTCGTAGACAGTATCGTTGGATTTTGGGGGACATAGAACACGCCAATATAACGGTTACATCTTTTCAGCATTATTTTAAATACTTTATGCTGGAACAATTTGCATTCCATGGAGGTTACTAACTCGCTCATAAAGGAATTGTCTACTGCAATTAATACACCACTTCTTCGTGATTGTCCTGTGCTATGAGGATTTCTATCATCTCTGTATATACTCCAGTTACTGTCAAGGATCACTTCGTTATTATGAGAATCAGTCAATCATGTTTCGGAAAGCGTAAGGATATTAAAATGGCACGATTTCGCGTCAAAAAAAGTTTGCTTAACTTACTCCGCAAGCCACCACAGTTTTGGTAAAACAATTTAAAATTTATCTGTTCATTGGGGATGAAAAAATTTATCGTGCAATGACGAGATATGGTTAGAGCTAACGTGGGATGCGTAGGTTTCAAGATCTTTTTTTACCTGGTTTAGGATGATACCAAGCTCTTTATGGTAGGAAAAATACAGAAGGCAAAGAGTCTCAAGATCGATTGGAAGACCTTCTCTTTGAGTCGCGGTTCTCAGACTTGTTTTCATTTTGCCATCTATGCAAGTTGTTTCTGGTACCTTGGGCATATACGATTGGCAAAGCCGAACGGATTCATAAATTTTATTATCTCTAAATCGAACTTTTTTCAAGGTCAGCACCCGAAACCATAGTGGCCTTGAGTGTAAGCGGCAACAGCGCATTTAAAAAGGAAGAGTTGGTGTTGGCTGGGGCCAGTGATATGGGCTGTAAAATTGATCCAGATGAAAATGACATTAGGTCTTCTCCCCGCACGAAGTTGTTGTAAGTACCCTGTATAGAAGAAGATATTTAGAATTTGAACAGAAAGCTGCTTCTTGTTTTTGTGCAGAAGACGCCTCAAAGTCTAAGACTGGTTCCAGTTGACTACTACTATCATTGTGTAGTTTTGGGCCAACAAACGATATGCTACAGTCATTCAAGCGTTTAGAAGGAAATGGGGATAGAGGTTTATTTATGTTAGTAGTAGAGAGTAAATTCTTAGTAATGGTAACGGGCTTACATACATTCTTAAATTCCATTCCTTGAAAATCATGCCATTCCAGGAAAAAACGCTATTCTTCTTCTTAAAAACCTTGAAGAGCCGGGCAGATCGCATTGGAATAAGCGCTTCTTGAGACAACTTTGTATCCACAAAAAAATACGCTATCATATTTTGTTGGAAGATTATTGGTGGCAAAAATTGGATGAAATTGACATCAACAATATGTGGTTTCAATAAGACGGTGCCGCTAGCCACACAGCATGCCTCACAATCGATTTATTAATTTATTGTTATGCACGTAATGGAAAACCCTGTATATGATTGTTTGCTGATACGTTATTCACAAATAAAGTGATGATTGGACATTTTCGCTGATTGTAAATATTGTAAACTTTCTTTTGGTTTTCAAATTTCAATTGATTTCAATCTTGCCCGAAAATTTCGATCCTGTCCGTTCTGCTGTAGCATTTCGCGACAATCTTCACGGTTAAGCGCTATTTACCTGCGCCGAAACAAGGATGCGAGGGAAATAGTTGTCCGCGAGGAGAGACAGCGCTCGCTCAACGATTGGCAGAAGTCTTGGGTGAATTGCACGAAAGGAAGGTGGACTGCGCGCCTCATCCCGGATGTGAGACCGTGGCTAAATCGAAGGCATGGTGAGACTGACCCAGCTTTTGAGCGGGCATGGGTGTTTTCAGTCTTACCTGCACAAGATCGGTAAGTCACGGTCTCCCGATTGTCGGTTTTACCCAGGAGAGGAGGACAATGCCTGTCACACATTTTTTGCGTGTACCAAATGGGTCAGGCTGCTAAGGGAACTCTACAGGGAGACGGGAGAGCTCACCCCGGATAATATAGTTGCGGTGATGCTCGAATCGGTTGACAAATGGAACCAGGTTAGCACAGTATGTTCAGGCAATCCTAAAATATAAAAGGGACTCACAGCAGCAGGGGGCGCTGGGGTTGGGGGATCGCTCTTCTGGCATTTCCTCTTCCCCTCTCCTCTCCCGCTAGGAAAGGGACTCCCCAGCTTGAAGGCGCCCATGGCGTAACAAAACGAGACCTGGCCCGAAGTAATGTGTCAAACGGTTCCAGGCTGGGTTCTCAGGTTGACAGGGGAGGTGTTTAGTGGGTAGTCTAGTCGCGCATGGGAGTCCCACACTCTGTGCATAAATAGCATTCACCTCCCTACCACAAAAAAAGGGTTGTGTGAAATCGTACTCCACTGATTATTTTGACCTATCAATTTGTAGTCTTCATCAACCGTACTCGTATGCATTGCGCTTTGAAGTCATTCAGGCGGTAGCATGCCGAATGGTAGTCCCGGGAACAGGCAATAGTGACGGTGGATTGGGTGGTCCATCAGGTGGGTGGAACTGCGATGGTAAGTTCATCGGTGAAGTTGGTGTGAAATCCCTATTTCATCCATCTATTGCATCCATCTTTTCACGTCCTTGATGAGATTGGTGTGAATTTGAAGAGCTCATCCCCAAAATACCGCTCGTTACCATTTACTAATGATGTTGAGCAGCAGCCTCCATTGACAAGTCCATTTGCTCCATATAAAGGGGATTAGCATTGTTGATGTAACCCTCTAGCCATTTGCTTTTCACACTATGCGCATCAGAAGGACGCAGATTTAATGGCTGGGCACCTTGAAATGGATTCGGTGATCTTGCTATCGAAGGTGGTTTATTCAAGTGACGAAATCCTTTTAACGAGGGTACCATTCTATTGTTTTTACAGTTAGTCTTAGCATTGTTGTTGTTATTTTTGCTGCGGTTGTTGCCGGAGTGGCTAATGCTCGTGTTAATATTGTTTGAGGAATTTGATTTGTCTGGTTGCATTTGCGATGGTTGACTTTGTTATTGATGGTAACGCCAGTTTTGGCTGTTGTTGTAGTTCTTAAAATAACCAGCGCATACAAGCTATTGTACATGAATACATTTACTATCTTATCGTTTAGTTATTAATTGATTTTAATGATTTAAATTTTATGAAAAATGGATCTAATAACTTGGTTCGGTGTCACCTCGAAATCGTTCAAAAAGCATCGTATTTGCTTAAGCTAGATGGTGATTGCGGTATGCGGGATCCTTTCCTGTAGGTACTTCAACGCAACAGTGTTGATGAGAACTTTTCAAAACAGGTCATAAACTAGCAGTAATGTGAGAGCAAATTACGAAAAAGAGGTGTCCCTACCCCCTGCCATTGGACATCTTTGGACAAAAAAAAAAAATCTGAAAAAACAGCATGAATGTAGGTCCTAAAGAGTACAAGGCCATCAAATACCCCAGAAGTCGAAACTCTATAAAACTAGGACATTTTCAAATTTTCCATTTTTATTTATAAAATCAAAAGACGGCACTGATAGTTGCCAAAAATTTGTAGCTAATGAATTTTTTAATGCCATATGTATGGTTTTTGAAAATTTCTTATAAATCGAGCTGTATACAGCTAAGTTGTAGATGATTGCAAAATTTATTGATTACAACAGCAATTACATGGGGTGCCGTACGAATACACCTTCACAAATGACACAAACATTTCAGGTGTGTAAGGATTTTGGTAAAAAATTTATAAACAGTTGTAGCATTGATTTGTTATCATGACTACTCAAACATTGAGGTCAACACACTGAAAATAAGATGGTAGTAAATTAAAATACATAACAACCATATTCCGAGCTCAATTCGAATTGACTGGGAAGGTTTAGAAGTCATCAAAGAAGTACGTGACATAAGAAAGTTAGATGCGTACGGGACCCTCTAGATTATGCAACAATCTTTGGAGCGCAGATTAACGGGGGTTATTGAGAATGGAAACACTTCTTTTTCAAATTTTTTTTTAATCCCTATAGCCCTAGTCTCGCTTAGAGATAGTTGGAGTATCTCATTATCTGACCGTATGCTTTGGAACTCGAGAAGGTGATGTGGTCAGTACCATGCTTTGGCCGTGTGCCCGTCAATCCAGCTGTGATACATTCTGACTTTATTCCAGCACATATCATAACTGAAAGAGCTTATAGTCTCAAAATAAATCTCGTTGTTATTAACTGCATTCGAACCAGGAGCCTTCAGCTTATGGGATGAGCGCTCTAACCAGTACACCACGCAGTTTACTAAGTGATAATTATGTTAAGGTATATTTGAAGAATATTTAGGAAAAGCAATTAAATGTTAATTGGTTTTGAGACCATATATTTAAATTTTCAGCACTTTGATTTCAGAAAAAATTAGACAATGTAGAAAGGAGCTCATTTGCTCTCGAAATACATTTTTGTTACAAAAGAAAAATTCAGTAGGGTTTAAATCTTTTTCTTTTTACAGATCAACTGATTTCTTTTTAAAGAGTCACATTTATGAAATTAAATAAATGACAACATTTTTGCGTTCCAGAGAACCAAACCTCGTAACATTTTTTCAAACATCGTTCAACATCCATTCGAATAACTTCAATAGTCAATCAAAATTTTCGTCATTTCTTTGATTGGAAAATAATTGAAATAACAACTGAAACGTTTGCGTCATGTCCGTCGCCTTGATACGATACACGTTTTCTGAAGAGCAACATTTATGCGAGTCAGTATTATTCTGTTCAAGGATGTTCACATTAGCTTCGTATGACAAAAGCAGTGATATCTACCGCAGCACATTCTGTGATAAAACAATAATATAAATGCTATCGGTAATATCAGCGAGGGCGAACTTCCTTTCAGGGTAAATAATTGCTGGTGAAATAAAATATTTCTTACAATTATCTTCAAAAAAAAAATTTTACATTTAGTCCTCAATGCTATATGGAACCGATTTGATTGGATCAGCCAAATTACCGAAAGAGGATATTAGGTTATGTATGAAATTTAATACGCACTGTAGACATGTGTGTCTAGCCCGGAACCGTTGAACGGTACCTATCAGCAAGACAGGACACCTAATATTCGATGTGTTTCCTAAGAGGATAATCCTATTATAAATTGGCCAAATGCTACCTAGAAACTCATCATCATTTGTATCGTATTACTGTCTATATCCTTAGCCTATCTGCAGTGCGAAGCCACAGAGAGATCCTGAGGCCGGAGAAACAGACACAGTTTGAATTCGTTTATTGCCATGTCATCTTCAGTATGACAGCGAGGATTTTGCGTCTTATACTTCAATAATCGGGAAATAAGGATACTTTTGTTTTTATATCCCAATGATACGGGGATCCTTCCGTCTACCTCGAGTTTGCAATTGTTCGTTTTCGTCAATTTTCCCGTTTCTCTCTAACAGTCTCCTTTTCGGACAGCTCATACGGATACGCAACAGATGTGGCAAATATTTTCCATTTGAGTGGCTTCTGAGGTTTGCTTTCAGTTAATCTCAGGTTTAGGACGCTTTCAGTTATGCTACGTATCAAACATACTCGTACATGCTCAGGTAGGCGCAAAGATTTGCTACAGATATGTCGGTTGGTCTTTCATTGAAAGTAAGCTGACAAAATGAGGAAGTCTTGGGGAGGCGTCAGCACACCAGAACGAAGGAATAAAGAATTGGAAATCTTTTACTTACCTGTTATTCTATGAGCCATCTAATAGGGTAATTTAAAGCTTAGAACTTAATAGAGTTTCTATTAGACTTGGGTATTTGGTTGGATTTAGGTGAATAATTTTCCCAGCAAGGACTCGTTCGGCTTCAGTTAGTCTAGGGAAAATCACTGTGAGAGGTTTAACGAGTGTTCAATGCATGGATCATTACCCTAATAAGTTTTCATACCTTTCTGGCTGTCTGCTAATGAGTTTGTTGAAATAGCATAGAAAATTTTATGAGCATCAATTTGCAGAAAGAAAAGAAAGTTACAAGTCAGACACAATAAAAAGGGCATTATTCATTAATGAAAATTAGTATTTTCGATTGCAATTGCGTTATGAAGAATTTAAACATATTGTATGTCCAAATACAATTACATGCAGTCAAATATTTTGTTTATTTGATATCAGCAGGCCAATTTTCTTTATATGAAAAAAAAGCTTTCAGTTCCACACATCCATCGGACCTTTGAGGAACGGAACAAATGGAGAGGCTATGCTCATATAAGCTCCATAGAAAATGATACGACCACCTTCTGAGCATGATTGTCATTTCATTTCCAATAATTTCCACAATTTCTCCTCTCGAGAGCCAGATTGTCAACTTGACGACTGAACATGGACGCGAAATTTACCTGGCGCGTGAGATACGATTCGGAATTTAGTCGTTTTTTCGGTTCGAGAACGTGTCCGGAGGTACATATTGACTGTAGTGAAAGTAATATTACACCTGGTTTAGGGATATCAACATTTGACGGAGTGACATTGTAAATCGGAGCGAGGAACTCAATTAAAAGTGTAATGTGCGTTATTGCTAGAAAACAATGGGTTATCGATACGGCAGTGTTTTCTATCCTAAGTGGCCATAACGCTTTATTTGTATTCAATGCTATTTTCTTGTTCTGTGAGGTGTTATTTGCAATAAAACCATATTTACGAGTGCATAAGCGTTTGTTTACTTTCTTGTGACAACCCATTGGGTTCCCCTTAACTAGCTTTAGAATCACGGTCGCAGGGGTAGGTGCAAAAAGACACGTAGTTAGGCAGGCGGTCGCAGGGGTAGTTGCGACAACGTGTACACATGGATGTCCACTCCGGTTTTATCTTGTTCCTCAAAGCTTCGGACACTGAAGATGATTTAAAGGAATCGAAACGCATCTGCTCAAACAACAATGCAAGGTCCGATGGCTTTTCAAGAAAAAAAAACATCAAATATACTTAAAATTTATCAAAATAAAAAACGGTTTATTGCTTTAAGACTGGTTACCGCGAATAATTTTGAGAGTGGTATAGCCATATCTGAATTCCAATGATATCGCATGTTAATAGACTGAAAAGATAGATTAAACAAGTTGGGTAGATAGACCGACGCTCATGTCAGAAAGGTTTTGCACCCAACTTTTCCGAAATGCAGTCACCGCCAGTGAATAAATTCTAGAAATATGTCAAAGAGCTGTGCACATTTAAAAGAAAATCTATTGTTTCTCCATTTTCAACGGTCACAATTTTGTTGCAAAATAATAAGAATCACTCAAGACATAAATTCCCAAAAATATTTATGTCATTGATCGTATTTGCAAATGTTAAGAAGATCAAATCAAAATTTCAGTATCTGATTCGATGGAAAGTCCATAAAATGCCAAAATCGTGTGTTATTGTTGTTGTAATTGGAGAAATTTCAAATGGCTATAAATTACGTGTACTTGTATATCATTCGATTTTCATCAAAGTTAAAAAGTATGAGGACCTTTAGTAAGACTACTAAATATCGAATTCCTTCGAGGTCAAGGGCATTCATACAATTTCATTGGGGAAATGTGTATTTTGAAGATCATACCATTATTAACAAAGTTGAGCGAATTTTGACTTCTAAGATATTTGTTGTTGTCCATGATTTTTTTCAGATCACAGGTGTTCAATCGCAAAGGCGGTGGAAATACATTTTTCGTGTATTTTCCCTTCCTGTGCGCCCCTGGAAGCAAAAAATATTAGTTTGAGACCTGTTTTGAAAAGCTCTCATGAAAACGTTGCATTTGATACCCATATTTTTGGGGCCCACTCCCCTATATGGGTAGATCCTCTTTAAATACCTCATAATTTTTTTTTAAATAAACTTTGAAGAGAGCATCACTTTACACCTGCATACAAAATTTGATGTTTCTAGCTTATATGGTTTGTGAGAAAAATTCTGTGAAACGCGGACAGTCGGCCGGACAGGTTCCGTAAAATTATTTTACAAAACCCTTAAAAAAAACCGAGTAAGCAAAAGGTACTCCAACCAGAAGGGCTTTGTAACGACCGTAGGATTCGAAACAAGTTTTCTGATGGCATGAATCGATGAATTCATTATTCATCCAATATAGTACTTGTATAAGAAACTGTTCAAATTCATCCAAAAGTTGCAGAGTTTGGTGAACCTCTACATAAGCAAGCAAGGAATATGGGTTTAAAGGGGACCCCGGTTGATAGGAATACTCTTGGAAGCTAGCTTTCTTTGCAGAGTGCCGCCTCCATGGACTAGAGGATGTGGAGGTCGCCATAAGTTTCCTTCTGGGATAACAGGTAACGACTCTGACAGAATCTGGACTAAGCTATGGACAATGAACTTGAATAATCCTTCAAGCTGCCGGATATGATGGCTTAAACCTAGTTGCTTTGCCCGGGGTAGTGTTGAGGTTACACTCGTGCGTGAATCGCTCTGATTTAACTATAATACCATCTCCATCCCGGTAAAACCTTGGTAGGCCTCGGAGTACGTTCGTAGTTCGCACCATTGGGTTGGTGGTGTAGAATCAATGGAGACGGACTCCTTGATTAGCATTAGTGTCGCTCTGAGCGTTTGTCCCCATAAGGGGTTGTGACAACTTTCGCACGCCCTTCCTGCTCTACATAGATAATTATGGGACCAAAAAATGACTGCACACACGAACGGAGATGGTGGCGTTGAGGGGGTGCCTAATCAAACTGGAGCAGTTTCAACTAAAATCCTTAGAAATGGATGAAAATAATTCAAAAGAATTAAGTTAAAAATATCAATGATGACGACGCAACCAGGGGCTGCAGCCACAGTGTTCAAAGCACATCGGGAGCGGTACCAATGATGAAAAAAACGGCCACGAATACAAGGTAGTAAAGACGGACGAAAAGCGGAGACAGTCTTGTTAAAATGGAAATTCCTGTGGCGTTTGGGCTCAGCAAAAACGATGCAAACGCCAGAGCGTCAAAAAAAAGAAGAGTGGGGAGTTCTGCAGGATGCGCCAGATGTTCGCGCGGTAGAAGAAAATATAAAGAATAGGTAAAGTACTGCATCTAGAAACAGAAGCTGATAACCTCTTCCAAGGAAGGGGGTCACAAAGTACAATTGCCATTCTGCAATACTCTACGCTCTAAGAAGTATAATATCAACCTCCGACTTGCCAAAAATCAGCAAAAGTGTAAAGAATGGGCTCTTTGAACTGCAGGAGCTCCTAGACTACTCAAGATATTACTAGAGGAGCAAGTTTATGGCTCAAGGGGGTCAAAAGGCTAAAAAGAACAGAAAGCTAAAGAAGTGCTGAGAGTTAAGCCGCAAACGCACGTGCAAATAGGTCCACTATCAAACATAAAAAAAAGAATGGCGTCTAGACCAATTGAAGAAGATCGAGGTACAAGGGTGAAGGGGAAGGCACTTCATGGACGCGAAACACTAAGCCAGAGATTCCAGAAGGGCTAACAAAAGAAATTAAGAAAGTCGCAAAGAAACTCTTAAAAAAGTGCCAGAAAGTAAAGTCCGTATGACTGCCCAGCAAGAAGAAAGACCTGACGCAAGACGAGAGAGAAAAAGCCCCGGCAAAGACCCTGGCAGTAGGTACTGCTCGAAAAACCTTAAGATGGCCGATCCTACGCAGGTATTGTGAGATTTCAGGGAGAGCGTAAGGCCTGAAGACATCAAGACTACTGTTAAAGTAGTATGACCGATCCGGGCTTGCCATATATTGGTCATGCTATATATTGGAGCCAAAGTAGAGAATAAAGAAGCATTCTAAGATGCAGTGAAGAACTTCCTCGGCAAAAGCGCATCCGTGACCTTACTTGAGTCAATATCAATGATCGAAATAAGAGACATTGACTACGTCATAGACTTAGATGAGGTAGGAGAAGCCATCAAAATGGAGCTATCTATTGTAGGCAGGATAAAAGCGATGTTGATAAAAAAAACCCATAGAGGGCCATACATGGCCATCATTGACTTGACCAAAAAGTACGGCAAACCATGCTTGAATGAGGAAAAAGTAAGTAAGGGGGTGATCTGCAGGATACGGCAAAAAGCAGTGCTTCTTCAATGTTTCAAATACCTTGGCTATGGTTACACCACTCAAGTAGGCAAAAGATCAGATATAAGTCTCCTGTGCTACAAATGAGGTAAAACAGGACATTAAAGAAAAGACTATACGAAGGAAGTACACTGTATTTTTTGTAAGGATGCTGATCCAAGACCGTTTTGAGGTTAAGAAAATGTCGAATTTTCCTGGAAGCCCTAACAAAGGCAAAATTAAAATTTCGCCAATCCTGCAGAAGCAGATGAACCTATACCCCTATTCAATCGTCGAAAACCCGCTTGAGCAATTTTTAAGGGACATAAAAGCCAACTTTTTGCTGTTGAGTGAGAAATACCACGATGAAAGTTCTGCATGATGGTGTCCTAAAGAAATTGGTACTGCCGTCATCCAGGCTCGTAACAGTAATATTCAGGAAGAGGGCTGTGGACGGAGGATGGTTTCGTGTGTTTTGGCACTCAAGGACTATCTGCATTTATATATCTTACGCTGAACAAGCCGATATTATCTTTCCAAGCTAAGCTTAATACTTTAGATGGAACTTTCTCAAACACAGATGGCAATGTGTTTGAAAAAGTTATGCCCTTAACAGATCCACAAAGAAAACAAAACCTTGAAATTGCAGCCAGGATGGCACTTGTCGTGCTGAATACCGGAAATATGCCAACTAATCACTATATTGGCTCTAAAGAAAATATACTGGACAAACATTTGCCTTGGAGTCCTTAGTATGCAGTGCAATTGAAGAGTATTGGAGGACTACTCAGTCAGTGATCATCAGTATATTCTGCTTGAGATCCATGATGTTATTTCCCGCCGTCCATACTCTCGATCTTCTAAGATTTGCTGGAATATCAGGAGCATGGAAGTCCAGAAGTTTGCTGAGGTGCTCATAGTAGCTGTTCCGCTGTAAAGAAATTCGCAGGGGGCAGAGGACTCATCTATGAGCATCTTCATGACATGTTTGCAGCATTTCTATGCCCAGTCGAAAGCCCTGCATGAGAAGCCCCCAATGTATTGTGGTTGACTCAAATTGCTGAAAGTGAAGGATATGTCACAAGCTTTAGCGTGACGCTCAACAAGGCATGCAACCAGATTGCAAGATATATGTAAGTCAGCAAGAAAATGCCTTCACAAATTGATTGACAATAGGAAGGCTTGCTGTTGGCAAGATCTAGTCGACAATCTGATCAAGCTACAAGCTTGGTGCCCCACGGTTGCCTTGTATGTATAAAGTGGATAAGGTAGAAGAAAGAGTGAGGGAACTTCCCCCTTTCATTCCGCCTATGTAGCTAGAAGAAGCAGTCTTATCATGGAAAGCAAGGAAGGCTCCAGGCGCAGATGGTTTTCCAGCTGAGGTACTACAACTTGTCTGACACCATTTCCCTGACTTATTACTCAGCACATTCAACCCTTGCCCACATGATGGGGTTTTCCGGCACGATCAGTAAGGACATTTGTTACCCCCTACACAAACGGGTACGTTTCGACTGGGGTCTATAGAGCAGGGAAGCTTGTCAGGGGATGTACGCAGGTGCCGCTCTCTTCTTCTATGGAACTACCAAGCGGTAAAAGTGGCCCACCAAGACTCAACCAAAATATTTATGGGTGGATTGCGCATTTCTTTGGGCTTCGCACTCCTGAAAACATTAACACAATATATTCTTTGAACCCAGGAAAAATATCTACAGGTAAAGTTCGTCTTTTTTCGAACTTTCTACTACAATTGAACAGTGCTTTAAGGTTGTTGAAGCCTTTTACGAAAATGGGCGTTCAACTCAAAATGCACTTCGTGCACTTCGTGATTTTTTTGGTAAGCATAATCGACCAAATGCACCTACAATCGGGAGAATCGTGCGCAAATTTCAGCCAACCAGGTCTGTAGGAAATGTGAAATCACCTGTGCATGCTCGCCCAGTTCGTTCTGCGGAAAACATTGCTGTTGTTCACGATAGTGTGGCAAAAGAGCTGTTAACCACGATTCGTCGTCGTGCCCAACAATTGAACATCGCACGAATATGTGAATTTTGAATAAAGATTTGAATTTACTCCAGAACTGAAGCCTACTGACCATTTCATGCGTCGGCAATACGCTGAATGGTTGGTTGAGCAGATAGAAGGGAATGGTGACTTTACAAAGAAAATCATCTTCAGCGAAGAGGCACACTTTCACCTCAGTGGGCTCGTTAACAAGCAAGATTGCCGCATCTGTACATATGAAAACCCACGAGTGATTGTTAAAAGCCGATGTACCCACAAGGAGTGACTGTTTGGTGCGGTTTATGGGCTGGCGGCGTCATCGGGCAGTATTTCTTCAAAAATGAGGACGGTCAAGCAGTTACCGTGAATGGTGTTCGCTATTGCGAGATGATAACGGACTTCTTTTGGCCAAGAATTGGGGTAGTGGACCTGGACGATATATAGTTCCAAAAGGATGGTGCCACTTGCCACACAGCCAACGAAACATGTCTCTTTTGCGCGAGAAATTCGATGGCCGTGTTATCCCACGTTGCGGCGATGTTAATTGGGCACCACGATCATGTGATTTGACACCGTTGGACTTGTTGCTCTAGAGATATTTAAAAAAAAAGTATAACAGGCCAATTGAAAAGTCCTCAGTGTGATACACAGATGGCGGTGCTAGTATTAAATCCATATGATCTTTAGTTAGTACCAACCTTTAAACGATACGTGTCAAAATTTGACAGCAGTCCGACCATTAGTTTGTGAGATATTGCGTGGTGAGTGTAGCTACTTTTGTTATCTGAAAAAAGATGACAAAAAAAGCATTACGTGTGCTGATAAGTTCAAGCAAAATCTTGGCTTGATGAAGAGTTTCCGGGGTCTGCACCAGGAAAATAAACCATCATTGATTGGTATGCTAAGTTTAAACATGGTGAAATGAGCACCGAAGACGGCGAAAGCAGTGGTCGCCCAAAAGAGGCTGTCACCGACGAAAACATCAAAAAAGTCCACAAAATAATTTTGAATGACCGTAAAGTGAAGTTGATCAAGATAGCAGACATTGTGAAAATATCATCTGATTGTGTGCATCATATCATTCACGAATATTTGTACATGAGAAAGCTGTGTGCAAAATGGGTGCCGCGCGAGCTAACAATCGATCAAAAGCAACAACGTGTTAATGATTCTGAGCAGTGTTTAAGGGCAATAAAACTGAATTTTGGCATCGATATGTCATAATGGATGAAACATGGCTCCATCATTTTACTCCGGGGTCCAATCGACAGTCAGCTGAGTTGACTGCACGCGATGAACCGAATCCAAAGCGAGGGCTGCAAACCGGATTGATTCCATAGCTGGTTGAAGGAAAATCATAGCGTTCAAACAGGAGCTCCCACATTAATTGGCGACAATAGTCTGGATCAACGTATCATTCGGTCAACACTATTGGATGTGGAACACGACCTTCCTTATCGATACCCAAGTGAATGAATATGTAATCGAAAATTTTTTATTGGTTTAGATAGTTGAATACTGTGTGTTTTGATAGTGTGTTAAGTGGAAAGCGCATCGCCTCGATATTCAAGACATTATTACAAATTTGAATGGGTGGCGTGACAACAATTTTTGCACCATACTTTTGACTCGATCTTTTCGTGGTTTTGCAATCAGATTTCTGAAGGAAGGTCAATAGCAGGCTTTTGGACACAGACCATCTAATATAGCATTGATAGGATCTTTGCCTCTTGCAAGTCAGCTGAGAGATTATTTGCATTCTTTATTGAGCTGCTACTGTTCGTATTTTGGCCAAATCCTGCCAACGTTGTCAATGAGCTTGTTTTTTTCGAACATTTCTCGAGATATTTAGACTTGCATATTCCATCAATAGAAATGTTGTTTTGGGTTTACATGTCGAGACTCATATCTTTATTGCCTTTCCTTGAGATAGATGCATCACGTTTAATAGGTGCAGAGTTTGCATCATTTGCTGTATCTTCGAAAAGGCGTCATTTCCGGAAATCCGTTAATAATTTGCTATAGATGATTTTGGTTGTTGATTGCAGATAATGTTCTTGTGGAGCAGCCGAGTATTTACGGTAGTGGTATCGAAAACTTCGTCGAGCCTGACTGCCTTACTTTGAACTGCATTCACTTAACTTGAGATATCAAAAGTCTACTCTACTGTAGTAGTTAACATTTTGGTTTCAACTTATCTTTAACTTCACCAAGAATGCGTAAAATACACCGTAAGGTTCTCTAATCCAGTTTGACTCGAGGATTGTAATGATCTTTGTCGCACGCGTCTCGAACGTCGAGTTTTCCTGAAGCAAATCTGAAACGACCTCTCATCGGTTCTAGGCGTGCTGTCTTGGAACGTGATAACGGACTGTACCCACCAGGTGAACAAGTCCGGACACTCTTAGTCTACTCCAAGTTGGCTGCTGGCAGGCTAGCTAGTTCGGAGGGGAGTTTCAGTTGCGGGTGTTACGCGAGCAGACTAGGTCCAAAATACAAAAACTCAGCCACCGGTTTACATGCCCAATTTAACAAACACATCAAACAACTTCCATCGACTCTAGTTTAATTTTTCCTTGAAAATACTTATTGTAGCTTCGTTCACATATTACAACGACTTTTGTCGATTTTAAAACTTAATAGATCCCCTTCAATGGCCTGCCGTTTCTTTTTATAGATTATATCTTGCTCGATATGGTTTTGGATGAGGCAAACAAATATATATATTTGAAATGATTATTGGGGAAGGAATCACTCTTTATTTATATTACATAGTAGTCTCGGCGAATAAACATTTTTAAAATCGTTCTTTTAACACCAGTTTGTTTTGTTAAGAGGTAAAAGAAATTTAGTAGATTTCTCACTGAACACCTACGTTCTCGTATATTGTCAAAACTATATTTACTAAATAGTTCAGAAAAGGTTCGGCTTAATAGTTCAGAAAATGTTCGGCTTAAAGTTAAAAGGTTCGGCTTAAACTTAAAATTGTTTATTATTTATTTGTTTCTTTTTCATAGAATGTTAAAAATCTATAGCGATGTGAGTGCCAAATTTGGATTTGTTCTAGCTCATTGACCAGAAGAAAACTACAATATTAAAAAGATTAGTCGCGATATTCTTAAATATTGAAAAATTATTCCAACTTCAGAGGACACTAAATATGTAATGGATAGTGATGAAAGCAGCCATTCTCGTTTTCACACTATTTAGGTTAAGCTTCATATAACCAAAATTAAATCACATGTAGGGATGCATATACGTATATATATGAATAAGTCTATTAGATCATTATGCATCTGGTTGTTTCATTTTGGATTTGCTTACAAATGTTTGTAAAAAATTTTGTTTATATTATTATGCCTCACTCCGCGGTTGGTTTTGTCTTATAACTCGAAAGGGACAGGTGGAAGGAAGACTAAGGTTCTAGTTGAGATGGGGAGATATTGGTTCATTGTTTTCAATTTCCGGGTGTTTTAATTATGCGTTTTGTTTTGTTTAGAGTATGTAGGTAACTTCTTTTTAAAGCAATCTATAGGTTTTTTTCTATTAACCGTTTCGTCTGATATATATGCAATTTAATTTTGGCTTACCTTTCCAATCATTTTGATTTTATTGTTGAATTAGCATTGAAAATGTTGATTATTCTTCGAACATAAAGTGCACTTTAGCCTCCAATTGATTTTGACCGTCGGCAACTCATCATCGAAAAAAAGCAACTCCCTTAAATTTCCTATAGCTACAGGCTATTTTCAGAAAAAAAAAAAATTAACTCGAAAATTCTGATGCAATTTTCCTTTCCCTCTGGGTATTTTCTTAGGTTATATGTTCTAACGTTCGCGGTGATCTATTTAAAACACTCCTTCGTAGTAAAAATGATTAAGTTTTGTTCGAGGATCTGTTTCGAATATCTCTCAACACATTTTACTGATTACTTTTTAGATTTTTTTAAGGGTCCATACATTTGACTAAATTAAACTGTCTTTTCTCTTCTTGATTTTAATCTTAAATTATTAATCCTAAGCACTTTGAACTGATATATTTCCCCACGTAGAAAAATGACGCATCCAATCAATACTGGATACGCTCGTCCAAAAACTTCTGTGTCATATTGTAGTATTAATTATGTATAGTTTACTTTTTCCATTAAAATCGAGAGACTACATAAGCTTCCTATGGCTAGAATGTATCTACGCGCCGGCCACTTGCGCTCTTTACTTGGGTTGATTCATTTAAAACTAATCTGCAACAGCCGATTGCCGAGCGTGTATCCATTAAGAGCACTAATCGCCATTGCCGCTTCCTCATAAATTGTCATTGATTTTTGCACTCTGCACTGCTCCGAAGGACCAAATAGTTGCCATAATGTGCTTTCTTCCGTTTTGGGTGCCAAGTTGTAGATGAAGATGCTGTTGGCCTGTCCTGGCGGTGCAATGCTGGCTACAGCCGCTGCGATTCCTAGTCCGTTGGGGAGCTGTAGTCGGTGGGAGTTCCACACCACTAACGCAGGGTTCAGAAACATTAGACAAGCTGTATTATAAATCTGCTATAGAACTTACTTGTAAAGTTAAAAGGCTTCGGCTTGTCATGGGAAACTGCAGGATATTCGTTTGCGACAGATAATGACTGTGGAGGCGCAGTCATCCGCAATCCGGGATGATGTCCAACAAATGGGACGGCTGCCACAGTCACTAATAATTTTAGAGCCAGGATCAGCACCACCGAGATTTAGTGAAACGTAGAACTCCAAACCAGCACGAACCGGACTTCATCTCCGTCCCTTTTAATTTTTTTGGCACATGTCAAATCGCGGTTCAGTGGCAGCGAGCAGTTTAAAAGTCGCTGACGAGCCGTCGACGTCAGGAGCATAGGGTACATGGATCGGCGTCAGTGGCGTAGGGTGTCAAGGGCTAAGTTATTACAGGATGTACTATTTGTACCACGCTACTCGGATGAAGCGTCACTGGTAGTGTTTAATTTGGCTGACCTAAGCTATTCTCGGATTTCTTCTCACAGTTTTTGGATAATTCAGAGGTCGATTAAGATTTCCTTGGGAAACCCGGCATAAATGAACAGATGGAAATCATTACAGAGCTTCCAAGGTTTTACCGACATGGGGAGCGTGCGATAGTTGGATTCATTCGTGTTCGAGTTTCAATTCAGTGATGTCGTGCTGAGCTACTAGGTCCAAAAAAGTATATCCACCAGTCCCAAAACGTTAATTCATTGGCCAAGTTATTGTGAATGTAATAAAGCAGGACTGTAATCGCTAGAATATTAGCATCACGAGGAGAGGTAGCTTAGATAACCCCAAGGCATAGGAAAATGAAGTTTAGCGCAAAGTGATGTATCAACTGATTCCAGGCTAGGACCTACGGTTGGGAGAGAGATGCTTAGTGGTTTGTTCCAAAGCTTTGCGGTTACAGTTGTTTCATACTAACTGGCCTCAGCTGCTTACTACAATAAAAGACTCTGCCAAACAATTGTAAAAAACTATCTTAAATAAAGTACCCATTTATGAACACGAAATATTTGCAGAAAATTTATTACGCTCTTGCTTGCTGCAAAGTCTATGATTTACTTTGTATCCTACATCCGTTGCATTCAACTCATAAACTTTCGTGTATCCTAACGATAACCTTAATAAAAAAAAATCTCATCCAAATCGAATGTATAAGTATCACATACGAAATACGTCCTAAAACAACTGCAACAATACAATATAGTAGACATTCTTGCTGTATACAACTTGTTCGGAATTGGCCATTTCATTCATTTTTCCCGCCATAAATTTCAATTGTTTCATACACTTTTAGACATTCAGACATATTTTTTTGCGTTTCTTTTCATATTTTAATTTTAAATCTATTTCAGCTTGGTTCGCTTCCTACCTAGTTTGTTGATTTTTTGTGGGCCTTGTCCATGTCGGAGTGTATTTTTTAATTATAACCTCAGTACACTGGGCAACGGTCGATGAATCAAGCCCCGAAGCGAATATTTCAAGGCAATATTGAACAGGGAAACGGAAAAAATATACACTCTCGAATGACATAAACTTGTATTCATATAGCAACGCTAGTTGTCCTTTTATTCATTGCTTGACAGGTAGTGTTGGCAATAAAGTTAGTAACCTTTATGTTTCAGAATTAAAAGAAAGTAAATACTGCTGCAAATATGAAATTTAGCAATATTTCTTACTACTCAAAGGATTAAATGCTATCCATTGAACTTTTTGATTTTGAAATTAATGATCTTTTTTTTCGGGAAACTAAAGAAGATAAAATTGAACTATTTGCTGAATCGCAAACCCCTAAATTTGCATTCAACTGCAACGATACACTATCACCAAAATTTTTATCCTAGAATGTATTTCTTCTGTCAGGATTTCAGATGCAGAGTCTATTTCCATTAGTAATTTCCATGACCTCACATGCAGACCACAGTATGTATGGCCACGAGAAACAAATCAGAGCTTATGAACTGTGCAGATCACATATTTCGGTCTAACATAGTTTTTTCACAACGCATGTATTTGTGTGTTTGTGGCGGTAAAATTGTTTGTACTTTTTTATGGGAACAGTTGGTGCTTCTCCGTATTTTTTATTGGTTGGGTCTGCATCCGTCAAACCTCATCCAAGCCGTGCCAATTTATAATTAATTGGAATTAAATCCTTCAAAGTCACATACACAAATGAACTGCATTGTTCGGATTTCTTCTCAACTGCAGAATTCAAGAGAGGATTCACTAGCTTTGGATTGAAATAGAAGTGAAATCGAATTATCACTGAATATTGAGCCAGAACTGAATGTTAAGGATTACGAAAAAAATTCGAATTGCATTCAGTTAGAAATAACAAATGGTATTCATTGGAAACCACAAAATAATTCAACTTAATTCTTAGAAACATCGAAAATAATCAAAGCTGCAGACCGTAAATGCCCAATCAATTTGTTTCACCAAGAATCACCAATATCATCTATAAGAGCCAATTTCATTATATTCAGCTACCCAATTCAGCTCAATAGGTTTTTATTTTATTGACAACAACTGTCCTGTGGTAATCCTTTTCAATGCAGCACATTCCATTACCATAAAAGCTTTCCCATAAAAAGCCACACTACATTGGCTACTCTGCTAAATAGGAGGTTTTTATATAAATAAAACAATAGAGCACCGCGTCGTAACGGTTTTTGGCTATGCGATGTATTTTATCTGTGCACTCAAGCAGGATCAATATGCCACCAACAAAAATGAAATCATTCATAGTGGCAACATAAAAGCGATGTAACACCTTGGATGTGCGTTAACTCCCTATTGTTATCACTCTCTCGCTGTTATCCAGGATGCTGCACTTGTGATTAACTTTACTAGCGGGATGACTATGGAAATTTGAATCATAAGTCACTTTGATGGCGAACGAGATTACTTTTCCCATTGTTTACGAAATTGTAGAGACAAAATAGGACTTTGCTTCACCGAATGACTATTGGACAAATGTTTTGTTCATTTTTATCAAAACTTCCAAATCAGAAAGGCTAATTCATAGAAGTGAGTCCTTGTTTCAGTTTGCTGGTTGCTTGGTTTTGGGTAACATATTGTTGAATATTATTCATTGACGAATCAAAAGAACTCAAGCATAATCATAGGAGTTCTAACAGTTGCTCCAGCTGATTATATGGCATCCCCAAGTAAGTGAAAGCAAACAGGAGTATACTTCTATAAGGGATGCTCACTCCCCAAGATTCGTTCAAAAAATTCAATTAAAAACCAAGCAGCTGAGAAGAGAAAGAGGATGTAGATTCTAGAGTCCCCTACTTTACATCTCCTTTGTTTTCAGGATCTTGAGTTATAATACACGTTGATTATCGCAATGGATACCGGAAGTGGCAAAGTAGTCATTTTCCTATGATGTTTAAACCGCTAGGGTACAGCATAAAGCGCAGTCGATATCTAGTTTGCTTTATAATGAATTTTTTGTGTTCACGGCATTAAGGACATTCTTCTCTAGGGCCATTTGACTTTAAAGAAGAATCTAGAAAAATTAACATATTAGGGAAGATACAAAGAAGAAAACACGGGTGGGGATATCCACCGATTTGTTGGTAGGAGAAGTAATCTTGACTGCCGGTGAGAGTTTGAGGAGTCCAAGTTTCCAGGGGCCAGAGAACGCAGCTTGCATTCTATCTGATGCCTCCATAACAAGAGGTACTATTGATATCACAGCTAGAAAAATGATGGGATCATGCTGCTATAGTGGCCATGTTGCTGGATCATAATAACTCCTAGTGTCCAACTTAATAAAGGACAGATGAATGAGCTGAAAAGGTCAGAGAGTTCCTATCAACAAGATAAACTTAAAGGATTTAATTTCAACAAATATATGAGTTGCTTACACAGAAACAACTTGAGTCAGAGATATAGATCATGGCAGATGTAAAGGGTGGTCCAACCAAAACGCACGATGTTAATTATAAATAAAACAAAAAGTTTTCAGTGAATTATGTTAATATTTTTTATTATAATAAAAAAATCTATGACAACTATGCGTAGAACAAGCAATCGCCCAAATGTTCGCCACAACTACGGTTGCATACTTCTATCCGATGGTCCACATTTTCAATGACTTTGAGACATAATTGAGGTCATTAATGTGCTGAATAATCTCATCCTTTAGCTCTTGAATTGTTCTTGGCTTATTGGCGTTCACTTTTTTTTAAATATCCCCAGAGAAAGAAGTCCAACAGTGTCAAATCACATGATCGTGGCGGACAATTAACATCGCCACAACGTGAGATAACACGGCCATAGAATATCTTGCGCAAAAGAGCCATTGTTTCGTTGGCTGTGTGGCAAGTGGCACCATTCTGTTGGAACCACATATTGTCCAAGTCAATAACCTCAATCTTTGGCCACAAGAAGTCCGTTATCATTTCGCAATAGTGAACACCATTCACGGTAACTGCTTGGCTGCCCTCATTTTCGAAGAAGTACGGCCCGACGACGCCACCAGCCCAAAAACCGCACCAAATGGTCACTCTTTGTAGATGCATCGGCTTTTCAACAATCACTCGTGGATTTTCATTTGCCCAAATACAGCAATTTTGCTTATTGGCGAATCCACTGAGGTGAAAGTGTGCCTCGTCGCTGAATACAATTTTCTTTGTAAAGTCACCATTTCCTTCTGTCTGTTCAACCAACCATTTGGCGTATTGCCGACGCTTGAAATGGTCAGTAGGCTTCAGCTTTTGAGTCAATTGAACCTTATAAGCGTGTGAATTCAAATCTTTATTCAAAATGCACATCAATGATGTTTGTGAGAAGTTCAATTGTTGGGCACCACGACAATTTGAGATTGACGGCTCCTCTGCCTCACTACCACAAACAACAGCAATGTTTTTCCCAGAACGAACTGGGCGGACATGCACAGGTGATTTCATATTTCCTAGAGACCCAGTTTGCTAAAATTGGTGCACAATTCTCCCGATTGTGGACACATTTGGTCGATTATGCTGACCAAAAAAATCACGTAGTGCACGAAATTCATTTTGATTTGAAAGCCCATTTTCGTTAAAGGCTTCAACAAACTTAACGCACTGCTCAATTGTGTAACTCTGCATGATTGAATTTGTCAAACATTGAAACAAAGAAATATCAAATTAAATTGGGCGAAAGACTTGACGTCACGGTATGACTCACAATTAACATCGTGTATTATAGTTGGACCACCCTTGACAATAATATCGAATACGTAAATTAACGCTTCACCGTAGCTCCAAGATATTGCCACTCCCACTCAAATGCTCAATGTCACGAGCCAGATTGAGATACTGTTACCTTCCTACACAGAAGACGCGGGGGAATGTAGTTGCCATTGGTCTCCATCAGGAAGAATTGTTCATCCAAAAAGCAGGTAGTATCCCAAAGAATAATCCGTGTAGTGTAGTGGAAAGCGCGCTCATCGGTTGCAGCAGTTTCCAAGTTTAAAGACCATTAGAGGCAAAAAGTTTGTGCTTGTGGTACGTCTGTCGGGCTATCATCCTTGAAATCGAAGTTAAAAGCGATTTTTTGAATATTAATCGCTATAAATTTTCAGAAAATTCCAAACAATGAAAAATATTAAAACCTTAATGGGCTGAATGGCTCTCTGATTTCATATGCTATTAATGAAAAAGGATTTAATCAAAAAACCATGCCGGAATCACTTTAATTAAAATTATTGTATATTTTACAGTCCGATTGGAAAAAGGAGAAAAAACTTACCAACAATATTCAAAAATTAATTATAATACTAACACAACTGAACAGTGAACTCTTATTCTTCATTTAACATGTTATAATCCCCCACAGGTGGAGTGCCAGTTGACAGTAATATTCTTGGACGCTAGAATTCTTAGGGGAGTGTTGCCCCCTTTGATACGAGGATATGTAAGTAACTGGAAGGTTCCTCGTGGGATAACAGATAATGATCCTGACAAAATCTGGACAACGCTTTAAACAATTAAGTTGAATTTATGCTTTGGACTCGCAGATATGATGGTTTGGACCTAGTTGCTTTGCACGGTAGCACCGAGGTGACACTCATGCGTGAACAGCTCCAATTCAATTACTATACCGCCTCTGTCCTGGTAAAACCTTGGCATGTCTCGAAGTACGCTCCAAGTTCACACCATTGGGTTGGTGGTGCAGGCTTGATTATGACGTAGTTTCGATTAGCACTGGTCTGGCTCTGAGCACTTGTCTGCATAAGAGCTTGTGCCAACCCTCGCATGGTCTCCTTTCTCTACTATAAACGCAGATAGCAGCTTCAAGGGGCGACCCAATTAAACGCGAGCATTGTCAACTAAAAAACCACAAAAATAGAGCAAAAAATTCAAAAAAGGAGTAAAAATATCAACAACGATGACAGTACCAACAGTTATAGCCTCGATGTTAGCAGTATATTGAGAACTGTACCAATGACGACAAAAACTTTTATAAATACCAGCACAGTACAGACGAAAAAAAAAATGGATTATAATGGACAGCTTTGTCTAAACTAAAATCCTTGCGTCCCCAAAAAGGAGAGCTGGGACTCTGCAGAACGCGCTAGACGTTTAAGCGGTGGAATACAAAAAATATCGAGAATTTGATAGTTACTGCTGCGATTGCTATCAAAGCTACCAAAGCAACGGTCTTAAACGCTGATATAATAACAAACTATCCTGAAGCCAACAAAGTGATCACGGCAGAAAAAAAATAAAGTAACCATTTCATCGCTACCGTCAAAAATGTGGCTGAAGTACTAGATTCGGGAATGAAAGCCGATAATCTCTCCCCAGAAAGGAGGCCACAAAGGGTAATTACTGTCCAGTAACATCGAGAAGAAAGGCTGATCCAAAGAGCGGGAGACGTTTTTAGAAGAATAAAATTAGTATGCAAGCCGCTAAAAATCAGCAAAGGTCTAAAGAATGGAATACTTGAACTAGAGGAGTTCCTAAATCACATAGGGCACTACCAGAGGATTTGGATAAAGGCCAAAAAAGAGAAGAAGGTTATAGAAGTGCTGAGGGCTAAGCCTAAGGGGTACCCACAGACAGCTACACCATCAAACATAAATAAAATAATGGCATCTAGCCCAATAGAAAGAGATCGGGATAAAAGTAGGAGAGAAGAGGAACTTGGTGGGCATGGAATGCTAGATTAAGGGTTCCAGACAGTGCTGAAAAAGGAGCGAAGAAAGCCACGGAAAAAATCTTAAAAAAAAACCAGGTAATAAAGTTTACATTAACGCTCAACAAGAAAAAAGGTATGATGCAAGACAGGAAAGAAAAAACCCACAACGAAGACCCTGACAGCAAATACTGCTCATAAAATCCTAAAATGGCCGATCGTACGCAGGAGTCTTGGAAAATATCAGAGAAAATGTAAAGTCCAAAGACACAAACTTTGCTATAAAATTGGTGTGGCCCAGCAGGGGGAATGCCCGTCAACAAGAGTACTCTTGGAGGCTAGCATTCTTTTGAGAGTGCCGCTCCTACATACCCGGGAAAATTACCGCAGGGGAAATACCGGTCAATAGGAGTACTCTTGGAGGCTAGCATTCATTGGGGAGTGCCACCCTATGTACCCAAAGATATGGAAGGCATCGTAAGGATCCCTTCTGCGATGACAGGTAACGAACCTGACTAAATCTGGACCACGCTTTGGACAACGCACTTGGCTTAATGCCTTGGGCTGGCGGATATGATGGTTTGGACCTAGTTTGCTTATGCGTAAATACCTCCAATTCAACTATCGTACCTTCCTCGTCCCAGTTAAACCTTGGTAGGCCTCAGAGTTCGTTCGAAGTTCCCACCATTGGGCTGGTGGTGTAGGTTTGTTTGAGACGGACTCCTGATTCGCACTGGTCTGGCTTTGAGAACATGTCCTCATAAGAGGTTGTGCCAACCATTGCATGGGCTCCCTGCTCTGCAAAGATAACTTTGGGACCGAAAAGTCAAGTCGACTACATACATGAACGGAGATAGTGGTTCCGAGGGGGACCCAAGCAAACTGTAGCAACTAAGAACCCTCAAAACATACCCAAAAAAAGTATGTTAAAATAACAACGACGACCTCCAGCGATATTCACAGTACATCGGCAGCGGCACTAATGATGACGACCAATACAATGAACGTGAAGATGGACAAAAAACGAAGATTAACAGACAGTTTTGCCCAGACTGAGATTCCTGCGACGTTTGGGTGCACTGAAAAATGATGCAAACGCCAGAACGTCTTTAACGGGAAGAGCGGGAAACTTTGCAGGACGCACCAGATATTTATGCGGTGGGAAAAATATAAAGAACATTGACAATTATATGCTTAGTGCTGTGATCGCTATCTAAGCGAGGGTCGAATTCAGAGCAGAGGCCGACAATAAAGAAGCATTCTTCTACGCAGTAAGGAAAATCCTCGACAAAAACTCAATTTTAACCTCACACAAGCCTACGGCAATGATCAAAATAAGAGACATTGACTGCATCACGTATCTGGCCGAGATGGAAGAGGTCATCAAAAGGAAGTTCCCTAGCGTGGGCAGGATCAAAGCGAGGCTGACACCCGAAAATCATAGGGGTTAACGCATGGCCATCATTGACTTAAACGAAAACGCCGAATAATTTCTAAATAAGGGCAAAGTAAGAATAGCGTACATTGTCTGCAGGATATAGCTAGGAGTAGCACCTCTTCAATGTTTCAAATGCCATGGTTGTGGTCACACCGCACAAGTATGCGAAGGGCCCGATAGGAGTTTCCTATGTTATAAATGTGGTGAAATGGGAGATCAAAGAACAGAGTGTACAAAGGAGCCACACTGAATTCTTTGGAAGGACGCTGAGCCAAGACAAAATCCAAACTTCGATGACTCGTATCCTGCAACTAAACCTACACTGCAGTTCAACCGCCCAAAACCTCCTTGAGCAGTTTACGAGGAACATGAAAGGTGACTTTGCTGAGTGAACAACACCAACATAGAAATTCTACATCTTAGTATCCTGATTAAACTTGTACTGCCACCTTCAGTGGACGGGTTATTGTTTCATGTGGGCTCGATGCTCAGGGACCACCTTCTTTAGTCTGCATGTAATACAGAAAGAACCAATATTATCTTTCCAAACCAAGCTTAATCCTTTGGAGGGCGCTGTCTCGATCGCAGATGGTAACGTTCTCATTGGGGGAGACTTCAACGCTAAAGCAATTGAATGTACATGCCTCAAACGAATCCACGGGAAAACGAATGCTAGAATGGTAGCTGGAACGGCACTTGACGTACTAAATACCGAAAAAAACGCCGACTTTCCACCGCATCGGCTATGGAGGAACCATAGTTTGTTGAGGTGTTCTCAGCAGGTGCTCTGCAGGGGGCAGAAGAAATGGCAGCTCAAGACGTGGTGAACTCAACTATGAGTATCATCACGACTGCTTGCAATGCTTTTATGCTTTATAGAAAACAGCACAGCAAGCCCCCAGTATACTGGTGGTCGATTGAAATCGCTGAAAAGCGAAGGAAGTGTCACAAGCTTTAGCGTGAGGCTCAGCCAGAACGGAGCCGTGATGAGGCATGGAATTGGGCAGCAGCATATAAGTCAGCCAAGAATAGCCTTCGCCAATTGATTAACAATAGCAAGGCTCATTGCTGGCAAGATCTAGTGGACAGTGCCAAGAAGGATCCGTAGAGCCTTGACTACAAGCTAGTTTTGCGGAAGCTTGGTGCCCTGCAGACACCTCCTGTGCATGATTTGGAAAAGATGGACGAGGACGAGATAGTATGGGCACTCTTCCCTGTCCATCCCATCCATGTTGACGCTATCCGCGGTGAAACAGCAATCGAGTGTCCACTCTTCATACTACCGGGACTGGGAGAGGCAGTCCTATCACTGAAAGCGAGGAAGGCTCCAGGTCTAGATGGTGTTCCAGCTGAGGTGTTGCAACAGGTCTATCACCATTATCCTGACTTGCTGTTTAACACATTCAACGTTTGTCTACGGGCCAGGAGTTTTCCGGTACGATGGAAGGTGGCAAGGCTCGTGCTGATCAGTAAGGGGAAGAAAAATTCCGAATTGCCGTCTGCGTACCACCCGTTATGCATACTCCATATGGCTAGGAAAGCGAAAACTCATCAAAAGAAGACTCTCTGACGCAATTTGTACAATTGGGGGCCTATCTTTTCGGCAGTACGGCTTTAGAGTAAGATGTTCCACCATTGATGCGATTGCAGAGACATATAGCCACCAATCGATGGATCGGAGACATATAGCCACACCCGTCGATGGATCGTTGTGTTTGTGACACTCAACGTTAGGAATGCCTTCAACTCTGCTAGCTGGGTGGATATTCTGGAAACGCTGAAAATCCCTTTTCAAATTCCAGAATACGTGATGGAACTTCTGTAGAACTATTTGAAGGACCATAGCCTGCTTTACGACACGATGCCAAGGATGGAACTTACATTGAGTGCTGCCCAGAGTTCTATCCTTAGTTCAGACCTGGGAAACGTGTCTTGCGACAGGCTACTGATACTGGAGATACCAGATAAATTACCCTTGATTGGCTACCTGGATGGTGCTATAGCTCTAGTCGCTAGACGCACCATAAAACAAGCGCAACGTAGGCTAGGTATGCTTATGTGCGGAGTGAGAGGCTGGGTAACCGAAGTGGTCATCTTGACAAAAAAAAAGAGTCCTTAGAGTAAGACTGACCAGTATTCGTGACATACTAATCGAACCGAAGCCAGTGCTGAAGTGCCTGAGGCTACTGATCGACTTGAAGATTTGTTTCTCAGACAAATCGGTTTTGAGAGTTTTTGCAGGCGTGCTGCCTGTTACTCTCCTTGCTAGAGAGTGCCATACTATTTACCTTCATCAAAATGAGGACGTGGTGGAGACGGTTGCTCGCGAAGAAAGACAGCACTCACTCTATGATTGGCAGAAGTCTTGGGTAAATTGCACGAAGAGAGGGTAGACTGTATACCTCTTCCCGCACCTGAGACAGTATCTAAATCGAGGCCATTGTCAGACTGACTTCTATTTGACACAGCTTTTGAGACGGCATGGGCGTTTTCAGTCTTACCTGCACAAGATCGGTAAGTCCGGTCTGCCGATTGTCGGTTTTGCTTGCAAAAATGGGACAGGCTGTGACAGGATCTCAACTGTGAAATGGGAGAGCTCACCCTGGATAGTATAGCTGCGGCGATGCTTTAATCGGTTGGCAAATGGAACCATGTGACTCATTATGTCTGGGCAGATCTAAAAGATAAAAGAGACTCATAGTAGCCGGGGACGTTTGGGCTGGACAATTAATTGTCTGGCAATTCCTCTTCCCCCCTCGCCTTCCGCTAGAGGAGCGATCCCCAAGCATGAAGGTGGCTCACGGCGTAGAAAAATGAGACCTGGCCTGAAGTAATTTGTAAACGATTCCAGGATAGGTTCTTAGGTTGACAGGGGAGGTGTTTAGTGGGTAGTTCAGTGAGCATGGAATTTCTTCACTCCATGTACTCACCTTCCAACAACAATAAAAACCAAACATCACAACATCACCTCTGCACCCTGAATATTTACCTTTTGAGTAGATATGCCGGGTTGGTCATATATCATGTTTGATTTTCTGCATTTGGTGTTGTTATAATGAATTCAGTTTTGGTTTACAGTTTTCACTTAATGCAGGAATATTCTTGAGGCATTTAAAAAGCACTTTCGACATGCACAATCGTTTTTAACGAAGTAAGGCTTCAACTCATATGGTACCCAGTTTTATTGTTTTTGAATAAGTCGCAATTGTTCTGATTAAAAGTTACTGCTTGTATGATCCCCTGCAAATTTTGCATGCTGTTCTTGCATTTGGCATGATTTTTTACGGAACAATGGCTTCAAATATTCATCTTTTAATCTTTTTGTTTGGCTAGGTCATTCTTTATCTTTGATGTCATCATAAACCTTTAATAGCACCGAAATCAGAACTTATATGCTTTCAATAGTCGAGCGTATTTACGGTAAACTTCCAATATCATTTAATGACTTTCAGCACCACTTTTTAAGAATTGTAGAAAAAAGCATGTATGTTAGAATATTATTATTTCAGTAAATTAGCACATACTCACAGCTAAAGCCATATAATGCATCTATGCCATATAATGCAATAGTCGCATAGTGACTATGTGGTCACTAAATGATTCAGAGTTGTTCAGTAAAACATATGACATCACTTCTGAACCCCATATTTCCAAGTTATAGACCCGACCCCATGAAATAAAATTCTTAGCATAGGCCTACTAGCTTTATATCCTGGCTGTTCGTCTGTCCGTGCATCTGATTAAGCATTAAACATTGTGGATAGGTTAAAAGTGCCAGTCTCTCAAAAGTTTTAGCATTATCAAAATGTTCAAAAGTTTTTGAGAAGATCCTTTGATGTACCGAAGTGACGCGTTGAACATTTTTTTTCAAAGGTGTCATGGCCTTTGTTAGAACTTTTAGTATCCATAACGAAAAATCAACATGTTGACCAGAGTGCCGAGGGGAATGCAAAACAAAAACGGTAAATTCGTGGTCACTCCCTTCGCCTTATAATTGAAAAATACTTTTAACACTCTGCTGCTGGTCAAGAGCTGGAAAGGAAAAGAATTCATGCGCTTTTCAAAAAGGTATTATTCTCAATAAATTCAAATTAAAGTGTTGTATTCAAGAAACATTAACATTTACTTCGCAGGTTACTTTTCCAAAAGAAAAGATTTATTGAAACATAACGTTAGTCGAGAGAACTAAGCATACTAATTTTTCCACCTACTATGAACATTATGCGATTAAACCTCTGATTGATTGAAAACTTTTGCCCATACTTGATAAATTCCCAGAACCCTTTATAGCTGGAAAGCACTTCATAGGGTTATGGTTCTGTGTCTATAGGAGTTCGGCTTTGTTTCATGTTTGTCTCATGTATGTCCTCTGAATAATAAAACAGAACATCCATCAGTTATGCTGAAAAATTGCCGCAAAATTTCGTTTTACTTTTCACTTTTGGTTTGATGGAATTTGTAAAGTTGGTAAAGGGACTCCAATCATTTAGTGACAATAGGACACTTTCTATTTCCCCTCTTTTAAAAATATATACGCATTTGCAAAACTAGCATCTGAAAAATAAACGGCTGAAATTGAAAACCATTTCCATTTTACAACCCGTGGAAACATGAAAAATATTTGGATATTTTGAATGGTCAGATACTTTGATGACTCATGTTTTTGGAAATAACATGCACTCCAGTGACGATTTAAAATATTTCCATTTTGACAGAATATCTTAAACTCAATTGATTTTATTTTCATCCCTTAGCCAATATTTACTAGAAATCATTTCAAAGCAGAAATATATATTCCAAAAAAAAAAAACGAATTCGAAATTTCACGGACGATCAAATTTCATATAATCCTCAAGCGAGGATCAACTCAGGTAAATAATCCTTATCTTCAATTATTATCATCTGATTGTCATTTGTTGATTGAAATTAGCCGCAACGATAGACTTGAGATGTCAAATCAAAAGCAAGCTCAACGATTCTTTTCAAATTTCAAAGACCTCCTGGATGAGATTCCGTTTGCAACAAAAACTACCTTCACATACTCATTTTTTCAATGGCTCTTCGTCATCTGGATGTCACATATAGTGGATTATAAGAGCCATCTTAAAAAAATCCAAAACGCAGAAAATCTATCAATTGTCATCGTATTACAAGAAATTATTCATGCCACACTGAATTGAAAGTAAGGTTTCAACATTTTGTGACCTTCTTTTCTAAAGGAATTTGCTTGTTGTCCTTGCGATCAATGATCTTGTACAAGAGGGTATTACAATTTGTCCCCGGATTATCTGACAGGAAATGTTTTTGTTCAGCATAGTGGTGACAATCAAATGTGAACTGAAAAAAATGTTTTATAGCCTGAGGATCATGGATTTTTTATGTTCATTTTTTATTTTGGGGAAAAAATGTAATTTTAGAAAATAAAATCCACGATGATGCTGTGCAGGATTAATCTAGTGAATAATTTTTCAATGAATTAATATCGTGGCTGATATGACTTTCGAGATTTTATAGCAAAATAAATTGGTTAGAACTTAGAACACTGAAAAAGCGTTTTAGAATGTAGTTTACGCATTCCAATCAAATTCATATGAAAGCGATGAAATCATATTCTTAGTAATTCCAAAAATACATAGAGATTATTAGCACTAGTGTGATGGGTTACCCAACAATAAAGATTTTATGAGAAAAAAAAAACCCTAAAAAAAGATCGAAAAACAAAACATAAAAACCGTACGATAAATTTTATTGAATTGGTGATAAATTAGCTTTACCCCCGGCCATTCATTCAAAGTCAAAAGTGCTTTATTCAAAACTAATCGGTATAAATTTTCAAGGAATATAAAGCAAATTCCTAACAATAACAATACAAAAACTTAATGGCCCAAATGGCTCTCTAAATTTATACGTTATCATTAAACACGTTTTAGAAAAAAAAAAAAAATTCAATTAATTAATATTATTACATATTATGAAATTCAATTGGAAAAAGAAGAAAAAACCAACCAACACTATCCTAAAATTATTTATGATCCAAACACAACAGTGAACTTTGATACTATACCTAATATGTTTTAACTTAATTCAAATAAAATTCAATCAAAAATTTTATCTTATACTACAAAAATCAATCACAATATTCCTAACCTGCGCGTTTAATCTTAACTATAACCTAATATAATAAACATAACATACTCGTATACCTAACTTCTTGTTCGTTCTTGTTTTTTACCTTGCTGAATATGAAACACAAGTCTTTATAGCCGACAAAATAATCAATAAGATTCAAGCTCGGTATGAGATCAGGTGTCAATGTTTGATTGAAATGAAGAATTGATTGGCCGTTCAGGCTTGATTTGAAGTCGGAAACTTTTGCTTCAACGACCTCTGAAAATATTTCATTCCCTCTCTCAGGGTTTGGTAGATGAACCAATTCAAAATGTGTTCCAATCAGGGCAAGTTTATGCAATCCTTCACATATAATCATATAACATATAACTCCCCGGGGCCCCCCAACGAAGGGAAGCCGTCGGGCTCCTTCATACAGCAGTCCCGAGTTTGTCCTCGGTTTGTTTTCTTTTTTCGATTTATTAATTCCGTGGGTCGATGCCTTCGACGATAAAGCTTTCCCAACAAAATCAAAATATGCTTTTCACTGGCTCGTAAAAAGTTTATTCAATTTATTGAAACTGACTTTTGTGAAAAATTAATTAATTTTTAAAATTAATGACAGGAGCGATTAAAAACATGTCTACACGCAACGAGTTCTAAACGTAGAATCCCAGGCCATTCATTTAGTGGAACATACTGCATTTTTTTTGTCTAGAAATAATTTTCCAAGATAGTTGGTCTGTGGATATCAGATAAACAAAATGATTGAATGCTGCATTTCATTATGTCCAAACGGGAAAATTGATTTGGCACCAATTCTATGAAATTTATTTCCGGCTTGTATTTTTTTCTAAAAGTTTTTTTTTCACATTTCCAAGAAAGATGTGGATAACTTTTAAATTTATCGATATAAGCTGTCGAAATCATGATCCTCTAACGGACGGAAAGTAATAATATTAATGATAATGTGTCTTTTTATGATGAAATGTATTTGCGCACAGATTATCGAGTTCGCAAAAAATCGAACTACTGACTACTCGCAAAACATCGTCCATATCTTCCGGGACGTAGTATGGGACTGTTTTTCATTCATTTTACATCATACTAGCTCCTTGTTTATTTACGATCAGGCTTTATTGCTTCGATTTTACATTGTCTATAAAATCAAAATAATACCCATAAATTTCTTAAAATTTTAAAATTGATAATATGAGATCTTTATGCTCACAAAATTTTGTAGAAATTGAATTATAATTAAGTGAGTTACAGCCTTTTCAATTGTAAGGAATCACAACAACACACGTGTTTATGGTTGATATATATTTGAAGTTGACTTAGGCACTTTTATTTTGTTTCAATTTTCATGAAAATTTAAGGAATAGTATTTAATTTGAATATGTTCAATCAAATTAAATACTGAGCATTCAGAAAAATTATTTAAGCTTGATTAAAATGGCGGCTGCGATGTGCTTATGAAAGACACTCTGCATCTTTTGCATAAGTTTGAACGATTTCTTTTCCAAGTATTGGATGAATACTTAAAGTAATTGATTTACGCCATTAGAAAACTTGTTTCGAACCCTAGGGTGGTTGCAAAGGTCTTTGGTAGGAGCACTATCCTGCTTAATCAACTTGTTTCTTTTGCTTTCATGGTACACTTATTTTTGTCTTTCCTAATGAAGGCTGCTCATCGCTCCCTTGTGAGGAGATGAATCGGCATTACTTCTGCAATAATAAAAATCCCCGTTGGCAGCACCAGCCGGAAAGGTAAATTTCTCGTATGTAGCGTAAGGTTTCGAAAAAGAAATTGGCTTATCTACTACTGGACTTCTTACTGCAATTTTTGTAGCACTACATGCGTATTTATTAGCAGAAAGGATTTGCCGGCGTTCGTATTTGGAGACCCTTCATAGAGGCGCAAATATTTTGCTAATTAAATTGAGTTGCACACGTATGGATCACATATTGAAAATCGGCGGGTAATAAATTGTTATAAACATATTTATACTCGTTTTGACCTTCTCACATTTGCTGTTTATACATTTGGCAGTGGTTATCAAACAAAGGTGATAACTTTTTGGCTTAAATAGCGCAAATAGTTAATTTCAAAAGGTTTCCATAAAAGTTTAATCAGCACTTGCATTGCAATTAATATATGCATTTTCGATTCTTTTCTTAACCATTAGGGGCTGTTATTTTGAATTTTTAATGAAAACGGCCGCTAAAATTATTAAGCTGTAAATTTTCGAATTTTTTATTTGTCATCCGATTTGCATAATTAAATTAAATTAACTTGCCTTAATAACTTATAATTTCAAGTTTTATTGGAATCTGTTGAGAAACTTGGCTGCTAGAGGGCTACAGAAATAAAAAAAATGTTAATCTCACCCCCCGGTATGCGGAGACCCCCTTAAACACTTTAAAATATGTTCTTACACTGCAAATTTCAAGAGGCACCACTTTTGACCTACGTAGAAAATTTCCTCATTCTAGCTTATGTGGTTTGTGAGAAAACTTGTGACACACGAACAAACGGACGGACAGACAGACAAGTCGCGATTTTATAATTTTTCAGGGTATTGTTAAAAATATTTTACAATATTTAAAAAATAATCTGATTTATAAACACGTTCAAGATAAGTCATTTGAAACGTTTCCATGAAACAAATTCATTATTTCAGTTGCTACTAAAATAGCGAATTGCGCTTGTTCCTGACCTTTGGGGACCGCCATTTTGAATTCATGCATTTGATTTTGGACAATTTTAAATATTTGTGGGCTAGGACCTCATCAATCAATGTGCCGAATCTGGTTCAAATCGGAGTTTCACTCTAGACAGGGCAAAATAATTCAATTTTTAGTGAAAATGGCAGCTTAAACATATTGGGTTTTAAATTTTCGACGTTTTTATTTTTCATTCAATTTTAATAATTTTCTGCGTAATACAAGAACATAGTACAGAGATCCATAATCTCAAGTTTCATCAAAATCCGCTGGAAAATGTGACCGCTAGTGGGCCACAAAAACCTGAAAAAAATGCATATTTAAAACGCTGTCATTTTGAAATTTGAACATGTATGATCACCAAAATATCAAAGACTGTAGATCTTAGTAATGGCTATCTCAAAATTGCGACTTTTAGAAGCCTTTGAAGTTTTGAGCTTAAACTGGCCGCCATTTTGTTTTATGTGACCTGACCTCCAGTTTGTTCACGTCATTCTTTAGATACTTATAATTTCTATCTAAATGCCGAATTTCATGATAATCTGTTGAAAGCTTTGACCACTATTACTACAACAAAATTTTGCACGTTTTCCGACCTTTGAGCGGCCGCCATTTTGATTCTGCCGTACCGACTTTGGAATTTTTATTGTGAGATTCGTCACATACATAAGTGAACCTTTGTACCAAGTTTCATCCAAATCAGAGCTATACTTTGGTCAGAACAGAAATCACGATTTTTCGTCTAAAATGGCCGCCATTTTGTTTTTGCCCGGCCGATATAGCTGGTTCACGAACTTAACCGGGATATTAACCCAATACACCTTTTCTGAAAATTTAGTGAAAATCGGAGCAAAATTGCAACCTCTAGCGTGGTCACAAGTTTCGTTATATCCCATATATATATATATATATATATATATATATATATATATATATATATATATATATATATATATATATATATATATATATATATATGATGCTCTCCGCAATAGGTAAATTTCTCTCGAGAAATTTACCTAAAACCGCCGGCTCTGATACTGTTTAGCATTCAGTGCCCCTGTTTGCTCTACTTGGATTAATTTCTTGCAATTGACATTTCTGTTGTGCACTTTGGCCCATATTTCAGCTCCGTGCAATAAGACTACGAGTAACTGCAAACAAGCCATCAGTGGGTGCTGTATTTTCGATACATTTTCGACCATCTGCTGTATACGAGCAAACGCAGAAAAGCTCAGCTTTGAATCAATCGCGGCGCCTGAATATTTGACAGCATGCTTGCTTTGGACTACATGAGTTGAAACCTGTTTTGGTATTCTTCTTTTCATTAGGATAGCGACCCCTGTTTTGTTGTAGACTAAGCTGAGTCTGTGCTTGTGATCCAGCTATTGACGCATTTCATTGCTATGTTTAACTTTAGTTGCGTTTGATTTATACTCGTATGTCATTATTTGAATCGTCGGTGTTTTTTCGCTCTCTGAAAAAGATATCCAAAATTCACTTTCCTAAAAATGCAAATTGAAAACAAACCAAAAAGACATATATATTTCGAGTGTAAGTATTCCCTCTTCATCAGTATCCTACTACGGCTAAATCATCATTCAGTCGTAGACTTTTTAGTTGTTTCAAAATCCATAAAATCTCGTAAGCGTATAATCTCCTGCAACTATTCACTTCCTGTTAAACTTGCATATCTTCCAATCGATCTTATGGCTATTCGATACGATGTGCTTCGTCGCCATGATTTAATTGCTTCGACAGGTGTTTGTTTAGAAATAAACTTCTCCGTTTCCTTTATGCGCTCATTAAATCTCGTTTTAACTAAACGCCTTGTTTGTTCTACATAGTTTCTTTGACATACTTGGTACGTGATCCTATAAATTTTTGCTTGAGCCTCTTGGCCTTCGTTGTGCCTAATCTTGTTCCAAGTTTTTACTGGTAGGCATTGCAGCAATGTTCAACGTCTTCAACATCTTTTTGATATCCCCAAAAATGTTAGAGTATGTGATAGCTGCTCTCTGAGTGTTTTCCAATTTTTAAAAATAACGTCGTGAAGGTTTCTACTTTTCATCTTCCTTCCATTTTATAATTTTATATCATAACCATTTATTTTCGGCGTATCAAGTATGAATTTACGCTCATGATCAAACCGTTCCTTAGTTAGATGGGTAGTTAACATCCTATATATCCAGCTGTTATAGGTTGTCATTTTCGTTGCGTGATAGTGGTGCGATGTCGTTGGTATCGATCTCCGTGCATTGGTTGATTTTTGGTAAATATCGAATTCTATACCATACATCTCCCTAATGATTCTTAGGTCCAAAAAAGTTTTCTAATTATCTTTTCCACCTCCATAGTAGATGAAATAATTTTGTGGACTTCGTTGATATATGCTGTCTTGCTGTCTTGTTCATTTTTCATCACGATTGCAAACACGACATCAACATACGGGATCCACACTCTTGGAAGCGCATCTTCCTCCGCAATCTTCTGTTCTATCTAGTTCATAAAAATCTCACTAAAGAAGAGGGAAAGTGGGTTCCCGATATCAAGTACCGTTGTTTGCTTAGAAAATCGTCCTCTGAAAGTAAATGATGCTGAGTTTATATAGTTGTCTCATTTTTTTTCTGGATGCCAGCCGAACCTCAAATAAAGCTAGTGCTTGCTTAACTGGACTCTTGGAAACATAGCTTTCATATCAAAAGAAACCAACATTTCATCCTGATCGATGTGGTTCATTTGCTTATGCTTCTCCATCAGTTCCATTCTATCCTTCACTGAATGACTGCTCGAATGATTCCCCTATTTGTTGCATTCCTCTACAAGCCACTTTGCAATTCAGCTTGTTGGGGCGTTTGTGGCGGCGATGGTTTCTCGTATTAAATTCCCAGGCTTAAAGATCTACGGTAGACATTTTATCTGTGGAAGTACTGTTTTTGTGACGTAAAGCATTATCTTTTTAGGTATCACGTCCTTGCATTCGGTTAGAGCTTTTTCCACTCTTCGAAAAGAGTCTGGTAGAGGTTTGTGTCTTAACTCGTAGTGTTCTCCGTTGTACAATTTCTCAAGCACTAATTCGTCGTATTTCCTCTTTCCATGATGACTACCTTATTGCCTTTATCAGCTTTACGATAAAATATAGATTTTTCCTTGAGCTGTTTAATCAGCTGATGTTCATTCCTTTACTGGTTGCCTTTCCTCGTTTTTATAGTCCAAATAGTTCCTTCTTTATCGCTTGCTTCTTCCATTGAGGTAGGAGTTTAAAAGCTCCTTCGACGTCCGAAACTATATCTTCCTTCGTTAGGTCCCTATTGCGGATAGTACAAATTTAAGAATTTGACTTTCTTTACCGAGAACTTTGTCATCTTGTAGACAGCTGTTTGTAGTTGCTGGCTGGTGAAAAGTGAGATTTCACCTAGACCATCGTAATGTCTGTTCCTGCATACTGGGTGTGTTCGAAAAATTCTTCGACTATTTTGTCCACAGTGCCCACTTCTATGGCATAAACTGTTTTCAAAATGTCAAGTCTTTGAGTATCCATTTCGAAGTCCACATTAGAAGAATCTTCATGAACACTGTCAAGAAGAAGCTTCCAGCACTATGCCTTACTCTGAATAATAGCCCCTCTTAGTTCTTTTTGGCCGCTTTATGTTCGTTCGATTTAATTTTGGCTTTTCTACAATTTTTTGTGCATTGGGCGGCTTCGTGCAGCTGACAGCATTTGGCACCCAGTTCTGCAAATTTTTTAGTCCACCAGTAAGATAGTGGCTGCTACCGGAGCAAATAGTTAGACTTCACTTCATTATTGATAATCTTCTCGATGATTCTTTTGTTATTACCTTGCATTTTATTTATTTTAGTCGGGTTCTTTTCCATTTTTTTTTCTCTTTGTAGCACTACAGTCTCTCTTGGGCTTTTGCTGCCTGCAACAAGTGCCTCCAACTGTCTCGGTCCATTGATAACGTCCTCCAATTTCGAAATTCGAGGAGTGATGAACTGTCTTCGTCGAACGAGTCAGACTAGCGTTTCCTCGGTTTCCCCACTAGTCTCCACCCTTCAGTTCTTCCAACGATTACTTTTCTGGATATCCGTTGTTCATCCATACGATTCATGTGGCCAACTCATTGCAGGTTTCGCAGTCTTACAATCGTTGAGACCTCCGGCTCGGTAAAAATTTCATACAGCTCATGGTTGTATCGAATTTGCCAATGGACTCTATCTAGTTTCAGCCCAATTATCCGCCTCAGGGCTCGTCACTTGAAGGCGTTCAATATGTCAGTGGATGCTTGAATTAGGTTCCATATTTTACAACCATAGCATAACACAGGACTTATCACATAATTATGTACTTGGAGGTTTGTTTTCCTGTGTATGCGGCTGGTCTTCAAGATCGTCAAAACTGAATAAAATATTTTATCTCCAAGGTGTATTCTTCGGCGCATTTCATCTCTTTTACCAGCGGTTCTCGTTATTTTGGCGCCTAAGTGCAGTAATTTGGGTATTCGAGGTCGTTTTCTTTGACTGCATCATGAGTTTTGTTATATTCTCATTGATTTGTAGCCTTACTACTTCGCTGTCGAGTTTCAGGAAAAGTTCTTTAACGGTTGTTAACGACCGTGACAAAATGCTGATGTCGTCCGCATAGGCTACCATCTGGCTTTACTTGTACAATAGCGTACTTATTTTATTGGTAAGTAGCTTTCTCATGACATATCCCTGAGTCAAACTGAATCGCTCACCTCCCTGCTTTAGTCCAATATTTGTGTTAGAGGCGTCGGTGAGTTGGTTATTGACGCGGGCTTGGGACGTTGTCGAGGTCATTGTCATTTTAGTAGGACTGGGTTATTTGGCTGGGATACCAAAGCAAAGTATTGTTTGGTACAGTAGACTACGATCAACACTATTGAATGCTTGCTTACAGGCAATACTGTCATATGCTTGCTTAAAGTCGGTCTCATTGTCAATATTTTGGATTACAATTGTAGAGAGTAAGTTACTAGGAAATCTGATTGTATGTTTGGAACTGCCACAGTCAAATATACTTAGCATAACTGAGTAAAAGATGTAATTTTTTTGTACATATTTACGTTTAGTCGACGCCCAGTGCCTTCATAAAAGCACTGGGCGTCGACTAAACGAAATGAAAATTATGGGCTAAAGTTTAGTAAAAACTCAACTATGTATATTCATGTTCCTCTTCAAAGCAACCATCAGTTATATAAAGAAAAGTATTCTTTTTTAAGGAAGCGGTTCCCGTTGATTTTTGGTGTGGGAATAACTAATTTTAACTTCTCCGACAAACTATGCATATATGTAGTTATTGGCGATTAACTCTATAATTTGCATTCAAGTAAACCTTATTCCGTGAATCTTCCGTATTACATCTTCATCTCAGGATGCAAGAAAGAGCTCATAATAAATTCATATCTGCTGATGGGAACGTGCCGAGGGGAAAAGCAATAATGAAAAATCCCCAAAAATATTGTCCAAAATCATCTTAAATTATAGCATTTAGGCTACATTTAGAATTAATTTATTGGCTATTTCTGATAGAAACGAATGACTAACATGTAGCGTCTGCTGAAAAAATCAAATATACTTATCCTTTTCATCATGTAAGGTACTGTATCTTTCATTCAATCACAGATAAATAGCTAAGTAATGAATATATTTCGTGCGAAAGTGCATCAAAATGCAATTTATTGACGTCTACATACTATATTTAACTGTTAATTTATGCAGCGTCCTTAAAGGAGTTCGGGTTTCATGCTGAACAATTTTAAATTCAAGATAAACTGTTTTAGTTCAGTAGTGATGAGTATATCCCTATTAATTATTTTATGATGATAACAAATTAACATTAGCAGTCACTTCATCACTCTCACGCTGAAAGCTTATAAATAATTTAGTGCTGATTTTCACGGATAATTGTGAGCTCTCTCGGAAGAAGAATAGTTCAATAAAGTTTTCATCGGTGCGGCTTTACTAAATTTATTGCTCAATAAAATGTTATTCACTCGATATTTTCTTCTTTCTGATGAAAATTCGAGAAGCCTTATGTTTCCGTGAATGTTAATGGGAGGGAAATTCCGAGTTTGTAAAGGATATATGAATTTCATTGTACTTTGATTGGATCACAGCAAAATTTATAAAAAATTTTGAAACTACTAACCTTTGTTGATGTCATTAGTTCACAAATATTTTCTGAATTAATGGAATTGAAGTTGTCATATTTAGCTCCGTCATTGCATGAGGTACTTTTTGTTTCAAGTGTTATTTAGTGTTGATAATATCATTCAAGCAAACTAATCATCAAAGTACTGTTTTACATGCAGCGTGAAATGTAAGCGCAATATAGGTTATATAGGCAAGAAGAGTGAGAGGCATTGAGGTAACTTGATGGTGAAAACATTCCAAAATTTTGTAGGTTCGGAAAATTTTTGGGCAGAACATATAATCATTTCATATTGAAGATCAGAGGACATTAGTTGGGTCTCTAGCAAGGACGGTGCTGGGCGCAGGGTGAAATTTTGTTACGTAGCTATTACACCGTTCTGTCCTTCATAGCTTGAGTTTGCTCAATACTGGTAGATATGTATGTATGATAAGTGAGTCCATGGGTGCAATATACGATGCCCGGATCAACATACATGGCAGTATACGGGATGGAATAGACAACAAGGTAGTCGTGCGACTATCGCAATTTACACATGGTTAAATGGAAGCGCGCACACTGCGACATTGCGACATTTCTAGCAAGCCGATTGTCGCATGCATTCACGATTTTTCCTCAAACCAGTTTACTAGCCATGATAATGTTTGGGTCGCAAGTTTTGAGGTACTCGCGCAGGCCCACATCATTTGCTGGCATGCATGGAAGTAACTGATTTTTTTCTCTTGCCTTAGTAACAATAATGCCACCGCTCTTTGTATATTTATCATATTTAAAACCCATTGATTGTCTTAAACAAAACGGAGCATATGTATTCATGGCAAAGACATATGTACCATCAACTGAGCATGGCAGTTCTGCGTATGCCTGAAGACGGCTGGAGATATTACGAGAATTATTATATACACATACGTACGATATGTACCGTATACAATAATAGGCTGGGTGAACTATGGGAGCATGTCAAAATCGGGACATTAGCTGAAAACAGGTTTTACGTCATAACTTTTAACGCCGCGTGTAAAAAAGGACAATTATCATCAATACCTTAGATATTTGCAAAGAAGAATCGTCACTAAGCTGTTAGTTACACTGTAAAAGACATGGTAAGGTACATATATTTCAAACGCCTCCTAAATCATTTATACAGCAACATTGGAGCCTAGATATATTCAGTTTGTTCCACCACCAAGGCCCAGAAGACGTTCCACCAAGGCCCAAAAGACGCACCGGGCATCGATTAGATTCCAGTTGTACTCATTAAATATGGTGGCAGCGGTGTTCATGAATCCAGCTAGTTATAAAATCATCCAGCACATTTGGAAACCAGAACAAATGCCGAACAAGACAACTGTATTCCATATCCACAAGATACAGTGCGAAAACTATAGAGGCATATCACAACTTTGTACGGCGTACAAAATATTTTCAGAGATCAGAGCAGAGCAGAGCAGGTAGATTGATGATGGACCAAGTGCTTACAGTCAAGCGGGTACTTGAGAAACGCTAGGAGTTCAACATAGACATACACCAGATTTACGTTGATTTTAAGCAAGCATACGATAGCTCAGCCAAATTAGTCCATGCTACTAAAATGACAATGATGTCGACAACCTTCCAAGTCCACATTAACATCCAATTCAGTGATTCTTTTGACAAAAACACTGGACTAAACTGAGAGAGCGGCTAGCCCCATTGCTATTCAATTTGGGTCTAGAATATGTCATAAGAAAAGTTCTTGTCGATACAAGAGGAACGTTATTATACAAGTCGAGCCAAATGGTAGCCTCCACAGATGATGTCAAAATTTAGTCACAGTCGTTAGTAGCCGCCAAAAACTCAACAATGAAGTAAAACTGGAAAGGCTATAAACGAATGAGAATAAAACAAAGCTCATGACGCAGTTGAGGAAAACGCCTCAAATACTCAAAATATCACACTTGGCAAATACGAGTACAGTATTGACACGCTAGCATCTCTACTAGCTTGTGGCCGTCACCTAAGTATCCAATAATCAACTTCAATTGAGCAACGTATTTAAAAGATGGCATCAATATAATCGAAATGGGCAATTGAATAAGATTTTGCTATTAGGATGAAAAGAGTGAGATTCTGTTGGTAAAAAGCAAAGAACAAAGTTTTGTTAGTTTGAAATAAAGAATGAAATGTTGTTGATGGGAAGGATAAGATTATTTTTTTTGTATTAAAAAATAAGGTAGGAAATATAAAATCATTAAATATTTTTATTAAAAAAACTGGGAAAAAGGTATATGCACGTAAAAAAATATACAATAGAAGATGATACCTTTGAAGTTGAGATTTGTGAATGGAAGAATGCCGGAATTACCGAAACTTGTAACAATCATGGGGATGGCAAAGAAACGTCTGCAGGGATAATTGGGAGCCAGATCCAATGTCCTTCGCATGGAAGGTCCCGAGCAGCTTATCGGGTTTACCCTCAAGCTCATATAACACTATCCCAATACGTCATAAACCACCGCAGGAATAAATCATCTGGCAAACTTAGCCGCGAATCGATCGGCTGCATTACTTACAGTAAAATTCCACACGAAAATTTTCTGACCTAACAGTAGCTCACGGAGGTGAGCCCGAAGGTTTTAACGCTAAGCACTTTTTTGGTAGGCTTCTTCCAACTTAGTTCTGACACGATCTCTTACAGCTCACAGATGATCACTGTTTGCGCCTAACTGTACTTCTTCATTGTCAAAAGTGACACTCTCCTGTTGTTGTACGCTACGCTCTCCTGTAGTTATGTTGCTCTTGGAGTATTTTTAAGCAGTGTTATAATTCAATTCTGTTAAAGGCCTCACCAATAACGTTTATTTTTAAACACCACATCTTCCGGATAGTGAGACGTGCTTCTGTTGTTTGTAGTTGGGAGGTTAATGCTATTTATCCACTGAATATTGGATTTCTATAATTGCAAGCAACTGGGCTACCCACTAAACACCTCCACTATGAGCCCCAGAATACATCCTGGAATTGTTTGACACTTTACTTCGGGCCAGGTCTCGTTTTGTTATGCTGTGAGTGCCTCCAAGTAGAGGGATCCCTCCTGTAGCGGGAGGGGAGAGGCGAAGAGGAATTGCTAGATAAACAGTCCCCCAGCCCTAACATCCTCAGCTGCTGTGAGTCTCTTTTGTCTTTTATGACTTCCTGAACATAATGTGCTGCATGGTTCCATTTTTCAACCAATCCAAGCATCACCGCAATTATACAGGGTTTTCTAATAAGAGGTATTTTTTTGATATTAAAAGAAAAATGCCATGTTTTAATATAAATGATCAGATGTTTATTTCATTATAAGGAAGAAGGTATGTCGTTAATAGTGAAAAATAAAATCAGGCAAATGACCACCACGACCACGCTTACAATTTCCCATAACCAAATCGCAAAGTGGCTACCCTATGTCCTCGATAGCCTCACGAGTTCCATCTTTGAGGTCTTGAATCGATGCTGAGCTATTGGCGTAGACCTGTTCTTTCACGTGGCCCTATAAAAAAGAAGTCACAAGGTGTTAAATCACAAGATCTCGGTGGCCAATTGTAATCACCTCTTCGAGAGATAATACAGTCCGGAAACTTTTCCGGTAAAAGATCAATGGTTTCGTTGCTTGTGTCACACGTAGCCCGTCTTGTTAAATGTGAAAGTTGTCCAGCTCAATACCATCCACTTCCGGCCATAAAAAATCATTAATCATCTCTCGATAGCGCAATCCATCCACTGTAACTGTTGCTCCAGCCTCATTTTCGAAAAAGTAAAGTCCAATGACTCCGCCGGACCATAAACCGCAACAAACGGTCACACGTTGAGGATAAAGAGGCTTTTCAACAATAATCCTTGGGTTTTCTGAGCCCCAGATATGGCAGTTTTGCTTGTTGACGACGCCACCGAGGTGGAAACGGGCCTCATCACTCAATATAATTTTCAATGGAATTCCGGATCATTTTCATGCATTTCAAGGACCCAATTAGCGAAGACACGACGTTGTTGATGATCGACTGGCTTAAATTCTTGTGTTAACTGAACTTTATAAGCCTTAAGACACAAATCTTTATGCAAACTACGGTGTAATGACGTTTGTGGAATGCCTACCTCCAAAAAATGACGAGGAATGGACAACCCTGGGTTTTCTTCAACACTTTCGGCTACAGCAGCAATATTCTCGGCTGTTCTTGAGTGACTTGCACGGGTTTTATTCTTCACATTACTAAGTTGTCCCAACAGCTCGAATTTTTCCACCAATTTCTGTATTGCGGTTCGACAAGGTGCCACACGACGACCCAAAAATGGTCGAGTTTTACGAACCGTCTTTGCCAAATTTTCACGATTTTTATGGTGAATTTTAATAATTTCAATGCATTTCTGAGGTGTATATTGTTCCAGTTTTATTAATGGCGCAGTTTTACTTGTCAAATGTCAAAAAATGACATTTTCAAAAGTCACATCTACCGAAATAGCGGGCTATTCAAAATAACATCTCTTATTGGAAAACCCTTTAGTATCCGGAGTGAGCTCTCTTGTCTCCCTGTAGAGGTCTCATCACAGCTTGTTCCATCTTTTGCATACAAAAAATGTGTGTTAGGCATTGCGCGCATCTTCTTGGGAAAACCGACAATCGGGGGACCGTGACGTACCAATCTTGTGTAGGTAAGACTGAAAACACCTACGCCCGCTCAAAAACTGAGTCATATAGAAGTCCGCCTCACCATGCCTTCAATTTAGCTATGTTCTCACATCCGAGATGAGACGGGCAGTTCACATTCTGTTCATGCAATTCTACAAATACTGTTGCCAATCGTTATGTAAACTTTTTTTTTCTCACGGACAACTGTCTCCCTCACGTCCTCATTTCGACACAGGTATATAGTACAGCGATAGCTAGCAAGGAGGACAACAGGTATTATACCTGCAATAACTCTCACCATCGAATTAGAGACTAACGGATATGAAACTGAAGCCGTCCGACCTCCTCTCTCTGTGCCTGTGCCAAGCGTTTTCGGTATACCTCCTTACTGAAAACATGGCCCCATATTTCTTCTCCGTACAGTTGTACTGACTCAACGACACTCATCTTCTTCTTGATGGGATGGGTCTTCCTGCGTTGGCTATAAGTCGACTCAGAGCTGATACTCTAGAAGCAGCCTTTTGAGCTCTTGCCCTGATTCTAAGAAATTCATCTTCAAGTCAATCAGTGGCCCCAGGTGCTCCACCGCTTGCTTCGATTCGATAAGTACGTCCCCAATATTGATCCTCCATACTCTAGGAATTTTTTTTTCTCAGAATGACCACTTCGGGTTTTTTCTGTGCTAGACTGAACCTGCAAGTAGTCATCCAGTCTCTCACTTGGCGCATCAGCATACCTAGCCTAAGCTGCGCTTTTTAACGGTGCGTCCGGTGATTAGAGCCGCAACATCATTTGTATAGCCGATCAAGTGTGAACCATCTGTCATCCCCAGTCTCAGTGGCCCATCGTAAGAAACATTCCACAGGTCTGGATCAAGTATAGATCCCTGGGCAATAACCAATATAACTTCCATCCTCTTTGGCCCTGTGTCATGTCGTAAAGCAGGCTTTATTCCTTCAGAAGCCACATCAGATATTCTGGAGCTTGAAAAGTGTATTCTAGCGTATCCTGAATATTCACCCATCTAGCGGAATGAAAGGCATTCTTAACGTCGGTGATCCGGCGCTTGGTGTGGCTATATGCCTTTACCTTTCGGACTGCATTCATAACCTCTGCCATTGCATCAATAGCGGAACGTCCTTCTCTAACGCCTTATTGACAAGGAGATAGGTCCCCAGTCACACGAGCCACGTCCATGAGTCTTCCCTTGATGAGTTTCTCTAGCACTTACCCAGCCGTGTCTAGCATGCATAACGGGTGGTATGTGGACGGCAATCTGGAATTTCCCTTCCCCTTGCTAATCAGCACGAGTCTCACCACCTTCCATCGTACCGGGAAACTCCGTCCCGTAGGCACGTGCTGAGAAGCAAGTGGGGACCATGGTGGTGAGCAAGTTACAACTCCTCAGCTTGAACAAGATCTGCAACTGGAGGCTTACTCGTTTTCGATGAAAAGACTACCTTTTCCAGTTTCGGCAATGTGAAGACTGGGCACACGACTACTATTTCACCATGGAAAGCATCATCACGGATGGGAGAGGCAGGGAAGAGTACCCACACTATCTTGTCCATCTTTTTTGGACCATACATGCAAGGCGTCCGCAGGGCTCCAAGCTTTCCTATAACTAGCTTGTAGCAGTGAGCCTTGCTGTTATTAATCATTTTGCAAAGGCATTTACTGGTCAATTTATATACTGCTTCCCGGTTGCATGCCTCGTCACGGTTCCATATGCATTGAGCGTTGAAATGCTTTAATTCTGCGTAGGAAACCCCGGCATGGCAAGCCCGCAGTGTACTGGTGGTTGACTGAAAAGCGAATGGAGTGTCTCAACCTTTAGCGTGAGGCTCAATGTACACGAAACCGTGATGAGGCATGCAACCGGGTGGCAGCATAAAAGTTGGCCAATAAATGCCTTTGCAAAATGAATGATGAACTCATAGTTGAGTTCACCACGTCTTGAGCAGCCAATTCTTCTGTCCCCTGAGAATCACCCTGCAGTGGAGCATCTGTCAAGAGCAACCACTCGATATCTACTCTCCAAATGTTCCACCCGATCGTAGAAGGTCGAGAATACGGACGTCGTGAGACATCATCACTGATTTCAAGCAGAATGTATAGATGATCACTGGCTGAGTAGTCCTCTATAATCTCCTTATCGCCATTTCTAGGATTCATTTTTAACGTGAATCTACTAAAGGCATGCTCCATTTGATTAGCTTAGTATTGAAGTCTCCCCCAACCAGCAGGGGCCATCTGCGTTCGAGACGGTGTCCTCAAAAGCATTAAGCTTGGCTTGGAAAGATGATACCGGTTCTTTCAGCATTAGACACACCATAAAGAAGCTGGTCGCTGAGCAGTGAATCCACACGAAACAATCCCCCCGTCCACAGCTCTCTACCTGGAAATTACTGTTTTGAACCAAGATTGTGACAGCACCAGTTTCATCAAGATACCATAATGCAGAATTTTTATGGTGGTGTTGCTCATTAAGCAGCAAAAAGAAGGAATTCATGTCCCTCAAAAATTGTTCAAGCAGGTTTTGGGCAGTTGAACTGTGGTGTAGGTTTAGTTGCAGGATGCGGGTCACCGAAGCTCTGATTGCCTTGGCTGGGGCTTCCTGGAAAACCAGACATTTCACTGATCCCAAGATCCCATCTTTGAAAAAGATACAGTGTGCCTTCTTTGCACACTGTTTTCTTTTATTTCTCGTTGCACCATATTTATAATATAGGGAACTTCTATCAGGCTCTATGCATACTTTTATGATGTAACCATAATTGAGGCGTTTAAAATGTTAAAAAGGTGCCGCTCCTTGCCGTCTCCTGCAGAAAACCCACCCTATTCTTACATTGCCCTCATTCAGAAATCGTTCGGCGCCCTTTTCGGTCATGTCAATGGTAGCCATGCGTTGTCCTCTATGGTTTTCTTATGTCAGCCTCACTTTGATACTGCCCACGCTACGGAACTCAATTTCGATGGCCTTTTCTACCTCGGCCAGGTCCGTGATGCAGTCGATGTGTCTTATTTCGATCATTGCGATCAGCTTAAGCAAGGCTATAGTTGTACTTTTGTCGAGGACTTTCTTTACTGCGTCGCAGAATGTTTCTTAATTGTCAGCCTCTGCTCCGAATTGGTCCAGTAAGCGACTGCGTTGTTACGGCTTTAATAGCAGTGTTGGTGTCTGGGGGCCTTACATTTCCCATGATACCCCATAGCAGTTTTGCGTAGGACCGGCCATCTTGAGCATGCTACTGGGGGTCTTTGTCGGGATTTTTTCTCTCCTCGTTCACATAAGGTCTTTTTTATCGTTGGGCGTCCATGCGAACTTTATTTTCTGGCAATTTTTGAAGAAGTTTCCTTATGGCTTTATTTATCTGGTAGCTCCTTTCTATTCCTACCATGATCACTTTGTAATCTTCAGGATGGTTTGATATTATTTTGGGACTTAAAGCCCTTGCTTCGGTCTTTTCTGTAGTAGTCGTGGCTGCAACCATCGAATCTCCATGCTCTTTATACTTTTCACCACCGCTAAACATCCGGCGTATTCTACAAAGTTCCTCGCTCTTCCTTTTGAGGACTTTCTGGGGCTTACATCATTTTTTTGCTGCAATCAAATGTCGCAGGAATCTCTGTGTGGACGGGACTGTCTGTTAATTTCCATTTATCATCCATTATTACTATTATTGTATTCATCGTTGCACGTGCACGATTAGCTATTAACATCGTGGCTGCAGCCGCTGGCTGTGTCGTCATTGTTGTTATTTTTACTTACTTTTTTTTTGGATTTTTTTTTCTGTTTTTAGGGTTTTTAGTTCAAATCGCCCCAGTTTTAATGGGTCCCCCCTCGGAGCCGCGATCTTCATTCGTGTACTTGCCTTTGCGGTTCCATGGTTATCTTTGCAAAGACCCAGGGCCATGCGAGGGTTGGCGCAATCTCTTATGGGGACAAGTGCCCAGAACCAGCCCAGCACTAATTGGGAGTCCACCTCAACCAAACCTACACCACTAACCAAACGGTGCAAACTACGAACGTACGTTGAGGCCTGTCGAGCTTTTAATTTAGTTGAATCGGAGCCGTTCACGGACGAGTGTCACCTCGGCACTACCATGCAAAGAAGCCAGGTCCAAACCATCATATCCTCCAGCTCAAAGCAATGCGTAGTCTAGATTCGGTCAGGGTCGTTACCTGTCATCCCTGGGGGAACCTCATGGTGTCCTCCATATCCTTAGGTCTAGGAGGGTGGTAATTCCCATAGAACGCAAGCCTTCAAGAGGCTATCTATCATCTGAGAAAAAATTGCCTCTATTGTAAATAATAACGATCAAATTTATGTTTGGCTTTTCGGCAGATTTACAGAAGATTTTCCACCACGCAATTGTTGAGTTGATTTTCGCTCTGTTTGTTTTATTGCTAGCTTTATTTTTTCAGAGTCAACCATCTGCTTTAGCTCAACATATCCAGAAGTGTTGTAGCCAGTTTCCGTAGGATTTTTACACTCCTCCCAAATGGAATAATGCTATGACCCAATTTGAAGCTATAACCGATTGATCTTTTTATTCTATAAGGCATAGTATTTTTTTTGGATGATCAGTTGTGTCTTCTATAAGACTATCCAAAATTTGGCGAAGGGCAATCAGTATGGCTGTTTGCCTTCTAATTAATTTAACTACACCAGCTTCCTTGGTTGAAAAACTGATTCACGTTTTTCATCAGCTCCCGGCATTTGCTCGCTTTCAGCACTAAAGGTTTCTATGGCTTTTTCAAATATTTGTAGGTATTTTTCGTTATTGTTTTTATCTCATCATAATACTCTTTCTGGAAGTAGTCATGATCCATTGGAGCAGTTTTTATCAATCGAATTTGGTTGTCTGTAGCCTCGAACTCAATCCGTTCTGATCGACTTCGGCGAGATTCGAAGTATGCCCTTAGTTTCATCCTCTCAGAGGGGTCTTTCATATAATTTAATAAAATCTTCTGGATTTCAGATCCAGTGTTTCATTGTTGTGCGGCTAATTCCTCTATTTGTAATGGTTTTTCCATTGTCCAGTTCTGCACGGGGTTACCAAATTGAAAGTTTGCACTAAATTAGATACCTACAATTCAAACAACTGACTTGTTCTGAACTAACAAGAGCAGTAGCTTTTATTGGTCCTCATACTTGATCTTTATACAATCAATAAAAAGTGCATAAATATTTAAAATATCCACCTTGTACTTAATCCAGAATTAAATTGCCTAGGTCAACAGTCATAGGAAAAACAATAACAGTTGAACAAACATAAAATGCATTAGTAGCAATTCTAATGATGTGGGTCCATTTTACGGTACCAATAGCCAACATTAAAGGTAATTGAGCCAACAAATACAAAGTAAGTACATGATTTAATAATAAAATGAGAGCAATGAATTTCAGGTAAGTGAACCTGAATGAAATTTGCAAAGTAGGGAATTTATGCTTAATTAATCATTGTAGGTATGAATAGATAGTTTGTATGAAAATTCGTTTGAAAAAATTTGTTCGCTGCCAAAATGTTGATCATTAAATTTCAACTCGCATTATTACTGTCATTATTCTTTTTTTCATAGCTAAATTATTTGTTCCGGAGAGGTTACACTTTTTGGGAACTTTGAACTGTGGCTTGTTAATGAGAAGTGACAAAAACAATTGTATACATTCATCTGTCAATGAATTTACTAAATAAAATATAAAAAAAACATTAACTTTATAAACGCAAACCAGGTGTTGCTGCTAAAGAATACAAAATCGTGTGCCTATTCATCTGAAATCCAACCTAAAAACATCTGAATCATCTATTGTCAGGTATTTAACCACATAATCAACAAGAGTTTGGCGAACCATACAATTTGCCGGTTTTCTAAATAAATCGCAAACTAAATTCATGTTTACCGTTGTACTGTATGGCAAACATGCAAATAAAGGTATGACAGGTAAATAAGGACAACAGCGTCAGCATCGCCATCGAAGACAACGACAGGATTACAGCATTTTTAATCTCTAGAACGATCCTGTGGGACCGGGAGACATTCCAAAGGACAAGTCAGAGTCGTTTGCTTTGTTGGTCGACTCGTCACGACGGAATAATGTGCCTGGTGGGCAAACTCCATTTTTGATTATGCAGGATCTCTGAGGGCTGGAGTTTGCAACACAAACAACCAAAATAATGTTGGAGAAAATTGTAGCATGAAGGCAAGGGAAAAATAAAACATGGACGAATGTTTTCGCTTTTGTCCCCTCGCTATTTATTCACTTTGGGATTTGGAATGACAATTCAACAATGAATTGATGAGTAACATTGTTAACAAGGACAAGGTGTAGGCTACAAATTCAAGTGGAATGTAAATGAAGTCAAGGAGTGAATGAAATGCTTTGTTAAGAACAATCAGTACACTGAATCATAAAATAAGTCATGCCCAAAAATTTTAGGTTTTTTGTTACTATAAGCATCTAATTGACTATAAGCAACAACAGAGAGATCTTTGAACTTAAATTCAAGAAATAAAATATCCTTAAATGCCACCTCAATAAATCAATTGAAAATCGACTTGAACCAGGTCAGTTAAAACCTCTTTAGTCCCTTAATGATGCAATCAGCTCACGTGATTTCCATTTGAACGCTAGAATTAATCTCAACAGTTCGTCCTGTGTAATTAAAAAATAATGAAAGAAAATCTCGAAGAATAAGGAAGATAACCGTAATGAAAGCTAAAGTCAAAAGAAAAAACTTTTTTCCAACTTCAAGTCGAGAAAAAAATAAAATGAAAAGCAGATAAAAAGTGACAGAGTTGAGAGCATTTCAGTATCCTTTGGTCGATAGTTGTATTGTATCTGTCGTAGTTACCGTCATATCTTTCTTTCGTCTCCAAGCTTTCCAAAGCAATTGAAGAAAGTAATTATCCTTATAATTGCGATGGCTTTGTATCCTGTGCCCAATGTCCATCCAATGCAGCATTTGTCGTTGCAATCATAAGGAGAGACGTCCGATTGAGAATTTTCCTTGTGTTCAATTGCAATTCAACTTCGATCCGTGGCAATTGTGCCCTTGCAGATTTTTATTTTCTTACTTTTTATTTTAACGTATGGCTTTGGTGCTTGCAGAGAAAAATAATTTTGCTTCTCTTTGCCGTAAATGTTCACATTGATGATACATTTTTTTTGGATTTTCTTTGCCTTCGATGATCTATTCTGTTGTTTGTTTCAATTCAAAGGATGTTGCAGTCTCGATTTTCAGTCTTTGCGACGTTTTTTTTCACAGTAGTTATCGAGAAGACGGTGTTGTCCGTGAAATTTAATTCATAGGTGATGTTGAGGAACATGAGGCGTGGGTGTCAAATCTTTGTAGGGTTCGGCTTTGAACCAGGGTAAATACTTCTAGTTTCATTGATACAAGGAGCAGACGTTGAAGATATTTCTAAATCATCTTAAGACAGAGTTACAAGCAAGTTTCCACTGGACGTTTCAGCAGGTTTTCCATTCACTTCTCAAATTAAGCGAGTACTAAATGCTTTAAAGCCCACAAATAAAGCGCGGCGTTGTTTTAAATTGGCTATTACCGAAGGAGCTAGGTCAAATTTTGTTTTGCAACGTGCTGCTACAAAACAAGAAGCTAAACATGCCTTAAGAACTATTTCCTCAGTTTGAAGGATACGCTCAAGGCAAGTAACAAAAACTGTTTTGGTTCTAAATTAGGAAGCTAAGATCTTCTATTCCTTCTACTGTCCATTGGAACGACTTACTAGTCTCTTGCCCTGAAGCAATCTCGGATCGAGTTTCCAAATTCTTCTCTTAAAATCTTACAACCCGAAGTAATGTGTCAAACGGTTCCAGGCTAGGTTCTCAGATTGACAAGGGAGGTGTTTAGTGGGTAGCCCAAGGGTATCCTCCATGGAAGTCCCACACTGCCAGCGGCGGGCGTAGATGCCTTCACTTCCCTACCACAAAAAAAAAACAGCTGCCCGTTCTTCCGTCCCCTCCGAAGCTCCCTGCAGCGGCTCACCTGCTGTGAGAGCCTTGACGAACCTCTCGACGTCCATCCTTCCGATGTTCCATCCAGTTGTGGAAGGCCGAGAGCACGGATGTCGGGAGACAGCATCACTTATCTCAAGCAGAATGCACTGATGATCACTGGCTGAGTAGTTCTCTAATACTTTCCAGTTGTGTATCCTTCGTACTAAGGACTCCGAGGCGAATGTCACGTCCGGTATGGTTCCCTCACAGCCAATACAGCGGAAAGTCGGCGTATTTTTGGAGTTTACTACGACAACGGCCGTCCTGGCCACCATTTCCAGGATTCGTTTTCCCCGCGGATCCATCTGAGGCATGCCCCATTCGATTGCTTTAGCGTTGAAGTCGCCTCCAACGAGCACTTTGCCCTCTGCGTTCGAGACAGCGCCCTCCAAAACATTAAGCTTGACTTTAAAAGATGATATCGACTCGTTAGGCGTTAGGTACACACTAAAGAAGGTGATCCCTGGGCACTGAACCCACACGAAACCATCCCCCCGTCCACAACTCTCTGCTTGAAAGTCACTGTTCCAAACCCAGATGGCGGCAGTACCAGTTTCATCAGAATACCATAATGCAGGGCTTTTATTATGGCGTTGCTCACTCAGCAGCAAGAAGTCAGCTTTCATGTCCCTCGCAAACTGCTCAAGCAGATTTTGGGCGGTTGCACTGCGGTGTACGTTTAGCTGCAGGATGCGGGTCATCGAAGCTCTGATTTGGCCTTAGCTAGGGCTTCCTGGAACACCCGGCATTTTCCTGATCCCAAGGCATGTCCAAAATCAGGTTTTGGATCAGCATCCTTGCAAAGAATACAGTGTGCCTCCTTCGTACACTCTTTTCTTTTATGTCCCATTTCACCGCATTTGTAACATAGGGAACTCCTATCGGGTCCTTTGCATACTTGTGTTGTGTGACCATAACCAAGGCATTTGAAACATTGAAGAGGCGTTGCTCTTCGCCGTATCCTACAGACAACTCACCCTATTCTTACTTTGCTCTTGTTCAGGAATTGTTCTGCGTCCTTTTCGGTCAAGTCGACTATAGCCATGCGTTGTCCCCTGTTGTTTTCTGTTGTCAGTCTCGCTTTGATCCTTCCCACGCTAGGGAACTCCCTTTTGATGGCCTCTTCTACCTCGGCCAGATCTGTCACGCAGTCAATGTCCGGTATTTCGATCGTTGCCATCGGCTCGAGCGGGGCTATGGTTGCGCTTTTGCCAAGGAGAAGGCCGGCAATAAAGAAGCATTCTGTGATGCACACAGAATGCTTCTGTTGACATAGTGGCTGCAACCGCTGGTTGCGTCGTCGTTGCTATTATTTTTTATTGCCTTTTTTGGATTTTTTTGGTCTTTTGATTGCTCCAGTTTTGTTGGGTCCCCCCTCGGAGCCGCTATCTCCGTTCGTGTGTGTGGTCACCTTTTTGGTCCCACGGTTATCTTTGCAGAGCAGGGAGGCCATGCGAGGGTTGGCACAAGCCCTTATGGGGACAAGTGCTCAGAGCCAGAACAGCATTAATCGGGAGCCCGTCTCAACCGAACCTACGCCACCAACCCAATGGTGCGAGCTTCGAACGTACTCCGAGGCCTGCCAAGGTTTTATCGGGACGGAGACGGTATGATAGTTGAATTGGAGCCGTTCACACACGAGTTTCACCTCGGCGCTACTGTGCAAAGCAACTAGGTCCAAACCATCACATCCGCCAGCCCAAAGCGTCAATTCCAGTTCGTTGTCCAAAGCGTAGTCCAGATACAATCAGAGTCGTTACCTGTTATCCCAGGAGGGAACCTCGCGGCATCCCCATATCCTCGGGTCCGTGGGGGTGGCACTCCCCAAAGAATGCTAGCCTCCAAGAATGTTCTTGTCGACCGGCTTTCCCGCTGCGGAAATTTCCTCGGGTACGTGAGGGCGGAACTCCCCAAAGAATGCTAGCCTCCAAGAGTGGTCTTGTCAACCGGCGTTCCCCCTGCAGAGTTTCCTCGGGTACGTGGGGGCGGAACTCCCCAAAGAATGGTAGCCTCCAAGAGTGCTCTTGTCGAGCGGCATTTCCCCTGCGTATGAGTTATATTTAAGGATCTATCTAAGGTCTGTGAGACATACAATCATGATCTTTTTAGGGTATTGTAAAATAATTTTTTTTTTTCATACCCGACTAAAATCGTGACCTGCCTCTCCGTCCATCCATGTGTGTGTTTTTCACCATAAAATTTGGTGAGTAGATCAAAAATGATGCCCTCTTGAAAGTTGCAGCATAAAATTATTTTTATGACGATTGAGAAGGGAGAAGGGGTAGTCAATATTGGTATCAAATCAATCCACTTGATAAGAACTTTTCAGAATAAGTCTTAAACTGACACTTTTCACTTCAACGGGTGCAGGAAGAGGAGACATGTACAAAAAATTTGTGTCCCCTTGGCAATTGAAACGTTTGGACAGAGAAATCTGGAACAAAATCACGAAAGTAGGTCTTTATGAGAATAAGGGCAACAAATACCTCAGAAGTTGAAACTCCGTTAAATTTTTTAATGATAGTACATTTAAAGAATGTTACGTTATAGTCTATAAAATCGAAAGGTGGTCTTAAATCTACCAAAATTTTGTATCTATATTTTCTGGTGTAGAATGCGTGTTTTCTGAAAATTTCAAAAAAATGAGCCATAAACAGTTAATGGCAAATGAAATTTTATCACTCGCAACAACAATTACAAGTGATACTGTTTAAATACACACTCAGAAAACACCCAAACTCTATAGATGTGTATGGATCTAGAGAAAAATTTTTGGAATAATTTAATTTCTCAAACGTAGAGGTCAGCACTCAGAAAGTGAAATGCTAGCAAATCAAAATACATAATAACCATATGCTTGCAGCGCACTCTTCATTTTGTAAAATTAAAAACTCACAATTATGTTTTCTAATTTACATGTAATTTGATTTTATTCTCGCGCGTACGTTCTGACTGGGCTCATTAACTTCTCTTTTTTTATTCCAAACGGATTTTTTTGTCGCTGCTGTTAGTGCAGTGGTTTGGTTATTATTGCTTTTAGTGCAGGAGAATAAACTGTACAATTTACTTAAGTGTACTCATAACCTTTCTGGCAAATATTGACATGTAGAAATAAAAATGTATAAAATGAATTATAATTTAAAAAATGAAATTAATTTGTAGTCGCTACATCACTCCCTGCCCAGTGTGATACTTGCCATATGAAAGGTTCGGTATCGTGTTTGGTATGGTGATTGGGAATGATTGTTGCGCTGGTTTGGCTGGTCGTTATCGTTGCGGTGGTGTACTGATTTACTGGATTTCGGTGTTTGGTCTTCCTAATCTTGTATTATAAAGGCGGGTTTCAATCGATCGATAGATGCTTTCCATTAACGATTAATTTAAAAATTTTACAGCCATGCTTAATGACAATGTATGGTCCTTTGTACGGTGGCTTGAGTGGAGTACGAATGGTATCGACTCTGACAAGAACATGCGCACAATCTTTTAAAGCAGGATGGACGAACACTTTACTACTAATATGATGCGTGGTCTTTGCAGGTTGAAAAATATTCATTCTTCGTCGAAAATTTTTATAAATTCTTCATCACGGGGATCCTCCTTCGATGGCTCGAACAATTCTCCCCTGAATGCGAAATGCTTGTCCGCTGGTAATTTCTGCCGGTGCACCTTTTATATCATTTCTCCAGACGCTGCGAAGTCCTAGTAAAACGAGGGGTAGTTCGTTGTACCAATCATTAGATAATTTGGCTCTAAGAGATGTGATTTTAACGACCTGTGCCACCTTTCGATAATGCCATTTGACTGCGGATGGTAGCTTGTCCTTCTCACAGATACAATACTCAAAAGATTCTGTTTAGCTGGCGAAACAATTCCGATTCGAATTGTCGTCCTTGATCCGTGGTTATTCTTTCGAGGACGCCGTAAGGAGATATCTAGCTAAATATTAGTGCAGATGCGACACTATCTGCGGTTATACTGCTAATTGGAATTGCCTCTGGCCATCTTGAGTAGCGGTCAATTACTGTTAAAATGTATGAGTAACCTCCTGATGGTGGAAGCGGCCCAACTAGATCAATATTTATGTCTGCAAATCGCTCTGGGATTTCCTTATAAGCGTGTATGGGTGATTTAGTATGGCGGTGCACTTTAGTCCTTTGGCAAGAGATGTAATTTTGTAAGAAGTTTTTGCTATCGTGGTATAGATTCGGCCAAACAAAACGTTCTTTTACGAGGCGTGTAGTTGCTCGTATTCCGGGATGGGATAAATTGTGAATTTTGGCTAAAACCTTTAAACGAAAGTTTTTGGTTATAAAAGGTCTAGCTTTCATAGTTTTTAAATCGCAGCAGAGCTTAATGTCTGAATAAGGGAGTGTGATGCATTTAAGCTGCAAAGAAGTTGTGTTTGAATGCAAGATATTTTGTAGTTTATAATCAGTTTCTTGATCCCTAGTTATCGCTTTGAACTGAATTTCGGCAGATTTGATTGAATTAATCCGTAATAGAAGATCAGGGATGGTACTTTGATGGCCCGAAATATAGTGAATATCGGATGAAAACTGACTTATGTAGTCTGATTGCAGAGTTTGTCGAGGTGATGCTTTATCACCTTTTTGACGATAGGCAAAAATAAGTGGCTTATGGTCAGTATATATGGCAAACTCTTTTCCCTCCAACATGTGACGGAAATATTTAATTGCTTCGCAGATTGCTAGCAGCTCTCGATCGTATGTGCTATATTTTTTCTGAGCATTATTTGATTTCCTCTAGAAAAAGGCCAAAGGCTTACATTCTTTGTCTTCAGTTAGGTGCAGAACGGATTGCTGCGTTTGATGCATCAGTTTCTAATGCAATAGGTGCTGATTCGGATGGACGAACTAGCAGTGTTGCACTGGCTAGCGTTTTCTTGTATTCTTTGAATGCATTAGATGCATCTTCAGTCCAAGCGATAACAGAATTTCCATTTTTAACGGCGGCGTTTGGAATGAAACGCCTATAGAAATTTATCATTGCTATAAATCTCCCGAGTTGTTTTGCAACAAGAGGCTTTTCGAAATGGATTATGGCTTCTACTTTACCAGGTAATGGTTTAATACCTTGGAGTGTGACTAAGTGGCCCAAGATTCCAGTTCATTTGAGTGAATTTGCACTTGTCCAGGTTTATTCTTAATCCATGCTGTGAAAGTCGATCCAAAACGATTTCAACATGCTCTTGGTGTTGCTCGATATTCTGACTTGTGATGAGAATATTATCTATGTATGCTATAACAAAATCAAGTCCACGAAGCACTTCATCGATTAGCCGTTGAAATGTCTGCGTGGCATTTCTGAGACCAAATGTCATGCATGCAAACTCAAATAGGCCAAAGGGCGTAATGATAGCAGTTTTTGGTATATCGCACGGCTCAACCGGAACCTAATTAAAAGCCTTCAATCTAGCTGAACATATTTTTCTATATAAAATGCGGGTACTGGTCTGGTACTGTAATAGAATTGAGTTGGCGATAATCGCCACATGGTTGCCAAGTACCATCAGATTTTTTAACTATATGAAGATGTATTGGCCGATTGCTCTTTAATGGATGGCATACGCCCCTCGATAGCAAGTCATTAAACTCTGTTTTAGCCGTGGCAAGTTTGTTGGGAGACAATCTTCTTGCTATTGATGCAACCGGTGGACCATTGGTAACAATGCAAAATGTGACCATTGTTTTAATTTTTTCCATCAGTACCACATGTTCATGCTGCATTTGCTTATAGCTTCATAATATTTTTGCGAAGGGATCCTAAGAATTAGTAAGCATTACTTGAGCTGCTGAAGATTTGACGACGATACCTATGCTGTTAAGTTTAGTTGATATATCAACTAGTGCTCGTTTTTGTAAGTCTATTCCAAGGCCATGTGCTTTAAAAAATCTGTCCCTATTAGCGGTGTATTAAAATCAGTGACAATAAAAGTCCAGTCAAAATTGTGGCGTAAGTTGAGTGAAAGGGTGAGTTTTCTCGGGCGGTATGTATTTATCACTGTTCCATTAGCAGCATACAGTTGTTTATAATTGGCATTACTGGCATCATACGGTTTTGATTCAAGTATTGATGGGATGACGGATACATCTGCACCCGTATCTATAAGAAATCCACGTATATAATGGTAGCGTATATAAAAAGGTGTGGTGTGGATGTGCCAAGCTCGTCCACCTCGAAAAAAACTTGGTGCTTTTGTTTTCCAAACTCTTGAATTGGCAAGGTGGCGCACATTTGGTTGAATTCTCCCCGAGCTTATGATGATACCAGAAGTTCTTGTATTTGTGTTTACTAGCGCTGTCAAAGTTTATCCGAACTGGACGATGTTTGATTGCGCTGTCTTGTGTTACGCAGCTTCTGAGTTTCTGCTTCTAGTTTCTCAATGTGCATTTGTAATGATCCAGTATTTTTGTCAGAGGTTGTATGGTTTGCAGTTGCATAAATCTGATGGACGTCAGTTGATTCCCAAATTTTGTCAGAAATTTTCGCTAAATCAAGTAATGGTTTCGATGATACTGATAGAATTGCACGTATAGTTTTGGGTAAGTTCTGTAACTATAGAGTTTTCAGGTTATCATCGCTGATAGCTGCTGATGCTAATTGTCTCATTTCAGATACTAGAAATGAAGGTTTTCTATCACCCAATTGCATTTGTGACAATAATTTGGTTAGCTTGGTCTGTTCGCTATCAGCAAATTCTTCAATGATTCTTGCTCTCAAGACTAGAAATTTATCATTTATTGGCGGATTTTTAATGATATCGAAAGCTTTCCATGCGATGCTTGCCGGCAGTTGACTCACTACATGATGAAATTTGAGCTGACCCGATGTAAATTTAGCTACTGTGAATTGTGACTCAATTTGATAAAACCACAGCTCGGGATTAGCTGTGAAAAAGTGTTACATACAGGCTGCAGGAGCTCCTCTCACTCTTTGGATCGTTGGGATGATTTTCTGACGTTTCATCTGCCTCGTTATGAATTTTTGGCAGCATACTTAATTATGCAGTACGACACGAAAGTTCTTATTACAGTTTTTCTTTTTAATTACGAAAATCGATATTCAGAGGTCACCACTATGTAGTGCATTCTTCGTTTTGTAAAATAAAAACTCACAATTATGTTTTCTCATTTAGATGTAATTTGATTTTATTCTCACGTGTACGTTCTGACTGCGCACAGTAACTTCACTTTTTTTATTCCAACCGGATTTTTTTATCCCTGCTGTTAGTGCAGTGGTTCGGCTATTATTGCTTTCAGTGCAATAGAATAAGCTCTACAATTTACTAAAGTGTACTCATAACCTTTCTGGCAAATATTGACATGTTGAAATAAAAATTTATAAAATGAATTAAAATTTGAAAAATGAAATCAATTTGTATTCGCTACATGTTAATTTCACGAGCTTAATTCATGGAATTTATAAATGAGTCAAATTTTGATGTTAAGAAGTTTGATTTTCTAGTAATTTTACAATATCCTTCTAGAAGAAGCTCTCTCCTGCTACATTTGCTTGTTTTTTTTACTTTAGCACTACATCCCTTTTTGGGTCTTCGCTTAAAGATAGAGTATTTCATTATATTGATCAAGTGTATTGGCATCCGGGAAGGTGATATGGTCAGTACCACGCTTTAGCCGTGTATGCTTCCACCAACTACGATACGTTCTGATTTTAAGCCAGTGCGTATCATAACTGAACGGGTTTATAGTAATTCCGAAGAACCATTTGAAAGAAATCTCATTGTTGCCAACGAGGCTCGAACCAGGAACCTTCGGCTTACGGGTTGAGTGCTCTAACTACGACACCACGTGGACTGAAATTAAGAACATTTGATATTTCGGGTTCTTCGTTGACTTTGATGCAATCTTACTTATCATTTCATTCCTGTTAATAGTTAATGATAATAGCTGCAGGTTAGTGTTACTATCATCTTGTGTTTCTCACGCTTGCATTGGGAATCTCGTTTCCTGTTGTTTATAAATGATCTTCTCTATGTGATGCAGATGGCCTGAGACTAATTCAGGCAATAAGATCTCTTAATGACAGCAAACTTTTGTAAGAGAACCTAGTTGCTCTTTACAATTGGCGTTTTTCTAAACTATTATGTCCTAATATTTTCAAATGCCAAAAAGTTATCTCTTCCCTAAAAAAACTTGAAAAATGTTTTCTATGATACAATTTTTACTTTATGTAAGGATTTTTTTGTGGCTGGAAGGTGAAGGGTTTTCACAACCTAAGTATGAGGCTCTTAGATGAGCAAGACGTGAGACTACCCACTAAATACCTCCCTTGTCTACCGTTTGACCCACTCCTTCATTGTAAACTTCGTTTTTCTATGCCATGAGGCACCTTCAAGTTGGAGGATCCCTTCTCTAGCGGTAGAGGAGGGAGGAAGTGGGATTGGTAGAAAAGTCACCCCCCGAAACCTAATGTCTCTGGCCACTATAAGTCTTTTATCCTTTATAAATGCCCGAACTTAATGTGTCATCTGGTTTCATTTCCAATCGGTCTAAGTGTCTTTTCAATTAAACCATCTGGGAGCACTCTCCTGCTTTTTTATAAAAGACCTGGCCCAGCATGTCCACTCTTTTTTATGCAAAAACTGTATGGCAAGCACCGTCTTCTTCTCCTGGGCAAAACCTACAGCTACGGACTGCGACTTATCAATCTTATGCAAGTTAAACTGAAAACATCCACGCCCGCTCATAAGTTTTAATTTGAGTCCGGTAAAAGCAGTTTAGCTATGGGTTTGATTGAACCAGGGTCTTAAATTAGGGATGAGGTGTGTAATGCATCTTCCCTTCGTGCTGCTCACCCAGGGCTGCTGCCAATCATTATGTGCGCGTTGCCTTTCCGTGTGATGTCTTTCACTCTCATGCCTTCCTTTCGATACAGGTAGAAAAAGTAGTGCTCTCAGCAACGAAGGCAATTGGTATCCCGCCTACTGAAACTAGCGCCATCAAATCGGATATTGTTGGGATTTGAAAATATAATCCTTAGCGCACCTCTCCTCTGCAGCTATGCGAAGTGTTTTTGGTACAGCTTCTTGTTAAGAGCGTCGCCCCACACTTCTGCTCCATACAGTAGCACTGACTCTACGGATGTAATCAAAAATTGTCTTTTGGATGGGTTAGGTCCCATTACGTTGGCTATAAGTCGACTCAGAGCCAATACGTCTAATTTAGTTTTACCAGTCGTTGCCCTAATTTGCTCAGAAAACTGATTCTTGAGTTGATCAGTAATACCATTTGTTTGGGGCTAGGAGGTGAATGCTATTTATGCACTGATTGTGGGGCTTTCATGCTGAGGAGCGAATAAAATATCCACTTAATATCTTCCCTGTTATCCTGAAAACACAGGCTGAAATCGCTTGATAGATTACTTTGGGTTAGCTTTTATTTTGCTATGCCGTGATGTGCCTGAAAGCGCATGGATCTCTCCTACAGTGAGAGAAGACTAGGTAAGTGATCACCCAGCCATATCCTTCATCTTTCAGTACTTCTAAAATATAATTTGCCACATGTTCAATTTGTCAACCGATCCAAACATTACAACGACTATACTATCCACGGTGAGCTCTCCTGTTATCTTGAAGAGTTCCTGTCACATCTTGTTCCAATTTTTGCAGGCAAAAAATGTATGGTAGACATTGCTACCCCTCCTGGGTAAAGTATGCTTTTAGAGAAATGTCACAAACCAATATTGTGCAGGTAAGCACTGTAAATATCCTTGCCCAATCAAAAACTGGGTCATATAGAAGTTGATCTCCTCATGCTTTTGATTTAGTCACAGTCTCAGACTAAGGCAGATTTTTTTTGATGACAAATGTGTTATATGACTTTATGAATGGCCTTGATGATGGAAAAAATTTCAGATTTAGTGGGGCCAGTGGAAGCCCCCGGGATTATTTAGAAGCTCCAATCTTCCAGAGCTATACAGAAGATTTAAACCTTCTTGAGATATGATGGGCATCATATTTTGTAATCCTGTTTTGATCAGTGACGATGCTGTTGATTCCGTCACGGCAAATTGCGTTCTTGGGTTGGTTACCTCGTTTCAGGCTTCTACTACTTTTTATGCTCGTTTTATGCTCTTGTGCTAGATTTACACCGATTCTTCCCAATTGGTCATCAAAGTGTGCTCGTTTCGTGATCCTAATGATCTTATTTGTTGCTCTTCTGTGATTATCATATTCCTTTTTCATCTTCCTAATTTTCCTAACTTAATACTCTTTGTACGCCTGAGTACTTTTGTCCAACGCATTTCGGCATTCATCACTGAGCTTGATGTCCAATTGTCTACTCTGCCACGTTTTAATTGGCGCTTTCACTTCCACCAATAGCTCGCTACTTGTTTTCAGCTATGTGTCTGTTAGAATGGAAGCTAGCTAGTTGTCGACGGTCTCCGTAAAATTGTTTGCCACAGACACCGTTTAGAGCCTGTTGATGTAGATTTTTTGTGAAGAGCGGCTCTTCGCACTTGACAGGTTAGTTTGATCAGGTAGTGATCTAAGTAACAATTGGCTCCTTGGTATATACGGACGTCAAGTATGCTCGAGGCTCATTTTTGTTGGATCAGAACATGGTGGATCTGGTTTTGTGTGTTGCCACACGTAAATGTGGGAAATAGGCCTAGTACCAGATTTTTGCTACCTGCGAAGTCAATCAGGAGACTATATGCTCCAGTCATTCCCCAATGATATAGCTCATTGTCAATCTTAGTATTGAAGTCACCCAGAATTATTTTTATATTGCTTGTAGGCAATAGGTTAACTAGTTTCTCCTGGTAATTGCAGAGCAATTTCTTCATCCTTTTCTTTGGTAGGGGCATGTGGGTCCATCAGTCAAATTTTAAAGGATTTCGCTTGTATACAGATCGCACACATTCGTTCATTGACCACCTTTAAATCAATAACGTTTGATTTGAACTCTGGATTCTCGCTTGCCAGCAGACTTCCCACTTTCGGAAATTGTGTGAGATTTCATGTCTTGAATTTTAGTTCCTATCTAGTTCGCTTCCTATGTTGCCAACATATTTAAATTACATTGACTAATCTGTTGTAAAAGGTATTTAACAGCGCCAGGCTTGTTGGGTGATCTAACATTCCAGGGTTCAATGCCATATATCTTTTTTCGGTTGCGTGGTCATTGCTATAGGTCCAATCCATTCCGAAGCTTGGTTGCAGGCTTCGAAACAATGTAGGATTCCATTTTCAGGTACGTAAGACTCGCCTCCACCCTCTTAAGTCACCACAAAGGAGTTGTTTGTCGGATATAGGAGCAGAACGGCAGGTTTATTTGCAGCTATTGGCATTTTTTAGCATTTAATGTCCCAGCATTGGGGAATCAGTAAACCCAGTGTACCGTTTACTAGCATTTGGTCATAGTATTTAGGATGAGGAATCATGTAAGCTGTAGGTGGGGGAAACGAGCTTGGGACTATCTACGTTGGAGTTAAATGACAAATTTAATGTCCATAAAACAACCTTTCCCTGTTCGGACTTCATTTTGTGAACTATCTAGCGAATTGATGAGACCATATATTCCGGCAACATTTTGCGAACAAATTATCACATCAGTGTACATCCAGGGATCTAAAGTACTCAATTTTTTATTGGCAGTAAATATTTATGGCCATTATTAAATTAAGAGGTTGCAAATGGGCCTCGAGTTTGATTGGATTACCAACGTTCTAAAATTTCAAAATGCGACACAATCAAACCTAAGGCTTTTCGTCTCACATCTGAACAGTTTAAAATTATCCGTATGGATATTATTGGCCCCCTCCTGTGTTTTCAAGGCTATATTTATTGCCATATTCTTAAGGTGGTCAAAAGCGATTTCAATAGCTAACTTACAGCGCAGGCTTGTGGTGAAGTTTTATACAACTTTAAGATCGCAGGCCTTGGAGTGCCTGAAATTATTGTGACTGACCAAGGTAGACAATTTGAATTCCAATTATTCCATGAACTCAGAAACACTCTCAGTTTTAAGCGCAATCATACCACAGCCTGTAATCCATAGGCAACAGTATGCCTGAAACATGGCATTGTACATTAAAGCTCTACATCGCGAATATATTGAACGCCTTTGAGCGACGGGTCCTGAGGCGAATAATTGGAGTGAAGCTAGATGAGGACCAATGGCGAACTCGATACAACCATGAGCTGTATGAAATTTTTGACGAGCATGAGGTTTCAACGATTGTAAGACCGCGGAAGCTGCAATGGGCTGGCCTTATGTATCGTATGGACGAACAACGGATACCCAAAAACGTATTTGTTGGGAGAACTGAAGGCCGGAGACCAGTGGGGAAACCGAGGAAACGCTGGTCTGATTCGTTCGCCGAAAACAGTTTATCGCTAGTCGGATGTCGAAATTGGAGGACATGGTCAATGGACCGAGACAGTTGGAGGCGCTATTTGCGCGAAGCGAATACCCGAGAGGGGCTGTAGTGCTACGAAGAAGAAAAAAAGATTGCACTTCAGTAATACTTCATACTTCTGAAGCACAAAATTTAATTTATTGCTTCGTTAATTCATTCACTTACATAAAATACTAGTTAGCATCAACATAAATATTTCACTCAGGAGGATGTTATAAATAGCAATTGGATTTAAAATCAACGCTAATAAATAATTGACTAAATATGTATCAAAGCAATAAGAGGGAAAGGTACATCAATTTAGATCAAAGTTGTTAAAAATTTAATTCACATTTTTGAATGTTTTTTATGTCAGATAAAGGTATTGAAATCAAAGATTGAGAATAGAAATAACTTTTGTTATGTAAAGGGTTTTCCATTAGGGACAGGACAGCTTTATGTCTTCATATGAACGCATCCTTAAACTTTTTTAAATAAATTGTCAATGGCCAAACATTAGCTAAATTCAACACTTTATCATGGTAAAGTTTATGAACCTGCAACTCCTGCAAATTATTAAAAATTACTACTGAAATTCTGAGTCGATGTTCACAACTTGAAGAGCACTTACTCCAATTTTTGACCAAAATAATCATCCCACCCGACAGGTTGTGCGTAGTATAGTGGATAAATTCGAGTTCAAATTTTCACTGTTGGACGGTCCAGTGCCGAAAAGGTGTCGTACTGCTAGAAGCGAAGGAAATATCGCAGTCGTAAGTGCACCGGTTAAAAATGAGCCAGTTCAATCGATGACAGGTCGTTCTCAAGAATTGGGAATCGCTCAAACGACACTGTGGCGTATTTTGCGAAAAAATCTTGATCCACTTGGTTACTAGGTCAAATTGGCTCAAGAAAGATAGCCAGTTGATCATTCAAAACGCTGAAACTTCTCCGATTGGGCTCTGGCAAAGCTTGAAGGAAACGAAGAATCGTGGATGAAAACAACCGTCATGTTACTCTCAATGGAGAGCGCTATCGTGTTATGTTGGAAGATTATTTGTGGCCAGAATTGGATGAACTTGACATCGACGATATGTGGTTTCATCAAGACGGTGCACGCCTCACAATGAACGGTGAAAGTATTATCTCGAGAAAGGGTCCGGTCGAATCTCCGCCGTTCATGCGATCTAACGCCATTGGATTTCTTTTTATGGGGCTATATTAAGTCACTGGTCTATGCCAACAAAGCAGCAACTTTAGATGAGCTCAAAGATGACATCCAACTACAAATTGCAAACGTTCCCGTCGAAATGTGTGCCAGAGTCGTGGAATGTTGGCTCCAAAGAATCGACGGCTGTAAACGGGTTCGTGGTGGTCATATGACCGAAATGCTTGCACTACACCCACAATAAATTTGAACTCAATGCCTCAAATATTTCTGTGCTTTATAAATAGATAATATTGCTATGTCCTTAATGGAAATCCCTTTATAATAGAACTAGGAGTGTATACATACATAACGCAATATAAAGCAATGAGTTCTCTGAGCAATGGTTTTTAAATCGGTAAAATTTTGTACAGAAAACTTATCTTGATAGCAACACTCAATAAATAAGGACTTGGTACCATAATCACCTGTTCGAAATCCTTCACCCTATGTGACGAGCCTTGAAAGAATTTCGAACAAAATTTTAGGCAAATTAAGCACTACTGTCAATCACCAGCGCTGATCATAATTTAAAAAGGTTTTATTTGTGATGTTGTGATGAAATCGATTTTATTTTATCGCGATTGAGGGAAAGCGTTATTGTTATTGCAGGAGCCCCTTTTAATTAAAACAACGCCTAGCCTAACGAATATTATGCTCCTCAATCTAAAAAGACAATCCAAAAGATAATTACCACCATTTGTTCTCTCTCTCTCTCTCATACCAAAAGACATTCTAATGACTGAGCGCTAAATAATAAAGAAAACGGGAATCTTCTTACATTTGCATCAATAAACAGGAATCAATTTTTAAACTGTATTCCTTGGGTAGTGCAGAATATGGGAGAATAATTTTCCTCTAAACATATTGCCCCTTCCTAGCGAGGCTGAATGAAATGTTTTCTTCAATTTTTCTTTTCCTTGTCTTGTTAACATTCAGATTATTCCCATGTTTTCTTTATATAAGTGGAGCAATATAATCTGCTCGGAAAAGAAATCATAAAGTATTTATAACCAGCACAACATCAACACTATATTCAAACTCTATCCATGAAGCGTTAGAAACGTGTCCTTAGAACTCCGGGTTAGAACAACTTAGCCTTATGTTGTGTTGCAGGTTTTTCTTAGAATTATATTTACGCAATTTCAGAAACCTCGCTCTATTTCTGCAGCAATCCACTTTCATGAGGCTGATTGAGTTGCCATGTTCCATTTTACCTAGAACTCGATGGGGCAAAATAAGGATTCTATGAAGTTCAATGTAAAATTATCGGGAATTTTGTCCCACATAGAGAAACTTGTATTGTCATAATAGGACATGTCAACGATTTATCGGCTTGGTATAACTCTGCATTTAACGTGTGGTAACCCGTGTCTCACAACAGAAAACTCACCTTGACTTGGCACCTGCAACGTTGCCCTGACATGAAGTCTAATTAAAAATGGCGGCTTGGTTGTGGCTTCGTTAGAGAACGACGACGCCACCAACAATACCTTTCACAGCAAGAGCCAGTGAACTTAGACTAAATCTAAAGGTTGGATAGAGGAAATCATAGAACATATCGCTTTCAGGTGCGCTCAAAACGAAGCCTGTGACGAGAAAGGAACAGTTTTTGTACTATAGTTTCGTACATCGCTCAGACAATGAACAAACTGCTACAAACAAGTATCCTTGAATTAAAATGTTGAAGCGAATGAATGAGTTGTTACCAAGTCATGATGACTTTCTCTGACAGGATAAAATGGAATAGTGCGGTCTCGAAACAATCAAAAAGATGCTCGTAAAATAGTATGTACTACGTAATTAGATTTCATGGAAATAATGAGTTACATGTTAATTTAAACAGTACTCATTACTTAGTTTTTAAGCAAGATTCATTTATTATTTTGATTAATTTATTTACCTCACATCATTTGAAATGATCATTGGATTCTGGATTTTACAGCAAGTTTACATTCACTTCCGCCTAACCATTGCTACATAGAGCTTATAAATGATTTACATTTTAAACGCTTTCAATGATTATCAGAATTAGCGATACGTTAGATATGTTACCCTTAATTTATATATCTTCATATGCGTTACTGTCGATACGGGTCTTTTTGCCGAAACTGCTTATTTTGTTATTTTACTATGCTACAGACAACTACACCGGCTAAGTCTCTATCATTGAGGTAGCGATAAGTGGCTCAATTTAGGTACTTAAACATTCTTATGTTGAAAACCCCTATTGGAATTCAACGACTTTGCTTGGGTGAAACTTACAGTTGCTTGTTGTCCAATAATTGCGTTCATCTCAAGACTTCATTGCCGTTAACTTTTCTTGGCAGACTAACCGATACAATTCCTGTTGTCGCCCTCAACCCTTTGTTAAAGTTAGGATACTAGGGAGGGCTCAGCAACGTAAGGATAGAGTCGCCGATAAACCTGCTTCTGGTCTTGTACCTTTTCTCTTCTGGATAGCGAGGTCTGGTTCTATGCTTGAAATCCGGCCAAAATGAAAATTTGATATGTTTTTTTTTTCCGGTTGTGGAATGTATCGTACAATTGTATTTATGAACGGCTCGTTACAACAGATTTTTAAATGATTCAGGGGGTCCATCATTCCTTTCTTCTTGTTTTTTGTAGTACTACAGCCCCTCTCAGGCCTTCGCTTCTTACAAATAGCGCCTCCAATTTTCTCAGTCCATAGACCACCTCCTCCAATTTCGAAATCTGAGGAGCGATGAACTGTCTTCATCAACCGAGCCAGACCAGCCTTTCTTCGGCTTTCTCACTGGTCTCCGGCCTTCAGTTATCCCAACGAATACCTTTTTGGGTATCCGTTGTAGCCCAAAAGATTCATGTGTCCAGGTCATTGCAGTTTCCGCAGTCTTACAATCGTTAAGACCTCCGGCTCGTCAAAAATTTTATCAGCTCATGGTTATATGGAATTCGCCATTGATTCCCGTCTAGCTTCGCTCCGAATATTCGCCTTAGGACCCGTCACTCAAAGGCGTTCAATATATATTGGCGGTTGCTTGGGTTAGGGTTCATGTTTCACACCCATAGCATAACACAGGTCTTATCACAGGATTTTATACTTGAAGCTTTGTTGCTTCGTCTTTGAGATCGTCAAAAAGAATTTTATTTGTGAGCTGTATCCTTTCTTTGGCATCTCATAATCTCGGTAAGAGTACTATGCAACTGTTCAACCTACTCTTGACCTCGCTTTTGTATGGTGGTGTTTTGTAGACTTTAATTTTCAGGTCGCTCTCCATTAATTATGTCATTAAGGCTGATCTTAATGATATTGTTGAGGCTGATCTATTTCTGGCACACAAAAATAGAAGAGCAAATCTGTGAGGGATTCTTTAATATCTTCGATGGACCTAGAAGCAATGATCTTTGCCTGACTAAATTTGGAAAATTTGTCTACAACAGTCAGGATTCTATGTTTTTTGGTGCTAAACAGATTAATGTGGATTATATGGCCTGGATATGTAGGGATTGGTATCAGCTTTAGTAAAGATTTGTTGAGATGTTGATCGTATTTGCTTTCCTTGAACACGCTAGATCTCTTGATCAACTTTCGGACCTTTGCCGGCGTCTTTGGGAAATAACAAATTTCAAGGTGCTGCAGGTGGTTCTCTTCGGCATTTTGATGCGCTCTGTTATGAGTCTGCAGGATCCTTTCTTCTTGCTCAACTTCACTTATAATATCCTTAACAAACTTTCGAGTGTATTGAATACGACAGCTCTTGAAATATGCAGAATGAATTTCTTGAACACGACCCATGATTTCTTCTGATGTACAATAAAAAGGCCGTTAATTGTGTTAGGGTTGAGGTAGGGTTTGAAGATGCTTATTATGGCAGTATTCGAATAATGTCGCTTTATGAAAGTATGTTTAAAATAATTTGGGAAAGGGTATTGTAGTTGGTAACTATTGATAGGTGACTCGGCGGTAAAAATAAGATTTAGGGATCAACTTTCATCACTGTTTACTGTAGTTGTTTTAAGTTGACTAAAGTTTCCTTGGAAGACCATGAGGATAGTCTGCAAAAACATTTGCTTTGCTTGATTTATACTCCAATTGGTGATTATACTCCTCCAAGATGGATTTCCATCCTTTTATCACCCCTGACTACTGGGGTACTCTGACAACAGCGCAACGGGGACCCTGCGGCCCCGGCTTTGCTCGCCGCAAACGAGCGTGGGTGCCAACTCACTGCTTTGGCCTAGGCCCCAGTGAGTAAGGCGGTTTGCCGAAGCTCGTTGAACGAACACACCTCGCACAAAACGAATATCGCTTCTTAGGGGGTCCCTATCTCCTCCAACCAACGCGACACAACTCAAATCCTACCAAAAATAAAAACGACCACTCTGGCAAGCTCCCCGTAGAAAATTAAGAAAATCCCACTTTCTTTGATATTTAATAAAGTTTATCAGCAAATAAGATTTATCAATGAAATAATATTTTTTAACAAAAACAGCTCTTAACGATTTCTTTTGACTAACTCCATCACATAATCTATCTACGAAGGAGGCCTCCTGGTAGGATTCCAATCGTCAACTGCACGGCGAAAAAGATCCTGCACTGACTCGAGTAATGGCCAATTGACGGCAGATATCCTCCTCCCGGTGGTGATTGACGCCGACAACAATTTTGCTTAATTATGTTGCGTATTCCTTTCCTTTGTTTCCTCCTTTTTATTCTTCTGCAAGCACTTTTTCTTCCGATTTATTTTAAACTTCCGCAAACACTTTTCTTTCTGCCTTTCCACTACACGTGTTCATCACCAAAGAGAGAGCTTTTCCTTGGTCCCTCGCCCTTTTATCAGCTCGTTCCCAACGGAGCACCGCTATTTTCGAAGTGAACCTTATAGTTCTTTTTTTCTTGCCAAAATTGTAACCCAGCTCGAGCGATTGGGCAATTCCATCGCAATTTTATCCCTTGGACAAGACACTTTGTCTACCTTTTTTTTTTCTTTTCCAGGCATCCAGATTTCCTGGTGAATTTAAGCTTCGACATTCAGCGGCGTTGTTTGATCCGTTGTAGTCTTGCGGGTGCTGCGTCTTTTGGGGCTGGATATCTTAGGCATCGTTTATTTCATACATCCAAAGTTTTATTAACTGACTAATTGCTTACTGACGGCAGGACCGAGGATTAAAAGTTTTGTTATTGTGGCATAAAAGAAATCAACTGGAACTGTTGCTGGTAGTGATGGTGATTTGATGCTTCTATGTTTGAACAGCCAATTTGCAAGTCCTTTTTTGGCTGAATCAATATATCCTTGCATTACAGTCATCACAGTTTTCGGCAAGTTGCCACTCATAACGTCCTTTCGATGTTTCCTGCATTCCTAGAACTCTGGATCATAGTCATCTCATATTTTCTTGATCATCTCCATCCTCGAATTTTCATATACACGCACTGAGTTATCTTATGGTAGCGTCTCAGAAACAACAAGAGTCGATTGTATAGCAATACATCGTTTGCAATTAATCAATTTATTTCTTTGCAAATACTGCAAAGCATCATCGAATCCTTGTTGGCACATTTTCGACTATAATTCGAACAAATCCGTTGATATTCTGTTTTGAGATTTCAATGCTACTATTTGCCAATTAACATGAAACAGTTGTGAGCTTTGATCACGCGGGCAGATATGACTTTCACCGCAGAATGGCGATACGGTTACTGTATTCTCACCGATAACTGGAAGATTGTCTGAGAAAGCAACATCCATGTACCGAACTCCACGGAATCATGGTGGTCAAAGCAAGGTCAAAGCAGGCGCATAAGAGAGCTTGGAGGTCGTCTTCACGGCTTGTGAATTGTGAGACTATGACATTTTTTCCATCGTAGACACGTGTTAATGAGATGTGAAGGCGTCCGTTGACGCATTTATGTGCATCTGGGGGTAGATGTTTTTGTCGTAGTTGCTGCGATGAATTTCTTCATCTTGTCGATTTCTATGATGATTGCTTCTCACGCATCCTTTCGACTCGTTCTTACCGCAGTTGTTGATCACAAATGATGTCGTTGTGGAGCAACCGCGCACATACGAGAGCGGTATCATGAACTTCGTCGAGCCTAACTAAACTAAGTTGAGCTGCATTAATCTAACTTGAGGAAGTAAGAATCTACTCTATTGTAAACATTAACATTAGAATTTATTCTTTTGCTAACTTTACTAGAACTATGTACAATACATGGTAAAGTTCCCTATTCCAGTTTGGCTGGTTAAGTTGGCTACTGTCTCAAATTCCCCGTAACAGCTCATGTTCTCATTGCTCAACGCGTATGATAGCGGTTGATGGTTAGTGTATATTTTGTACTTACGAGAGCCACAGACATAGCGTCACAATGAGTTTAGAGCCCAAATGATAGCAAGCATGTCCTTCTGATTGGTGACGAGTTTGTCATTTTGCGAGAGAACTGCACATAATAGCGTAATTGGGGGCATCAGTTGTCAATTGGAACTCTTTTTCAAAGTTCGGATGTATCAAAATCACTCCTTGGGAAATCAAACAATTTTGGTGATTAAAGACCGAATGCAGAGCTATTGAATCAAAATGGATTATTTTATTTTTTGACAGATTCTTGGACACTCGTCCAGCTTCGCATCTTAACAGAGAAGTTAGGGGCTTCGCATAATTTTGAATAAAGTTCTGGTAGCTCCCCGACGTTCCTGAAAGTCTCCAGAACAGGAAAATTTGCAATTGGTTGAACTTTCCGGGGCTTGGTTTTGATGTCGTAACTCCTGACAACGAATCTCCGAAATTCGATTTCTCTCTTAAGGGACTCACACTTATCCAGATCAATTTTCATGTTGAAACTTTCCAGAGTTTTGAGCACTTCCTCCAAATTTTACTCTATCTCATTACGTCCAAAGATGATGATATCATCGATGTACACGTAGCAGCGAATTTTTATGTGCTCACGTAAAATGTCATCGAGAGCCCTATGGAATATGAAAGGAACTTGAATCGCAAGGGAAGGCGGGTGAATTCAAACTTGCCATTGTTGGCAGAAAAAGCAGTTTCAGGGATATCCCTTTCTTTAAGTGGTTTTTGATCGAATCCACTTTTAAGGTCGATAGTAGTATTTGTTTTTCCTCAGATTGGCCAAGATCCCACCTGACTCTGGTATTGGGTACCTATCCACGATATTAACTGAATTCAGCTTATGGTAATCGATCTTTTGTCCCCAGATGCATCCTTTTATTTAGGGAGGATTCAAACTGAAGAGTTATAGGGAGATTTAGATGGTGTAATCATTCCATCTTTGAGTAGTTCATTCATTTCTTTCTCAACTACTTTTTTAAGACCATCGGGTGTGGTTATGTCCTGGAATATACAGGATTGTCAAATGCTGTCCATGTTCCTCTTTTTACTGTTCTTGTGTACGTCAAACTTTCGTCCGTTTCTGTTAATAATTTGGAATAATTTTCAAACTGGTTTTTGGTTTTATTTTTCGTTCTTGGTTTAGATGGGTGGTCCTAATATCTATTTTAATGACCGTTTCAGAGGAGGTTGTTTCAAGGGACTGAAAAGGTTGGGAGAGAGCGTCATGTAATTTTCATTCGTATGAATAACTGCTATAAAGATGTTAAGGCTATTGTTACCGATAATTCCTTCAAAGGCTATAAGGCTTGGGAGAATGTGAAATTGGATTTTATTTGAGTGCCAAATAAATTAACGTATGCCTAGTGGGTGATTTTAATGCTGCTCCAACGGAATTAGCGTGAAAAGTTTTTTTATAATACAAAGGATATTTGGTCTGCATGGGTTATTTGTAAATTTTATTGAAGCCACTGTCCACTAAAAATCGCTGCTACCCTCCACTTCTTAAAGTCTTTTCAAAGTAAGAAAGTGACGAGCGGCTCAACCTTAAAAAATATATATCCTGGTGGTTCGTCGTGTGAGTCTGTCTATTCGGTTACAGTGTGGTCATGGTTTTCATCCTCTTTCTCGATTTCTTCTTCATATTGTTCTTACATAGATTCGGTTGAAGCATCAGGTTCTGTAAAGAATACCCTTTGAACTTTATGGGGTAGGTGCTGTCCCTGAGTAGGGTGTTGAGTGCATTTTTGCACAAAGTATTGTCATTGAAGCCTGTTTGCATAATTAACCATGTGAGTCCTTAAGGACTGATCGACGTCCAGGTGAACGGGGCATCGTGGTGGTCGATGTGCGGGTTTGTTAAATGCAAATTCACGCTGGGGTTGCAGAGTGTTTTGCTGATAGAATCGACGTTGTTGAGGAGTTTGAGGGTTATGATCAAGTTCAGGATAGGAATCGCATCTAGGGGTCAGAATGGGAGCATGCTTTGAAGGACTAAGCATAATATTTCGTGGTGTGATTGGGGGTGTGTCGTGTTATCTTCGCATGCTTGGATTAGAATTATCCGCATACTGCAGACAATAATCCAGATTCTGTAGTTTGAAACACAGATGCAATGCCGACTAGCTCACGGATACTAAGTAATCACGGTAGGTTATCCCTAAATTCTCGGATAAAAGTACCCAAAGCTTTGTCACGATACCATTGTGCCATGATGTTCATTGCATCCTGACTCATGTTGATGGGTCCCAATTTGTTATGATTAACGAAAGATGACTATATACCGCTTGATCGAAATGGGACATAGTATTCCCGTCTGTTACCAGAGTCCTCGTGCGGTATTCCAAGGTACTCAAATACCGCTTGTCAGCATAATGTAGAGCAAGGCACTTGGATCTTTTTGCCGAGCTCAGAGGGGTATTGTAGAATTCTATCAGCGTGCCTCACAATTTTATTTCATATGACCAATAGAATTCCGTAATATTTAGCAGTACCTCTTTAAATGGTCGTAAATTTTTAAGACTCTATCCACCCTTTTTCGCCAAGAGCTGAATTCTCCTCGTTTTCTACAGAATGTCCTCAGGCTCTTGCCGACGTCAGTAATCTTTTCTATATCTGACAAGCTTTCATTATTCCCGATGTTAACAGGCACATCGACATCGTAGTTCACATCGGAAGTTGGGTTGGAACCGAAAATTTCTCTTCCTTGTGTTCGAAAAGTATCGGTAACCGCTCGTGAAATTTATTTGGGCCAATCCGCTGCTTTTTAAGGTATGCAGGAGGCCTATTGCCGCTTCCTGGAAGGCTGAGGGTAGGTAGCGCATCAGTAAGGGCACGATATTGAGTATTGAATTAGGTTATTAGGGTTGGAAATTTTTAAGTCAAACTGTCAATCGACTTCTACATATAACAAACTTCTAAATTTTTCTGTATTTTCACGATTTCGCGCTAGATTGGAGGCATTCAATTCACACACTTTTTCCACAATACGTGAGAAAGCACGGATTAATTAGAATAATAAATCATTTAGCAGATCATCTGAAAATTCACCCTTCAAATCGATAAAAATAATAAAAATCCAATGGAGTACAATAGAAAATATAACCCGGATATAATATTGGTGCAAGCAGCTAAGATAAAAACTACTTAGCTAGAAAAATTCAATAAAAAGTACTAAGGCAAGATATATTAAACAATGGCTGGTAATCTTTGAATTCAATAAATTTTTCAATGTCTATCTTGAAATATGATTTGATTCAAATCGTGGATCGATACACAAATTAATTCACAATTAGTTTAAGTTTGCAATGCCCATATATTATATTAATTTTGAATATTTATGAATTTGTCAAGGTTTCTACCTTTGCTAAACTTTAAATTGATCATATCACCCTTTTTCCTCTACAGTGAGCTTTTATTGCTTCGTGCGAATATCGATCTCGTTGTTTCGGATAGGTCAGAAAGGGTTAAATTGTCAGTTTAAAGTCTACAGAGGAAAATTAACGTGAACATAATTCGTAGTTACAAAAACATATTGAGTTCGCATAAGTAGGAAAATGAAAAATAATTCTCTCACCTCTAAGCATGGTGGTCGCCATCATCGGTGTGTATCTAATAAGAGTGATGGCCATGGGAGAATTAGTAAACACGTCAAAACCAGATTCTTCTACCATTTTTCTTCATTAAAAATTTTTCAGAAAAATTATTAAAGCAACTCAATTATCTACCGACACAAAAAGAATTTTTATAAGTGGGTATGTTATTCGAATTTATTTTCCTTTAGTTCACTAAAATTCACTTTTTTAGTTTAAATTTCTTCATAATTTTCAATTATTTGATTGAATCTGGTTTATATTAATTGATGTAATTTTACATATGTTTTATATTTTTTTAATATTACTCACATATGCAATATTCGTGACTTCCTGTTGTCGTCCCGGTCGTTGAATTATTAAAAATTTATTCGAGCACTCCTTCCGGATTATCTCCTTGCAGTTGTCCTTCTTTGTTGGTTCAATTTAGCGCTGCTTTGATTCTCGTTGTTCCTACTTCAGGCCGAGTGTCCATTTTACCTTGTTTGTTTATAAAGGCTACTGGCGTAGAATACAACGACACACATGCGTTTTCGTTTTATTTCCGGCTTTCAAGTTTGCTAACCCAATCCTTGGTCATCGCGACTGACGAACTACTGTTTATATAAACGTTTTGAAAATTAGTGAACCGAATTGCAGTTAGGATGCAGGTTTGTTTTAAAAAAGTTTTGGGGTGGAAATTTTTTTCAAAGGGAACTAAGGGGGTCTACCCATATAGGGAGCTGACCCTTCAAAAATGTTTGTTCACCATTGGTAGTCAAATAGGGTGTCGCTCGAAAGGCCTCAATGAGATCTTTTTAAAACAAGTCTTAAAATTGCCGTATCAGTACCGTGGGGGGCAGGGGAAGGGGAAATGTACAAGCTTTTCTTGTACCACCACCCCCTCTCCTCGCGATTGGACATCGTTCATCTGAAAAATATAGAAAAAAATATGAATGTAGGCCTTTATAAGTATCTTTATGAGAGCTATTCAAAACAGTCCTTAAACTGATAGTTTTTGCTTCATTGGGGGTACAAAAAATGTGTTTCCCCCCCCCCCTCCACGATTGGACACCTGTGACCTAAAAAATCTGAAAAAAATTAAGGGATTTATTTATGAATACAGCCATAACAAGTACTTCAGAAGTCAAAATTCGTTTAACTTTGTTAATAATAGTATGATCTTTCCTTCAATAAAATCGTATGGATGCCTTTAAACCTCGCCTTACACAAGTTCCTAATACTCTGAAAGTTTGATAAAATTCTTATCATATTCACGGAAGTTATATCCATTTGAAATTTCTCCAATTACAACAACAATAACACACTATTTTGGTATTTTATGGACTTTCCGTCGAACCAGACACTGGAGTTTTG